>OZ025289.1:72162083-73362083 GCA_964019185.1 Maratus speculifer
TTCTGAGCAGTTTAAGTAGCACATATACTGGTTGCTCGTCCCTAAGGGGTTAAACATTTAGTTAAAATTTAAACAAAATTTAAATTTTTGCAATTTTTCAAAAAAAGAACTTTTTAATTAAAAATAATACAGTAAAACACCGATTATCTGAACAAATTGGGACTGACTCTAGTTCGAAAAAATAGACAGGCAATTTAAGGATTGTTTCTGGATATATTGAAACTTTCACATATTATTCAAGCTTAGAACTGGTAACATCAGTTACTGTTTCGCAGGGTTGGCAAGTTTCTTCCACAGAAGAAAAAACTGCATAACATTGAAAAAACCGGCCGGAAGAAATAGGTTTCTTTGAAGTGGAAGAAACTGTTTTTCTTTAAGAATTTACCATATACTTTCAATTTTGTAAGATATAATAAATATCATCTTCCTATAATCTTATATAAATTAATTCCATAGGACCAAAATAAATTTAATTAAGTATATGGGTGGTTTTCAAATGTATTGCCGTATTAGGTGAAACAAAATTTGAAAAAATAATTTGGTTTAAATATAAAAATTTACTCAGGTATGAGTTGCTTATAGTTTACATCATTTTAAGCAGTAGATTATTTGCGAGTTTTTTTATTTATATTTCAGAAATTTCAAGAAATATCTTGCCCAGTCACTATTTTTCTCATAAGTGTGACCTCTATAAAACATTTTGATTTTTTTTTTTTTGTATCAATAATTAATTAAAAAATTGCTTAAGGCTCCTACATACGTATTAATAAATCAAAAATGTATTAGTATTTATTTATTTCATAAATTTAAAGCATTTTAATAGTTGTTTATGCCATGAGTGTTACTTTGCTTCTTAAATAAGGGGTATAACTTCTGATTAAAAACAAATTTAATTAAAAATTAATTATTTTCATTGCAGTTATAGTAAAGAATTAGAAAGTTCTAATAGACAAAACAATTAATTTAAATGAAGTAACAAATGCATTAATAAAATTCTGATTCTTAGTTACAGTAACGTTCATGAAAAGTGGTAACACTCATGACAAGCGATAAGACTCATCTTACAGCAAACAGCTTTTTTGTAACAATATATATAAAAAAAGATTTTTAAAAGTTTAAACTATGATTTGGGTAAAATAGATAGTCCTTTGAAAATTATTTATTAAGAATTAAAGTTTGAATCTTAAATAGCACTTACAAAACACGTGTGCAGACATGAAAATCATGTTACAATTTTTAAATAATTATAAATATATATAATATGACAAAATATATCCCTGAATCACGAATCTATTATAATCATAACTTAAATCTTACACATGATTTATAGTTTTAGAATTACTTAACTTCTTTTCTCATGAGTGTTATTTTTTCCAAGTAACACTCATGTAAGGTAACACTCATGTACGGTAACACTCATGACATTTATTAAGGAATTCTTCACTAAAATAAATTCTAACTGTTTTATTAAAATTTTAATTGGGCCTATTGATTCCTGGACGAAAAATACAGCATTCCCTAACTTAACATTTTTATACGTTAAAAAATAATAATAAATAAATGGGTAACACTCCTGTAAGAAAATAAAAATACTCACTATGTTGAAATGAACATTCTGATAAATAGCAATTATATAACAAAACTATCGCGTTCTAAATAAGCGCACTGTAAAGAAGAAACAACATCGTTTTCTCACTACCGTTGCCAACTGCAATATACAAATATTTTCAAAACAAATAATATTAACTACCCTAAAGTAACACTCATGTTCTGCATATGCGGACACAAAATACATTTAAATTTTTAACTCTTAGATACTAATTTTAAATATATAAACTATCTATTTGTTTAATTAACACAGGATATTTTACTTTTAAACCATATATAAAAATTTTAAAATGTTTGTAAGCATAAAAAAAGATTGAAATTTTGCGAGTTTTTTATTCAGGACAAGTAAATTCCCATTACTTGCTAACTAAAGTACAAGAAAAAGATCAGTATTTCACAACTCTGAAAAAATTTAATGAATGCATTGAATTAAGCATAAAAAGAGGAGCTACTACCTGATTTTAGAATATCAAAAAATAAATTTATTAATATGAAATTTAGATTTAAACATCAGGACATCAAACTGGCAGATCATGTGAAATTCACCCATATATGATACATTAATTATATCAGTATTTTAGATTACACACAACGCCTGTCTAAAGATCTTCAACCATTCGCTAAACAAAAAGAAATTTTATCCAAAATACACAAAATCAAATGTTATCCATTTCAATTTAACCAACATATATTTTAATTATTTAAATTTCTGAAATTAGTAATAATTACTAGAGACCTTTACCAATGGTAGAATTATACCCATTTAAATAAAAACTTTTAATTTACATCAATTTTATTAATGTAAGTAATGTACAATAATTACTGTATCAAATAAATATCGACCATAAATACAGTTTTAGTTTCGATTTCGGCCCAAAATCAGAATTTTGTCAAACACGTGGATGAAAATTGGCCCAGATCGAAATTCTTAGTATTCCAAAAATCTTGTTTCTTCCTTCTGAAATTTTCAGCATTAGTCATTGATTTGAACTGCATCAGCTCAAATGAGTGTATTGCAATGAACTTTGTTGTTTATAATTATCACTCATGAATTATCAATCATCTCACAGAAATTTTTTAGTTTAAACTGCAATAGTGTTTCAAATAGTCTTTGAGAAAGTTCTAGAATAACAAATGAGCATTTACAAAAATCATTATAGAAGAAAAATCAAGGTGCGAATACTTAAAACTAAATTATTTTTTAATTAAATGATATTCGTATAATTACAAAATCTTTCTATGTCATTGATGAATTAATTATGTTTCGTTGCATATGAAAATAAAGTTTTTGGGTAATTAACAATTGTGCATAATTGATTTATAATTATGCATATTTATGTATGTGTTAATTACTTTAAAACATACAATTCAATTACAAATTTTATTTTTGAATATTTTTGTTTTCAGCTGAAACTAAGAAGGTTGCCTAAATTTCGTTTTGGCTTTAGAAACCTGTACCAGTGTTAAAAAAATCCTTAAAGTTCTCATTTTTCTCAGTACAATACAGCATAGTATAGCAAAAATATTTTTTAACAGTAGGATGCAGCAATCAGTTTCTCAACTTAAATTGGAAGTATGAAAAAGATGAATATTTTTTTTTCCAAGTCCTACACTTCAAGATAGTTTAACAGCATTATAACATTACACATAGATATTTTTAGAACACTAATCTTTTAAAATCAGTATTAAGATATTCACGCTTAGATGTTAATATAATCACAAATTTATTTATTTATTGTGTTACTATAGATGAAAACTGGGAAATTCGATAAGTAGCCAGTGGCTGGTAGACCCAGTTTCATTAGTGGCCACTTTTTAAAAGTTAGTAGCCACTTTTTAAATATAGGTCAAAATTTTTTTTTTCTTTAGCGGCTAGTGAGCAACAAAGTTACAAATATTGTGTTAAAAATAAAACTGGCATTCCACTAAATGGAAAAATATAAATTAGTAACTTATATTGCAGATTAAATTATAAGTGATAAACTATATTTAAATACAGGGTGGTCATAAAAAAACTTTGCCGGTATATGGAGCTCTAGCGGCCCGTCCATTCAACCGATCGAGGTGAAATTTCAGATATAGCTATTCAGAGGTATGAGCTCGAGATTATCTGAACGGCAACAAGATGGCGCTCACGGTTACGGTTATAGTTACAGAAACTCAAAATTTTCCAATGGCAACACCCTTTTTTTTTCATCGCAAAATTATCAGCGCATGCGAAAACCTTAAAGAGCGTTGGAACCGTACAGGTATAGCCAGAAGCGGACACGTTATGCATGCACAAAAAACTGTTCTGCGAATCCCCCCCCCCCCTATAAAAAAACACAATTGGCGCGCAAGGAGTAAATTCACATATGACACAGTCTTTTTATCCGTTTTCTACACTGACTATCTGGCAAACGACATTCCGTGATTGGTATTTTGTCTCTGTCATATTAAAATTTTCTGCATGCGCCTTGGTCGTGTTTTTTGGGAGTCGTTCGTAGAGCTGATTTTGTGAAAGCATAACGCGTCCGTTTATTGCAATAACCATACCGTTCCAGCGCTCTTTAGGGTTTTCGCATGCGCTGAAAAAAAATGGGTGTTGCCATTGGAAAATTTCGAGTTTCTGTAACTATAACCGTGAGTGCCATTTTGTTGTCGTTCACAGAATCTCGAGCTCATACCTCTGAATAGCTATATCTGAAATTTCACCTCGATCGGTTGAACGGACTGGCCGCTAGAACTCCATATATCGGCAAAGTTTTTTTATGACCACCCTATATATATTAGTGCATTGTATAAAACAAGCAAGGAAATTGTTTTTTTTAATTTTAAATATTTTAAATTTAAAAATTATTTCACATCTTTCTTGGATATTTTATTTTTACTTACAACTTAGTAGGATCTAAATATCATCAAGATTTCAATTGGTAATTATTAAGTTTGGCGAGTGTACAGATAAGTATAAATATTCTTTGCTTTGGCTGAGATTTCAAAACTCTGGATGTCTTATTTAGGCAATCAGAGAGTGCCAATGTATTTCTGAGGTGGAGGAAGTTCACTTGGGGGCAGTAAAGTCAGATGCTAAGTTTGAGGTATTACTCGCCTAGTGGCGAGTACTAATTTTGTCCCATATTTTTAAAGTTATTGGTTATAACGTTTCAATCTTTCTTGACACCTACAGGAACTTCAATCATAAATATAAAAAAAAATTGTACCAGCCAGCTATTACTGGTACAATTAGTGAGCATATGGCAAGAGTGAAAGATATAAAATACAGCAATGTCCTTAAAATCTCCTTGCATCCAAAGGTAGTATAATTTATGTGAAATGCATGTGGAATTAAAATTGATGACTATATTTTGTTGGGAAAAAACTATTTATTAAAAACATAACCCAAATAAAGAGTTCACCGTCAAAATATAGAAAAAACAGCAAAGTTACTAAATTTGCTTTCATCCGATAGAAAGAATTAACCAATTCACTAATTAGATGTAAACAAAATAGAGATGCATATATCCATGAAAAAAATCTATGCTTCACAAAGCAAATTAAAAAGATTTTTTAATCGCCAAGTGGCGACTAAGGTGGCGATTGATCGCCGATTTTTAATCGCCATGTGGTGAGTGGCGACCGTTAATTTACACCTATATGTGTTACAGCTTAAAATAATGTATTTTTATATGAAAAATAAACAATTTGTTGGTAGTTTTTTTTTTCCTTCTCTTTTTACATAAATGGTGTAGTTGATTTAAAAAAAACATTCCTCTACCTCTAGAGTAGTAAAAATCCATCACCTGAAAATGTCTGCTGAACCTGAACTTTGTTATCAAAAAAGTAACCTATCTTTGCAAAAATATTTTAATAATAATAACATTTTTTAATTTAGATTTCATGTAATTATACATAAATTCTTTTACATAGTTAACATATTTTAACTTTGAACATTTATTTTGGTTTCTGGTGATTTCTTCCATTTCTTCCAGTTTCTTCTGGTTTTTTCTAGTTTCTTCCACTGTCCTGAAAGAAACAGGTTTCTTCCAGAAGAAACCCAACCCTGCTGTTTCCGTGCTTGAAAATTGTTTTGCTTCAAATTTTTTTATCATTATATTTCTCTCTCTTTTTATCTAACTCCAGAGAACATAAACTAAGCAAAAAAGTTTTTGACTGCCGCATGCTTCAATGAAGACATTTGTTTCAATTCTGCCACATCTCTAATTCTTCTTAAATACAAAAGTTGAATAGTATCAATGTTCTTATGCCGTTCGAGCCATTTCATAGCTATTTGCAAACATTTGAAGGCTTCGTTATGGTAATAGACCAGGGTTATTTTGAAAACACTCGTTCTCATTTTCTTCAATTTCATTTTCATCATAATTGTCATTCACAACCTCATCATCATTTAAATTCATCCCCTGATATCCAGAGACTACTTCATTATTTAACCGCTTGTTAATTACATTTTCTTCATAGCTTAGGATTATTCCCATCTCCTTTATTGTTTTACATTCCTCAATTTCTGATTAACTATCCTTTTTTTAATTGTATTCCAAGTATTCCATTGCATTCTATTATTGGGAATTCGGTTAAAAATTTAGTTTTAAAAATAGGCTGTTCAGATAACTAGAAGTTTGGTTTAAAAATTTTTTTGAGAGAAACAGGCTGTTCAGCTAATTGGAAGTTCGGTTAATTGAAGTTCTGATAATCGGCACGGTACTGGAATTCATAAAATGTTTTTCATCAAATTTTAACCTTAAAATGAAAAAATTCTATTAGAACAATGGAATTTATTCCAGGGGAAATTTTCCAAACTCCCATGACCAGCTTTGAACAAGGAACCTTTTGAATAGCAAGCAAATGTTGTACCACTGAACCACCTACCCTGCTCCCTCCCCCCTCCCCCCAAAAAAAAAACTGAAATTAAGGTTTTGTTTTAAAATCTAAATCACAAAAATTGTCAGATGGGATTAAATTTATTCATTTACTTCATATTATATAATCTTTTTCAAAATTTTTATGATTTGCATGTGATCAGAAGTATTCAGCTATAAGTATACAAAATTTCAAGTCTCTTAATTTAGATAGACTACAAAGACAAACAGAAAACACTGAGAGACATACAGTTTACTCAATTGAATGAAACCCTACAAATTAATGTCAACCTAGTCCAATTCGATATAAGACTCTATAAGGAAAAGGCCTGGCAAAAGTTCTTGCACCCGGTCTCGCCTTGACCAGGGACGGCTCTGTGTACAAGGAAAAAGAAAAAGTTGATCCTTTAAAATGTAGCACTTTTTTACATAAGTTTTTAAAAAAGTGTTTAAAATTTTTATTGTAATTTTAATTAACAACTAATAAATCAGTAAAATATGATTAAAAACACAGATAAATTTCAAATTAAAAATCACCTGATGACATAAACAAGTGTACTAATGCATTTGACATCAAGTGAATATGATGAAACGAGAATATGATGAAACGAGCATGCAATTTTGATTTTAAAATCCTAGTATGACAATTTATTTATTTATTTTTTATTTTTTTTATTTTTTTTTTTTTTTTATATACAAAAAAGGTAGGGGGTACCCAAACCTGTGGATTGAAATAATAAATATTGATATTTCCTTGAATTTAAAAATTTCTGTGGATGATGTTCACACAATTATATACATTTCCCAGTTGTGTTCACATAAAAACCTGTGTGATATTTTGTAAAAGCTTTGGTTTAGCTTAAGATACAAAAAATAATAAATAAATAAGGGAAGGGTATATAATAAGTTTATTAAGTTCATCTAGAAGATAAAATATTAAAATCTTTCAATAATAAATGCTAATTTGTATTTCAATAATACACAAAAGTTCATTTTTTTTTTTTTTTTAATATATGAAGTGGGTGTGTTTAAAATAATAAAACATTAAAAAGAGCAAATATTATAAGGGAAGAAAATAACCTTAGATAATGCACTTATGAGAAGATGTTTCCATTTGCTGATATTTTCTTCACTATCAAAATCGTAAATCTGGTCAGTCTCTCGGGTTGAAGAAAACATGTCAATATCCAAGAGATGAAAAGAATGATTGTTCCTTTAGCTCAGCTAGGATCCATTTCATAGACATGCAGCATTAAAACAATAATAATCATCTAAAAATATTTAATAAAAAAATCATATAAAAATGTATTTATTAAAAAATAATTTTTTTTTTTACTTTTCCAATACACAAACATCACTATATTACATATAGTTAAATTAGTATTCATTCTAGGCCATTTTTGAAAGATGCAGCACACTGCCTTTTTTAAAAGTAATAAAATGCATCACTAGTTTTACTCAGAGAATTTTAATAAAAATTTTCCAGAGGTGCAGAATACGTTCAATCCAGTGATCTAGGATCGGGGGGGAAATTTTGCAAAAAAACATATGTAATTGGTCTCAATTTTAGCAACAAATTCCATAATTCCCTGAAATAAAAAAATTCCACAACAAATAAAAAGATCTATATGGTGATCTTCACAAAATAGATCTCAATAGTATGCATCATATATCAGAGGTAATTCTGTTCCAAATTTTCTGAAAATTTAAGCCAATTGATTAAAAAAAATAAAATCAGTCATCAATCTGAAAATTTGCACATAAAAATACCCCAAATTATGTCTAGGAATCAGGGTTGGAAAAAAATCATGATTTTTTTTAAAAAAATCAAAAAAATCGGATTTATTTGATTTAAATCAGATTTTTTTGATTTAAATCGGATTTATTTGATTTTTTTAGAATTCTATATTTAATTACTGTGTTTTAATGTTTTTACAATACATGGCGCAGTTTTTATAATAAATAACTAAAAAAGAATAAATAATACTTATAATTTATAAAAATAATAAGAAAAATTTAAACAGTTAAGAAAATATTATATTCTAGTTACTGATTGGTACTAAAAATTAAACATCTAGGCTTTAATCTAAACCCATTCTATTATTTTGTAATTGAATTGTGCATTAAATAAGAAACAAATTTAAATATGCTGTAAATGAATAGAAAATGGTAAAATTTAAAAAACAAATTAAATACAGTAGACTCCCTCGAATCCGCAGCGCTAATAGCCACAAGTCTCTAAAATTTGTGCATATTTTACAGATGTAAACAATGAAGCTTTCAGGTCAGGTATAGGGACAAAATTTGACTTTTTATATCAATTCTATATATATTTTAATCTGTAACTTTCATTAATATTACTAAATTCATGCTTTTCATGAAGGAAGAATAAATTTATTTCTAAAAAAATTCAAGGTATTGCTAATATCAGTGGTGATCACAATCTTTTTTCAAAATGCATTTATACATTCATCAAGCTTTTTTTATTATTGAGTTTGGTTAAACCTGAAATAAAACTTCTTTATTTTATGATTTTGATGTGAATTAGTAGTGCACCTTTATGGGGCAAGTTTCATTGAATTAAAAAAAATTCATCTCATCTTTATAATAAATATTTAATTATACATTATTGATTATTTACTTCATCTTTGCTGCTTTCAATATTTTAATCATTTTTAATTATCAAAATTTTTATTTTTCTAGTTTATTACCTTACATAATTGTTTTAATGTTTTGCTATGTTATAAGCATTCATTATAATTTCAATTGCATTATTAATTACTATCAAATTACTGTTTAAAAAGTGTGAACAAACCTATGACCAGAAATCCACACAACCTCTGGTCCCAAGCTGTGCGGATTTGAGGGAGTCTAGTGTGTTCATTTAATGCAAGCTATTTATTAAGTGATAAAAATCACAATTCAATATTTTTAAGCAAATAGGAAAAAATCAGGGATTTAATTGTTTGAACAAAAACACTAATTTAGAAGCTTTGTCTACTTCTAATTTATTATGAAGGCTTGAATGAACTAGTCCAAAAGAAGAAAATTGTCTTTCTGCTCCAGCAGATAAATGCACGGCTGTTGTTATTTGGTAAATAAATTCAATTTCAATTTTGCTGATTCTCTCTTTACCTCCCATTACTCAAAAGGACTTCCAGCAATCATAATCTGTCATAATATCAAACTTTTTTTCTCAAGCAATGGTGATTTTTGGAATGGGTCATTTTTTGCTTGAAAATGTACTACAGTGGTGAGAAGATTTAAACAATCTTCTTTAATGAATGCCAAACCTTCATTATTTTCCCCTACACTCAGTGAAATTTTATTTAGATTTAAAACAGAGGGACTTAATAAAACTCCAGCAAAATGACAGCCATTAATAGCTTATTCATATCAGAATCCCATATCTTGCTTTAAATTTTGTAATTCTATCATTATCTAATACATTTTCTAACTTTTTACCCAAAAATTTCCTTTGATATGAGCATTCATGTGATATTGCAAAAAATTGATTTAAATCAAATGATTTTTTTAAAAAAATCAGTTGATTTAAATCTAGATTTAAATCTTGATTTAAAACAGTCGATTTAAATCATGCCAACCCTGCTAGGAATTACATAAGAAAAATGAATTTTGCAACAAAATCACAAATTTTGCCAGAAGATCGTGAAAGAACTGCAAGTTTTGCCAAAAGATCACAAAAGAACTGCAAGTTTTCACAAATGAACAACAGGTTTCGTCAAAAAAATGCAAAATGAAGGCAAATTTTATCAAAAAGTCACAAAATAAATGCACATACATCAAAAAATCACAAAAAATTGTAAAATCTGCCAAAAGATTGCAAAAGAACCGCAAATTTTGTCAAAAGATTGCAAAACTGCAAATACTATCCAAAAGATTGCAAATTTTGTCAAAAGATCCAGAAACAATAGTAAATTTTGTCAAAGATAATGAAACAACTGCAAATTTTGTCAAAAGATCGCGAACTTCATCAAAATGCATGCCAAAATTGTCAAAAGGTGCAAAATAGCTACAAATTTCATTAAAGATTGCAAAAAACCACAAATTTCATTAAAGATTGCAATTGCAAAAAACCACAAATTTCATCAAGCGATCGCAGAACGTCAGAGGTAAAATACTTGCAAAATTCAACAAAAGTAATATAATAAATACCTGCAAATTTCACCAAACAATCACTAAAAACATACATTTCGTCAAAAAATCACTAAAAATGTAAATTTTGTCAAAAGATCACGAAAAAACATGAATTTCGTCAAAGAATCGTAGGAAAAAAACAGTGTTATTAGCAGGGTTGCAAAAAAGCCGGCTAAAATTTAAAAAAGCCAGGCCGGTTGGCTTTTATTGATTTTAGCCGGCTTTTTTTGGCCAAAATTGGCTTTTATACAGTGATAAGCTACGCACTGTATAAAATTTAATTATAAGCTACGCATTTTTAAGTGTCTTTTAACTAATTTTAATGATGTTTAATTTACTTTGAATTTAATAAATTTATTTATTAAAATGAAAAATTGGGATTTTAATTATGATTCATTATGAGAAATTGGGTAATAACACAATTTTTCAATAATGAAGACATAAATTCTAGAATAACACATTGGTGGGGTTGCTAGTGGTTTTTATTCAAAATTGCAAATATGTCAGCTAAATTATAAAATGGCCATACCAAGTGTTTTTTCTGATTTACATAGGCCTTTACTACCCTTGCTTTTCCATTTTTACTGTTTTATAAAATTAAAGAGGATTATACTATGGTTACTTAGTTACATGTTTTATTACTTAACTAATTTTAAGAGTTATTAAAATGTAACCTATTCCCTATAACCCTATAACTCCCTATAAACATTTAAAATCATACATAAAAAAAAAAAAAAAAAAAAAAAAAAAAAAAAAAAACTATTTCTCACTATTGAAAATAGTATTTTGAATTATGCATATTTCATAATACATTATATTTCACAACTTATTTCACTATTCTCAATTAGCATTATGCATGAATATATCCATTCATGCAAGTGAGCATATCGTCGGTACCATGTCAAACTATCCAATGTGAAAATAGCCACTTTTCAGGAGAGCAAAAAAACAGTTTTAATTGTGGATTCAAAATCAGCGCTAAACAGCAGTAAACAATTATTACGTTTTTCGGGTGCTGTTTTATATCCTCTTTAAGCATGCTATCGAGATAAATCATTTGAATAATTTTTTTGGTCTAAAAATCACATTGGATAGTTTGAAATGGTATGATTATTTGTATGTTTTTAGCTTCTTTCTACTTTTTCAGCTTCAAACTATCCAATACGCACATTGGATAGTTTGACATGGTACAAATTTTGTCCTTTTCCCATTTTCGTTGTTTCAAAGTATCGAAGGTGCGCATTGGATAGTTTGACTTTGTAAATTTCTCAGGTTCACTGCGTCATGGTAACGAATGTACCACAAACGATAGTTTGTTTTGTAAAATTTTTGTTATTAGCATATTGAATTTTTAAACATTTCGGAATTTTCTTTAATAATTCTATTAACAAATATACAGGGAATTAATAAAGAAAAAGTTTGTTTTTAGACGTATGTAATTTTACAAAATGTAAGAATAGACGGAAACAATTTTCTAACAAAGACGCGGGCAAGCACGAGAGGTTTCCCAGTCCTGTTTTAAGGTGCGTTCGTAATTATGTAAATATGTAACACCTATAGATGTCGTTCAGTCCGTCCGTTTGTCTGTCCGTCCGTCCGCACATAACGCAAAAACTACCCAACCGAATCGTTTGAAATTTAAAATGTATAATTCATAAATAATTCATAAAAATATTCATAATTTTTCACAGTAATTTCAAATTTTAGGAAGATC
Organism: Maratus speculifer; assembly: GCA_964019185.1. Lineage (NCBI taxonomy): Eukaryota > Metazoa > Arthropoda > Arachnida > Araneae > Salticidae > Maratus > Maratus speculifer. Next base: position 72,174,417 of record OZ025289.1, read on the forward strand.
GGATGCATAGATCAATTACAGGGACAATCAAAAGTATTCCATTACATTACGGTCAATGGGGAAAAATGCTTCAAATGCATTTTACTCGTTTGAAATTTAAAATACATAATTATTAAATAATTTTGTCGAGTTATTTTAAATTTTATGAAAATCGGATGCATAGATCAATTACAGGGGCAATCAAAAGTATTTCATTACATTACGGCCAATAGGAAAAAATGTTTCAAATGCATTTCACTCGTTTGAAATTTAAAATACATAATTATTATGTAATTTTGTCGAGTTATTTCAAATTTTATGAAAATCGGATGCATAAATCAATTACAAGGACAATCAAAAGTATTCCATTACATTACGGTCAATGGGGAAAAATGTTTCAAATGCATTTTACTCGTTTGAAATTTAAAATACATAATTATTAAATAATTTTTTCAAGTTATTTCAATTTTTTTTTTTTTTTTTAAATTGGATACATAAATCAATTACAGGAAGAATCAAAAGTATTCCATTACATTACGGTCAATGGGGAAAAATGTTTCAAATGGATTTTACTCGTTTGAAATTTTAAATACATAATTATTGTATAATTTTGTCGAGTTATTTTAAATTTTATGAAAATCGGATGCATAGATCAATTACAGGGGCAATCAAAAGTATTTCATTACATTACGGCCAATAGGAAAAAATGTTTCAAATGCATTTCACTCGTTTGAAATTTAAAATACATAATTATTATGTAATTTTGTCGAGTTATTTCAAATTTTATGAAAATCGGATGCATAAATCAATTACAAGGACAATCAAAAGTATTCCATTACATTACGGTCAATGGGGAAAAACGTTTCAAATGCATTTTACTCGTTTGAAATTTAAAATACATAATTATTAAATAATTTTTTCGAGTTATTTCATTCTTTTTTTTTTTTTTTTTTTTTAATTGGATACATAAATCAATTACAGGGAGAATCAAAAGTATTCCATTACATTACGGTCAATGGGGAAAAATGTTTCAAATGGATTTTACTCGTTTGAAATTTTAAATACATAATCTTTATATATAAAAATCTTCTGTGCGTGTGTATGTAATTGAACTCCTCCTAAACGACTGGGCCGATTTTGATGAAATTTTGTGTGTGCGTTCCAGTAGATTCGAGAATGGTTTAGATTCACATTTCGTTGAAATTGATTCAGTACTTTTTTAGTAATTAGGCAAAAACTAATAGTTAGTGATTTTTCGCTAATTAAAAGTGCTATATTAAAGGTTAAAATTCATGGTCGCCACCGGCCACAGGGCGACTAAATGTAAAAAATTGGCGACTTTATGTTATGCATCTGATTGCCAAAATGGCGATCAATCATTTCCGAAAACAAAATGGGTCATAAATCTGAAAATTGACATAAAATACATCGCGAATTCCGACAAATGATCGCCGAAAATAATCAATTTCGCTAATCGTTCGAAGAACAATCGCTAATTTCGTCAAAAAATCGCGGGAAAACGCAAATTTAATCAAAGGATTTCGAAAAATTTTGGTAAAAAATCGCGAAAAAAAGTAAATTTCGTCAAGAAATTATGAAAATGCAGCAAATTTCATCAAAACAACGCAAAAATATGACAAATTTCATCAAAATATCCCGAAAAACCGGCAAAAGATCGTGAAAAAACGGCAAAATTTCTCCAAAAGATAGCGAAAAAAACGGCAGATTTCGTCGAAAGATCGCGAAAAAAGGCAATTCTCTTCAAAAAAATTTGCGAAAAACGGCAAATTCTGTCAAAAAATGCGGGAAAATGGCTGTTTTGTCAAAAAAATCGCTAATAAACAGCAAATTTCGTTCAAAATTCGCGAAAAAACGACAAATTTCTCCAAAAGATCGCGAAAAAACGGCAAACTCTCCAAAAGATCACGGAAAAAAGGCAAACTTCTCCGATAGATCGCGAAAGAACGACAAAACTTCTCCAAAAGATGGCGAAAAAACGGCAAAACTTCTCCAAAAGATCGCGAAAAAACGGCAGATTTCGTCGAAAGATCGCGAAAAAAGGCAGTTCTTCAAAAAAAAATTGCGAAAAATGGCAATTTCGTCAAAAAATCGCTAATAAACAGCAAATTTGGATCAGGATCGCAAAAAAACGGTAAACTCTCCAAGAGATCACGGAAAGAGGCAAACTTTTCCGAAAGATCGCAAAAAAAAAAACAAAAAAAAAACGGCAAAACTTCAAAAGATCACAAAAAAAAAAATACTGCAGATCTCTTCAAAAAATTGCGAAAAAACTGCAAATTCCATCAAAAAAAAAAAAAAAAAAAAAAGCGAAAAATACAGTGTATTTATTATAGAAAATGCTATAAAACATTTTAAAGGGACACCAGTCCTTTGAAACAATTCTCAAAAAATTCTCAACAAACTCTCATTTCTTTTTTTTTTTAAATAATTATAAATTTAAATGATAAATCCATATAGAAAAATATTAAATACACCATAGAAAATAAGTTAAAAAAAAAAAAAAACCCTCTATCTTAATTAGGAAGAAAAGAAAGACTTAGTTTTTTTCAAACAAGCAAAATATAAAAATCAGTTTAAAGCTTTTATTTATATGGGTCATTGTGCTGGATTTATTAACGTAACTTACAATGATAATATAATTGTCGTGACGATAAAAATGAGGTGTTGAAACATTCACAATTAGAGAAGCTTTCAGTTAATATTAGAAAAAGAAAATCTATATTTTGACCAATTTCTAGGCACTGTTGATCCCTTAACATAAGAAATATGTCAATGCAATATCCAATACAATGTAATTCACAAAATCTAAGCATAAATGTTGTTAAAAATTGTCGTAAATTTTTCCTTTACACGATAATTACTTCTCAGTGGCATTCCTGATAGTAATTAGTGGCCACTAAATTGACAATAGTGGCTACTAAACATTCAGCCTCTACTGGCCACTGGCTACTAATACAAATATTGAATTTTAACCTTTATGCTATATATATTAAAGAAAGTCAGGATTTCGTATTAATCATAGCACAAAAAAATCTACCGACCCAAAAATCTTGAAAATTGGGGTAAAAATACTTCTTATAACATCGAGTGCCGCTAAAAAGGGATTTTTGAAAATTCCACCCTAAGATGAGTAGAAAAAAGAACGAACTTTTAAAAAATTCCACCATAAAAATCGGCTTTTGTAGTTATCTTTCAACTGATAACATATTTTAGTGCATTTTTTTATTCTGAATCGAATGGTACTAAGCAAATTTGTTTAAATCCAGTAGTTCGTGAGATAATTCACATTTTCCTAATTTGGCGATGTCTTTGGCGCAAAAACCTGAAATTTTCAATGCTCATCTTTATATATAAAAATCTTCTGTGCGTGTGTATGTAATTAAACTCCTCCTAAACGACTGGGCCGATTTTGATGAAATTTTTTGTGTGTGTTCCAGTAGATTCGAGAATGGTTTAGATTCACATTTCGTCGAAATTGATTCAGTACTTTTTTAGTAATAAGGCAAAAACTAATAGTTAGTGATTTTTCGCTAATTAAAAGTGTTGAATAAGTTCGATGAATAAAGTGCGGACGGAATGTCCGAGCGGTCTAAGGCGCCAGATTTAAGCTCAGCTTCTTGAAGAAAGAGATCGCGTGTTCGAACCCCACTCCTTACAAACGTGTATCCTTTACAATAATATTTCCTGTATTATAATTTTGATTAACTGACTTCAGAAAATCGTTAACTTTTAACTAAAAAGAGAGAAATAAACTTTTCTATCAAAAATTGAACCGACTTCAAAAAGTACTGAAGAGTGAAAAATAATTTCCTTATATAATTGTAATAAGAAATTAAATTAAGAGCGTAATGTTTATCGTGTGTATTACTATATTTATGTACATTTATTTGATTTACTGGAGTCGGTGCCAAGGAGGACAACGTCTGTCGGTGACAGGACAACGTCTGTCGGGTCCGCTAGTTATTATATAATTTTGTCGAGTTATTTTAAATTTTATGAAAATCGGTTGCATAGATCAATTACAGGGACAATCAAAATATTTCGTTACATTAAGGTTAATGGGGAAAAATGTTTCAAATGCATGTTAATGGTGTTACACTCATTCCAACATAATAAAATTGATATGCATCTATAAAGTACATATTATAATATACATTTTGCATAATCTGTGATGCAAAGAATATTTGTTATTGATTTACAAGGCCACACAAAAGTATTCCATTACATAATGGTATAGGGAGAACATTATTTGGTGCGCATTTTAATTGTAATTAATTATTTACAATTTTATGAGATTGATATATGATAGTGATATTTTTAAAACTTTGTTATCGTATGAACGCACTTCATTTGCTACGCTTCACGTGCAATTTCCAACTTGTTGAATATTATGCATAGCCTAACTAATAAGCGGAATTGATGGGGTATTTCTTACCAGTATTTTTGAATAGTAATCGTCGATTTATTTAATTCCTTTTAAAACAACTTGGATTTTTTACCTTTTAATAAAATTTGAATGTAAAGAACAAATCTTTATAGGATCTTTTAATACAATAATTTCAAAAGTTTTTCTCACGTGATAAATTATTAAAATGTTGTAGAACTTTTTAAAAATGCTTCGCCATAATTATTAAAAATTGTTAATGACTTTGTTTTGCTCCTCTGCTGTCTCATCGTTTTCTAACTCTCGTAACCATACTCAGATTGATATGGGATTTCTATATGGTTTTATCATTTACTATGATACATATTTTGATCAAAATGGAATGTATAGAATTACGTCATCTACAGGGACTCTCAAAATAAGCACATTACATTCCATTCATTAAGATGTGATTTAGTATATTTTAACAAACATAATGAAATTGATATGCTGTTATTCAGTGCACTAACACTTGTGTTCTGTAGCATATTGTGTGAATGTATAAATTAATTTCATGATCATGAAAAAGAATTGTTTTATAGAATAATCTATTTCTGTATTATAAAGAGGAAAAGTTTGTTTTTTCGTTTGTTGGTGGTAATCTCTGGAACTACCGAACCGATTTCAAAAGCCAGGGTACTAAAATGATGGTATTCGCCCGGAATCAAAGATAGGATTTATCTTAAGTCGGTGCCACAAATCCAAAGGAGATGCAGGAGAAAAAAATATTTTTTAAATGCGATTTTTGTGTTACTAAAGGGACTACAAGCATAAAATTAGCACGGTAATTACTTATAAGATGTAAATGGATCTCTAGTATTTCCTTAAAAAGACGAACGTACGTAAGTATGTTTGTTTGTTTGTCTCTCTGTCTGCTTTTTTGTTTGTTTGTCGGCTTGATTGTAAGTTTGTTTGTTTGTAAGTCTACTGATTTGTCTGTTTGATTTTTTGTTTGTCTGTTTGTCTGTCTGTTAGTTTGTGTGTTGTCTGTCTGTTTCTTTGTTTGTCTTCCTCTGACTTTTTGCTTATTTGTTTGTTTTTTGTTTGTTTGTTTATTTGTCGAGTTGTTTGTTTGCCTATCTGTCTGTCTCTTTGTTTGTCGGTCTGTCTGTTTGTTTTATGTCTGTTTTTCTGTCTGTATGTCTGTTTGTTTATCTGCCTGTCCGTCTGATGGTTTGTGTTTGTTTGTTTATCTGTTTTTCTATTTGTTTGTTTGTTTGTCTGTCTGTCTGTTTGTTTACTTGTGTGACTATATGTCTGTCTGTTCGTCTGTCGGTTTGTTTGTTTGATTGTCTGTTTGTTTACTTGTCTGTCTGTCTGTTTGTTTGATGGTTTACCTGTCTGTCTGATTGTTTGCCTGTCTGTCCATCTGTCGTTTTGTTTGTCTGTTTGTTTTTCTGCCTGTTTGTCTGTTATTTGTTTGCTTATCTTTTTTTTGTTTATTTGTCTGTCTGTCTGCCTGTCTGTTTGTTTGTCTGCCTATATGTCTGTCTGTCTGCCTGTTTGTTTGTTTGTCTTTCTTTTGTCTGTCTGTCTGTCTGTTTGTTTGTCTTTCTTTTGTCTGTCTGTCTGTCTGTCGGTTTGTTTGTTTGTTTGTGTGTTTGTCTGCTTATTTGTTTTTTGTATGTCTGTCTGTTTGTTGTTTGCTTGTATTTATGTTTGGTTGTTTGTTTGTTAGTCTGTCTCTCTGTCTGTCTGTCGGTTTGTTTGTTTGATTGTTTTTTGTCTGTCTGTTTGTTTGTTTGTCTGCCTATCTGTCTGTCGGTTTGTTTATTTGTCTGTCTGACTGTGTTTCCTTGCTTGTTTGTCTATCTGTCTTTCTGTTTGTCGATCTGTCTGTCTGTTTGTTTATTTGTTTGTCTGTCTGCTTGTTTGTTTGTTTGTTTGTGTATCTGGCTGCCTGTCTGGTTGTCGGTTTTTTTACTGTCTGTCTTTGTTTGTGTGTCTGTCTGCTGTTTTGTTTGTGTGTGTGTGTCTGTTTGCCTGCCTGCCTGTCTGTTTGTTTGTTTGTTCTATAAATTCAGCAATACGGAAATAATATGTCTCTATCTTAAATAGGGCGCCATAACAACCTAGAATCATCCCCTATCATGGGATGTAATTGAATTAGTTATGAATGATAAGATTTAATAGAATAAAGAAAACTTTAATTAATATCTTTTTAGTTTTGACTCGATTTTCATAAAATGTTAAATGACTCAACAAAATTCTGCAGCAGTTACATATATTAAATTTGAAATCATTTGGTTGGGTTGTTTTCATGCTGTTTTAAGCAGACAGACGGATAGACAGACAGATGGATCAAATAACGACTTGAGATGCTACGTATTTAAATAATTAAGACATTTCCCCATAGACCATAATGTAATGGAATACTTTTGACCATCTCTGTAAGTAAACTGTGAACACTACATACTCTATTTCCGATACCGAACATGGCATTGCAAATCTGAATAACATATATCAATTACAGAGGCAATCCTATTAATATACTAATGCAAGTTTCAATTCGGGCAGACAGACAGACAATCACATGGACAGACAAACGGAATTCACAAACACTACTTAACTATGTTGGAAAGTGCTACAAATGCATAATAGTTTCAAATTTTCCTTTCAGAAATTATCGATAGACGATTTTTTTTGTACAGCCCTAAATTATACATACCTACAATCTTTATATACACGTAACTATTCAGTTAAAATTTAATAAAGATCAAAACACACTTTAAAACTTCTAAAATCAAACTTCCAGAGATCATCCATAGACGGCCATCTATCCAATTCTTTGCGTGGTATTTTGTACATTTTTTTTCAATGTTATATAAAGTTATATTAGTACACTACATGCAGTTAAGCGTAAAAATCCATCTCATTTTTAAAAAAAAATGTATTTTCGTTCTTATGTAGTAATTCTTTCGACTTTTTTGCATAGCCCTGTATATGATCTGGAGCATTTATACATACAATGAAATATTTTAAACTTAAAAACTCATTTCGTAAATAAAAATGCACTTCCAACAATCATCTGTAATGTACAGTACTTCGGATACACAGCAGCCGAAATCTTTCTTGTGTCCCTGTAAATACTTTGTATTTTCTATTATACAAGAAATAACTTGTAGTGAACCTCAGCAACGAATATCAATTTCAGTATATGGTGAAATATTTTACCATAATTAAATTACGCTCCAAACAATGTTTTCCCTAAACTATTATGTAACGAAAAACTTTTGTGTGGCCCTGTAAATGAATAATAAATATTCTTTGCACCTTAGATTCTATAAAATGTATATTTTCGTGTTACTCATAAATGCATATCAATCTTATTATGTTCGAAACAGTGTAACATCAAAACCACTTCAAATTGTTTTTTTTTAATTGACCGTAATGTATCGGAACACTTTTGACAGTCCCTATAATTAAATTATAGATCCAATTTTCATAAAACTTGAAATGTCGCGACAAAAATATACAACTGTTATCTACTTTAAGTTTCCAAGAATTCGGTTTGGGAGGTTTTTCCATTGTTATATGCGGACGGATGCCGTGTAGACACACAGACAGGCGCACGGACTGAACAACAATTATAAGTTCTACGTATTTATATAATTACGAATGCACCTACGAGCTTATCATGCATTATGATTTCCAAATATTCTTTGAAGGCATTTTTTTCCAACTCATATTATTGAGATTCAATAAAGCAAGACTACACTTTGGAAATAACAATAATCGTTAATAATAACATTATTACTCTTCGGAATTTCATAGCCATTGGCCCAACTACTTCATTGATTAAATAAGACAAAGGTAACTACTCAAATAAAAAATAAATAAGTAAAATCTACCGTTATTCTCCATTTCTCTGTTAGAGGGTTTTTTTTTCTCATCATATTTTTTTAATAAAATTTAAATAACATTTAAAAACAAGTTTTTATTTATAAATTTTTTTATCAATTTACTGTACATTCGTTTTTTAAGTTATTAAAAGTAATTAAGTACTTAATATTGAATACGTAAATACCAAATTTTATACAATCCAAACTATTGAATGCGACAGATTTAATAATTTGAAGCAATGATAATCAGATAAGTACAAGTAAAGAATTCAAACTAATGAAAGTTATTTTTATTTTATTTTTGCTAGAAAGAACAATAAAGTGACATCATGCTTAAATGGAATAAGAAACAGCAAATTTCCTATTTCTGTCTGGAGCTGATTTTAAATCAGCAATATCAAAAATTTTTTGCTAGTTCGAAAAATGGCTGTTTTCATATTGGATAGTTTGACATGGCACAAATGATCAGAAAATGAAAATTATTACAATTTTCGCGGCAGACGATCGAATACGCACATTGGATAGTTTGACATGGTACGTTTTAGAACAAAGTGCACATTGGATACTTTGACACAGACATTATCTAAGTTTCTAAGCGAGTTAGGACCGTGCGGATTTTGCATAGTACATATCTTGCATAATAAAACAAAATGGCACAAAATATGAAAAATGCATTTTTGCACATTGGATAGTTTGACATGGTACCAACGATATATGCACTTTTAAAAAACAAAGAGTTATTCAAAATTTTAATTCAACAAACTTTATTATAACATTTTTTGTTGTTTAATTTTATGTAATTATGTATTAAAAATTCCTCAAATACTGAATCCTTCCTAATTTCTCTTTCAACATTGTTCATTTTATGACTTAATCTTTACATATTGACCTGTAAGAATGTTTCCATGAATGCTTTGATGTGTTTCATTTTATCATAATTCAATTAAATATAATTACTTTTTTTTTTTTTTTTTTTTTCCAAGAAATACATTTTTCAGACATAATGCCTTCACAGTTGACTTCTAGGGATTATAAAGACTTATTTATTTGAAAAATTAAATAGAAATTAACTTTTTTAGTAGTAAATAATTAAAAATACATTAAAAACCAATCAATCCAAATTTAATATGGATTCGATACAAATTAACACTTTAAAAATAAAAGCCGGCTTTTTTTTAAGTGGATAAAACCAAAATAAGCCAGCCGGCTTTTTTTGGCCCGGCTAAAAGCCAGCAACCCTGATTTTTAGTGACCCCTCCCCCCTTTTTTTTTTACACTCAGCTGTAGCTTTCAGAAAATTTTCTATGAATTTCAGAATTTCTTTTTTCATTCAGAATTACCCCTACCATATATACTCGCTCGTAAGTTGAAAATTATTGGAAAAATAAATTTTCTATACCTACAGTAATACAGCATTTACCTATAACATATCGTAAAATTTTAAGAAAATCTTCATGTGGATTGGGCAAAATGTTGGGAATAGAAACGTTTTCTGCACCCTCTGAAATTTTCTTTATTTCATAGTATTTCTAAATTAGTGTTTCGAAAATTGATATTTTTTTTTCTTTAAGAAAAATAACAAGAATTTATTCAATTATGTTGTAATTTAATTGTATTCTTTTATTCTTTATATCAAAATCATTCAAATTTAATGTTGCTTGATTTATCCTGCCTAAAAATTACATATTTTCCTGCTTTTCTTTTTTTCTTTCTTTCTTTAATTAAAAGCAATAACAAATTTTCATTTGCAAAAGTAATTTTTTTAGTTAATAACACCATATCCTTTTTCTTTCTAGAATAAACACTAGTCAAAGTAAAATTGCCATAAGTATTGAAAGAAAGTCTCCATTCAGCAGACAGGAAATAGTAATGATTTTTAAGGGTGGGGGAGGACTTATAAATGAAACTTTTGTAAAATGTATGGGATTTAAGACATTTCACAAGATTTGTACAATTTTCAAAATAAAATCAGATCAAATTAGCAGTTTTTGATTTTAAAATTCTCTTCCATAGAAACTAAGTAGTTACAATAGATTGTATTAATAAAAATAATAAATTAATGAGACAACTTTACATAAAATAATTTATATATGAAAGAGGTACAAACAAAAATTATAAAACAAACTTAATATAAATATCTATTAAATCTTATTGCATGTAAATAATTGAAGTCATTAATAATAATATAAAGCAAGTGAAACAAAATATAAAATTACTTAAATTCTGTTGGATTATTAAATTAAATCCCATTATTCAGTCACCAAATATTTGATATTCAGCTAGAAATGTTGCTGAATATTCAGTATTTGACCAAATTATTATAAGTTACATTCCAACAACATACACATAACAGATGTTCCAAAATTGGACTGTGGTTACAAGTGTTTGTCCCAGAAGCAGAATTTTGTGTCTGTCTGCAGCACACTAAAATTTATATGTGACCCAACAGTAGACTAAACCTACTAAAACAACACTATCCCATAAAATAAGAAAAAAAATTGCCTTTCATAAAGAAAATAATAAAATTATGAAATACATATCATAAATCTAGAGACTTAAAGCAAATTTCTGTATTTTTAAAGCCCAGCCTTTCTTTTTAAGCTGATGGATTAATCAGCAAGGTTTAAAATAAACTGTAGCACCCGGTGCTATGCTGGACAGTTTCTGCTTCTGGAGTGTTAGTCTTTAACATTATCTTTTAATTCATTTAATTAATAAAATTTTTGATGTAGGGGACTGTTCAAGTATTACGTAAGCACTAAAGGGGGAGGGAAGGGTCCAGAGTCTGCTTATTTTTTCTGACAAGGGGGAGGTGGGGGTCACGACAATTCTTACGTAAGCATTACGTGTAGGATTAATAAATAATGTAAATTATTGGTAACTTTTTATAAATCACAGACATGCTACAGGCTCAGCAAGAAAACAGCTGAACTTTCACGGCCTCACAGACTTTTGGCGAAATCTGCGTTTTTCTGCAATTTTTTAACGAAATTAGCGTTTTTCGCGACCAATTGACAAAAATTGCACTTTTTCTCCTACAGCCTTTTTAATAAAGTTTGCATTTCTCCAAAATCCTTTAGCGAAATTTGCGCTTTTTCGTCAAAATTTGCATATTTTCCGCGATCTTACGTCAAAATTTGCATATTTTCCGCGATCTTTCATCAACATATGCATATTTTCCGCGATCTTTCCTAAAATATGTGTATTTTACGCGATCTTTCGTCAAAATTTGCATATTTTCCACGATCTTTCGTCAAAATTTGCATATTTTCCGCGATCTTTCGTCAAAATATGCATATTTTCTGCGATCTTTCGTCAAAATTTTCGTATTTTTCGCGATCTTTCGTCAAAATTTGTGTGTTTTCTGCGATCTTTTGTCAACATGTATATTTTCTGCGATCTTTCGTTAAAATTTCCGTATTTTCCTCGATCTTTCGTAAATATTTGCATATTTTCTGCGACCTTTCTACAAAATTGGAGCATTCTAAGCGATCTTTCGATAAAGTACGATTATTTGACAAAATTAGAGTATTTTTCCGCAACCTGTTCACAAAAATCGTGTTTTCTCAGCAATTTTTTGGCGAAAATCGCGTCTTGTTCGTGATCATTTAACAAAAATCGTGTTTTTTTCTCGCGATCCTCTGAAGAAAATAGTATTTTTTCCACGATTGTTTGATGATTTTATAGTTTTTTTCGATCCTTTGGAGAAATTTGCGTTGTTTCTGCAATAAGGAAAGGGCAACTGACGTCACTGTGGATAAGGGAGAAAAACCTGTCCGTTCTTTAAAGACTGATGCTGTACGGATGAGCTCCGGGAATTTGATTGGTCTACGTTTGGAAGCTCTGTGGTAGGCGATGATACGATTGGCTTACGTTGCCAAGATGATTCCTGCAATGATCGCTTTGAAAAAAATATATAATGGTAGATTGGTTGACGAAAGCGTTTGTTTGTAAACATGCCCTTTCCTTATCCTTTCAAAAAATTTTCTTAATTCAGTGCCATTTGACCCGCGTTTTCGTTGTATTTCATCGATACCCCCCCCCCTACATATAAATGTGAACAAATTTTAATGCATATTTGCATTGATCCCAGGGATAATAAAATTTGTCGCCGAAAAAGTGGAACTCTGCGTTTCCGCGGAAAAGTAGCATGTCTGAAATCAAGAAGTATTGATGTATAAACTGTCATAAAATCTTAAGTAAGCAAAGGGGGGGGGGGGTCTAGCATTTGCTTATATTTTCTTACAAAGGGGGAGAGGGGGGTACAAAATGACTAAAAATATGCTTACGTAATACTTGACCGGTCCCTAGTAAACTATAAACATCATTTCAAATATATGACATAAAAAAAATTACTGAATTTAGTTGTTTTGGCAACTTCTATACACAGTTTCAACAGGGTGCTGCACTCTGCCTGCCCTTTAGTACAAAAAATAGCACCCTCCTTGCCCCTACTTCAAAAATTAACACCTTTCTAGTGCACCCCTCAGTAAAAAAGTGCCCTTGCTCTCTTTTTGCATTAAAAAACAAACTTGGGTAATAAAAACTGGTTTAATGTTGTCTTAAAGAATACCATGGATTTTAAACAATAAAACTGGGTTTAGAAATAAATCCAAAATGAGCAGCATCACCAGGGTTCTCACGGTTGCTTGCCATTGCAACTAAATTCATCATTTAAAGAGTAAACAAGCGATTAGATTCATTAAATTGCTAGTGCACAATTTTTGGTTTTTCTTTTTTTTCCTTATTTTGTTTTTCATACAAATGCATGCATACATATTTTTAATATATTTGTTGCAGATAGTTGAAATTAGATTATTAACAATCGTTGTAGCAGTTATAAAAACTTAGGTTATTTTAGAGTATATCGAAAAAAAAAAAAAAAGGATGCATTAAAGGATTAAAAATAACTTTTCGTTTTCAGTGCTACATGGCGAATCTACTTTACTAATACTTTTTACATTTGGCGATATAGGGCAAAATTGGGAAATTTCTTTAGCGGCCACTGGCCAGTAAGACTAATTTTTCAAATGGCCACGATGTTTAAACTAGTGGATACTTTTTTATTTAAAAGTACTAAACAGTTAAAATTTCTATAAGTATTAATGTAAGACTGAATAGCACAAAATAAGTATGTTAATATAAATATACTGGAACCCAAAAAAGTAGAATTGTTGATAAAATGTAAGTAAAATATATTATCTCCTTATAAAAAAAGTGGCCATAAGGTGGCCGCTAATAGACAATTTTTCACTGGCCATTATTTATCATTTACTGGCCGTGTGGCCGGTGGCTAGTGCTAATTTATCCTTTATTTGGCAAATGTTTATTATTTTTAATTAGCCAAATTACTAACGTTGGTCAAATGTCAGCGAGAACACTGAACAGCACCCTACCTTATTTTTAAACATTGGAGAAACTCTGCTTCTGTAACTACATTTAACCTCTGTTATGTAGAAAATTCTGAATGTACATTAATATGTATAATTTATCAAAGATACTTAATAAACAAAAGCAATTTATATAAGTCAATTTTGATATAATGATCATTTTTTTAATTCCGTTAAAAAGTAGAAATGTATACAATTTAGCAACAGAGATTAAATACTTGATCATAAATTTATTCATTCTCCTTAAACAAACATCTTTTGGTTAATATGTAGCATTAACTTGGTGAAGGTCATCCATTAAGCACAGTGCTAAAGAGTGTTGCTAGTTCTTATATATAAATTAACTAGAAAAATATGCAACTCTTTATTTGGTAACAGCAGTTACAAATTTTTGCATCTATGTATTTTTCATCAGGTTTTTTGGCTTAAATAAATAACATTAAGCACTGCCTTCAATTATTTGCCTTACTTTAAACTTTATATTACTACAAAATACAAATATTGTGGTTAAAATGTAATGCAAAAAACACTTTATTAACTGTGGCAATCTCAGAATAAAATTACATTGATTTGTATTTTAATAATCATGTATATAGAACTATGCTTTTAAAATTGTATTTAATTCAAACTAACTTAAAATTATCACAATTATAATCTTAAACATAAAATACCAAGACATTTACAAAATGATGAAAAAATTAGAAATTAATGATAAATTTAACTATGGCAATGTCTAATTTCTCAGAAAATTTTATAATATTGAAAGCTTTTCTTGAAGAAAGTAGAAAAAATAAAGAAAATAATGGAAATTTGACATGAATAAAATGTAAACAATGATGAAATCAATGTGTGCAAATCCCTTTAACACAATAAAAATATTATTATAATACAGAATCATTTGTTTTTCAATTTATTATAATTATTACAATAACTTTAAAAGTGTAGATGTTAAACAATAATGAATCAGTATTATAAGTAGACATCTAAAAATGTGTTGAACACACTTATTTTCCGACTATTGTCAAAATAAAACAATATATTAATAGCCATGCATAAATAAATCAATATTTATCAACCATAAAATCATTTTTACTTTTAACAGTGAAAATAATATTACCAAAGAAAAGGATGATTTTATTTAGCTTCTTCAAAACTGTCAACAATGCTTCAAAACAAGACTTTTTAAATACCTTATGCTTTATTAAGAAAATACAAAATCACTTAAGCTGAATTCATATAATTATTCACATAAAAAACACTGGTTTTCTGTGACAAAGTATCATCAAAATCTCTAATTTCAAATATTACTATAAAAATGAAACTACATAGCATTCTTTTCGCATCAAAATACAATAAAGAAAGTAAATAGTTCTACTCAAAGTAGTAATCAGCAGTAAACTGAGAACTTGTGAATTCAGAAAATAATTTTGAAAATAATAATCACAAATGCCTATTAAGATTCTATAATTATAAACAAGTCAGTAAAAAATAATAAACATTAAATAAATTTACCTTTGATATCTCCAGATATGGCGAAACCACAGCAAGCAACAGCTCAGCTCATTACAACTCGAGAAAAATTCCGGAAGGTTGCTAACAAATAATCTTGAAACGCTAACCGTACTCTTAAAACACAAATACATACACTTTTCTCTTCACACTTTCAAATATGACCACTAGGAGTCTCAGATATGTTTGTCTTAGGTTATACTGCACATATTTTGATGGAGCTTGCACTGTTAATTACTTTTTCAGGGATGGTTTTAGTATATAAAACATTGTACTACATTGTTAGACCTGTTGGGGAAGTTCTATAATGAGGCTTATACAGGACCGGAACTGGCGTTTTTTGCACCCGGCACAAACGTGGACTTTGGCCGCCCCCCACATCCCGAAAGATATTTACAAATAGAATTTACTACCTTTTTTATAACCGATTAATTTTAAGATTTTAAATATGTAATCATAATGTATGCAATACTGAATTACATAATCTGCTTTGTCAAACATTGATTCATTAAAATCTTAAAAATCGCTGTCGGCTTGACCTATAATTAGAGGAGGTAGATTTCGAAGAGTGCTCATTTCAACAACAAAAAATAAAATATTATAAACCCAGATAAAGATAAAGATAAACCCAATTTAACAACTTTATTTGGCCGCTTTTGAAAAATTTTTAATTTCATTTTTCTGTAAGAACTTGTTTTATCAGAATCATAATAAGCGGCTCAAATGCCCATTTTGACAACATATTTTGAAATATGTTCTGACTTTTTTAAAAAATCAACGCTGATTATATACGCCCGCTATATAGTTCCTAAATAACAAAAAACTGTCAACTGAATGCGTTTGAGAGCAAAATTGAATTTAAAAATTAGTCATAAAATAATAAATTTGTTATCTGATCTGAATGCATCCCCAATTTTTTAATCATGATCGCTTAGGGAAATTTCGAGCGAAGAGCCCGCTTTGACAGCTTTTTTTAAAAAAAAATATATATATTTAGCCTGTATCAAAAAACTGACCAATACAGTTCCTAAATAACAGAACCTGTGAATTGGATGCGTTTGAGAGCAAAACTGAATTTAACAAGTTGGAAATTGCACGTGAAGCGTAGGAAATGAGGTGTGTTCGTACGATAACGAAGTTTTAAAAATATTCAGATCTTGCTGTTATAGTAGACAGTACTTCAGCTTAGAGGTCTGCACGGGCCGGGCCTCGGCCCGAAGCCCGAGCCCGGCCCGGCCCGCGGGCCGGCCTCGGGCCGATTTCCAATAATGGCATTCGGGCCGGGCCGGGCTCGGGCCTTACTTTTGAAGACTCGGGCCGGGCCGGGCCGGGCTCGGGCCTTACTTTTGAAGACTCGGGCCGGGCCGGGTCGAGCCCAGTCACTAATCTTTTCGGGCCGGGCTGGGCTCGGGCCTTAATTTTTTTGCTGGAGTATCGGGCCGGGCCTAACTTTTTTTTCCGTACAAAGCCTAGACTGATTCCATTCTTCCTAGTTTTCATGGACCAAAATAATCAGTTCCTATTGAATCTATATGAAAATCCTTTTCTCTACTTTTTATAAATCAGTAATATTTGACTTTGTCCAAAAATTTCTGCAAAAAAAGCATATACTTTTAAGCCGTCATTATTCTACTATTAAACATTAGAATTTATTCATTTTAAAGAATCCCCATAGGGCCTATATCCCATAGCGTAGATAATCGGCCGACAAAAAATACACCAAATACACCATTTTAAAGAATCGTAGATTACTAGGCGTTTTAAAATATAATTAAGCACACACACACACAAAAAAAAAGCATGATTATGACGGATTTTTTTTTTTTTTTTAACTGAAAACTGAAAGTTTCTTTTAAAATGTTCATCCATGCAAAATGAATACAACAATACGGGAGAAAAAAAATATATTAATCATTTACATCTGTTAAGAAGGGAATGTATTTTTTTTCGTTCCAAAGCGATTTCGTCTTTGGAAATTTTACCATATACCGCTTGTTCGATTTTTTGTCGCCATTACAGGGAATATGGATTAATAATACTAGTGATAACTAAAACATTTACATACAACAAACAAAGATTCATTTAAAAGCATAAATATCGGAGCCTATGGCACTTCTGATTAAATGGAGATTTTAAACATGGAAAAAAAAGACTAATATAATTTTTTTTTGGTCAGAACTCTTCCATAAGATTAAAGATCAATGTTCTGTAGAAATTCACTCGAGCCGGGCCGGGTTCGGGCCGAATTTTAAACTTTTTTCCGGACCGGGCCGAGCTCGGGCCGAAATTTTAACTTTCGGGCCGGGCCGGGTCGGGCCATTATTTTTTTCGTTCGGACCGAGTCGGGCTCGGGCCGAAATTTTAACTTTCGGGCCGGGCCGGGTCGGGCCAATATTTCTTTCGTTCGGGCCGGGCCCGGGCCGAAATTTCAACTTTCGGGCCGGGCCCGGGCCTGGAAATTTCGGCCCGTGCAGACCTCTACTTCAGCTATAGTAAAATGGTCGAAATCTTGTTTGTGTTCCTGTAAATATGCAGGAAGAAACTTTTATTACACCTCAGCAGCGTATACCATATTTATAAAATGTGAAATAGTTTAATATAATTAACATACGTCCCAAACAATGTTTCTCCGCATAGCATTATATAGTGGAATACTTTTGTGTGGCCCTGTAATTTCAGAATGATATTTTAATATAAATGTACCTCATAGGTTCATGTATTCTGTTATACTCGAATGAGTGTAACACCATTAAAATGCATTTGAAACATTTCCCCCCATTGATCGTAATGTAACGGAATATTTTTGATTGTCCCTGTAGTTGATCTGTGCCTATACTTGAAATTTTTTCTCCCATCGACCGTAATGTAACGGAATACTTTTGACGTTCCCTGTATTGAAACTATGCATCCAATTTTCATAAAATTTGAAAAGACTCGACAAAATTATGTAATAATTATATATTTTAAATTTCAAACAATTCGGTTGGGTAGTTTTTGCGTTGTTATATGCGGACAGACGGACGGACAGATGGACGGACTGAAAGAAAACTATAGGTGCTACTTATTTACTTAATTGCGAACGCACCTAAAAATAAGTCTGGAAAACTCAATTTTGTTATTTGAATACCTCAATTTTTCAATCACGATCGCTTCGGGATATTCTGTTCAAAGTACCGATTTTGGCAGCCTTTTCAAAAATATATTTTACCTTTATCAAAAAACTGGCCGATCCGTCACATTATATAGTTCCTAAATAAGAGGACTTGTAAATTGGATGCGTTTGAGAGCAAAAATGATTTAAAAATGAGTTCGAAATAACGCAATTTGTTATGTTTCCCCCATTTTCAATCACGATCATTTCGGGAAATTCTGTTCAAAATACCCTTTTTGGCAGCCTTTTTTGAAATATATTCTGCCTATATCGAAAAACTGGCCAATACGTCACATTATATAGTTCCTAAATAAGAGGATCTGCCATTTGGATGAGTTTAAAATCATAAATGAATTTAAAAATGAGTCAGAATGTAAGCAGTTTGAATTTGAGGTTTTTTCTCCATCTCTTATTTTTGTTTAATTATTTTTGCTATAAGAATATGTCCTATGAAAAACTTGTTAATATAAAAGTTGTAGATATTAGATGTAAAATAAATTTAATTAGATTTGGTAGCTTAAAAATTGACTAAGTTATAGATTTTTTTTCTTTTTCCACCCCCCCTTTTTTTTCTTTTCGTTTTTAATTTTTTTCATCGGTGAAAGTTGGTCCTATCAAAAACTTGTAAATGCAAAAGTTTTAGATAATTTTGAGAACATTTATAAAAAAATTAATTGATATCTTGAGAATTGACCACACGCACGGGGAAGGGATTGCAATGTTTTCCACAAGCATTGCGGTATTTGATTGGCTTTTGGTGAACGCTTGTGGGATAAATTAAGAAGCTGATTAGCTAGAATCCATCGTGACGTTCTTTGACGTTAGAAATGCTAGTGGTCCATTGACGAAGTTATGAACTTTTTCTCTCAAAAACCCTGTTTTTTTTTTTTTCGCCCCTTGAGCCCATTTTTAACTTTATCTTAATTTTATCAAAAATCTGTTGTGTATAAATTTTCGACCCATGTTTTAGAAGTAATATAAATTTTAAACTGATTCGATATCTATTTTAACCCCTTCGCGACGGGAGCCTTTTACGAAATTTTTAATATTTTCTCACCAGTTTCAAAAAACAGAAATTTGTGTCTTATTAAGTCGAAAAAATGCTCCGATTAGACAAGGCAAATTTTACAGTATAATTTTATTGGTACGAAAAATACGGATTCTTAAGGTTATTTGAGGCACGTATACGTGTCGCTCGTCCCCAAGGAGTTAATTAAGAAGTTGTCGCGTTTTTTTTCGGTTTTTACAAAACCCCTCCCTATTTCCACCCCCTTAGTCCGATTTTGCCCATTAACGAACTTGACCGAGATTTTATACCCTTTGATTTTATGTAACAGTTTGGAGAAGATTGGAGTAGAATTATAGAAATTTTTGTGTCCAGAAGAAAGTGACATATATATATATAAATGTTTTTACTAATGGTAGTTTTGGGGTCTAAAAGGTCATGATCGGTGTAGATCTGCAAAAAAATTTCAGAAATTCCAACATAGGAGCGACCGCAATAGGTGGAATTTCATACGAAATCTACCGAAAAACGGAATCGAAAAGAATCCTACTTTATACAAGATGCCTGGAGTAGTGACGGGCGATTCTTGAAAATTTCCTATTCGATAAAAATCGTAATCGTAAAAAAGCACATTCGATAAAGTCATCGATTAATTTCGAGAATCTACAATCGAGATGTTTTACAATCGATTATTAAAATCTTTGTTATTACATGTTTACAAAGCATAATTTAGTAAATACAAGGTAACTGAAAACAAATGAATTTAAAAAACAACTACAAACCAAAAGGATGCTATAATGGAGCCGCAATAGTAGAAATAGAAAAGTCACGTAACGGCGTTCCTTGGTTGCAAAAAGATGTAAAGTCGCGAGTAGCAAAATGGGCAAAGAAAAAATAATCAAAAGCACTCTTAGTGTAAAGAACATAAACTAAAAGGATATTAAAAGTGATCAAAATCTTTTATTAACTTTTGTACATCAATTGAGATATACGATCTACAATTCCCCCGTTATTAGAAGACTCTCTATTGAAATACATTAAACGGACCACCTGGGGGGGGCAAAGTAGTGCAGGAGCAATGAAAGTGCATAATATGAGTAAATGGTCATAAGGCAACAATACATCGCATGATGGGTGTCGGTTAAATTTATTAAAGAGCTTACCCGCGGGGGCAAAGTGAGGGGTATGAGCGAGGGAGGTACATAAAATAAAATGGTAATTACAGAGCTTTCCAATGATATATCACGAAAGAGGAGGCAACAAAAGATATAAAAACACTCCCCTTAGAATTCCAACTATTGCAACATCCGAAATACAGCCTGTCCTCACTGTTTGTGAATTTTTCATACATTATGAATTACTAGTAGGGGTGACCGAGCTAAGCTCGGTCAAAATTAACTTTATATTCAACTCGATGTAGTATTTTCACTGTATCATTCACTCTCTATTATTACTGTAAAACATGTTATTATAAAAACAATCAATAAGAAAACTATGTATGCACATTAGGGTGGAGTGAAAAAAATTATTTTTTAAAAATCAAAAACGGGTAGGTGCCAAAAGTTGCCTTTATACTAGTACATTAACTGCGTGACATTTTACCGTTGAAAAAAAATGGCTTGAGTCTGCGCTTTTGCTCCAAAAATCGAATTTTTCGGTAAAATTGGTCATTTTTCGACATTTTTTCAAAAAAATAAAAAAATTCCTAGAGAGCTGGTTATTATTTAAAAGTGTTACTTAAACCTTTATATTTATCTACTTAACATATTTAAACTATAAAACAATATCTGTAGTCTGTATAATTGGATAAAATCAGACAACTTTTGGTAAAAACCAGCGTTACCTCTCTATTGGTGCATACAACGAAATGTTGTTTTGAATGCATTTCTTTACCTATCTGCTTTCAAAACTAATCTGTTTATAGATCGTAGATGTGGCTGCATTTCATATCCCACCCGTCTCAGCCAACCAACAATCTAGGCTCAATGTTTTATTAATGTATCGAATTTTTATTATTTTTCCCGAAGAAGGGCATAAGTTTTCTATGTATCAAAGTAGTTTACCTCTTCTTTGTTTTCACTGGCATTGGATGCTACTGGTGTGACCTACTGCACGTATATTTTTATACCTTGTATAATAGAAGAGGAAGCTGGGTAATGAATTAGGTATGTTGTTAATTGAATCTATTCAGCAGTCTATTATCTTCATTAAATTTTCATACAATTAATACATTATGATTGGGAGTTCTGTTACACAACATTTTTTCAGTCAATTACATTATATATATAATGATATGCCTAAAAATTGATTGTATGTATTCAATTTCTAGTATGTCATCATTTACTGTACCTATTACATTGAATATATTTTGAGAAGCTAATATTTGAGAAGCTAATTTGAGAAGCTAATATTATGACGATCATCACAGAGGATTGCAAACAAAATTTGCGTGTAAAGCAACAATATTTCGAAAGAAGTTTTAGTGCTTGTTTTATGTCTTTTCCTGTGTTCTTTCGTAGTCGAGTAATTTCTGATAAGTTTTTAGACCTATTCTTTAGGTGTGTATTACATTTGGTATAAAATATCCCGCGGTATAAACTTTGATTATATATTTGTGAGTGATTCTATAGACTGATTGCCAATCTGTGCTTACATAAAGCGGAAAATTTTATTCGCTTTATGAGCTGTTTTTTTTTTTGTGCGAGATGTTTTCTAAATTCCTATTCCCCATTTCTTCTGAGAAATATCTTTCTTTATGAATTAGCTTTGCAGTCTCCGACAGAAATTTCTAGTCTGTTCCGAGTATCCTTTACTTAATTTGAGAAAATAATTTTTCAAAATTATTATCTATTTTATAAGAAATTGCAATAGGAAGTGAATAGAACGTAGACAAAGATTTTCTTATTGATCTAGTGAATCCATGTAGATTATAACGTTTTACATCGACTTCTCAAATAACTGACGCAGAGGAAATTCACTGGAGTCGAAGTAGCATATGATCCATTATTATACACAATTCTAAGCTTACCCAATGCAAAATGATTCACAGTGACAAATAAAATTCTCCTAAATTTAAATGAGTACTTATAGTCGATTAGAGTCTGTAGATTCTTTCAAAAAGTACTATGCATTATAAGTTTATGCCCAGGACAGTTCACCATCAAATATTGTTCACTTATAAAATGGGGATCTAAAAGTTAATGAAAAATTACCTGGCTTCGAAAAAACTTAGAAAACGGCATAAAACTAATGCAAACGTTATTTACAACAACGGTTGCTCTGCACGTGCAGGACAAATTCCCATTGCAATTCTCTCTGACAATCACCAGAAATCACATTAAACAGCTCGTTTCTCAACATATAAAAAATGCAAAAGCAGAATAAATGATGGCATACTTATAGTTGAAATACCTGAAATCTTCTTTGAAGCAGGTCATTGCGTAAAAAAATATAATTGACTGAAAAAAATGTTGTAGTAATAAAACTTACAATCACTATCATCAACTGGTTGTAAGTTTGATAAAGACAATAGATGGCCGAATAGATCCCTTTAACAATATTCCCGTACATTACTCTGCTTGTCATTTTTTTTGTATAAGCTGTAAAAATATACATTAAGATAATCACATGGTGGTACATGAAATATAGCCACCTCCGCGACGTATGCCCAAGGTAGTTTTGAAAAAAAGAGCTGTATTAAGAACAAGAATTCATTGTATGTCCCAATAGAGTGCTAATGTCGTTTTCTTACCAAAAGTTGTCTGTTTTGCTCCAGCTATACGGTATAAAGATATTGTTTTATAGTTTAAATATGTTAAACAGATAAATATAAAGATTTAAGTAACACTTTTAAATAATAACCAGCTCTGTAGGGTTTTTTTTAATTTTTTTGAAAAAATGTCAAAAAATGACAAATTTTACCCAAAATTTCGATTTTCGGAGCAAAAGCGCAGACTCAAGCCATTTTTTTTCAGCGGTAAAATTTCACACAGTTGATGTACTTGTATAAAGGTAACTTTTTGCACCTACCCGTTTTTGATTTTTAAAAAATAAATTTTTTCGCTCCACCGTAATGCACATGTTCATAAATTTTACTTTATTTTAAATTTTATAACGAAAGGACATCGATCCAAATCACTTTTTTAGCTCGACTCTGGTTAATTTAATTATGCATCTCGAATCCTATTAAAAATGTATAAAAAAATTCTTTCCATTCTGAAAGACAATATTTTTTGCCAGATATAGCCATATTCGGAGACATTCTTTCATTTGGCACCAAATACGTGTTGTGGCTTTCGTAATCTTAATAGTCAATTTTTCGTCCAAATGTCACCAATATTTTATCAAATATCGCCAATTTATTGGTTGCTGCCATTTTCTCATAACCCTGACCCGTATTACCCAAAATGACCCACTAATCAAATTTGGTCAAACATGTGACTTAGCTCAATGGTCTTCAGGTAATCAAAAACAGTAGAATATAAAATTGAATCAAAATCGTTTAAGCCATTTCTTAGATAAAATTAGCTTGACAGCATTCATCAATAAAGCGAAATGGCCCACTAATATAATTTTGTTTAACTTGCGACTCTGCCCTAGTCTTCTCGTGACAAAAGACGTTTCGTTACAAAATTTATGTAAAATGTATTGAATCGTTGTTATATATAGTTATAATAACCCTAACCCATTATGACCCAAAATGACCCATTAATCGAATTTTCGCGAGCATGTGTCCTGGTCCAATGGTTTTCTCTTGCCCGAAAACATCATAATACAAAATATAGTAAAAATGGTGAGAGCCATTTTCTACATAAAATTAGCATGACCCATCAATGACCCACAAATGACCCTTATAATTGAAATCTCTCAAACATGGGACTTAGTCCATTAGTTTTCTCGTGTCTAAAATTTGTTACATACAAAATTTCGTTAAAAACGATCCAGCCATTCTTTAAATATAAATAGCTTGACCCAGACCCTTTATGACCCATTAATCGAAATTTCTCGAACGTGTAACCTAGCCCAATGATTTTCTCGTGTCAAAAAAAATTTATATCCAAAATTTCGTTAAAATCGATCCACATGTTCTTTAGATATAGTTTGACATGATCCATTATGACCCACCATGACTCACAAATGATCCTTAGAGTCGAAATCTCTCAAACATGTGAGTCCATTAGTTTTTTCATGTCAAAAAACTGTTACATACAAAATTTCGTTAAAATCGATCACGCCGTTCTTTAAATATAAATAGCTTGACCCAGACACTTAATGACCCAATATGACCCATTAAAATTTTTTCTTGAACATGCAACCTAGCGCATGTTAGCCCATTAGTTTTCTCATGTCAAAAAACTGTTACATACAAAATTTCGTTATAATCGATCACGCCGTTCTTTAAATATAAATAGCTTTACCCAGACCCTTAATGACCCAATATGACCCATTGAAATTTTTTCTCGAACATGTAACCTAGCCCAGTGTTTTTCTCGTGCCCGAAAACCATAGAATGCAACTTTTAGTCAAAATTGCGTGAGAAAATCTTTAGATAAAATAGCATGACCCACCATGATCCCAAAAATGACCCACTAACCGAATTTTCTCGAACATGTTACCTAACCCAATGGTCTTCTTGTAATCCAAAACGATAAAATATAAAATTTGGTCAAAATCGTTAGAGCCGTTTTTTAGATAAAAATGGCTTGACCCATAATGACCCAAAAATGACCCACTAATCGAAATTTTTCGAACATGTGACCCAGCCCAATAGTTTTCTCGTGCCAGAAAACGATTGGATACAAAATTTCCTTAAAATCGATCCAGCCGTTCTCTAGATATAAATAGCTTGATCGTGATCCAATATGATCCAAAATGACCCAATAATCGAATTTTCTCGAACATGTGATCTAGCCCAATGGTCTTCTCGTGCCTGAAAATGGTAAAATCAAAATTTTTGCGAAAATCGTTAGAGCCGTTTTTGAGATAAAATTTACACACACACACACAATTTTTGCTCGCATTATAGTATAAGATTTAGCACAATCGGGTAAACCTAGTATACCATATTCTAAATCATTACATATCAAAAATTTTATACACTTTTGCACATTAACTAATTTAAACAATAAATTATAATATTTATTGACCACAACAGTTCCTTTGGCTTGACCAATAATGACAGGTGGAATATTTATAATTTTAGCTTATAATAATATAGCAAATTTGATAGGCAAAATTGTAATTGTAGAACCAGAATCTATAATACAAGGTAATTCTTTGTTATTAACATATCTATGAACTAGCAATTGTCATACATTATTACCAATATGTTGTGATAGGGTAGGCATAGATGTAGCATCATATTAATGAGAATTCTCATTAAAAACACAACTTTTTTCCCAGTGATAAGCCTCTGATATTCTTCTGTTTAAACATAATCTACATGGTCGACTAGGAAGTTTACTCAAAAATGATTAACCGGTGGTAGTCTAGGACTAACAAATCTAGAAGCTGAAGGATTAAAATTACCCTGTGGTTGAAAATTTGGACTAATAGAATTTTAATGAGGGTGAACCCAATGCCTAGGTGCGCTATTCTGTTGAGCAAAGGGTCTAGGTCTAGGATATTGGGAATTAGATTTAACAATGTTATTGTTAGTAGACTAAGATGGAATTACCACTAATTGTTTTACTAATTTCAACTAAGCTGTAGTACTTTCATGAGGATTTACAATTAGATAATTTTGATAATTTTAATCCATCTGTTAATCCTTGTAAAATGATGGTTCACTTAAATTTAATTGCCGACTCATCTCTAATTTTTTACGAAAATAATTTTCGACATTATCATAATCGTGCAATTTTAGGGAAGCAAAATCAGAGAAACGAAGTACATTTACTTTTAGGAATCTATCAGTGAGAATTTTAGCAACATCTTCAAATTTAGTACACCCTAAATATTCGTTAACAAAAACCTTTAAAGCCGCCGATTTCAATACTTTAGGAACATTTTTTTAGTTTCCAATCGTCATTTTTCTTTTCAGAAATATATAATTTTTCGAAATAATTTAATCATTGTTCGACATCCATTCCTGAGTAAGGTTCAAAAGGAATGATATCTACCACTTCTTGATTCATTTTTGTAAATCCAGATCGTAATAACATAATAAAGGTGTACCTCATTTATAAATATCTCAACTTGATATCTCAACTCTCAATATAAAAATAACAAATGTAGAATAAAATTTAAAATAACTTACAAATTGTAAGAATTTCCATTCCTAGTTATAAATAATAATTTCAAATAATAATGTAAACAAGTTGAATGTAAATTCTGCCATTGCAGAATTCAATTTCGCCTCCGATTAAAAAAAAAAAAAAAAGAAAAAAAGAAAAAAAAAAAAAGAAAATCGAGAGAGGTCTTTTAGAAGGGCGACCCCGTTTAAAATGCAATGAACTAACTTCATTTTTCTTGTGTTTATCAATATAATAGCAAACAGAACTGCGTGAAATACCCAATTGATTAGCGATTTCTCTCTGAGACATTGGAATTGCGGAATAATAAAGAGATACAATTTGACGTGCTGTTTCTTCATTGACTAGATTCATCAAAAACGGATTTTTTCTTTAACGCTTTTTTATAGACTCTGAGAAAAAGGAAATGCATTTTAACAATAAAATTGTATGAATGTCTCGTTTTAACAGCCAGATTACGAAACTAGTCGTTGGGGGCCACCGTAATACTTTACCCATCATGGATATGCATTATATAATATGTGGAAAATAAAATATGTGAAAACTATTTATAAAGTGCATTGCAATTCCCAAACAAAATTTAAACGTATATTTAAATATTCTTAATGTACATAGTAATGCTCCATTAATGAATTGCTGATGAACCCATTTCGACAAATTATGTAAAATACCAAACTACACAAGTAGTACCGGATATCGTAAAAGAAACATCCTTATAACTCCAAAAACAATAATCATATTAACTAACAGTTTACTGCGTCAGATTAAGCGTCTCATTTCCAATTGAAACATATCTTTGAATTGAAATTTGAAGAAAATACAGGGTCATGAAAAATCGAAGAATGTGGAAAACAGGATTACAAATATCTCGGCAACTATTAATCCGACTGACTTCGTTCTTGATGCAAAATTTGTGTCATTTTATTGCCTTTTACGTCTTTTCCTTAAAATAAAAAAATCGAAAAATTTTATATACATTTCATCAGAACGAATTTTTTGAGAATCCGAAAAAAATTGTTCCGGATAATCGAGGTTACTGATATTAAATAGGCTTCGTCCTATTCTTACTTACTAAGTACATACAAAATTTTAAGTCTCTATCTCCATTTGTTCGTGAGATAGAGCGTTTACAGATAGACAGACGGACGGGAATTTTTGTTTTTTTTCTAAGACTACGTTTTTCGGAATCTCCAGTATCTGAAACATGTAAATCGGTCATTTTTTTTTTTTTTTCGATTTTCAAAGCGATTGCAATATTTAACCTTTACTACGTATGATAGGTAAGTAAAAGTGGGCCACAATTTTTGACACGACACTTTTTAGCTTGTCTGAAAGAAATAGCATCGGAGGCTAATAAATTACTCTATGAAATAATGTATAAAGAATAATAGAAAAATCTGAATAATTCAATAATACTGTAAATCTACTTATATCTATCTATATTATAAAGGCCAAACGTATCTGTGCGTAACGCATACGTCATTTTGCGCATGGCAACACTCTCAAATTTTAAAGGAATTTCGGTATTGCAATTTTTGGTACTAAAAGTTTTTAAACTTCTTAATGTCGCACATTTTCAATTTTTACACCATCGTATAGGAAAAAAAATGTACTTTTAAATGAAATTTGTTTGAAAGCTGTATCTTAATTTGTTTTTGAAATATTATTTTTATTTTTATTTATTTATTTATTTATTTTTATTTATTTATTTTTTGTAGCTTTTAATACCTCTTTTCTAATCGTGGCAACAGAAGTACTCCATTTCTATTATAAGCAATGGAAAACAAGGCCCCCCTTATCATAATATCAACTCATAATATAACTTATATTATGATAAGTTAGCCTTGATGGAAAAAATGGAAAAAATTGAGTGCTGTATCTTTATGTTGCCATTTTCTCATTAAAAGGGAAAACATGTAAATTTAAATATCTTCTGTTATAAAACCCAGTGAATTTTGACTTCATTTACAAAATTTGATTTACGCGTAAAAGAATATCAACAGTTTAATATCTATTTCGCTAATAGCATTGAGACTTCAAGTTTTGAATCAAAATTATCAAATTAAAATGCCAATTTTTTTTAAACGTGAATACAGATGTGAAATGTACATTTGTAAATTTTGATATGGTGAAAATGATGCCGGGTTTAGATTTCACCGGGAAAAAAATTCTATGATTGAGTCAAAGTTGAATAAATTTTGCTTTTTATCATTTTATAATGCTAGCATAAGAACCTTAATTGATAACTTTATCATAATAACACATATTTATTATTTTTTACTGCTTAATATACGATAAAAGTTTACTTTTAACAATTTCTTACAACTGCGTTTTATAAAAATAGTATTTTGTTACTTTGACGATAAATGTCGTTTGTTTAAGAGTTAGATATGTACCAATATAAACTGCCTTTTTTACAATAACTAATTTTGTAGGTTTATTGAAGGTTAATGAAACAGTTACTTCTTAAACATTTTCTTTCGTCAAAATTTGACGGGTTCTACCTTGTATGTATAAAATACAAACGAAAATTTTCGGTTTTCCGCCTACTTCTTCGGTTTTACTGAAGGAATTTTGATGGAACTTACACTGTTAGATAGATATTATTTTTAGGAAGGTTTTCGTATACAGTACATCGTTCTACGTAGATTATTTGTAGAATTATGATGGAAAGCTCTGTTATTTTGGACAAAGAGATTACCATTGGCATAAGTTTCCGATTTTGGCGACGGCATATTATTTTATCATTTTGTTAAAAATTTAACCGTGCACAATTAGAAATTAAAAGATGCAATTAGCTCGAAAAATAAAATGAAAAACTATTGATGATTTTATTTGAAATTAAAAAAATGCAGTTTTAATGAGACATATTATTATTAAAAAATATAGCTAATACAAATATGAAAGAAATGTTTCTATGGTCTAAAAGAAGTAGGGGGAACTAGGGTACATTGATACAGTTTTTTTCTAAGAATTTTTTTTTGGTGTAAAGAAAGTAGAAAATTCAAGTTTTTTTTCCATGTGGTGATAGCAAAACTTGTGTAGTATGTTATAAAAATATACAATCGTTGTTTTATATATTATTTTTGTATGTAATTAAAAAAAAAATAAAAAATAAAGTCATTTGTATCAATGTGTCCCATCCCCGGGGCAGATTGATACATCTCGTGGGCACTTTGATACGTCTGGGGAAAATAGGGACAAAATAATACCAATGTATATTTTTCATAGAAAAATAGTTAGCAAACAATTTTATATTTATTTATAGAAATTCAAATCACCCACAATTTATTTGTAAGCAAAAATAAAGCAATCAAAATGAAATGTATAATGATCCTTGTCTGTTTGTTGGCTGTGGTAACTTTGTCATATCTGGCACTTCAACCCCAGCAATATCTTCTTTCTTACGAAAAATGAAAAAATTACCAGGTTTTTTGTTTATAAATTGGTTTATAAACAGAAAATAAAGGATAATTATATTAAAAATTCTGTTTATAATATAATTATCCTGTGCTGTTTTGCAGCTTGTTTCTTTTACTTAACATTTATCATGTGGAAAATACTTTTTTCTCTGGAGAATCGATGTAGATTTGAGATTTTCCAGGCTGCTGTGTTTTTCTTTTGTTAGTTCTACGAGCATTAGATGTTGGGTAAGTTTGTACGTCTTCTATTTGCAAAAATACTATAAAATGTTCTAATATAAAGAAATTAGAGCTATTTCACTTCAATCAAAACTAATATTAGAAATTTTTACCGAAAAATTGTTGTATGAAGGAGTGTATGTTAAAAAAATATAATAAAAGGTGAGAAAAAATGAACTAGAAAAAAATTTAGGTTGTATCAATGTGCCCCGACAAAGACTGTATCAATGTGCCCCATACAGCCATTTTGAATAAGATGAGTCTCAAATCCAACACTTCATAATTTATCTAACAATAAAGAATGAGGAACTGATAAAAGGGGGCTTTACTTGCCAGGGTGAGTATTCTTTTCGGCCGAAAATACTGGAACAGTAGTATAATATCATTTCAATTGTACAACTCAAATTTACTTTTGGCCTACAAAAACAATAAATCACCCGTCCCATTTCATCAAACTACTGAATCATTCCAAAACTTTCTGTATGTAGTTGAGTGCACTAGCATCACCTTTTGGAGCTGTTGTGAAACTTCCTGTAATGACCCTTTGAGCTGTAGAGGGGGTGTATCAATGTACCCCATGTATCAATGTACCCCAGTTCCCCCTATTCCTTTTCAAGAACTGGCGATTTATCCTGTTTGTTGGCCATATACTTGGCATCTGGATAAGGAAAAAAACTAACAAAAATTTTATTTAAAAAAGTTTTTTTTAAGCATGTTTTTTTTTCTATATTTTAAGATATTATATAATAGGATATATTACAAATATATTAAGATTTTCATTTTACTTTTCTCGCCTTTGTCCCCAAACAATTTGATTTTAAGCACAAAAGGCATGCGTATGACATCGTTCCAAACGATATTTACAATAATGGAAAATTTTCAAGTGATGTACAACAACTTTTTTGTGAATTTTGTTACATTTAAATATGATATAAATAAGAAGTAATATTAGGAAAATATAGTTACATATTTAAATTCTAATGTAATTTAATTGTAATGAAAATTTGGTTTCAGCTAATTAGAACTCGAATTTGGCTGAATGGATTTTGATGATTTTGTACTGATAGATAATTTCTCATGAAAGTTATCTGTATGTAATATAGCATTATGCGTTCATTATTTATAGAATTCTGGTAAAAAATTCCATAATCAGATGAATTCGACTATGCAAATTTAGCCTTCTTAAAAGATTCCGTGAAATGGTTTGGCTTGGTTTTGCTTATGACGGGCAAATTATCAACACGCGGGATATAGGCCCTAAGGGATGGGGAGGTGTCCTCCGTGGGAGTCTTTCTAAGGGAACCTAAACGTATTCACGCAAGGAAATCCAAGGTTCGAAGAAAACCACGGAAAACTCCGAACGATTCGCCGACGACCGCCGTTGGGTTCGAACCCAGCATCTGCCGTCGACCAGTTTTGACGTCAGAACCTTTAACCCACTGGTTCTGTCAAATGGATTTCGATGGAACTTATGCTGTTAGCTAGATATTTTCCGCGGAAGATTTTATTATATTGTTCTATATTGCTTAGTTATAGAGTCATAGAGGAGAAGGCAGGGATTCTGCAATCCGGTGATTCATTTTATCAAATATTAGTCTTTTTAAATGGTTCTAATAAACGGTTTTTGAAGGGAATTGCACTGTTAATTTGTTAATTTTCAAAAAAAAGTTTTTAATATATAATGTATTCTTCTACATATATTTACTTATAAAGCAATTTCTGACTCATATTTGACGCCGAACTTGGCTATTATGTAATAGTATAGACGTCGGAGTGATATCTCTTTAGACCAGGCATGTCAAACTCGTCTACCTCCGCGGACAGATTTAGCATTAACACAAAGCCGCCGGCCACATTCACGAAAATAAAAAAACAGATTAATTTGATAACTATCGCACAAAATGAAAACTGTACATTAAAAATACAACATTGTTTTGAAAAAAAAAAACAAGCAAACAAAATTACTTACAAAATTTTTTAAAATATTTATTGGAAAAATTAAAAACATGCACCAGAAAATGTTTAAAGATATTTATTAAGTAAAAAACAAATCTGTAGCAAAAGTGTCTTACGAGAGTGCACTGTCAAACATATTGAAAAATAAAATAAAAATACAAACATGCTTAAACACATTTTGAATATTTTAAAATTTAAATCAAAACTACACAAAAATGTGTTATTAATTTTGTAATCCTAAAATGTGCGTTTTCTTTTATGTTGTGACTGCTACTTTTTGCAAAACCAATTGTTGATAGAACATAATTATTTACAATATAATATTATGAAAAAAATCATAATTGATTAAAATATATTAGCTATGGTTATTGATCCGGCATAGAATAATTTCTTGATACTCCTCGCTTATTTTTAAGTACATATCGTATCTTCAAAAAAAAAAAAAAAAAAAAAAAAAAAAAATTCAAAGTAAAATTTTTTGCACCTATATTTTTAAGAATTATAAAGTAACGCTAGCCACCAGCCACGGGGTCACTAAATGAGAAAAAGTGGCTATAAAAAAAATATTTGTTGGTGGCTACTGATGGCTACTCTCAACTAATGAAAATTTGTTAATTTAATGAAAATTTTTAATTATAGCAATACATATTGAAATTATTGGATTTCATGCGATTACTGAAATTTCTGGTTACATCCTTAATGTATATACAAATGCCCCTGCATATTTTAAAATTTGTTTAAATATTCTGGACATCTTTTATTCTAATTTGAATAATTTCGAGTTGTGTGTAATTGCATTTAATCATTGTTTTTAAAAGTAGATGGATTGCTTTTAATATGTTTCACGAACACAGTTTTTTCAAGTAGGTTTTAGTTTAAAATCTATTTTTCAAATTATTTCTAGATATTTGTGGGCTTTTAGAAATATTTGTTAGAAAATTCTTAGCAAACTTCAACGAAGTTTCTACATATCAAACACGATTTTTCAATCTTTGTTTAATTATATGTATATATTAGGTAGCTTTCATTACAAAAAGTAAAAAGCTACCTATTGCAGCCGTCCGGAGGAAAGCATTTTCGGAAAATTTTGGTATATTTTCACCGATCATGACCCCCAGACCCCAAAACCACCCTCCGTTCAAATGTTGACATATATATATATATATATATATATATATATATATATATATATAACCATATATATATATATATATATATATATATCTGATTTTTGTCATGCGATAACTAAAGTATTTATGAACCGATTTGAATGAAACTTGGTATGTACATAGTACATACAAATGTCTCGACCGAGTTCGTTGGTCAGCATCATCCGCCATTTTGTTTAAAAATGGCGGCCATTTTAAATTTTTTTAAAAATTTAAAACTTAAAATTAAATGCAAAAAAATTAAAAGTTGAAATTTTTTTTCCTTTTACGTGTTAGAACTTAAAACAAAGATTCCAGAACACTTTTTATTTTGTCTATATCTTAAAAAATGATTGAGTTATAGCACTTTGAATTTTTCTTATGGTTGACATTTTGAAACGATCTGATTTTTGTCACGTGATAACACGCGTATTTATGAATCGATTTCAATGAAACTTGGTATGTACATAGTACATACATATGTCTCGACCGAGTTCGTTGGCCAGCATCATCCGCCATTTTGTTTCAAAATGGTGGCCATTTTAAATTTTTTAAAAATTTAAAAATTTAAAGTTAAATGCGAAAAAATCAAAATTTGAAAAATATTTTTCTTTTACGTGTTAGAACTTAAAACAACGATTCCAGAACACTTTTTATTTTCTCTATATCTTACAAAATGATTGAATTATAGCACTTTGAATTTTTCTTATGTCTGACATTTTGAAACGGTCTGATTTTTGTCACGTGATAACACGCGTATTTATGAACCGATTTCAATGAAACTTGGGATGTACATAGTACATACAAATGTCTCGACCGAGTTCGTTGGCCAGCATCATCCACAATTTTGTTTCAAAATGGTGGCCATTTTAAATTTTTAAAAAAATTAAAATTTAAAATTAAATGCGAAAAAATTAAAAATTGAAAAATATTTTTATTTTATGTGTTAGAACTTAAAACAATGATTCCAGAACACTTTTTATTTTGTCTATATCTTAAAAAATGACTGAGTTATAGCACTTTGAATTTTGCTTATGGCTGACATTTTGAAACGGTCTGATCTGAACGATCCACAATGTTGCTTTAAAATGGCATACACTTTATGATATCGTGGAATTTGGTGACTCTCTAAATCGCTTAAAATAAAACCAGGTTGAATAAAAGATGACTAATTTATAAAAATTCCTATTAATATTCAGTCTTGACAAAAACTAGTTTCAATCTTATAAAAAATCACTAATTTTATAAGATTATTTCCGCTAATTTGAGCTTAGTATTTTTGAACAATGTAACTTACCTTAAAATAAATAAATATATATATAAGTATATGAAAGCTATCTCTTCCTCCCGGCATTGCCGGAAGGACTTTTTTTTTTTTCAAATTGACTTTTATGAATCTAGAATGCTATCTTCATCATCAAGAAAGATAAAGATCACACAGGGATAATTTACAATGATACTTTTATTAATCTTTACGAATGAAAATAATTAATGAGTTTATGTCCAAAAGACTCGCTTTATAGACTATAAAGGCAGCAAAATTATAAAAACAGGATAACAATTTTTTGTTATTATTATTATTATTACTATTATTATTTTACAAGACGCGAAATCGTGTCATTTTCCCTTTTAAAGCTATTTATTTCTTTTGATTTTTTTAAAACTTTTAATTAGAAATTAGCGTCGTATTTACATTTTTAATGCCTAACAAGCACCATACATTATAGTCCGGGAGCGGACCGTCGATTTACCTGTGTATCAAGTAAAAGGACCGGACATACATCAAAATGTAGGTCTCAATGTGCACATTAAGAATATCACTGTCTGCCAGGTCCTATCCTGCCGGAACGCAAGGCAGCCGCACTTTTATGACGTCAATTTTGAGTGTTTACCTATGTATCGAATACAAGGACCAGACATTACATCAAAACGTAGGTCTCAATATGCACATTAAGAATATAACTGGCTGACACATACATCAAAATGTAGGTTTCAATGTGCACATAAAGAACATCACTCGCTGCCAGGTCCTATCCTGCCGGAACCCGGTGGCAGCCGCACTTTTATGACGTCAATTTTGAGTGTTTGCCTATGTATCGAGTAAAAGGACCAGGCATACATCAAAATGTAGGTTTCAATGTGCACATTAAGAATATCACTGGCTGCCAGGTCCTATCCTGCCGGAACACAAGGCATCCAGTGATATTCTTAATGTGCACATTGAGACCTACATTTTGATGTATGTCCGGTCCTTTACTCAATACATTGGCAAACACTCAAAATTGACGTCATGAATGTGCGGCTGCCACCGGGTTCCGGCAGGATAGGACCTGGCAGCCAGTGATAGTCTTAATGTGCACATTGAGACCTACATTTTGATGTATGTCGGGTCCTTGTACTCGATACATAGGCAAACACTCAAAGTTGACGTCATAAATGTGCGGCTGCCTTGCGTTCCGGCAGGATAGGACCTGGAAGCAAGTGATATTCTTGATGTGCACATTGAAACCTACATTTTGATGTATGTGGCAGCCAGTTATATTCTTAATGTGCACATCTGAGACCTACGTTTTGATGTATGTCTGGTCCTTGTACTCGATACATAATAGCTAAACACTGAAAATTGACGTCATAAAAGTGCGGCTGCCTTACGTTCCGGCAGGATAGGACCTGGCAGACAGTGATATTCTTAATGTGCACATTGAGACCTACATTTTAATGTATGTCCGGTCCTTTTACTCGATACATAGGTAAATCGACGGTCGGCTCCCGGGCTATTACTTTGTAATGTCATAGTGAATCAAAGAGAGCAGTAAAATAATGTATTCGTTTCAACATAAAACACATAATAAACTAATTAAAAAAAAAAAAAAAAACTTTTATAAATTTTTATATTTTTACATTAAGATATGTTATTCTTAACTTTCTTATTGATAACTTTTGCATACCCTATCTCCGGGAAACGAAATTTTAAAATGAATTACATTTGAATATATTTAAGACAGTATGTTTGCATTTTTTATGCCACAGTGGTGTTGAATCAGTGTTGTTTGCATCTCCTGTGCCTAACTGTAAAAAAATTTCATCCAACGTAACAACCATTAATTTAAAAATTTAAACTTTTCATTATTTAATTGCGGATCATTAAATTTAATGTATGTCAATATCTGCCATTAAATGTAATGAAGATTAATATTCTGAAATAATGGTAGATAGTTTGAATAAAATCATTCTCCAATTTCGCAACGCTGCAATATTTGCAATGCAAAGTGTATTTCTGCATCAACTAAGAACTAAATCAAACATACAAAAATGCCAAATGCGTGGCGGGCCACAGAAAAGTGCCTGGCGCGCCAATTGTGGCCCGCGGGCCACGTGTTTGACATGCCTGCTTTAGACCATCCTTCTAACCTTACGAAATTTTTCGTTTTATATTTCTCGGTAAAAGTGTCATATATATGCCCTGTTGATGCGGTTAGAACAAAGTGGCGATATTATATTTCATATAGTAGTCAGGTTATTTTGTTTCAACAAATTATTAAGAAAAAAGAAACAATAGTTGAAGCAATAAAAAAACAAAAATTGTATAAATAGTAAATATCAAAAACACAATAAATCGTAAATTTAATGCTTAAAGCAAAATTCAAAAACAAAATTTTGCCAAATTGACGAAGGGAAATTGCGCCAACGTGGGGCATCTATGACGCCTGTCCCCATTTCTCTTAAAAATGTCTTAAAGTGCTATTACACGTGCCGTGATGCAGGCGTCAAATTGCAGGCGTCTCCATGTTAATTTCGAAAACTATATAGTTCTAGGAACAAAACTATTATAATCCTTAGAATAGATAATCAACTTAAGAACAAAAATATTTTTTTATATATAAATGCAACAATAATAATAAAATTAACATTTTAAATAAAGAAATCGTATTAAAATTTCATAAACAATAACAAAATAAAATAAATAATAGAACTTACAGAATGTCGTGCTCTAAGTTGTGACGAAAGACCCTAGATTTTATTAAAAAAGGAAAAAGAACTCGCTGTAGGTAGCCATTCCTAAGAGTGGTCACTTCACACCAATAACATTTTCCTCTTTACTGTGATAGACTA
This sequence comes from Maratus speculifer, assembly GCA_964019185.1. Classification (NCBI taxonomy): domain Eukaryota; kingdom Metazoa; phylum Arthropoda; class Arachnida; order Araneae; family Salticidae; genus Maratus; species Maratus speculifer. Next base: position 72,211,849 of record OZ025289.1, read on the forward strand.
GCTATCTGTATTTTTTTTAATGTTTCTTTACTTCTTCATAGACAAATTTGGTAATTATTGGCACTGTTATTCGAGAAGACATGGTGATATTTAAACACCCAACAAGTTTTTTTTTAAATACAGCACACAATAACTTTCACACCTTTTCAAAACTGCAGTATGATTCTTAAAGATCGGAAGTTTCTCAAAATTTCCCTCTTATAAAGGTTTCTCAAATCCTACCCGGCTTATGAAACGAAACTCCTATTATCGCAGAGGGACACATGATGATACGACGAAACAAAAATGATGATACGAATGATATCGATTGATGATATGAAAATTATTTATCACAGATGAATTTCCTATAGATTTTGTGGCCGGAGAAACATGGCAAGTGGAGATGAAATGAGAGGTAGTTTCACCAAATAAAGCAAGAGATAAAGCCATTAATAATTTAATGTTGTGTAACGCCTCTAGTCGACGTCGTGCGGTTGCGGGATGATGTTTAGCAGGCAAGAGGCTGGCGTTAAATTTCACTAAGTATTTATTAAATTAATACAGTGAAGCATACGTCTAGTTACAACACTTAAAAATTAGTAGATTCAGTACACCAGGTGAAAGTCCGTCGTATAAATTCTTTTAAGAGGGCTTTACCGCCACTCGCCGGAATATAGTCTATATTCGAGTGCTCTCGGCACTAGTCACTTTCCAACGGTGCAGACTGTCCTGTCACTCTACTACGAGCTCAGACTTTACCGCCTGACTCCACTTGATCCAAAAAAGAACTCTCCCTCTTTCTCTGCTTCCTCTGCTTTTTATTTCCTTCTCTCTCATCCATCATCTTTCTGACAGGCACACCCTGCCATCGTTTTGACTTCGAGGGTGGGGGTCGTGCGTAGAGGGATAATCTCCAAGAGAGTGCGTCGACGTGAAGGCGTTTGAACGCAATTTCTCAGGAGTTTTCAAAGGCATACCCTATGGTTGGCCGCGGTAACTTATAAAGACAATGTCCATTAGACAGAAAAGTTTCTCTTAGAGACCTTTAGAAATGATTCTCTGATAATGTCAATTTTGATGATTGAAATAGATTTATAGCTCTGTTTGAGACTTCCGACTTTCGGCGGCTTTAGCAAACGTGGGTGGTATTCTGATCTGTGACTGTGAGAACTGAGAATTGAATACCTCACATTTGTATAAGTTCACCAAGCTACTCCACATTGCAACCGGATCTCAATAAATCCGCCACTCATCAAAAATTGAATGATCAAACTTAGCATCTTGAAATCAAAATAACAAAAATGTTCTATTTTAATGCTTCTGTCGACGTGTTCCATTTGGCAGTTGAAAAATCAGAACACTAAGCCAGAACTAAGTCAGAACACTAAGTCAAATTCTGAACACTAAGCCAGTGTCAGCCCGTTCTAAGGGGGAGAAATACGTGGAACATTACACCTTAAGCGCCGAACACCAATGAGCGGGCGTCAGTGGACGGTAATAGGGCGTATCCAAATACGTTATTGGCTAGAAAGTAGGACATCACGTTCGAACTATTTTCAAGTCGCGAAAGCTTGCCAAATTGAAAAGAGGTGCACTGGCAGAAAGAGCGAAAAGAATTATGGGAAAGCAAACGATATTTAATAAAATATTAAAACTAAAACTACCGAAAGAATATTTTTTATTCTAAAATGGCGAATGAAATAATAAAATAGATTAATAGTTCTAAATAAAAGATTGACATGTTAATAATACAATTGGGTTCTTTTTAGGAAAATAAATAGTATATTACGCCGAATTCAGGAAAAGGGGGAATTTAGATGATAATTAAAATATAAATAAAAATAGATTTTTATAAGAATCTGGAACAAAATCGAAAAACGGGAAAATGGCGAATTTTTTTTATTATTTCATATATACAGGGTGTCCGAAAAGTCTGGAAATGGGCCGAATAACTCGAAAAATACATATGATATTGAAAAACGTAAATATACGTGTTAAATATTTTTAAATAAGCTACTCAGTGATACCAAATTTGACCTTCGTAACCGACCCCCTGGGGGTCAGAGGGGGTCCAACTTTGAAATCTTAAATTATAACCCCCATTTTTTATTGCAGATTCGGATTCTACGGACAAAAATACGTAACTTTTGTATTTGATGTTTATTTCAAATCTTCGTTTATCACGGTGTAATCGAGCATATTAAATCGATACATATTCCCGTTTTTCCAACGGGATTTTCCCTAATCGAAACTGATTGGACAGAATTTTTGACGTCAAATTCCTCGTCTTTTGTAGGAATAGCGTTTCCTAAAAATCACCCGTGGCGATTATTTCATAAGTGCTACACTGTTAAAAATTTGACCCATTTCCTGCAGCGTCACTCCACAGCTATTATAGAATATCTCTTTTGTGACCAATAAGAATGCTCCATTACACAGTAAAGTAATCGTTTTCTATAAAAGCGGTGGAGTGACGATGCAGCAAAAGGGTCAATTTTTTTACAGTGTACTTTACTGTGTTATGGAACATTCTCATTGGTCATGAAAGAGATATTCTATAAAAGCTGTGGAGTGACGCTACAGCAAATGGATCAAATTTTTAACTGTGTAGCACTACCGAAATAATCGGCACATGTGATTTTCAGGAAACGCTATTATTGCAAAAGACGAGGAATTTGATGTCATAAATTCTCCCCAATTAGTTTCGATTAAGGAAAATCCCGTTGGAAAAGCTGAAATATGTATGGATTTAATATGCTCAATTACACCGTGATAAACGAGGATTCGAAATAAACATCAAATACAAAAGTTGCGTATTTTTGTCTGTAGAATCCGAATCTGCAATAAAAAATGGGGGTTATAATTTAAGATTTCAAAGTTGGACCCCCTCTGTCCCCCAGGGGGTCGGTTACGAAGGTCAAATTTGGTATCACTGAGTAGCTTATTTAAAAATATTTAACACGTATATTTACGTTTTTCAATATCATATGTATTTTTCGAGTTATTCGACCGTTTCCAGACTTTTCGGACACCCTGTATATATATATATATATATATATATATATATATATATACACAAGATAGATAAAAACAATTCAATGATATTGAAATAAAATGTCTTGTAATATTTCATTTAATGTTTGTCTTTCGTTTTATTTGAATGAAATAAGTGAAGATTTATATTTTAAATGAAATAAATGCAGTACAAACAAATGATTATGATAAAAACACTACTTGTCAATTTATCAGCTCTGCCTAACTAACAAAAAAAAATGTAATACTAATAATATATATTCTACATAAAAATATAAGAATTTATATTATAAAAAACATTTAGCTTTTAAGACGTTGTATAATAACAAAAACATTTAAAATATATTAAAAACATTTTTATTTACATGTTTCAACTCAAAATTAATAGAGTCATCCTCAGAATGTAAATAGAAAAATAAAAATTACAAATACAATAAACGTAAAAATCGAAATTTGCAAAAAAAAAAAAAAAAAAAAAAAAAAAGTTTTTTTGCAAAGGAACTATTTTAATAGTAATGAAATACAGTAAAATTTGGTAAGAAGGGACCCCACCCCCCCCTAAGAATTTTTTTAAAGGTCTGCTTTAGACAAAGACATATTTTAGCATGTATAAAGTTATGGCACTCTTTTTCTTGGGATTGATTTCATTATTAGCGCAGATTTTTTTTGAATCAACCTTTTCATTGCATACAGAAATTTCATGGCTCTGGTGAATTAAATACTGTATAATTATTAGCCTCTGATGCTATTTCTTTCAGACAAGCTAAAAATGTCGTGTCATCAGCCCTGAATTTTCTACTCAACCGATTTTGATAATTATTTTTTTAAATGAAAGCTATTTATTTGTAGTTGTGCCCATTTTAGTTATTTTTTAATTTATTTCCATTTTTATATTTTATTTTTAATTTTAAAAGCTTTTTCATGACATTTCTTTAAAATGGTGGCAACACAGTTTAGCTTTTCTCTCGATAATAAAAATTTATTTTCCAAAATGATTGCGTATAATTATGCACTAATTTAGGTAAAAAAATGTATTTACTGAGAAATAATATTAATAATGTAAATAAAATAACAGAAAATAATTTATGATAAAAATTAATGTCTAAATCAAAATAAGAGAAATTTCAAATGAGGAAAATGATGTCATTCAGCAACCAGATAAATGGGAATTACAATATTATTACGGATGCCTTTTTCATATTACTAATAACAGTAACTTTTAAAAAACATTCGAAGAGAAAATGACGTCACTATTTAAAACATCGCATTTTTATCATAACGATATTAGATACTACTCTGTTATCCCGTCGACCAATTTTGCCAAATTATACAAATCGCCAAACTCATAGCCAAGATTATAGCTATTGACATAATTTTATTTTAAATGATGAAAAAACATATAATTAGTAGAATATTAATAAAAATATTAATAAAAAGTCGAAATAAAAATCACTTAATGACATTTTAAACACATGAATCGTATTTAATGTCATTGAATGTGACATTCACGATCATCCATTATTGGCATTTAATCTTATAGTTTGGCGATAATTTTTTGGTCGACGGGATAACCTAGTAGTACCCGATATTACATTTCAATATTTCTTTTCATTATGGACACTGAGATTGAGATTTTACATTCAGATGACTTCAGTTAGTGGAAATAATGTCACAGTAAAAATAAAATTAGTTTTTTTTTTTTTTTTTTTTTAAATAAAACTATTTTTCTGTGAGTGCATATAAAATAAAATTTCTGGATTTCGCCGGCACTCAGACGGCACTCAGATTAAAATTTTAACTGAAGATGTGCGAATATTTGCATGCAAAATTGTAACTGACAAACTTGACATTTACTTTGTAAATATATTTACTATATATTGATTCAATAATGTAATTACTTTTGCTTTTTTTTAAACCAAATCGATCGGGTCTTTTAAACATTTCATTCGTCGAATTCGTCGGGATTCCACACGTTTTATTGTTAAATTGCATTTCCTTTTATTCAGAGTGTATAAAAAAGCGTTTAAACTAAAGGAAAAATCCGTTTTTGATGAATCTAGTGTCTAGTCAATGCAGAAGTAGCACGTCAAATTGTATCTCTTTATTATTCCACAATTCCAATGTCTCAGAGAGAAATTGCTATTCAATTGGGAATTTCACGCCGTTCTGTTTGCTATTATATTGATAAACACAAGAAAAATGAAGTTAGTTCATTGCAGTCTAAACGGGGTCGCCCTTCTAAAAAACCTCTATCGATTGTTTTTATTTTTATTTTTTTTTCCTAATCGGAGGCGAAACTGAATTCTGCAATGGCAGAATCTACATTCAACTTGCTTTTTAAAAAGTGCGTTCTGATTTGACACTACCGCCTAGTACATTACAATACGTTTTTATATTAAAAAATATATGTATTTATAAAACGCGTTGCAATTGAAATATTTAATAAATATGCAACTTTTCGTTCGTATTATGTTAATCAAACATTGTATTTTTGTAACTATAAATTTTCATTTAATCCATAATGACTAATCTTGCTTATAAAACCTTTTTATTTATTATGTACTGTAAAAATATTGACCCTTTTGCTGCATCCGCACTCCTCCGCTAAAAGCGAGGGAGTGACGATGCAGCAAAAGGGTCAAAATTTTTACAGTGTACACATTGCTGTATCGTCACTCCACCACTTTTATAGAAAACGATTACTTCACTGTATCATTGTCATTCTCATTGGTTAAAAGTTAAAATAGAGATCGTTTATAAAAGCGATGGAGTGGCGATGCATCAAAAGTTTCAAATTTATAACAGTGTACTTAAAGATTATTTCGGTGATAACTTCTAAGACTGGTTTAATTAATATTCTGAAATATGTTATCATATATGATTTTTATAATGAATTGGGATTCAGATTGATATATTTTTTTTTTGTTTACAATAAGGAAAGCAGAGTTGTCTTTACTGCTGTCGAATTACTGTGGATTAGTGAGAAAAACCTTCTTTAACGACTGACAGCAGGGCTACACTAGATACCGGGCTTGCTCATTCCTTATCACGACGTCACAAAAGGTGACTGTCCGCTATCTGCGATTGGTACAAACAGTGCTCAAACTGACGCACCCATCATTTTGTACCAATCGCTGGATGTCATTCAGCCACCTTTTGCGACGTCATGAAAGGAATGAGCAAGCCACTGCCTCCTCTACAATGCCTTCTCGCTTGTGACGTAGTGGAGGCGGTTTCCCTGACAACGATCGCATTCTGAGCATCGTGGCGATTGTGGAACCAGTAGGGTTAGTGATTTTGCCTCCACTTCATGACGTTTCACGCTTGTCGTCTGCTCAGTGAATAGGCATTGTAGAGGGGGCAGTGAGCAAGCCCGATATCTAGTGTTGCCTTGCTGACACTGTACGGATGATCATCGGGAATTTGATTGGTCTAAATTTGCCAATGTATAAGTAAGTATGGTATGATTGGGCTACGTCGTCAAGACGATTCCTACAATGATCGCTATGACAAAAATGTAGCGGTAGATTGGTTGACAAAAGTGTTTGTTTGTAAACACGCCATTTCCTTATATCCTGTTCACATTACAAACATAAGATATCTTAAGATCGCCGTGTTTGAAGTGGGCTCTCCCGGAATTGGATGACTGTTCACTTTGAAAAACTTACCTAAGATATCTCAGCTAGTGATGGGCGATTCTCGAAAATTTCCTATTCGATAAAAATCGTAATCGTAAAAAAGCACATTCGATAAAGTCATCGATTAATTTCGAGAATCTACAATCGAGATGTTTTTACAATCGATTATTAAAATCTTTGTTATTACATGTTTAAAAAGCATAATTTAATAAATACATGGTAACTGAACACAAATGAATTTAAAAAACAACAACAAACCAAAAGAATGTTATAATGGAGCCGCAATAGTAGAAAAGTCATGTAACGGCGTTCCTTGGTTTCAAAAAGTTGTAAAGTCGCGAGTAGAGTCGCGAGTAGCAAAATGGCCAAAGAAAAAATATTCAAAAGCACTCCTAGTGAAAGAACATGAACTAAAAGGATATTAAAAGTGATCAAAATCTTTTATTGATTTTTGTACATCGATTGAGATACAATCTACAATTCTCCCATTATTAGAAGACTCTCTATTGAAATTCATTAAACGGACCATTCGGAGGGCAAAGTATGCAGGAGCAATGAAAATGCATAATATGAGTAAATGGTCTTAGGCTTTCCAACAATACATCGCATGATGGGTGTCGGTTAAATTTATTAAAGAGTTTCACGCGGCGGCAAAGTGAGGAGGGATGAGCGCGGGAGGTATATAAAATAAAATGGTAATTATAGAGCTTTCTAATGATATATCACGAAAGAGGAGTCAGTAAAAGATATAAAAACACTCATTTTAGAATTCCAAATATTGCAACACCCGGAATACAGCCTGTCCTCACAGTTTGTGAATTTTTCATAAATTATAAATTATATATTGGAAGTCTCCATAAAAAAAATCAGATCTGAATTCACAAAAACGAAATGATTTCAAAAAGGTTTGAAAATCGCTTCTGTAAGGAGGCCAAATTGAGGAAAAGAGAAGAAAGATTCATAATATGACAGAGTGGTTTGAAAACTTTCCGTTGATGTATTATATGACGGGTCCATAAAAAGCTTCAAATTTACTCCTCACTACTCCACTATTTTTTTTCCCTGCATACATCCGGAAATCACGCAGCCTCGCTTTAAAATGTTTATATTTAATAAAATATTTTTATCAAAGGGCTTTATCAAAAAATCATATTTAAAATGAAATGTATTCTCAAAATAGCTACGATTTAAAAAATTCACCCCTCATCGCTCCCCTCCCCCCTGCGGAAATTCAACCCCAGGAGGAGAAACGTTCATAATGTGAAAGAGTGGTTCGAAAAACATTCCAATAATCAATCACAGGAAGGGTCCAAAAAAAGTTTGGAATTTACTCCTCACCCGCAGGTTTACTTTTTCTTAACAGAATACACCCGGAAATCACGCATCCCCCACTTTAAAATGTTTATATTTAGCAATTTTTATTAGACGGTTCCATCAAGAAACCCCTTCTAAAATGATAGTTATTCTCGAAATAGCTACGATTAAAAAAATTCACTCCCCGTCGCTCCCCTATCCTGAAATTAAACTGCAGGAAGAGAAAGGTCCATAATATGAAAAAGTATTCCAAAACCTTTCCTATGACATATCACATGACGGATCCAAAAAAAGTTTGAAATTTACTCCTCACCCGTGGCCGTAATGTTACTTTTTCTTCCCAGAATGCACCAAGAAATCAGGCAGTCCCCATTTTAAACTTTTGTATTTATGAAATAATATTTACCGGAGCGCTCCTCTGAAAACCACATCTAAAATGATATTCATTGTCGAAACAGCTAAGATCTAAAAAAAAAAATCACCCTCTTATCGCTCCCCCTCCCCCTCCTGAAATTCAACTCCAGGAGGAGAAATATTCGTAAAATGAAAGAGAGGTGCGAAAAAATCCCGATGATATATATATAACATGACGGGTCCAAAAAAGAGGTTGAAATTTACATGTCACCTGTGGGTTCACTCATTTTTCCAAGAATACACAAAATGACGCACCCCCCACTTTAAAATCTTTATATTTAATTAGTTACTAGCAGGGGAGACCGAGCTTAGCTCGGTCAAAATTAACTTTGTGTTCATCTCGATATAGTATTTTCACTGTATCATTAACTCTGTATTATTACTGTAAAGCATGTTTATAATAGTATTATTTATAGAAAAACAATCAATAAGAAAACTATGTTTTTATGCGCATGTTTATAAATTTTACTTTATTTTAAAATTTACAACGAAAGGACATCGATGTAAATCACTTTTTTAGCTCGACTCTGATTGATTTAACCATGCATCTCGAATCCTCTTAAGAATGTATAAAAAAATTCTTTACATTCTGAAAGACAATATTTTTTGCTAGATATAGCCAAATTTGGAGGCATTCTTTCATTTGGCTCCAAATACGTGTTTTGGTTTTCGTAATTTTTATAGTAGATTTTTTGGCCATATGTCGCTAATATTTTGTCAAATATCACCAAGTTATTGGCTTTTGCCATATTCTCGTGACCCTGACCCGTATTACTCAAAATGAGCATGTGACATAGCTCAGTCGTCTTCAGCTAATCAAAAACAGTAGAATATAAAATTGAATCAAAATCGTTTAAGCCATTTTTTAGGTAAAATTAGCTTGGCAGCATTCAGCAATGAAGCGAAATGACCCGCTAATATAATTTTGTTTAACATGCGACTCAGCCCAATAGTCTTCCCGTGACAAAAAACATTTTGTTTCAAAATTTAGGTAAAATTGATTGAGTCGTTGTTATATATAATTAGAATGATCCTAGCTCATTAAAACCCAAAATGACCCACTAATCGAATTTTCGCGAGCATGTGTCCAAGCCAAATGGTTTTCTCTTGCTCAAAAACAATATAATACAAAGTATAGTCAAATTGGTGAGTACCATTTTCTATATAAAATTAGCATGACCCATCATGACCAACAAATGACCCTTATAATCGAAATCTCTCGAACGTGTGTCCTAGCTCATTAGTTTTAGCATGCCGAAAAACATTAGATACAAAATTTAGATAAAATCGATTGCGCCGTTTTTAGATATAGTTAGTTTGATTCTGCCCCTCATTTTGGACCCCTTCTGATCCAAAATGACCCATTGATCGAATTTTCTCATCTGTCATAACCGAATGATTTTCTTGTCCCCGAAAACGATGAAATACAAAATTTAGTCAAAATTGCGCCAAACGTTGTCTAGATAAATTAGAATGACTCAAAAGTGGTCCACTAATCGAAATTTCTCGAACATGTGACCTACCCCAATGATTTTCTCATGCCAAAAATTAATTGTATACAAAATTTCGTTAAAATCGACCCATCCATTCTTTAGATATAGCTTGACCTTGACCCATTAAGACCCACAGATGACCCTTATAATCGAAAGCTCTCGAATATGTGACATAGTCCATTAGTTTTCTCGTTTCTAAAAATTGTTACATACAGAATTTCGTTAAAAATGATCCAGCCGTTCTTAAATTATATATAGCTTGACCCAGACACTTTATGATCCAAAATGACCCATTAATCGAAATTTTTCGAACATGTAACCTAGTCCAATGAATTTATCGTGCCAAAAAATGTTGCATACAAAATTTCATTCAAATCGATCCACCTGTTCTTTAGATATAGCTTGACCATGACCCATTATGACCCATCATGACCCACAAATGACCCTCATAGTTGAAATCTCTCAAACATGTGATTTAGCCCATTAGTTTTCTCATGTCAAAAAATTGTTACATACAAAATTTCGTTATAATCCATCACGCCGTTCTTTAAATATAAATAGCTTGACCCAGACTCTTAATGACCCAAAATGACCCATTAATCGAAATTTTTCAAACGTGTGACCTAGCCCAATGATTTTCTCGTGCCAAAAAATGTTGCATACAAAATTTCATTAAAATCGATCCACCTGTTTTTTAGATATAGCTTGACCATGACCCATTATGACCCATCATGACCCACAAATGACCCTCATAGTTGAAATCTCTCAAACATGTGATTTAGCCCATTAGTTTTCTCATGTCAAAAAACTGTTACATACAAAATTTCGTTATAATCCATCACGCCGTTCTTTAAATATAAATAGCTTGACCCAGACTCTTAATGACCCAAAATGACCCATTAATCGAAATTTTTCGAACGTGTGACCTAGCCCAATGATTTTCTCATGCCAAAAAAAATGTTATATACAAAATTTTGTTAAAATCGATCACCTGTTCCTTAGATATAGCTTGACATGATCCATTATGACCCATCATGACCCATAAATGATCCTTATAGTCGAAATTGCTCAAACATGAGATTTAGCCCATTAGTTTTCTCATGTCAAAAAGCTGTTACATACAAAATTTCGTTATAATCCATCACGCCGTTCTTTAAATATAAATAGCTTGACCCAGACACTTTATGATTCAAAATGACCCATTAATCGAAAATTTTCGAACATGTAACCTAGTCCAATGATTTTATCGTGCCAAAAAATGTTGCATACAAAATTTCATTAAAATCGATCCACCTGTTCTTTAGATATAGCTTGACCATGACCCATTATGACCCATCATGACCCACAAATAACCCTCATAGTTAAAATCTCTCAAACATGTGATTTAGCCCATTAGTTTTCTCATGTCAAAAAATTGTTACATACAAAATTTCGTTATAATCCATCACGCCGTTCTTTAAATATAAATAGCTTGACCCAGACTCTTAATGACCCAAAATGACCCATTAATCGAAAATTTTCGAACGTGTGACCTAGCCCAATGATTTTCTCGTGCCAAAAAAAATGTTATATACAAAATTTTGTTAAAATCGATCACCTGTCCTTTAGATATAGCTTGACATGATCCATTATGACCCATCATGACCCATAAATGACCCTTATAGTCGAAATCTCTCAAACATGTGATTTAGCCCATTAGTTTTCTCATGTCAAAAAACTGTTACATACAAAATTTCGTTAAAATCCATCACGCCGTTCTTTAAATATAAATAGCTTGACCCAGACTCTTAATGACCCAAAATGACCCATTAATCGAAAATTTTCGAACGTGTGACCTAGCCCAATGATTTTCTCGTGCCAAAAAAAAAGGTTATATACAAAATTTTGTTAAAATCGATCACCTGTTCTTTAGATATAGCTTGACATGATCCATTATGACCCATCATGACCCATAAATGACCCTTATAGTCGAAATCTCTCAAACATGTGATTTAGCCCATTAGTTTTCTCATGTCAAAAAACTGTTACATACAAAATTTCGTTATAATCCATCACGCCGTTCTTTAAATATAAATAGCTTGACCCAGACTCTTATGACCCAATATGACCTTCTCGAGCATGTAACCTAGCCCAATGTTTTTCTCGTGCCCGAAAACCATAGAATGCAATTTTTAGTCAAAATTACGTGAGAAAATCTCTAGATAAAAATAGCATGACCCACAATAACCCAAAAATGATCCACTAACCGAATTTTCTCGAACATGTTACCTAACCCAATGGTCTTCTTGTAATCCAAAACGATACAATATAAAATTTGGTCAAAATCGTTAGAGCCGTTTTTTAGATAAAAAAGGCTTGACCCATAATGACCCACTAATCGAAATTTTTCGAACATGTGACCCAGCCCAATAGTTTTCTCGTGCCAAAAAACGATTGGATAGAAAATTTCCTTAAAATCGATCCAGCCGTTCGCTAGATATAAATAGCTTGATCTTGACCCATTATGACCCAAAATGACCCAATAATCGAATTTTCTCGAGCTTGTGACCTAGCCCAATGGTCTTCTCGTGCCCGAAAATGGTAAAATCCAAATTTTTGCGAAAATCGTTAGAGCCGTTTTTGAGATAAAATTTACACACACACACACAATTTTTGCTCGCTTTATAGTATAAGATATTTACCGAAGAGTTTCATAAAAGAAACCTCCACATCTAAAATGATATTTATTGTCGAAATAGCTACGATTTAAAAAATTCACCCTCTTATCGTTCCCCCTTCCCCTCCTGAAGTTCAACTCCAGGAGGAGAAAGATTCGTAAAATGAAAGGGAGGTGCCAAAACATTCCGATGATGTATATATAACATGACGGGTTAAAAAAAAGGTTTGAAATTTACATGTCACCCGTGGGTTCACTTATTTTTCCTAGAATACATCTAAAAATGATGCAGCCCCCACTTTAAAATCTTTATATTTAATAAATAATATTTACCGGAGAGTTCCATAAAAAATCCACACCAAAAATAACATTTATTGTCGAAATAGCTACGATTTAAAAAATTCGCCCCCTCATCGCTCCCCCTCCCCCTCCCCTCCTCCCGCACCTTAAAATTCAACTCCAAAAGTAGAAATATTCATAATATGAAAGAATGATTAAAAGAGCTTTCGTACATGTCTCTCATTTCAGCAAATCTCATCCCGATAAAGTCAGGCATTTCGAAAAAATCATTTTTTTGCGATGAAAATTAACCTCGATTGAAATAGGTTTATCGAAGGACTTGTAACTTCCAGATGAAATTTAACCTTAATAAAAGCGGCATTTCGAGAAGCTTGTGGTTTGCTGATGAATGTCTTTTTCGATAAGGATGATTTTCGTTCTCGCTCAGAATAGAGATGAGGAGCTTTATCGAGAAGCGTTTTGTCGATGAAGCTTTATGAAATGAAAGTTTTATCGAAAAACGAGGTACAGAAAGAAGCATGAGAATATGACAATACTTGTGAAATGAAGACCTAATTTTCAAAGTTTCTGGTATTTTAGTCTTACCATGCTGTCACGTACTCATAAATATTATTTATTTAAACAAAATTTCAAAGAGGGGGCTGGAGAGAGAACGAACATATGTTTAAAACTGTAGCGATTTCTACAATACCTATCAATTTAAGTGTGGTTTTTTTTCATCGAATCATTCGGTAAATATTTATCAAATGTAAAAAAATTAAAATGTCTGCTGCAAGAAATTGGGGGCGAAAGGATGGACTGACGGGGGGCAGGGAAGGGGGACAATTTTCACTCTTTTAAACCTGTCATATTGTATATCATCTTGAAGATCTCGAATTACTCTTTCATATTATGATGCTTTCTTACCCCCCCCCTTCCGAATTTGGTTCCCACGGCGGGGGGGGGGGGCAGTTTTTGAAGCTTTTTGCGTTTTTATTATTTTAGATTAATTTTTTAAAATTGAAAACGTCCTTATGCGTATTGGAAATTTTTTTGAGATGGAAAAAACCATTGAACTAGCCACATTGTTACTGTAACCTAGGCACATTGTTTTAAAGTTCCCTCTTTGAGGACCTCTTCCAAAGGTGAGGGGCTTGCCCCCCCCCCCCCAACATACACTTTAAAATATTGCTCATTTTTTTCTCTACTAATTTTAACTTAAAAGTTTAAGCTATATGGCACAAGCGGGGCTATTGACCCCCCCCCTGTTGGTTATTCACCAACATAGTTTTGCTCATTTCTTCACTTCATTTCAATTTTTAAAAGGCTATAACTTTGCTTGTATGGGGGCTACAGCGGCGAGAAAAATTATAACATAGCTAACTTTCCGTCGCCGCTCTTTTTGCAGTTTTACGGTTTTCCCCATAGCACCGGGGGGTTTTTTTGGGGGGGGAGGGGGGAGGAGGGCATTTTTCATTTTTTGGTGTAATATGTTTATTGAAAGCTTATGCTTCATACATTACCAATTTAGCATAAAAAAGTTTCTCCCGTCAATCTGGATCACGTTACGGACCCATAATGGGTTGAAAGTTAAATTTCTCAAACTTCTTTGAAGTTTTCGCTAAATCGGCATCTGGAAAACATCGTGTCAATGTGGTGCGTGTATGACATCTGTATCATATAAATATTGTTCACCACTGCTGGGACTCTGGCCTCCTCTTGCGTGTAGGCGCTAATTTACCGCCGTTACTTGGTCCTTGTATTTCCTGCACAATAAAATATTTCCTGACGATTAAAAAAAATACACACGTAGTTGTTCAAGTTTTGACTTCTGTCGGCAATCCCAATTTTTTTTAGCCTCCGATGCTATTTCTTTCAGACAAGCTAAAAATGTCGTGTCATCAGCCCTGAATTTTCTATTGAACCGATTTTGATAATGGTTTTTTTAAATGAAAGCTATTTATTTATAGTTGTGCCCATTTTAGCTATTTTTTTAATTTATTTCCATTTTTATATTTTATGTTTAATTTTAAATGCTTTTTACGATATTTCTTCAAAATGGTGGCAACACAGTTTAGCTTTTCTCTCGATAATAAATTTTTTTTTTCCAAAATGAAAGCGTATAAATATGCACTTGAAAGAGAATTGAGGTAAAAAAAAAAAAAAAAAATATTTACTGAGAAATAATATTAATAATGCAAATAAAATAATTTATGATAAAAATTAATGTTTAAAGCAAAATAAGAAAAATTTCAAATGAGGAAAATGATGTCATTCAACAACCAGAAAATGGGAATTACAATATTATTACATATGCCTTTTTCATATTACTAATAACAGTAACTTTTAAAAAAACATTTGAAGAGAAAATGACGTCACTATTTAAAACATCGCATTTTCACTCATAACGATATTACATTTCAAAATTTTTATTTTCATTATGTACACTGAGATTGAGATTTTACTTTCAGATGACTTCAGTTAGTTAAAATAATGTCACAGTAAAATAAAATTAGTTTTTTTTTTTTTTTTTTTTTTTTTTATAAAACTATTTTTCTGTGAGTGCATATAAAATAAAATTTCTGGATTTCGCCGGAACTCAGATTACAATTTTAATTGAAGATGTGCGAATATTGTAACTGGCAAACTTGACATAAAGTTTGAAAATATATTTATAATATATTGATTCAATAATGTAATTACTTTTGCTTTTTTTAAAACCAAATCGATCGGGACTTTTAAACATTTCACTCATCGAATTCGACGGGATTCCACTCGTTTTATTGTTAAAATGCATTTCCCGTTTCTCAGAGTCTATAAAAAAGCATTTAAACTAAAGAAAAAATCCATTTTTGATGAATCTGGTCAATGAAGAAGTAACACGTTGAATTGTATATCTTTATTATTCCGCAATTCCAATGTCTCAGAGAGAAATTGCTAATCAATTGGGTATTTCACACCGTTCTGTTCACTATTATATTGGTAAGTACAACAAAAATGAAGTTAGTTCATTCTAAATGGCATTCTAAACGGGGTCGCCCTTCTAAAAAACCTCTATCGATTTTTTTTTTCTAATCGGAGGCGAAAGTGAATTCTGCAATGGCAAAATCTACATTAAACTTGTTTTTTTTTTTCTTTTTTTTCGGATTTTGCAATAAATATTATTTATAATATACATGGAATTTAGAAAAGCAGGAAGTTGTTGTTTGGCATGTGACCACTTATTGATCTTATGCACCTCGATTTTATATATTTCTTCCCCCCCCCCCCCCTGCGTTACCTTGGGTGGGGCAGTTTTCAAAATTTAATGTTCAATTCGAGATTACGTTCGGTTGTTCGTTCAATTTGATTTTTTTTTTTTTTTTTTTTTACAAGATTTTGCTGTGCTTGCACACCGCGTTTGGTATATGATGCCGTGTACAACGAGGACCCAGTTCGAGATTTCATATTACAAGATTGCGTATAAATTAGAGACACCAATGAAAGGAGAGTCTCAGTAGCGAGTGAATCCGTCGTGTCTTTATTAACACCGACTCATTCACCTGTAGTAGACTCTTGATAAAATTGAATCCTGTATGGTATAAAAGCAATTGCAAACTGGAGTCATCGAGAAAAATTTCACACAATCGAAAGTTATCGAGATGTTCATACAATCGAGAAAAACTTCTCGTTATCGCCCATCACTAATCTCAGCGAATGTCACTGTATCTCTGAACTGAACGAATGTAATGAGCGTGAGTGGTTGTTCCTGTATCTAGCCCATGCAAGTTGAAACTGTCTGAGAGAGTTCCAGGCCTGAGATATCTTAACTTTCCATAGTGTGAACAGGGTATCAGAGAGTTCCACAAACTCTCTCAGAGAGTTTCAACCCGATCGGGCTAGATACAGGAACAACCACTCCTTCTCATTGGCTATAAAGCTTCGCTTTTACTGATTGGCTGTTGTGGCCGTCTTTATTTCAAGCGCATACGTTACATTTGTTCAGTTCAGAGATACAGTGACATTCGCTAAGATACCTTAGGTAAGTTTTTCAATGTGAACAGGCATCCAATTCCGGAAGGGTCCACTTCAAACACGACGATCTTAAGATATCTTATGTTTGTGGTGTGAACAGGGTATCAGAGAGTTTTAACTTGCCCGGGCTACATACAGGAACAACCACTCACTGTCATTGGCTATAAAGCTTCACTTTTACTGATTGGCTGTTGCGGCCGTCTGTACTTCAAACGCATGCGCATATTTTACATTTGTTCAGTTCAGAGGAACAGGGTATTAGAGAGTTCCAGGTCTGAGATATCTTAACTAACCATAGTGTGAACAGGGTATAAGAGAGTTTGTGGAACTTTCTGAGAGAGTTCCAGGCCTGAGATATCTTAACTTTCCGTAGTGTGAACAGGGTATTATTCTAGTATTATTCTAGGTTGCCAAAAAATCGCCAAGAAAAACACCTATATCCCCGCCAGATCAGCGGTGATGGCGTCAAAATCATGGAAAAATATGTACATCACGAGACTCGTTGCGATCTATCGAAATGGTCTATAAAGGCGGTGAAGTGACTGAGCAAAGTTGAAAAATATCCATACATCTTTCTACTCTGATAAATAATGTTACTTTATAATGCGGGATCCACGTAGATTTTTTGCTGTTAGTGAAACGAAATTGATTAATCAGAAAGACTGCATTTTTGCAAACAGGAAAAAGTTCACAAAAATGTAAGCTTCTGATTGGTCAATCACGTTTAGCTAACAACAGAAAAACCGGAATGAGGGAAACCCGGAAAACCCAACTGCATTATTCTGCCTGTGCATTTTTTTTTTCAAAATGTCACTTGGCAACACTTCTTCGAAGGTAGTTGTAGCATGACCTCTTCCATGATTGGCTAGTTTTAGTTGACGTAATACATTGTTTATTGACGTATGCGCCCTGATAACGACAGTGACGTCATATTATTGCTATGCTGACTGTTCATTCCGTGTGTTTAACACTACGCCATTTTCAGCTTTTGAGTAAAATTTTCTCAAGTCCTTGTTATTATTGAAAAAAGATCGATTTGAAGATCAATTTGTTGTTATCAAATCAATTCAGATTTGGAATTCATCACTTATTTTGCTTGGAAGTTAGAATCTGGTATGTAATTTCCTCTTTCTAGAAGACTGTATAATTTTACTAAGCCTACTTCCTCTACTTATGCATTTTTCTCGTGGACATTAGTTATTGCGATTTATTGCAATTTATTATTTTTTGATTGAAATCAAATTTTTGTGTGTGCTAGTCTAACGATGTGCAAGAAAACAATGTATACAGATGAACTTCTTGATATGATGTCTAGTATTGCTCGTAAAAAGTCGAGAGTCCGAGGAAATCTCCGACTTGAAGTTCTTTTGGAATCTACACACAAGTGGTTGCATAAAGAGCTGAAGGAAAAGCAACAGAATCGCAAAAGAAAGTGGGAAGAATTGAAAATGGACCTATGCAAACGCCCAAAGTCTGATGATTTCAATAATACCGTTCAAATGGAGGACAATTATGAAGAACTCTTAGGTTTGAGTGATTTCTTTACGAATTTGAAAGCAGTATGTGTATCATCTGATAAAAGTCTATGATTGCTGCTAATTAATTGTATATATTTTTATCTGCAATGTTAATCATTTTCATATTTTGTATATATTTATAGATTTGTTAACTAAGGGTATCCCTTGTCTTCATATTTCATTCATATGAATTTCTTTTACAGCCTGCCAAAAGTCGATAATTTTATCTGTGATATGTTTTAAAATCTGGGACCATTTAACATCATTGTTGACCTGATGTGGACCCAAGAAAAGTGGTAATGTCCTAGTATTTTAAAGACTATTTGTAAATAAATTTATTTTTAAAAAGTTTTGCCTTTTTGTATTAATTTACTGTATATTGTTTGATATGTTTAAGGTCAATATTTAAATGCAATGTTTTTACTTAGACAACCCGTGACATGCTGTAACTCAGTGAAGAGTTGGAATTTGGATCAAGAGTAAAGTTTAAGGTAAAGGAAAAATAATAAGTTTCATGTACATATAACATATCGACTCAGTTTTTACCCAAAAGTTTAGTTAGAGTAAAATTTTATACTTTAAAAATTTATGTTTATTTCGTATTTTTGTTTCTTTTAATTTGCATGACATCAATATTTATTTAAAGATTATCCGAAAATGTCTAAATTTAAAATTCATAAGTCAGTAGTTTCATACCAAAGTCTTTTTATTTATTTGTTAAGATTTCTAAACTCACTGCACTGTATTTTGAAATTATTAGTTTTTCCCTGTTCTCACAAGGTGAAATAACAGAATTCAAAGAAAACTTTTAACTCCTGAATAGAAATTGATGGAAAGGAGACTTCATCATGTGTTGGGACTGGGACATCATATGATTTAAGTATATTGCTGTTTTGACTTTAGCCCTAATAATTATGTAACACAATTTACAACACTGGATTAAAGAATAAGTAGTTGGAATTCCACATAAATATGAATATTTTATTCTCATAGATCTGATTAATGTACTTGGTCTTGTGTGGCAGATATCAATGGAGGACGCAACATGTTTGGGACTTGAGTTTGAAACAACATCTTGTTCCCAAAGAAGTATCAGGTATATGAAGCATTCACCTTTTTTATTAGAAAACAGATTTTTTATTTGTTGAAATAAACCGGTTGGATTTAAAATTTGCGTAAAAATAGTTTTCTGCATCTTTAACTTGTTTTAGAAGTGTGTTAGTAATTTTTTTTATGTTGTTTTTAGCATTTTAATGGATTTGAATTCAATTGGAAAACAGAACAGATGTAGTATTCGCCCGGAATCCGCCATTTTGTTTCTTTGTTGATCACTTGTGACCACTTTATACTTAATTTTTGAACAATTCAGAAAATAAATGTAAACAACAACAAATTTTTAAACTGAAGATCAGCACTCCAAGCATTTCTAAAAAAAGAAAAAAAAATAGCGGAAGACAGAGAAGGAATTAATAATTAGCAAATGTTAAGTACATAAATTTTAAAACAGTTAAATAAGCCAAATATTCATTTTTAAATATATATATATATATATATATTCCGAAATTACAGTAAAAAATGTTTCGGAGTTTATATATTTAAAAAAAAAAAAATAATAATAATAACAAAAATAAATGAATAAATAGAAATACAGAAATTCAAAATTGGCAAAAGAAACAAAATGGCTGATTCCGGGCGAATACATGATAGCCTTGGAAAACTGTATTTAACATAGTATTTCCTTAGGGAAGGAAGAAAAAGCAATCTTTCTTAAGGTTGTAAGTTATCTACATCTTGCATAACTACTACAGACTATTAACTATGTGAATGTATAAATCTTTTTTGTAAAATGAAAAAAATGTTTGGTACTAATGTGTTTTCTACCAGATCAAATTAAACTGACAATGGCACTAATAATGCTAGCTACAGTAACCTTATTTTATTTTTTCTTAATTCTATATATATATATTTTCAATTCTACTTTTTTTTAGTAATGGCGTCTGTTTTTATTCTGTATATTTTTTATAAAACACTTAAATAATTTCTAAAAAACTGCAACAAAGAGCTTTTTCTTTCTAGAAATATTTTTTTTTTAATGAAGTGATATTATACCCAAATATATATCTAGTGTTAATTTGTACTAGGGATGGGACGAATAGTGATTTGGCCGAATACCAAATATTCGGCCAAATTTTAGGCCGAATACCGAATATTCGGCTTCCGAATATCAACTTTTTTTTCCAATAAAGAAAATAAATTTTGATTATATATAATTTAAAAGAGAGGAGCTCATTAATAATTATTACTCTTAAATGTGCTTTTAAATGTATTTTTAAATTTGAAACATTTATTTTAACACAAAAAAAATTATGAAATTGCATTATATTCTTTTATCTTAGTGTACATAAAATTGATTTTCCGTAAGTCAGGATGGTAAGATATTTTCATTAAAATATGAAGAATATACTTCACTTTTACTATCAAACGATACTTTTACCCTTTCTTGCATCCAAAATTAATAATACTCTTAATCTCTCTCTCTCAGAACTCACGAGGAGATATTTTCTGAAATAACCTTTAATGAAGTAAATTTGATCATTTAGAGTTTGTGTCCCTAATGATAATCGAATTCGTAAGAATGAGCCTGCTCTGAAATCAGTTGCCAAGCTTTAAATTACAAATTACGTTAACGCAATAGGTTATGCTTAAAGTAGAATGCATATGGTGACAAAATCTTTGACATTTGAATTGCCGCATACAATATTCAACTTCAATATTCCATTTATTCAACAAGCATTAAAAGGATAAACAGAAATTGAAAACAACATGAATGAAGGAATATGTAAATTAAAAATATATACATGATAATGTTACATATTAAAGTCAGTAATTATCCAAATAATTATTTAAAGTTGAAAACTATAGAATAAAAAAAATTATTTTGTTCAGTATTTAGAATTTATGTTTAAATACTTATAAAACGATCTTCATAAAGCTAGTTGTGTCATCTAATGCTATCTAGTTTGCCACCAGTTCTGTTTTCAGATGTGCCGTTGTAGTATTTGGAATAGTGGTATTTGATATCTAATTTTGAAAATGAATCATTGTTAATACACCTAGTGAATGAATTTTTTCATTTCTTACTTTACGGAAATAAGTTACAAATTTCATAAGAGCCTTTTTTATGTGTGCATGGAATTTGCAGACATTAATAAATAGGCTCAAGTGTTTTAGAATAAGGCAGTATTTTTTTTTTTTTTTTTTTTTTTTTTTAATATATATATATAAGTGTTTTTATATCTTGAATTGCAATATATCATTCTCTAATGAAGACATTTCCCATACAATTAAATCTCCAACTTGGGCAGCATTTTCTAAAATATCACTCGCTTTTATAGGAAATACAGAAAGGCTGTGTATTTTTTAAGTCAAATAACTGTATATTTTGTAAATAAGAATGGGAATGACCTCATGAATGAAATAGCCAATTTGGATTAGAGGAAAAAAAATTGTAAGAAATAAAACTCTTTAAATCCTAAATTTATTTGGCAAGATATCTTTCACTATTCGGCGAGATTTTACCAATTTTCGGCCAGATATCTCTAAATATTCGGCTACAGGTATTCGGTCAACAAGCCTTCAATATTCGGCCAACCGAATATTCGGCAAAAGGGCCGAATACCGAATAGTGGCCGAATATTCGTCCCATCCCTAATTTGTACATTAATGCAGTGTAGAGTAGATTATAGGGCAAAATTGGGAAATTTCATTAGCGGCCACTGGCCGGTAGGACTAGTTTAAGTGGCCACTTTTTCTTTTAAAAATAATAAACTGTAAAAATTTTATTAGTATTAATTTAAAATTGAATAGCCCAAATAAATATGTTAATACAACTATATTGGGGGGGGGGGTAAAAAAAAAAAGTAGAATCCTTTATGAAATGCAAGAAATTTGATTCTCTTCATATGAAAAAAGTGGTCGGGAGGCGGTTGCTGATAGTCAATTTTTCACTAGTCACTTTTTCTTATTTACTGGCCCGGTGGCTAGTGCTAATTTTGCCCTTTAGAGTAGATAAATGCAGACTATAAGGCAAAGGTGGGAAATTAATTAGTGGCCACTGACAAGTAAGACTTATTTTTCAAGTGGCCACTTTATTTAAAAATACTAAACAGTTAAAATTTTATGTGTTAATCTAAAACTGAATAGCCCAAATAAATGTGTTAATGTAAATATATTGGAACCTAAAAAAGTAGAATCGATGAAATATAAGTAAATTGTATTTTCTACTGATAAAAAAAATGGCCATTGATAAACAATTTTTCACTGACCACTTTTTCTCATTTATTGGCCCTGTAGCCTGGTGGCTAGTGCTAATTTTATCCTTTAGCAGACGGTATATTCAAATAAGGAATGACAATTCATTTAAAGTAGCGGTTCTTTACCTGAGGTACAAGAAAGAAGTGTTTAGATGTTGTACCTTCCCACAATCCAATATACTGCCATATTCGTCTGAAGATGGCCATTTTTTTGCTGATTTTTAATTTCTGTATTTGGACTTCTTTTTTCTTTTCCCCGATGTTTAATCTCTCAAACTTTTTTGACTAATTTCAGAATATACATATTTTTAAATGAGTATTTGCTTTAATGAACTGTTTTTTAAAAGTCTATTTTTATCATTTGCTAATTATGAATTCCTCCACACCTTCCCTTATATTCTTCTTTTTTACATATGTTTGGAGTGCTGATTTTCTATTTAAAAATTTAATTTTTCAATTGTTCAAAATTAAGTATAAAATGGCAATAAGTGACAGAAACAATAAAATAAAAAAAATGGCAGACCCTGGGCGAATACTGCAGTTCCAAAATGGCTGGTTAATGCACAAAAATGTTACAAATGATAATGTAATTTAAATACTGCTTGTTTATCCCGTCGACCAATATTGCCAAAATAAACAAATCGCAAAACTCATAGCCAAGATTATAGCTATTGACATAATTTTCATTTTAAATAATGAAAAAACATATAATTAGTAGAATATTAATAAATATACCAATAAAAAGTCAAAATAAAAATGACTTTTTGGCGTTTTAAACACATTTATCGTTTTTAATGTCATTGAATGTGACATTCATGATCATTCTTTATTGGCATTCAATCATAGTTTGGCGATGGTTTCTTTATTGACAGGATAACCAAGTAGTTACGTAATTTGTATAGCTTTATCTGGTTGTGAAAATGGGGTGTTTATAAGGAATTAGGGTATTCTGAAATGAAAAACCCAAGAAAGGGTACGTAAAAGAAAAGAAAAAGTTTGAAAGCATTGATTTAAGGGAAGTGTAATCTCGTTGACAAGTGCATTATAATTGGTATACTATTAGTACAAGGAACAAAGTTGCACTGCATTTTCATTTCTTTTCTGGCATGTTCAAATCCCAGTTGCAAAAAATTCTCAGATTACTACAAATATTTCAGGGGCAAGAAATAATCTGCAGGCAAAATATTTCACAATTGAAGCGTTAATTAATCAATTATACAAATTGAAAATTTCTAACTGAGTGAAAAATTGTCCAGGCCGGGAATTGAACTTGGCTTACAAGGCCAATGCTTTACCTGTTAAGCTAACTGAGCGATAGCCGGCTAGGATTTTTCGCTCAGATAACCAACCTTATTGGTCATAACATCTGGCCTGTCATTTAGACAGCTCAGTAGAATAAACCACAGGTAATGGAACTCCATATTACGATCGATATGTAGATATACAATTACTTTAACACTAACTGATTGGTAAATTTATCATATGAATTGAAAAACAATTATTTATCTTGCATCTTATTCATTTTTATTAACGTTTTATATACTGAACAAAATAAAGTGAAATAAAGGTTCAATGGAAAAATAATCAGCAACATTTATTTTTAGAGACTTGTGAAACACAATTTTTCACAAATTTGTATTTTTAACAGGCTTATTAATTGTCAAGCAGTTGGTGATTTTGAATTAGATTCAAAAGCAGTTTCTACCTACAGGTCAGCATGATTGGTAACCATTTTTGCTGATCTATCTTCCATAAATAATATGTAGTTTGCATTTTCTCATAAAACTTAATTTATTCTCCATTGTAATTTTCATGTAACATATCAAATTGATAAGAACCAATGATATTTTTTTCGCATTTGTAAAAAAAAAAAAAAAAAAAAAAAAAAAAAAAAAAAAAAAAAAAAAAAAAATTGTAGGTAAAATAAGATGCAATATTATCAAAGCAAGTTTTCAAATACACAATGGAAAGCCATTATGTATTTGAAAACTTGTCAAACTCAATTATTACCATAATTAAAATAGTACCTGATACATTATTTTTTAAGAGTGAATCTTGGAAAGAAAATTACAATCTGCATTCAGTTGCATGAAGCATTGTAGATATTAAAGTTGAACTTGCAAAAACACAATTTAAGAAACAATAGTTAAAGCAATTTTTATGGTCAGTTAGTATTCTATAACAAAATTCAGAATAATAGAGGTGAGCTTGTAACATATTGCATCAGTAGCTAGTTGCTACAGTCATCCATTTTATATTTATAAATTTTTTTTATCAAGTTCATCTTAATATCTGCAACTCTTCATGATTTTGGAAGAATTGCAAGGGAAAGAATAACTTGGATTAAAGAATGAACAGTTTTGCATTCCACATAAATATGAATATTTTATTCTCATAGATCTGATTTATACTTACTTGGTGTCGTGCAGCCATTGACAAAGGAAAGCTCAGCATGTTTGGAACATCTTGTTCCTAAAGAAGTATCAGGTATATTAAGCATTCAAATTTTTTGTTGGAAAACCTAACTATTTGTTGAAATAAAGTGACTGAATTTTAAATTTGTTTAAAAGAAATTTCTTCATTTGGTATTATATAATTATTTTTTATCAAGTTATCCACTTTTTATAAAATTTTTCACCATTAAATTTCTATTTAATAGAATATATTTAATTTCTTTCATACTTAACCCCTTAACTGGTTAATTCTTTTCCATTGAAAAAAGCAGATTCACACCATTATTATTTAAATAAAATATTCGTAAAATTTAACATTTACCAAACTTAACATTTCCTCCTTTCAATAGTATGAAAATTTTCTTAAAAATAATAGTGGTGTCAAAAAGCTTTAAATGATGTAATAAGCAAAGTCGTCTTGGCCGAACGGTGTTCGGGCAAACCAGTTAAGGGGTTAAGAGGAAAAAGTTCAGAAGATAATCTCAATATGATCTGATTATCGATATAAATTTTTAAAGTGGTGGAGGAGGGGAAAATTGAAGAGAAAATTATTAATAATCTCCCCTCCCCTCCCCTTTTCCCTAATATTTTTTGTACTTTTATGTTAGCAGATGATAAATTGCCAAATGTTATTATTATTATTTTTTAAAGTCTACACACGTCAAAATTTTCTGGCCTGGTCTGACCCATAGAATAAAATGTTCAGCCCAGTCCATATTTTGGCCTGTTGAAAAAATTGTTGGTCTTGTATAGTAACTAAAACTTTGGCCCAGCCCGGAAAAAAAGTTAAGATTTCGGTCCAGTCCCGTCTTGTCTGAATTTCTATAAGACATAGATTTTTTCTCTACAGAGGAGTACTGGCTATCCTTATTTCCATGTTTATAATCTTTATTTTAAAAATGCCTTAAGCTGCAGTATGTATATATATATACTTTAATGAACCTCTATTTGTTGTATGTAAATTTTTCAGTTATCATTAATATTATTAATCAATATTCTAAATAATGGAGCCATAAAAATGTAAAATACGGTAAACAATAAAATTACTTAATAGAGAAATGCCGTAGGAAAGAAAAAATTATATTGCAGGCAAGTTCCTGTCTTAGCTGGTAATATCTTTTTTACTTGCATATTATTGTACTCTTTTTAAATTGAAGACTTTTCAGTTTTTTAAGAAGATAATTAAAAAAAATTTCTTTAATTCCTTTTTTCTTTTCATTGTAAAAAAAAAAAAAAAAAAAAAAAAAAAAATGCATTAAAAAAAAAGGCATTAAAAAAAATTGGCATGCCAAATTTTATTAAATTTTTAACTAATCTAGTCACACTGATACATTGGTTTTCATATGAATTGCTTAAAACTGGGCCTGAAAATTTTGGCTTCTCAAGACTAGGAAGAATGAAATCAGACAAAGCTTGGTACGAAAAAAATAAGTTATCTCTGGCCAATGCAGATCTCTTGTTATTCATTTTGTTTGAAATTTAAACTTTTCATTTAAGATATGTTTTTAAAATGTATTTATTACATTTAAAAAATATCCCTTTTATTAATTTCATCTATATACATTATTCATGGGTGCAAGTCTGATTTCAGTCTTGAAGAGATTTTTGGCTGATAGTAAATTCTTTACATACATAAATAATAGTGATTTTACTGATCACATCCTTTTATTGTAAAAGATCAATTTTTAACCACAATGGAAGGCATAGAAGTCTTCTAGCCCATTTTCTTTTAATTATTTCTTATACCAAGAAAAATTTTCTGGCTTGGCTTGGATGGACTTCTTGTACCCATGACGTTATTGTGAAAGACCGAAATTGGAGACTGTTGACTTTCACTGGTGAATGTCAACACAAATCATACATACCAAATACGTTGGTTAAAAAATGTATATTTGATCATGTTCTTGTACATTTGGACCGTCACTGGTGAATGTTGACAAGCACATATATACTCCGGTGCAGGTAAAAAAGAGAAGCAGAATTCGGGTATGCTCTTGGTGTTGGTAAAAAACAGAAGCGGAATTTGACAGTTTTGTCTGCAAATTTTTTGTTCTACTTTCTACTAGGAGTCTATTTTATCCAAGGTTAAATGATGTTTGCAACATTTTCTTAAATTTTATCTTCTTATTCAATATTTTAATTTAAATTAAACAGAGACTGTAGTGAATTATGTTTTTTTTTCTAAATTATTACATTAATTAAGAGTAACGAGGAAACAATATTTTTTATTTTTCTCAAAAGAAGTGCTCTAAAATACTTTCTGAAATGATTACTGTTAAAAATTAAGTGCAGCACATCCTTGTATTACAGACAATTAAAACATGTTTTTATGCTTTAACAAGAAAAAAAACAATCATATATCAATAAAACAGCTTTCAACTTTGTTAGAAAGTGAAAAAAAAAAAAAAATAAATAAATAAAAAAATAAAATAAAAATTTCAAGCAAAATCAAAATTCGCAATTAGTGCTTGGTTAATGTCAACATTTGCCTTTGTAAGTCAGAAATTGATATTTAGCAAGTATTTTGGACATACACCCAGCAGTTGATATTCAACAGTGAAAATTGTCATTCTCCAAATTTTGATCTTCCTCTGTTACCTACATATATATAATGCAAATGAAAATTTCCTTCAGCTTAAGTTTTGGGAATTTTTAGAAAATCTTACTAATCAGCAAGATGCAATATACAGCTGAAAATAGTTATGACAAAATTGTATGCAAC
This sequence comes from Maratus speculifer, assembly GCA_964019185.1. Lineage (NCBI taxonomy): Eukaryota > Metazoa > Arthropoda > Arachnida > Araneae > Salticidae > Maratus > Maratus speculifer. Next base: position 72,239,674 of record OZ025289.1, read on the forward strand.
TGCACAAATTTATTACCACAACAATGTCTTTTCGTGATTTTTCTGTAAAGTTAAAAAGTGTATCACAGTTACAGGTTTAATATAAGATAGTACTTAGTTTAGCACAGGACCTATTATCCGGAATCCTCATGACCAAAAGCACATTTCTCCAATGAAATAAAATCTGGAATTTCTCAATAACACAAAAATTACAATTTAAACAATTCCATGTATAATATCAATAAAACTTTTTAATTTTAAAATATTTACACAAGAATTTGTGCATTATTGAATAGTAATAATGAATACATAAAATTAGTAAATAATATTTTATCTACAAACTCTATTTTTTTTTCTTTTTTTTACTTTACAGCTATTAGTTAATTTACTTAAATTCGGCCTGCACCCTATTCCACTAGCATTTTTCAGAAACATAAAAATAAAATAAAGCAACACATTTACAAAATTAATAAAAACTTCTTTTGCTTTTTTGAATAAGTAGGAAATTTGACTTTTTTTTTTTTTAAACCCTTTTTTACAAATTTTGTCAAGAAACAGCTGGTGGTGTGAGCAGATCTCCCTGAAAAGAGAAGAGTGCACAATTTAAGTTAAGGCTACAGTGGACTTTCAAAATTGCAAAAAATCATCAAATTGTTGAGTTTTCATTTTTAGCATAATAACATTATAACTCCCTGCTATTGAACACAAATTTTTTTTTTCAATTTCGACTATTTTTACTGGAGTTAGCATTTTTGTCCAATCAGCTGATTGTGCTACGCCCCTTTGTTTACTTTTTTGCCGATTCACATCCGTAAAATTTAGTCTAGTTTTTAGTTTTACCGTACAAAATGTTATTTTGCACTGAAATTATTAATTTTGTGATTTTGCAAAACAATACTTTAACTAACTTTTAACTGTTTCTTTAAGCGTTTACAATGTATTTAGAGGAATTGCTTTTTGTTCCCAATCTTTTTAGAGTAAATTAAAAAATATTTAATATATTTAACAAAAATCTGTACGATAAGAGGTATTTATACCATGAATATTTCTAGTAAAATTTGAAAAAATTTCATTAGAAAATACAAAATGTTACTTTTGAGAAGATTTTTTAAAATTCAGATACTTTATGTCCTTTGCAAGAATTATTGTCGAAGCCACATATTTTATGTGAATTTACCATAAAAACATAAAACACTTACATATAAGCTAGAAATGATAATTTATCCCATAGTAGATGAAACTGTCAGTAGGAGAATATTAAGCAATTATAACCACTGTAGTTACTAAAACCTGTTTTACTCGGAATGAATATTATGATTTCAAAATGTTCCATGCGAAATTCTTTATGCCCAATTTTTCTGATTTTTTTTAAAGAAATGCTCTTCATGTATGTGTTAACAAATGTTACTAGAAATAAATTTTTTTAGACTCATGTAAATTTTTTTAGTTTGTTATATGAAATTTTTAATGATTTAAAAAAAAAAAAAATTTTCTCATGGCAATATTTGTATGAGTAATATTTATAGGAATTTTATACGTATTGAAATTGCATCATTATAAGTGTGATTTTTTTTTTCTGTTTTTTCTGTATGTTGTGAATATTTATTGATAGAAAAGAAGTAAAATCTGCCGAATATAGTTAAAATTTATAATTGACAGAAATTATATGCATTCATGCAAAGATCAAGCAGATTAAAATCATAAATGAAATATTTTAAAATTGTATCTGCTCAGTAGTTGTTTTGGAATAAAATTCATAGTTTTGGGAGAAAGTTTGTTTTCAAAAAGTTGTGTATTCTGGACATAAGTGAAAAAAAAAAATATGCAATTGTAGAATATTAGTTTTTACTTGTATTTGAGCATGTGATATTAAAAATAATTTAATATGCAAAGTATTTAAATATGCTTTTTATGATATTCAAGAGTTTAGAAAATTACTTTTGTATTTTAAAGTATGAAATATTTATTCAGACATTTCTTCTTTTTTCTAATTTAAATTTTATGGTTGGTGTTTTATTACCTAGAACATATTAAACTTACCCAATTAAATTCTGAAAGAGTACATAAGTAGTGATACAAGAAATGAAAAGATGAATTGTCTTGCTGTAATGTAAGGCTATTAAAAAAAATAAATTTTCTTTCTCCATTGTAACAATATAGTGCTTGGATACACCTGAAAGTTGAATTAACTTGAGCATCAACTGGAATTTTCAGTAATTTGATTGTCATCATGAGATATGATTTACTGCAGAATCTTCGTCCCTGGTGGAAGCTAAATTAAAGCTTGGTAAGCTCAGAGTGTTTCTTCTCACCCCGTTTTTCCTTTTTTTTCTTCAATCAATTTAGGCATTTTGTTCATTATAAATGATTTATAACATTTCATTTTACTATTTTTATATCATATTACTGAATAAGTAAAATTGAGTTTATAAATCTGTTCTTAACTTCCTTTCCCGTTCAATCCTATGTTGTTGAGTTACCTTTTACAATATTTTGTAACCTTTTGGTTTTCAAGCTTAAAGAATTTATGGTAATTTATTTTTCAAACTTTTTTTTTTTTTTTTTTTTTGAAACTATGTACTTAAAAGAGCATTTTTCTGACTTTTTTAAAAGCTCTTGTCATAAAAAAAAATTTACAATTTCATGAAAAGATTTGGGGAATAAAATCTGGACTTTTTTGAAAAGCTCTTGTCAAAAAAAATTTACAATTTCATGAAAAGATTTGATTAATAAAATGAATTTTGATAAGCGCTCAATGAAAAATTGGTCGATTGCATGAAATTATTGCAAATTTCAACAAATGACTACATTAAGTCAAAAGGATCGGGGAAAAAATGAGAATTTTATTGAAAGATGGCAGTAAAAAAATATAAATTTCATTGAAATCTTGCACCAAAGAAACGCTAATTTCATTGAAAGATCGCAGTGAAGAAACAAGAATTTTGTTAAACATTCATTGGGGGAAAAATCCTGAATATCCTGAAATGAACATTTAAAAATATCACGAATATTGTCAAACTTACTGATTGCGCTAAAAGATTGAAACCGGATTATTTTTACGAAAGTCAAAAGAACACTGTGAAACCAAGGCTGTATCTAAGGGGGTGCTATGGGTAGCTTGCCCCACCCCCCTAAAATATTTTGAGCCCCCTGGAAATGATTCCAAGGTCACTAAATAAATTTTTGTTCAGAAAATTAAAATTCTGTTCAAAAATCTAATTTAGTTTTGAGACTTTCACAGTTTTGCAGAATTACTAAATTGTATCTAAAATAAGTGTTTTAATACTCTCTCGTCCTATTTGTATATATGAAGCTAACATGCTTAATTTTGACCCAGTTATACTCTCAAAATTTTCATCCTCATATACTTTTCTTAGCATAAAATGAAGTTATTACAACCAGTGGCATAGCTAGGATGGGTGACACCTGGGGCGAACGTAAATGGTGTCATCATGGTGTCACTCCCTTGATCTGTCATATTTTTTCAATCACTATTTTATGTGATTATAACAAATGACCATACCATTCCTCATTTGCATTTTGTCCTCCTGCATAGAAAAAAAAAGGATAGACTTATTACTTAACCTAGTCCACGTAAGTCAATGTGTTGTTTATATGTGGAAGAAAATTCTTTCTTTTAAAATTTACTTTTGATATCCACTCATTGGAAAGATAGATAGGTATTTGTTTCCTGGTGTTTGTCTTATTTACATATATCATTCTGCATAAAATTTCACTTTCTCAAAGAAAAGAAAACTAACTCTATTGAGTCCTGCACTGAAAATTTCATTTTATTTCAGAATTCCTTTCCAAAAGATTGGATGTCACATCCTAGAGGGTGACACCCAGGGTGGACCTCCCTCCCACCTTGCTTGCTACATCGCTGATTACAACAGTTTAATGAGAAACATAGTACCTAAAATGTGAATATGCATTAATTTATCTTTCTGCGTCAGAGAGAAAGAAAAAAAAATTATGAGCCCCCCACTATTGTTCATTTCTAGCTATGGTCCTGCATAAAACCTTAAAAACTATTAAAAACTAGTTGGATGTGTCAATCCCAAAACTTTCTTCTATCGCATAAGTATATCTTAATATTTAAAAAAAAAACGTGGTGACCCCAAAGTTACCCACTATCGAATTTCCTCGATAATTTGACCTAGCCTAATGAGATTCTGGTATCCGAAAAGCCTAAAACGCAAAATTTAATTAATATTGCGAGAAAATAAGCTTAGCAGTGCCTCATGTTGGATAATTTATACTAAAACCTAATAAGCATCTATTTATGTTAAGACCTAACAGAATCTGAAATCTGATGGAATTTCGTCCATTTAGTTCATGAGATATAGCTATAACAAAAAAATTTGCAAAACGTAGCACAGCAACACCATATCTTGGACAATTTATGCCAAAACGTAAAAAAGCGTCTGATTATGTTATGGTATAAAAGAATCTGAAGTTTGATGAAATTCTGTGCATTAGTTCTAGAGATATAGCTAGTTTAAAAAAACCGTGTAAAATATAGCACAGCAGCAGTATCAGTTGAAGGATTTGTAACAAAACGTAATCATCGTGTAATTATGTTATATGTCATTTTGTAACAAAATCTGAAATTTGGTGAAATTCTGTGCGTTGGTTGTTGAGATACAGCTATCGGAAAAATCGTGCAAAATGCAGCATAGCTGCACCAGCTGTTGCAAGATTAATACCAAAATGTAATTAGCGTCTAATTATGTTATATATTCTAGTGTAACAGAATCTAAAATTTGATGAAGTTCTGCATTAGTTCTTGAGATATAGCTATCGCAAAAATCGTGCAAAATGTAGCATAGCAGCGCCACCTATAGGGCAGTTCACATCAAAACCTTATCAGCGGTTATGTATCTCAAGATATCACGGAATCTGAAGTTTGGTGAAATTCTGTGCATTAGTTCTTGAGATATAGCAATCTTGAAAATCATGAAAAACGTAGTATAGCAGCGCCACCTGCAGGCCAATTTCCACCAAAAACCAATAGGCACTAATTCATATCAAAGTCTAACTGGATATAAAATTTTATTAAATTTCGAGCATTAGTTCTTGAGATAGAGCGCCCACAAATTTTTTGTCACATACAGACAGACAGACGGACAGACTCACAGACAGACATTTTCTAAAAATAGTCAAAACGTGTTCAGGACCTCCTAAAACGTATAAATCCGTCGAAAACCGGAAGTCGAAAATTTTCATGAATCCAATACTTTCTTCTTGTAAAGATAGAAGAAAGTAAAAATGAAAATTTAGGGAGGAAAATTTTTTTTTATTGAGCTGAAAGATTGAATCTGAATTATTCCTACAAATGTTGAAAATTGTCTGCAAAACACATAACTGCATATAAAAAACTCTTAAAAAATTTCAAAAATAGCTGTAGGAATTTTGTATTTTTTTTTTTTTCTTTACTTATGTGGAAAAATTGCTACAGAGTGTGGAAAATAAGACTCAAAAAGAATAATAATAATAAAAAAAAAATCCTAACACTGTCGTTGAGATACCTTCATCCCAAATCTTGCAGCTCTCTGCTCTTTTCAGGAAACAGCATATGCAGAAATACATTCATGTTCATTATTATACTACATAAAGTACCAGAGAAAACAGTCTAAAATCTTCCAGAGGGGAGACATTTAACTGCTTCGGCAGAGGGCAAATGTCCCCCAAGACGACCCTCTTCAACATTTCATTGAAGTGGTTGCGGTATTTTCTACTCTGGGGTGAAAGACTCTCAAGATCTTGCAACTCTCCTCACCCTGTTTCAATTTTATTCTTTTGTTATAACGGATATGTGAAACATGTTGAATTTTGGCCTTACCTAAAAAAGACAGTCTGGACCATTAAAAAAAAAAAAAAAAAAAAAAAAAAAAAATTAAATATGAGCCACAGATGCATCAGGATCTGTCTTTGACTATCCTCACACAACTTTTCAGACTTGCATGTAGATTTTTCTAGTAATCGCAGAGTGATATACGCATACATGCATAAACAGATAGCACAAAACTTTCTTTTATTAATATATACAGTAAGCTTCCTCAAATCTGCAAAGCTTGGGACCAGAAGTTTTGCAGTTTATGGAATTTTGCAGGTTTTAGATCATTCCTTTGTTTACATTTTTTAAACTGTAATTTAAATGTAATCAATATTTCAATTGAAACTATAAATAATGAATGCTTACAATATAATGAAATATTAAAATAAGTAATAAACTAAAATACTAAAAATTTATATAATTTTTAAAACAATGTTTAAAATATTAAAAGCAAAAAGGTCAAAGTAATGTATGATTAAATATTCATTATACAGAGGAAATGTATTTTTCCTAAAGTAAAGTCCCTTCAGTTAAACTTGCCTCATGAAGATACATTACTAATTCACATCAAAAACATAAAATAAGGAAGTTTTACTTCAGGTTTAGCCAAACTTAATAACAAATAAAGCTTGATTAATACATAAATACATCTGGTAAGATGATTAAGATTACCAATGATACCAGCAATATTTTGCATCTTTATAGAAATAAATACTTCCTTCACGAATTAATATTAATATAAATTTCAAATTAAAGTACATGTGGAATTGATATAAAACCAAAACAGTCAACCAACAATAAACTTTGTCCTTATATCTGAACTGAATGTTGCTTTGTTTATATCCGTGAATTATGTGCGGATTTGAGGGGGTCTACTGTATATAACTTTTTATCAACTATTATTTAGAATCTTGAATGCATTTTTTTAAATTGTTTTTGTACAGTAAAGTACAACCAACAAATTTTTTTTTTACTTTAAGGGAAATATAGAATAATAAAGGAAAATACAACCAAATAAATTGAGTTGTACTTTCTTTTAAAAAAATAAAAATTAAATTTAGATTAGCATTCTGGTTTGTGAATTTTTCCATTTCGAGCCCAATGTTTGTGTGTGTGTCTGTTTGTGCACTCTATGTTGCATGTCATAGGATGGAGGGGGGGGGGTGATTCAAAATATTTCAAACCTGCACCCATGGCCCTGACTTATGTTGTTAAAAGTAAGGAAAAATTTAAACAGCATGTAAGCCGACCTCCCACCAAAAAAAAAAATAAGCCTATTATTTTTTTCTTTTTTTGGGGGGGGGGGGCGAGAAAAATAATTTATATATACAAACAAGAAACATATTTTGCATAACAAGTGCTGCCATTGAAAAAGAAAAGCTTATGTAAAACGCTATTGGTTGAAAAGTACTGAATTGCATGCCGAACCCAATGACGTCAAAATTCTGATCGACTGCCGTGAGTAGCAAAATAACCAGTGATCTGACGATCACAGGGAGAGAGCTCAAGAATACTACGATGTCGCGTATTTTGAGGTATCAACATGCCGTCACCCAGAAATAATGGCACTTCAACGCAGTTTGCTGCGTTTATAGAGAGTAAAAACAACAGTATGTCATGTTACCTATATTAAATGTATGTAACGTTAACTTTTATCAATATTTTAAGTCAACATGACAATTGTTTTTTAGTAATAGTAGGGATGCACAACCTGTGGCCCGCGATAGATTAACGTGTTGCCCGCAAGTTTCATTAATTTACAACTGGAGAAAATTGCAATTTTTGTGCATATGTCGCAGGAAAAAAATCGTAAATTTTGTCAATTTACCTCAGGAAAATATAAAATTTCGTCATTTAACAATTGCAAATTTCTTTTATTGGCACGGAAAAATCACACATTTCATTAAACAAGTGCGGAGAAAAACTAATTTTATCGATGACGTTCAGAAAAATCGTAAGTTTCGCTCATCAGATATGGAAAAATCGCAAATTTTGCCCATGAGACTCAGAAAAAATAGCAAATTTTCCCGATTAGGCACGGAGAAACCGCAGATTTTGTCCAACGGCCGCATAAAAAAAAAAAAAAAAAAAAAAACGTACATTTTGTTGATTGAGCAAGAAAAAAATCGTCAGTTTTAATGATCCTCGACAAAATTGCAAATTACATTCATCGGATGGAAAAAATATAGTATATTTTCTCAGTTTATCGTATGAAAGAAACGCGAATTTCGTTGATAAGGCACAAAAAAAAACCCCACAAATTTTGTCAATCAGCGGGAACAAAATCGCAAATTTCGTTGATAAGACATGGGGAAAATCGTTAATTTAGCGATGACGCACGGAAATATTGAAAATTTCGTTGATCAGTTGAGGAAAAAATAGTGTTTTTGTCAGTTTATCAAAAGAAAAAAAAAAGCGAGTTTCATCTTGCCGTGTAAAAAAATGCAGATTTCGTCAATGTTAGTACAAAAACCGCAAATTTCGATACTCCGTCGAAGAAAAATGTGTATTTCGGCAATTAAGAGCGAAAGAGCGCACATTTCGTCGATCGAAGACCGAACAATTGCGAATTTTATTGATCGCATTGGGCATTCCGAAAAATAGCAAATTTCTTTGATCGGAGACGACAGATTTTGTTGACCACACGCGGAAAAATTGCTAATTACGTCTGTCAGACTTGAATAAAATCGCGAATTTCATCGATCATTCGAAGAAAAATCACGAATTCCGTCGATTGGCTTTGTAAAGATCACAAATTTCGTCGGTAGGATTTATAGAAATCGCAAATTTCATTGATCGGCTTCGTAAAAATCACGAATTTCGTCGATCGGCTTCAGAAAAATCGTGAATTAGTCTATCAGGCACGGAAAAATCGCAAATTTTTCCCAACAGGTGCTGAAAAATCGTGAATTTCGTCGATCGGCTTCGTAAAAATCGCGAATTTCGTTGATCAAGCGTGGAAAATTTGGGTATTTCATCGATGGGCTTTGTAAAAATCGTGAATTTCGTCGATCAAGCATGGAAAAATCGCGAATTTCATTAATTTTCTTCGTTAAAACGAGAATTTCATTGTTCCGCTTCGAAAATCACAAATTTCGTCGATCAGGCGCATAAAAATTGCGAATCTCTGATCAGGCGCAGAAAAATCGCGAATCTCTATGATAAGACGCGAAAAAATCGCTAATTTCTTCGATCATGCGCGACAAAATCGTGAATTTCGTCGATCATGCTCGACAAAATCGCAAATTTCGTCGATCATGCTCGACAAAATCGCAAATTTCATCGAGCATGTGCGGAAAAATCTCGAATTTCGTCGAGAGTGCGCTGAAAAATCGTGAATTTTGTCGAGAATGCACTGAAAAATCGCAAATTTAGTCGATCTGCTTCGTAAAAATTGCGAATTTCTTCGATCGGTTTTGTAAAAATCGCGAATTTCGTCAATCAGGAGTGGAAAAATTGAAAATATCGTTCGATTAAGCGCCGAAAAATCGAGAATTTTGTCGATCAGATGCGGAAAAAAATCTAATATTTCGTCGATTGGTTTTTGAAAATCACGAATTTCGTCAATAGGTTTCATAAAAATAATGAATTTTGTTGATCAGGCAAGGAAAAATCGTGAATTTTCTCGATCGGTTTTGTAAATATTACGAATTTTGCAGATCAGCAGGGTTGGCACGGTTTAAACCAATTGGTTTTAACCATGGTTTAAACCACGGTTTAAACCAATTGGTTTTTTTCTCAAAAAAACCAATTGGTTTTTTTCAAAAAAATTAATGATATTTTCTCATTTTTCTTCGCAGTTTAAGACTTACAAATTATTGGATATAAATATTTTCTACGTTTAACACTCTATTTCAGCAAAAAGTATTAAATATAGTGATTCTAGGTTATTTTTTATGTATAGGATGAAATTCAGTATGCATTGATGAACATATTCCATTGCTCTAAAGAAAAATCTTAGAATATGTGAACTGATCAAAGATAAAATGGATTAAAAATATTCCATATTTAGTATAAAATATTTTCATTAAAAATGCAGATTATTTAAAGCAATCTATCATAACATGCATAATGCTTTTGAATATGGAGCTACATAACTGGATAATCTTTAAGATTTTGGTGAAAGTATAAAAGAATTTTTTTTTTCTATTAGAGAGATTATCTTTAAGAATTAAAATCAAAATATGAAGTTGAATGAGTATTCAAAAATTGGGGGCTAGTTATAGTATTTTAATAATAACAAATTATTTTCCCCCTCAGTTATCTGCTAAATTCAATGACCATAAATGTTGATTTCAAATTGTCTCTCAAAACACAAAACCCCCAAGAACAATCTCAAATTTATTTTTTTTAATTGTAGAAAAGAATTATATTCATCAAACTACATCAAATGTTTATTATAAGTAATAAAAAGATTATACATAAACATTTTCAAAGCATCAGTGTTTCACTGTGTAGAGTAGCATATTGTTTGAGCATATAACTTTACTAATATCTATTTAAGTTAAAATATGATTGTTTTTAATTTTCTACATAATTAACTATAATTATTTAATTTAAATTATTTTCAAATGATATTATACTACTTATAATTCAACAATGTCTATTTTTATCAATAAATATGCATGTATATGTAATAAGGATGTTTTAAAAAAACCCGGTTTAAACCAAAAAAACCTGGTTTAAACCAAAAAAACCGGTTTTTTTGGTTTTTTTAAAAAAAACCTGGTTTTTTTCCAACCCTGCAGATCAGGCGAGTAAAATTTGATTTTTCTCGATGAGCTTCAAAAAAAATGCGAATATTGTCGATTGGTATCGTAAAAAGTGCAAATTTGGTCAACCAGATACGGTAAAGTTACAAATATCATTGATCATGCTCAGAAAATCGTTGATCAGATGCAAAAAAAAAAAATTGTTGATAGGCTCCTTCTCTCTCCTTTGTTCGTAAAGTTCACATTTTTTTGGCACCAGCCATTTATGCTTGTTTTTTAACACTTTTAATAAAACAAAACATACTCTCCTGAATTAAGTCAAGGAACAATTTTACATCTAGAAAATAATCCTTGCTATATTTGTTATATATAAAATGTAAAAACAGCTGATATATTCTTACCAATTGATTTGGGTATTTTGACTGAGAAAGTGAACTTTTCTTAAATGGGTGACCCCCCCCCCCCCCCAAACACACTCTCCTCTGAAACTATTTTTTTTTATCCAATTGTAGGTCACAGATCACCTCCTCAAACTCAAATTCTGTCAATGTTATTGATGTGGCCCCCGACCACCCAGATATATTTGAATGTGGCCCTTCTCTTCAAAAGGTTGTGCACCCCTAATAATAGAAATGAGTTTTTGATAAAAATCACACTTTTTTTTTCTGCAATCTGGTAGGGTAGATTATTTTGACAAATAACTAAAAATAATTTGAAATTCAGAACGGTTGAGATTCGGAGGGCTTCGGATTTTGAATTTTGTACTGTACAAATGCAATGGAGTGCTGCAGCACCAATTTGCTAGCAAACTACTTTCTAGCATACTACTTTTTTTTATTTATATATATATTTTTTAGGCCTCACGTATAAGTCAATCACCCTACTTTAAAGTTCTTTTTTTTTGTCTAATTTCTCGACTTATACGTGAGTATATAGGGTACTAGCAAAAATATTTGCACTTTCGAGTTTAGAATTGAGCATACTCTATTAATTATTAGCCACACAAAAATTGGAGAAAGAGAAGTAGTAAAAAAATTGAAGCTCTGTAAGGGAAAAGCTTATTTAAAAAAAAAAAAAAAAAAAAAAAAAATTCTGTAATTCATTAAATAATCTTCTAGAGATTCCATTAAATGTACAATATCTTTTTTTCACATTAAAAAAAAAAAATAAATGACCAGTCCATTATATCTTTTGAAAAATGAGTTCAGAGCTCATATTGAATGACTAAAGAAAGAAATTCAGCACCCATCCAAAGCTTGAGCATCAAGAAAGGCTTGGCCCCATACACAAACATCTGTGATTGCATATATGTATTAGAAGGTAGCTAGTTAGATTTGAACATATTCAACGTTTTTTTTTTCTTCATGGGTGGGAATATGTGCATTAGTTGACCTTCATTATGCTAAAAAAAAATTATGAAAAGAAAAAAAATATATGTCTATACAAATTTTGATTATGTTAGAATTTAACATAATTTAATTGAAGGGCGAAGGCATGGTGTACATTCTTGGTAATTTGAATATTTTATAATATCTGTGGATATAAGCTATGTATTGTGTCACAAGTGAGCACAGATTTCAAAATAGCAATATGTTACTGACACTATTCAAATTGAGCTTTTTCCAATTTGACTTAGTTAAATGGTGATTGTTTATTTTTTGCATGAATTAGAAAATACTCTGAGCTGAACTTTTATCTGACTGCCAAATTATGTACATACATTTTCAGGTATTTCTAAAAGCCTTCAAAGTTCTGTTGCGGATGTCGTACTTGTGATTAATAGAGAAGAATGCAAAACTCGTTAGAATTATTTATGCCAGAAATTCATTTATTGTAAGTGAACCCTTTTAAGTTAAAACAGTACATTTTCTGATAAAGTATATGAATTGTTACTTGCATTTCTTGTTTGTGGGAAAAATTCCTGTAAATTCATCTTCACCAAGTTAATCAACTTTTGTGTATATTCAATATTTACATGAGTAATGTTGTTCTAAGCTGTTCTTCAGGTACCAGTTTCATCAATCTTGTTTCTGAAAAAAAAATATTCTTTTTCCTGAACCTGTAGTTTAAAACTTTGAATATTGATAATATTCAAAGATTTTTTAAGATTACAGAATGACTTTATAGAAATGTTAATCTTTTAAATATAAGAATAGTTCTCGAAATTCTGAGATCCTTTTTGATAATAGGCCTCGAATCTATCATTAAACATGTTTGAATTTAGAAAAGTTTAGTTTTATGTACTTTTTTTTTTTTCATTTACACTGCAATAAAAAATTTAATACTTACCTTTTCTCTTTTACTGTAGAAAATACATAATACATTAAAACCTCCAACTAATGGAATTGCACTTTTTGTACATTAAAAGCATAAAATCTTCCCGGCAGAGAATTAGGCCATGGGGCCACAGGCATTATCATTCATTCAACTTCGTTGCAACCTTTGGATGACAACTTAATTCCTCCATGACTATTATAATGATCTTTAAAACTTTTGAAATCGTGAAAGTTCTGGATCTGAAATTTGCACATTAATTAATAATTAAAATAAAAATATGAAATTTTTTAAAAAAAAATAAGTTATGTAAAACTATCTGTGATTGGTGCATTTTTGCTTGTGCGTTGCCAAAAAAAGCAGCTTTTACAGACGCTTTGCATCGCCGTTGTCAGATCGGAATATAAACTAGTTGTTGGGGACCACCTTAATACTTACCTATCATCGATATGCATAATGTATGAAAATAAAACGTGTAAATAAATTATAAAATGTATTGAAATTTCAAGATAAAATTTAAACGGTTATTTAGATATTTTTAATATGCATAATAACGCTCAGCTGATGAACCAATTTTGACAAATTTATATAAAACGCCAAGTAACATGGGTAGTACCGAATTGCATAAAAGAAACACCCTTATAACTCCAAAAATAATAATCATATTAACTAACATTTTACTGTATCAAATGAAGTGTCTCATTTACAACTAAAATATATCTTTGAATTGAGATTTGAATGAAATACAGGGTCATGAAAAATTGAAATATGTGAAAACAGGATTACAAATATCTCGACAACTAACAATCCGATTGACTTCGTTTCTTTATGAAAAATTTGTATTATTTTATTGCCTTTTACGTCCACTTCTTAAAATAAAAAATTACAAATTTTATATATCTTTCATCAGAACAAACTTTTTGAGAGTCCGAAAAAAATAGTTCCGGATAATCGAGGTTACTGATATTAAATAGGCTTTATCCCATGCTGACATACTAAGTACACACAAAATTTCAAGTTTCTATCTCAATTTGTTCGGGAGATACAACGTTTACAGACAGACAGATACAACGTTTACAGACAGACGGACGACTTTTTTTTTTCCATTCTAAAAATGTTTTTCAGAATCTTCAATATCTAAAACGTGTAAATCCATCAAAAAAAAATTTTTTTTTTTCAGATTTTCTAAACGATTGCAAAACTTATCTTATATTATGTATGATGGTTAAGTAATAAACTATCTACAGAATTAAAAAGAACACCTGTATAAACTTAAATTTAACTAAATATGATTAGATTATCTGAAATGATAGACATTAATAGATGTTAAATGCTCAGTTCTTGCGAAGTAAATATGTTGCAGTTGTCAAAATTGTTTTTTACCCTTTTTAATTTCCAAAATCGTCCTCGCAATCTTTTTTCTTTGGCGCCATCTAGTGAGATTATTGAAAATGAATATAGAATTAATCGAATTACCTAAGAAATGAAGATTTCTTTTTGTTTATTTTATGGATGTATACAAAAGTGATTCGCATCTTAAATATCAAATTATTTTATGGTAGTAAATTTTATTAATTCTAGAAAAAATTAATGTAATTAATTTTTTTTCTATTATGATTCATTTATGAGTGTACATTATATGTATGTAATGAAGTCGTTTTAAAATTAACAATCAAAAATAAATACATACAAAAACAGAATGTAATAAAAAATAAAATTTATACTTCACAAGTGGGCCAATGCTAAATATTTTTTTAATTAAAACACACACATATGCATTTGGATAAATAATTACGATGTAAGTTAAGAGGTACTGCTTGTATTGTATGTCACTTTTTAAAAAAGGGGGGGGGGGAGAAGAAACTGCTAATTTTTTATATAAGAATGTATTTTTTATGCAATATTATGAACTGTGTGTGTAATTGACTTCATGTCCAGATAGTAAAACAAGATATCTGGCTGTTTTAATCAATATTAGTATTTAAAGAAGTCACAATAAATAAAACTAAGATGGAAATCTAGAGTAAAATGGTAATAAAATCATCCATGAAATACTTTGAAAGTTGCAAATATGCAATAGCATGTGATCACAAAATAATTTTAATTAAATATTTCATTTTTGAGAATTATAATTTTGTTTTTAAGCAGAAAATTTAAACTTTCGTTTTTACGCTATAAACGGCGACTTCATAACGTATGCATCAGATTGGTTGATACGCGAGAGAAGGGAGAGATTGAGCCAATTGGCTACTAGATATCATGAAAAAATAGTTAAATACATTTTCCCTGATTTCTAATTAATGTGCAACTTTTGCATTCAGAACTTTGACGATCTCAGTGTTTAAGAACTTTTTACAACATTAAAGTTTAAAGTTAAATTGCAAAGTTGCAACGATGTCTTATTTCTAAGCTTCTTTTCCAGCATCGCCGCATGGCCTAAATGTACTTGGGCTTTTCCCTGAATTCAACACAGGATGCAAGAAGCTCACTCATTCAACAAACAAAATTAGCAAAATCTGACACAATGCCCTGATAAATTTAGAGGCCTTTTACTTTTTTTTTTCTTGTTAATTATTATTATATATTTTTTTTTCATCCTTTATCGCCAAAATTACTGCTTCAGTATTTGGAATTATTCAGAGGTTAAATGTACAAAAATTTGAGCTTTGGGAGTGGGGATTGGAAAACTCTCTCTTAGATAGATGTGCCTGTTATTGAGGTTTTACTGTATAATAAATTCAAAAAAATTTTTTGCAGCAATAAAAACTTTTAAAAAGCCAGCACCCACTATATTCATGTATATTGAATATATAGGGGATGGTAGTAAAGCTGCCTACCTGTTGTTTTAGTAGAGCAGGTTTCACTGTAATGTGTGCATACCTATGTATACCTAACATTTATAAGAGCCACCTTCACTTCCAGTCGCTGCCATAGTTCTTTTACTTGCTAGCAAAAAAGTAACTTATACTAAGTGGCTACAATAAATTTCATATGTTTGGGAAGGGAGAAACAGATTCTGTAAATTGTCTTTATTAAAATAATATTCTTATGAAAAAATATTGTCCAAAAAAATTACTTAAAATGAGTTATTTTTGTTAATATTTCCTAATGAAACACTTCAAACATTTAAGTACCATCTATCTGAAATTTTTTATTGAATACACAGTTGTCAACTGCTACAATTCAGAGATAAAAACTGATGCTATGAATGGTAAAAATTACTTTTTTTCTTCTTGCCAGCTTAGCCCATTTATTTTATTTACCTATCGCAATCTATTTGCAGTATGAGCCTGTGCATATCTCTTTAGTCAACTTCAAAATACATAATTTTGTATTCTGTGTTTAATTAGTTTATTTTCTTTTAAAATGTGCAAGTTTACCGCTAATAAAATTCGCATATTTTCAATTGTTTTTCATCCAACAAATGGAAATTTAAAAAATAAGACCTACGTTCAAACTAATGTATCAATAGAATAGAATAATGTATTCTATTTGGTTTATAATATTATAGCATTATAAACCAAAAGACAGAAAAATGTGAAAATTGATTTGACCATTCGGTAACAATAGGTCGAGCAATGTTAATCTTACAATAAAATACCTGATACAAAAACACAATTGTGATTTGTGTTTCTATTCACTTTATAGATCAGAATTTTAATTAAATCCTACGACTGTTTGAAAATACCGAATATAAAAATCCACAAACATAATTACCCTGAAAATCAGTGTAATTTATGTTGGTTATAAATTGCCAATATTTATATTCGTCACTGACAGTGTTGTTAATGTGGTGGAATTTTTAATTCGAAATAATTACCGAAATTTCTGTTTAATGTATTAGGAAAAAATCTGCCATTAAATAAAGCGAAAATAAAAAGTTATTGTACAGTGGACTCTTTCTATTCTGAACATTCATGAGACCACCCAAAAATATTCAGTTAATTTTTACATTTTCTAATTTAAAAAAAAAAAAAAAACTTTATAGAAGGCAACTAACAACAGGTGCTCCAGTATTAAACTGGAGATTTTATCTGAAGTATTTAAACAAATGGCAACTTCAAGTACATGCTTAGAATATATTGGTGATTTTGTGTGTTAATTTTTCAGTCAAGTTTGTTGAGCTTTTTTATTCTTCTGTAAGAGTTTCTCTAAATTTCCATGAACAGAATTCAAATTGCAAACACTTGTTCAGTTTACAGAGAGGTGGAGTAGAAATGGGGAACTAAAGTAGTGTTCATAATAGTCAGGGCTCGAAAATCCAAAAAATTTTAAGGTTCCCAGCTGGGAACCTACATGAAAAGTATATGTTCCCAGATGAAAAGTGTAGGCTCCCAAAACAATTTATTTGTGAGTATTTTGACGAAATTTGCCATTTAATCAAGATTTCTCGACGAAATTTGCCGTTTAATTGCAATTTTTCATGAAAATCTGTTTTTTTTTTTTTTTTTTTTTTTTTTCGTGATTTTTTGACAAAATCTGCCGTTTTTTTGCGATTTTTTGACAAAATCTGCCGTTTTATCACGATGTTTTAACGAAACCTGCCGATTTATCGCAACGTTTTTCAATATTCCTTTAACGTAATTTTCCGTTTTTCACGATTTTTTGCCAAAATTTGCCGTTTTTTCGTGATTTTTTTTGACGAAATCTGTTATTTTTCGGTATTTTTGGACAAAATTCGCTGCTTTTTCACAAATCTTTTGACGAAATTAGTTGTTTTTTCGTGATTTTTTTAAAACGAAATTTGCCGTTTTTTTGCGATTTTTTAACTAAATTTGCCATTTTTTCACGACTTTTTGACGAAATTTGCCGTTTTTTACGTAATATTTTGATGAAATTGCACATCTCATGTTGTAAGAGCTATTTTTTGTCTCCGATTTTTCGCGTAATTTATGTGTTATAACGCGTCCGCGATATCGCTGGGGATCACGGCGATTTGTTAGGAAATGAAAAAATATACGTTCCTAGAAATGATTTATGGGTTCCCCGGGAACGCTATTTTTCGAGCCCTGTTAATAGTGGAATGTTCCTAAAGTCTACAGTTTCACCAGGACCATCAGAATGTGTTCATAATACTGAGGTGTTTACTTCAGAGAGTGTTCAGATAGAGAGAGTCCATTGTATATATATATATTGAATACAAAAATACATTTCATTTTCAATACTGATTGAGATTGCAGATAATTGAACAAAAAGCCAATTTGGAAATACAGTAGAGTCTCTCTATAACGAAACTCCATACATCGAATTTCTCTATATAACGAATTTTTAGTAGGAACGATCCCCTTTTCACATGATTACATTAAAAACAGTCTCTATATAGCGAAATATCTATCTCCATATAATGAATTTTTTCATAATTTGATCTTAATTTATTCAGTTTTTTAAAAGCTTCGAAATCATATGGAATCAATTTTCCAACACTTATTTTTGATATATTGTTCAGTGCTGAGTTTTTTTTTTTATAAATGTTACTTCTCTCCTTATTCTTTAAATCCAACGAGTTCATCCCACCTTCCACACACCTTTCAACGTCCTTCCGAAAACAGAGTCAATTGGATTGTTACTCATATACAGTGGGTTGCCAAATTATTAGGGACAGTCATGGAATATAGGTTTTTTGTACAATATTAGAATATAATTTGAAAATGAACACTGTTTTTAAGTTAAAAAAGCTTTATTATTATAGTTTGAGTATTCATGTATTATTATATGAAAGAAAACCCAACAAAAATATAATACAGTCAATTTATCAATCTTAAGTAAAGAATATTAAGATTGACAAATTAAGACATTTCCTTTAGCTTCAAGGAGTGCTTCGATGCACCTAGGCATGCTCTCTTCACAATTTCTGGCACTTTCTTTTATTTTAGGTTTGTTAGTTTTGTTACATTATTAGTTTTTCGATGAGTTGTACCTTGGTTGTAATCATATTTTTGGCGATTTCTGCCATGGCGATCTTCCATAAGCTTTCTGTGAGGTTCATGTCAGGCGAATTTCCAGGCTAAGACAAAACTGGGACATTGTGGTCTTCCGAAAACTTTGAAATGCTTTTAGCGTTATAACAAGGCACTGAATCATGCATAAACTCATCACTTGGGAACCATTCTTCAATTTGTGGAAGCAGCCGAGTTTCAAGAACATGCCTGTACTAGTCTTATCTCATCACGCCCTACACATTGTAGAGGCGTCCAACTCTTTTAGCGCTTTTGAAAGACCACACCATTACTTTATCAGGGTGTTTAACACTCTCCACGATGCAGTCAGAGTGGTAATTTTCGCCTGGGTGTCGCCTGACAAAGCTGCTTTTATAGGATAAAATCTCAAAGATTGATTCATCTGAGAAAAGCACCTGAAAAAATTAAATATGTTAATAATTTAGAAATAAATCACTTTAAATGCCATAAATAATAATTATCTTAACAATTCACCTTACTCCCGTCATCAAATGTCTTCTGGCAGTTTTCATGAGCCTAGGCAAGGTGCTTCTATTAGGGTTTCTTGCCTGGCCAATGCAAATCCTGTCAACCCTTCCTCCGCTAATGTCCACAGCACAGTTCTCTCAAAACTGGCATTTCAGATTCTTCAATAATGTAAATAAGGAGTCCCATTTTTTTCTTTCTGTTTCCTAAACAGATATCCCTGATTTTTCTATCGGTATGTGGAGTTCTTATGCATTTTCTTCCACTTTTACCTCTTCATTTGGGCGAAACTGGCTGGTTTTTGTCCAGATTTATTTTTATCCTGTTAACTACTGACTTGGAAACTGAAGCAAGTTCTGCTATCTTCCCTTTTAGAATGACTCGTATACAGAAGAAGAGTTTTTACCTCAGATTTCTTCCCTAAGGGACAAATCAACCCCTCAACCCATACTGAAATCATTAAAAATAAAAATAATAATTAAATCGTAAATAACTTTCAAAAAAAAAAAAAAATATCTAATCAATAAAGAAAGATAATACTCACATATAGTTCTTAAGTTTTCCAAAAAAAACCAAAAAGACTTTTGTTTAAGTTAAAGGAAAGCATGTTCCACTATTGCATGTAAAAAGACTTAACGTCTTTCCCATTATTAAAATATTTATAGAAAGCAAACAAGCCTTTTAACATACTAAAAGTACTTTAAAGTTGAATTATAGAGATATTGACAATGGTAAAATACATTCCTGCAACACTTAAACCATTTAGAGCCGCAGCCAAGGGCACCCAAAGTGTATGACTAGCAATAAATGTGACTGTCCCTAATAATTTGGCAACCCACTGTAAGAGAGGAATCAATGAGAGGCACATAAGAGAGGCCTTCAAATGGAGGAAACTACAATTTTTCATTCCTTGCTAAAATTTGAGCATTTTTTTTTTCTTGGGAGCATAAAATTTTAAAATCAAAACACCAAAAAATTACAGATTTCTTCCTCTGAAATTAATGCAAGTCTTCCTTATTTGATTTTCATTGAGCTTTCAAATAAATGTCTGTTCTCTTTTTTGAAACTGCTTAAATAATTAAGAAATAAAATATTAGGTTAATATATACTTTTAAACATTTCAAACTCTTAAGAAGATCAAAAATAATATTTGTTCAAAATTTACACATTAAATAAGATTTTTAGCATCATTCTCTATACATCGAATTTCTCTATATAACGAATTTTTTACTGGAACGATGGATTTCGTTATATAGAGACTCGACTGTATATATGATTATTTAATGTTGCAGAATTGTTATACATTGTAATTAGGGATGCACCGAATAGTGATTTTGGCCGAATGCCGAATATTCGGCCGAGAGCTGGACTAAATATTCGGCTAGCCAAATAGTAATTTTTGGGCCGAATACCGAATATTCGACTTTCCAAAGACTTTTTATATTTCCAAGTTTTAAGGTATTAAAATGTTACTTTTAAAAACAATTTTACATAATATTTAATAAGAGAAACTTATATTTTGATAAACAAGAGGTTTTGTAAGAACATTCTGTATTAATAAAAAAAGTCTGCCTTTTTTATTTTATTTTTTATTTAAGAAGCACAATTATGAGACTTTTTCAATTAATACAATTTTAAATTTTATGATTTCTTCTACGAGTTGAAACAAACATTTTGAAATCAAAGAGAAATAATGAAAAAATAGTTGAATTAAAACTGTACAGTCTCATATTTGTTCTTATTAAATAACTCAAGACAGATTTTTTTCAATATAAAGTATAAATACTTTCAACTTAATTCTGAATAAAGAAATGTCTAACTCATGTTTCTTTTCTTATGAATGGTGGCATTTTCCATCCTTCCCATCAAATCATATTTTTTTAAAGAAATCAAAACATGCAAGTTGAAAATATAGCTATGGTATCTAAATTATTGTTAATGCAATAAATAAAAACACAAGTTTGACCTAGACTGAGATGAAATACAATGTACTTATGATTCAATAGGTTGATTATGATTTCATGAACAAAAATTGTCTGCCTTGAAAGCTATACTAATCTCAAAAGTTTTTCTTTCTTGTTTAAGAACTTTTATTTAGGAAAAACAAGAAACATATTTACTAAATAAAATTTAGGAACTTGCATCTGCACTCGCATCATTTATTCCTAAGGGAATCCTAATTGAGCATAATTTTAATCCTTCTCATGGTTACTTTTTTTAAGTTAAACTTTACAAACAGCAAATAAATAGTGTAAAAACATTCTATTTTATTTAAATATGATTTTATTTCTAATTATTTATTTTAAATATATTTATAAATTGGCAGTTAAAAGTAGAAATTGTGAAAAGTTTTAAAAAATGTTTTAAAAGGCTTTATTAAGTATTGGATTCGGCCGAATACTTTGATATTCGGCCAAACCGAATAGTTTCATATTCGGCTTAACCGAATAGTTTGATATTCGGCCTAACCGAATATTCGGTAACATGGCCGAATAGATACCGAATATTCGGTACATCCCTAATTGTAATGAAAATCCAACAATGAAAATATTGCAAAAATATTTATGTTGAAAATATTAATAGTGAAATAGCAAAATGTTCTTTGCCAATTTACATTATGCAATAATTTTTTGCAATATTCTAAAAATATTTTTACAATTTTACTAATAATATTTCCAACATAAAATATTTTTGCAATATTAAGGTTTTGTTGGAGATAAGCAATATTTCTGTAGTATTCAGGGATACCACTTTTCCGCCAAATGGCAGATTTCTGCTTTTTTAAAATTTAAAGAATTGGTGATTTTTATTATGCGATCGCAAAATAGCCCAGTGATTTTCATCGAAAAGTCGCAAGATAAAACAATTTTCGCCGAACAATCGAAAAATAAAACAGCTGTTCCCGCCGAATGAACGTAAAATAAAGCAGCGATTTTCGTCAGAAAATCGTGAAATACAACAACGATTTCTGTCGAAAGATCTCTAAATACAGCAGCGATTTTTGTGAAATGATCGCAAAATAAAACAATTTTTATCAAGCAATCATGAAATAAAACTGATTTTCATCAAATGATCGTAAATAAAGCAGCGATTTTTGTCGAATGATTGCTAATTAAAACAGCTATTTCTGTCTAAAGATCGCAAAAAAAGCAACAATTTTTGTTAAACGATCGCAAAATAAAAAAAGTGATTTTCGTCAGATAATCGCCAAATGAAACTATTTTCGCCAGATGATCATGAATTAAAACAGCGATTTTCATCAAATGACTGCGAAATAAAACAGCTATATTCATTATTCGATCGCGAAATAAAGCAGCGATTTTCGTTAAACTATTGCAAAATAAAGGAGTTATTTCCGTCAATTGATCGCCGAATAACAACTATTTTTGTCAAATGATCGTAAATTAATGCAGCAATTTTCATCCTTCAATTGCGAAATAAAACGACAATTTTCATTAAAGGATTGCAAAATAAGAGCGATTTTCATTAAACAATTGCAAAATAAAAGAGCGATTTTTTTTTTTTTTTTCTTTTCAAACGATCGAAAATAAAAGAACAATTTTCCTCAAACAATAAAAAAAGAAAAAAAAAACTATTTTCGTCAAACGATTGCGAAATAAAACAGTGATTTTCTTCAAGCAATCCGGTTTAAAAAAACTGCATATTTCTGTTATTTGCTTTTGAATAATCTTCAAATCTATTACCGGCTTATAAAATTCCTCACTCAGCTCACTGCATCTGTTGCTGTATTACCTTAATTAATGTAAAATACTGTGAACTGAAGAAAAATCTTTTATAGTCTCATAAGTTTTTATGCACAGCATATTTCAAACAATTTCACAAATGCACTTTTAGAAAATTCATGTTAAAGGCTTAGAAAAAAAAATGAAAAGGGTTTTCTTTCTTTTTTTTAAAAAAAAAGTAATTTGTTATAAATTAAATTCTTCATGCAGTTTATTATGAACAATATAGTTTACAAAGTTCATGCATAAATGTTGTGTAAAATGTCGTAAATTTTACTTTACCCATAATTTCCTCTTTTTTGTTATTTTCTGAGTGGCATCCCTGAGTATTGATGTTAAATTACGAGTATTTTCAGTATAAATTTTAATATATTACCAAATTGGTACTTCATCGCATTTGTGAATAAAACTTAAAAACTAAGAAATATCAGAAAGAAACTAGTTTGAATTTCAAAACTGTCCTAATAGACTAAACATGAAAGCTACTAACCTATGAACTTTTCATTTAAGACAAGTTTTATTTAAAAAACTTCTAATATTTTTTTTTTTTTTTTTTTTTTTTTCCAAATGGATTATGAATTTTTTATCAGGGATGTTTTTGTTTTACAAAAGATATTTTTTAAAACATGAAAATATAAAGGAAAGGTTACAAATCGTCTTCCACATATTGTTCAGAGCCCCTATTGACAAATTTTTTTTTTTTTAGTAATGTTCCCATATTTCCGTCTATAAGCTGAAAATTGGACCTTTTTTTTTACTCGAAAAGGGGGAGGGGGTGGCTATACACAAGTTAAAAAAAAATTCAAATTTGATATTTTAAAACAAAATGATAGTAAATGTAAAAAACATAAAAACTGTCTAATTTCTAAAAAATATTTTTATATTCCATTATTTTGAAAATGAAGCAAACCACCAATAATATTTTTATTATCCAAGTCATTTTCAGACTCCTTAAAGTTACTGTTTCTCATCATGAGGATAAATATCGCTAGTGTCTAGTTCATCATTATCATTTTTTTTTTTTTTTTTAATAATATGATTCTTAATTCTGTCTAACATATTTTGAAAGATTATTGAAGAGTTATCATTTCTTGTGGTAATTCAAAACAAGTTTCTTTCACAGATTGAGAGATAGCAACAATCTAAAATTTTTTTAAAATCACTGCCATTTGTCAGATTCATTCTTGGATGACATTCATACACTTCATTTTGAACAGGACCTGTCTTTAAATGATTCATTCAGAAAAACAACCAACAAGGAAGGTCTCCATACGGGCATACTCCGAAAAATCTGAAAAAATTACAGAATGTTCTTCTCATGAGGATATATACGTTTATTAAAAAAATTTCGGCGGAACCCCCGTTCCCTGTCCGTAAAAAAATGAAAATTTCGTTATTTGGCAATTTATCTTCGGTTTGGCAATGAAGAAGCAATTTCAAAAAATGTTTGTTTTTTTATGTCAAATGCATTTTAAAGGAAAAAGTTTAATGTTCAACGTGTTTAGATAATTTTAAATATCTTTGTTTTTGTCAGTTTTAGTTTGTTTTAAGTATAATTTCGTTATATTGATATTTATATGCATTTAATTCAAATTTAATCATCAAAATTTGAGATTTGAAACAAAATTCAAATTTAAATTAATTAAAATTGTTTCAAGTTCAAAGTCCATTTGAGCATTGTCAATTCGATTCTGTTGCTATGGAAACATCTAACTTTTATCTTTGAATACGCTTAAATGTATGAAAATAATTTTACTGAATAAGAATTTTTTATTTATGAAAATATTTTTTCCAGAGGTAAATTAAATAACTACAGCAACAAATAATATATACATATGCACTTTAATATGCATATATATGTATAAAATATATTAAACTCTCTCATTGTTTATGTTTAAACTCATCAAACACCATTTACGCAGATTCTAAAAATCCAAGTTTTCAGTTGCATTAAAATAGTTTGCTTTTGGTGGGGAAAAGTGCTACTCGCCAAATCGTGTCTTTTCACGCCAAATATTCGAAAGTATTTTTTTTTTTTTACATGTTTTCTTCTGGAATTCCGCCGCTAATTTTCACTGATCCTTTATTACATACATGAGTAGCTTAATTATTTTTTTTTTTTTCCCAAGAAAATCTGAGTATGCCCAGTATGGAGACCTTCCTTGCAAGTGTTGAAAAAAATAGAAGTAGGGTCACCAGGGATCTACCAAAATGCATTGTTTTCTATCAGCTATGTAAGGAAAGTGCTAAGCTCTTACTCACTGTTTTCATCCCGTTTAACATCAGCTTATATATGGGTATTCATTTTTTAGGAGGGGGGGGGGGGTCATTTGAAAAGTCGTATACTTATACACTGAAATATATAATGTTAATTTTAACTCTTTCAAGACTAAAGAGCCTGAAACACCTAGTCATTCAAAATATCTAAACTATCTGAGAACAACTTGGACTATTTCAACCTCTCTTTATTCCCTAAAGCTCCTTCAGGGTTTATAGGTCCTTGAAAGTGCTTAATAGTCATTAAATTTTCAAAGAAAATTAAAAAAAAAGTTAAATGATCACCATTCTCCTAAATTTTTCTCCTTTTTGTTCTTATTGATTAGTGCCTTAACTAGACAAACACGACCACATCTTCTCCTTCTTAGTCGTCAGCGTCTATGCTCTCATAGAAAATGGTGAGAAGGGTTAAATCCATGAATCATAAGAATTTGTCTGATAGAAGAAATGTTTAGCTCTTTTTTGTCTATGACTAGTTAGTAGGAAATAATTATAAATAACTTTTGCAAAACCCAACCTCACCTTTTGTTCGGATAGTTTTGAATTATGCGAGGCTACCTGAGACAAAAAGCTTTGAAAAATTCTGAATTGATTAAATTAAGAAATAATGCTTATTTCAATGTAGAAGATAACAAGTATCTCTGTTCACATTTCTTTTAAAAAGGGGCAAGACGGATTTATTGAAAGACGTTTTTGCTGAAAAAAGATTACCTTTGTTCAGTAAAAGGCTCTTTTTGTGTAATGAACAGGTGCTTTCAGGAGTCACATTCAAAAAGATTTGGAGCAGTCAAAAACAGATTATGAAGCAGAAAAATTTGTTTTGGAACAAGGGAAAATTTTTTTTTATGAAACTCAAATATTTTTTGACGAAAGTTGCATTTTTTCGTGATCTTTTGACAAAATCTGCAGTTTTTTTTTTTTTTTTTT
The DNA here is from genome assembly GCA_964019185.1 of Maratus speculifer. NCBI lineage: Eukaryota > Metazoa > Arthropoda > Arachnida > Araneae > Salticidae > Maratus > Maratus speculifer. The sequence continues at coordinate 72,265,847 of OZ025289.1, forward strand.
TGGGGGGGGGGGGGGGGGGGGTTGGCAAATTTGCAGTTTTTCAGGATTTTCTGACAAAATTAGCAGTTTTTTCGCAAATCTTTTGCTGAAAATTAGTCTCTATTTCGCGATTCTTATGTATTTTCAACAATTGATTTATAAAATTATCTGTTGCTGTGTTTTTTTTTTTTTTTTTTTTTTTTTTTTTTTTTTTTTGACAAAATTGGCACTTTTTTCTTTTACAGTGATTTGTCGAAATTGGTGATTTTTGTTTTAAACATGGTAGTTTGATAGGGGGGGGGGGCTAAATTTTTGACTGAAGTACTCTAAGTGCAATGTGAATTTCGGCAAAGGATTACAAAAACTCAGAATTTTGGCAAAAGATTATTTAAAAAAAAAAAAAAACATGAATTTGAGCAAATTATATCCAAAAACACAAAATAATAATAACCAATAAATCACACACAAAAAAAAAAACTTTTTAAAATTTTCAAATTTTTGTCAAAAGATCATCACAAAAATGGTAGTTATTGTGTAATTAAAAGGTAAAAAATTAGAAAACATGAACATTTTTGCAGAAAATGGGAGGGAGGGAAACTTTTTGTCAAGATTGCGAAAAACATGAAGAAAAACAAGAAATCGCAAATATCATGCTAACAGACACCCCCCCCCCCAAAAAAAAAAATAAATAAATAAATTAAATTAAATTAAATTAAATTAAAAAAACTTTGCGATTTTAAGCAAGATTTCTAAATTAAATGCAAATTTAAAAAAAAAAACTTATTTAAATTTTGTCAAGAGATATTGAAAACTGTTGCAATTTCTCAAATGGTTGCAGAAAAAAATCATAAAATTCAGTTGGTCATGCTATAATTATCACATTTACATCATCGATAGGTTTAAAATCTTGTGCATGTTTTGTTCTATGGGAAAGAAAAGTTTCATTAATGATTTTCTTCCCTTCTCTTCAGGATCCATCGGATTCAGAAATCTACTGAGCCCTTTTGCCTCAGAATCTTGCGTTGCATAGGTTGATGCTTCCTTTTTTTGTCGTGGGTTGGGGCAATTTAAATTGATTCAAGTTTGTGTTGACTGTTGACATGATTTGCTTAATGGAGAATTCTTCCCGTATCAGAAAATAAACAATATTGAAATCGCTTTGATATGCAAAAAATCCACAAAAGTCACAATAAAGAAAAGCACATAAATTTATTTTTTAAATAATGCAAATATTGGAAAGAGAAGAAGATTAGGAGTGAACAAGGCTTTGTGTGGTTCAAATATAGAAATATCATTATTAGGTTTGTAACCTCTACCAATAACAATGGCTTTAAGATAATGATTTTCAGAATTTGAATCTGAGCAAATATTTTCTTTATAACATTATAATTTATTATTCAACATTTATAAATAAGTGACAAATGAAGTGGAGGAGGGTTTCTATGTTTATTTTGCAATTTACCGAAATAGGTCATTTGTTTTTGTCTCCTTTTTATCACAAAAGTTGAGTGGAAACTCTGAGTTGTGTGTGTGTTAGATCCATGACAGAGGTGCCAAGTATTAAGATTTGTCCGTCGTAATTATTACGGATACGCAACAAAAGTTACAGCATTACGGACATCGGTTAAAAAATCTCTAACTTCATCAAAGATCACTTGAAAAAATACAAATTTCGATGTAGGATCACGGAAAAAATGCAAAATTTCATCAAAAGATCGTGTAAAAAAGATGCGCATTTCATTAAAATATGGCAATAAAAGCACAAATGTAGTCAAAAGATAGCAGAAAAGTACGAAATTACTCCAAACATTGCGTAAAGACGTGAATTTTATCCACGGCTTGCGTAAAAAAGCCTAATTTAGTCAAAGATTCACACAAAAGTGGGAATTTAGTCAAAATATCGCGAAAAAACTTGCACATTTTGTCAAAAGATTGCGAAAAATACATATTTCGTAAAAAAAAAAAAAAACCTCAAATTTTGTGAAAAGATAGCAAAAAGCCTGCAGATTTCATCCAAGCATCGCAAAAAGTTCCAAATCTCCCCCAAGAGATCGCGAAAAACATGCCAATTTCATCAAAAAATCATTTTAAAACGCTCTCATTTTGTTTAACAAACGCACAAATTTTGTCCAAACATCGCTAAAAGTCAAATTTCCCCAAGAGATCGTGAAAAACGTGCCATTTTCGCCAAGAGATTGCAGAAAAAAGGAAAATTTACTCTTAAAATTTAAACTCCCAAATAAATTATATTTTCTTAGAGAATATTAAATAATAAACATTTTTTCTCACTTATTTGTATTAATTGAAAATTATTTTTACTTTATATTACAAAATAAAAAGAAAGTAGCAAAGCCTTTTTTAAAAGTTTAGGTTTTTTTTTTTTTTTTTTTTTTTTTTTTTTCCCACAGCCAAAGAATTTTTATTAAACGCTATTGTTTGTTATATCATATCTCTGTTGAAATGATTTTTCAGTTACATGTTTAACTACCAATTGACCTAATGTAAAAACCTGAACCAATATGTCTTCCATTTACATAAGTATAGTTTTTAAGTAAATGATTCTAGTTTAATGAAATAAATTTTTGAAGTTTTGTCACTATTATGAATATCAGTATTAAAGGATTCCATTGTTTGTGTAAAACATGTATATTTTTACATTATTACACTTTTTTTTTTTTTTTTTACAATTATAATTTTATTTCCTTTAAAAAATGTTTAGTTTTGGTATAGCTGTCCAATCTCAACTCAAAAAAGTTTTGATTTAGTTTTATAATCTAAATTCAAAGTAAACTAAGTTTTAATTATACTTACTCAGGTCTCCAAATAAAAAACTAGTTGGATGTGCCAATCCCTAAACTTTCTTCTATCTCATACTTGCATTTTAATATTTTAAAAAATAGTTGCTCATTTTAATGCTTTAATAATTTTAATTCAATACCATAGCAACTTTGATTTTCATCTGAAATTTCTGCTTCAGTCAATTAATTGGAATGAAAACGAATTTCCGTCACTGCACGAGCCGATGGATAATAGAATGATAGGCATATATATATTTTTTTCAAATTAAGGGAGAACCTACTTGCCATATAAAAAAATAATCATACACAAAAATTTTAGTTCAGTTCTAGACATCTAACTTCATACACTTTTAGGTGGTGCATTATTGAAAATGGCATAAAAATTGTGATTGCAGCGCCCCCCTTCGGGTGGATTTTTTTCAAATTCAGGGAAGACCAACTAGCCATAGTCATGCACTTACACAAAAAATTTGGTTCAATTCGATGCATAACTTCATATACTTTTAATCGGTACAATATTGAAAATGGCACAAAAATCACGATTGCAGCGCCCCTTTCCGGTGGTTTTTTTTCAAATTCAGGGAGGACCAACTAGCCATAGCCATACACTTACACAAAAAATTTGGTTGAATTCGATGCATAACTTCATACACTTTTGATCGGTACAATATTGAAAATGGAACAAAAATCGCGATTGCAGCGCCCCTTTCTGGCAGATTTTTTTCAAATTCAGGGCGGACCAACTAGCCATAGCCATGCATTTACACAAAAAATTTGGTTCAATTCGATGCATAATATCATATACTTTTGGTCGGTACAATATTGAAAATGGCACAAAAATCGCGATTGCCGCGCCCCTTCCGGTGGAATATTTCAAAATTGAAGGAGGACCTGCTTGCCATAGCCAAAAACATTAACAGAAAATTTGGTTCAATTCTATGCATATCTTCAGACACTTTTTGATGGTAGAATGGCGACACACACAGACGGACAGACAGACATTTTATAAAAACATATTTTTTGGAGTCTCTGACCTCTAAAACGTGTAAATCCGTCGAAAACCAGAAGTAAAAAAAAATTTAGATTACAATACTTTCTTCTATTGAAGATAGAAGAAAGTAATAGCATAGGATTTATTGACTGTTAGATTTTTACTCACTGAAACCAGAAAAATATTTTTTTTTTTTTAAAGTTTAATTAAACGTAATTTGTTTCTTTTTATCCTGAAATCTGGTATTCTATTCTAGAGTAAAAAACTATATTCATTAATATTTTCATATGGTAATTTAATTTTATATTTCTAAGAGTGGAACTCGAAAGTTATAAAAACAGAACACTACAAATAGAAAATGTTCGCAATTTGAGGAATTAACAAAAGCAGTTACATACAGAGATAAACTTCTACTGTGCTTTAGAAAACTACAGAAATTCAAAGATTAATCAAGAGGGAAAGTATAATTTCGAACATTAGTTGCTTGTAATGAAATATGGGGGGGGGGGGGGGTCATTGCAGTTGTACTTTTCTAATGCACACTGCCCATGTTTTTGCAACATTACTGTACATTATGGAGGTCAATTTTAGATTCAACACCTTGAAAAAACATTCAATTAATCAGCTATAAAGAAATCTTGAATAATGCAGCATAGTAGTGCCACCTATAGGGCAATTTACACCAAAAACTAAACAACATTAATATATATCAGGAACTGTCTGAAGCTGTAGTTTGATAAAAAAAACATCCTTGAGATGGAGCTATTGCGATAACAATTAATAATGCAGCATAGCAGTGTCATCTGTTGAGCGATTTACACCAAAAAATATTGAGCACGAAATTATATCGTAAGTTTTATGAAAATACATACATAAGTTCTTGAGATGGAACTATTGTGGAAATTATGAATAATGCAGCATAGCAGCGCCTTTGGTTAGGCGATATACACTAATAACTAAACATCTCAAGTTTATATCAAGGTGTAACTGAATCTAAAGTTTTGTGAAATTATGTGCATCAGTTCTTGAGATAGAGTACCCATAAAATTTTTGTCACATACAGACTCATAGAGTGACAGATATTTTCCAAAAACCATCAAATCGTGTTCAGGACTTTCTAAAATGTTTAAATACACCAAAAACTGGAAGTCAAATTTTTCATGAATTCAATACTTACTTCTTGAAAAGATAGAAAAAAGTAATAAATGCATGCTTCAAATTTTATGTTAAATTTTTAATTGTAAAGTTTCTATTAATCGGCATATTATTGAAATAATTTTGCACAAGAATTAATTTTTAAAAAGAGAAGTTGCATTTAATTATGTATCTAGATTTTTTTCATGCAATCCTGTTTTTGTGAAATTGTGAACTTGTATATACTTGTACAAAATATATTCAGGATTTGTAAATAAGAAATTACTATATTTAGACATTTTTAATAAGGTTATTTTTACATTTATACAATTTGATAAGATTCAACTGCTATATGGCATGGGATTTATTTATTTTTTTTTTTCCTTCCTTTTCTTTTCATTTGCAAAAGATTCAATTTGTAAAGTAAAAAAATTTCTGAAATATCTATTTTCAAGAGAAATTTTGCAAAGGGTCTTGTGTTTCTAACAAGAAAAAAATGTGAAGGATCCTTTCAAGTCTTCTCAAACAGATTTCTACTCAGAGATCAGATTACCTACATTAAAATTTTCATGTGGGACACTCAACATAAAAACAAATAAAATAAAAAGTATGAGAAAGTAGCTATCACAAAATTTTCATTATATTATTTCATAAATGAAATTTCAATTTTTCCAGTTTGGAAAAATTGAAAAATAAGCCTTCGGAAAAAAACCTTTTTTTTTTTTTTTTTTTTTTTTTCTCTAACTTTTCCGGGTTTTTTCCAAGCATTCCCATCTCTATTCCTGTAGAAGATTTTTCGGGTTCAGAAATTGATTTTGCTGCTATAAAATTCTCTTTTTGTTGCTACAATTTTTTTTTTCTTTCCTTTTTCCCCAAAACGTGTTTCTACTCAGTTTTTTTTTTTTTTTTTTTTTTTGCATCTTCAAAATTTGTTTTTGACTGCTACAAATCTGAGTGAATGTGACCATTGAATATATTCACTGACCCTTCATATAAAACTTGGACTTTTAAACAATTTTTGAAATCCTTGATCGAGATTAAAATAAAATTAAATACTTCTGTTGGACATAAAATAACTGTTCCATGATCCTATTTTAAAAAATAAACAGATTGCTTTCGAAAAAATAGCACGAGCTGCTGTCTAAAATGTATGTTAAGAATATTTAGAAAACAGAAAGCATTGAAATTATGAAAAAATTGTTGAGTATCTACTCTCTTCATTTAAAAATTAGATGGGTCAATCCATTTCAAGTGGTCCAGCACTGGTCGCTCGACCATTTTTTTTTTTTAAATCTCAATTTTTTGTGCAACAACCCTAACATGACGAAAGTTCAAAATGATTTTTATTTTAGTTTTATTAATTTTTGTTTGTGCAGAGTAGCTTTCTTTGTTTCATTATGTACAGCAATTTTTTTCTCGTACTGGGATATAACAAATTGTAAATATCTAGTCTTCCATTTTTCCAATTCAAATGGGGTTTGCAGCAATTTGTTCAGCATATAGGCTAAAGGTATGACAAAAGAATAGTTTTTAAAAATAAATTCTTACTGGTGTAATTTTAGCATAAAGTTTAAGATTTTTTCTGTCCGTTTACAAGAGGAAATTTTGGAAAAATGTCAACATGACACAATATTTTTTACAAATAAGTTTATAGTACTTGTACTCACATACCAGGTCCCAGATTTGGGAGTTGATTTCTCTTTGTGAAAAAATCTTCTAAATTTGTCAAAAATTTCAAAAATTGCTCTTTTTAGGCTTTTGATATCTCTAGTGGGGCATGAGATAAGTCTGAAATTCTGGCCTAGATAGTATTTTATGGTAGTGTTATGAGCAAAAAATTTCAAGGAGGAGATTTGACTACAAGCTGAGATGTGACATGGACAATATATGAAAACAACACTGGCAAACTATTGCAACCTACTATGTGTTTGTTTATACCTCCAAAATGTAAAATTAAAGATTCATGATGCAAAAATAAATGTTAATTAAAAAGATCTTCAGATGCTTGTGTGTAATTTAAACAATTCAGAATGCATGCTAAGCCAGTGCACTATTTGTCCAGATGAACAAAACCTATTAGAAATGCTATTTTTGACTCGGAAGAAATTTCAGAAAATGTAAATTACAGACAATGGGTTTCAACTGATCGTCGGCAGGGTTTCAGTTATTAACCTTAGATAAGAATTTTGTGAAATTTTAGTGTAAAAACTATGTGTTTTGAAGAAACATCACTGTGTGTAAAATGCAATCAATATTTCTTAAGCAAAAGAAAAAAATCTATTGGATTCAGATTGCATTGTAATGGGTGACTTATCTGAAAATTTTACATCTGTCATTCAAGAAGCAGGATACTGTTCATCCCTTTGTAGATTATTATGTAGATATGTTCTTTATGTAGATATGTTCTGATAACAAAAAGTTCTATTGAAGTTTTTGTGTTATCAGTGATCATCTTACACATGATGTCATCACTGTCCATACATTCCAAAAATGTGTGATTAATGATATAAAGATTACTGTTCCATCAATATCAAAGATCTTTTTTTTTTTTTTTCTTGACAAATTCTACCCAGTACAAAAATAAGAATTTTGTAAAATGGTTGTTATCATGAGAGAGACTTTGGTCTTCAAGCAAAATGGGTCTTTTTTGCGACTAGTCTTGGGAAAAATACTTGATGGGATAGGAAGAACTAAAGTAACTAAGAGGAGCCTACAGACGACAGCTGAAAATACTATCCTCTCACCTCTAGAAATGTTTAATTTCTGTGGCAAAAACTGTCCCGGCATTACTTTCATGAACGTTTCAAGTGTAGAAGTTACCAATCATGCAAATGAATTGCATAATCGATTTCAATGCTGCTTGCCAGTCCCTGAAATTTTTCTTTCGTTAGTTTGTTCTAGTAAATGAAACATTTATGCAGTTTTGCCATGCATCAACCTCAAGTAATTTTCAGGAAATAAAGATATCCATCCAAAGGTCTTTAAAAGTTTATACTGCAGAAAAATGAGATTGTTGCATGTGTGTATGATAAGAAGTGGTATCTTGAAATTATTAATGAAGTGAACCTTAAACATAGTGATTTCAAAGTTCATTTATATGGGCCGACAGGACCAATAACTTCATTCAAGTTAAGATGATCAAGTGATGATGAAACTTGTGTGACTTCAAATAAAACTTTCAGAAAGATCGCTCCATGGAACTGACAATAGTATCTGGTCGAACTCGTAACACCTCTCGTAAATAGCATGATTATATTTCTCAGCTCTTTAATGAGCATATATTGTATTTTGTTAAATTAAACATTTGTTGTTAAACATAAAACAAACGATATTTTTTGTGTAATTATTGTAATAAAAGAGAACTCATTTAACTATCAATAGCATTTCTAAACATTTTGTCCTCACCGTATCTCAGCTTGTAGTCAGATCTCCTTCTTGAAATTTTTCGTGCATAACAATACTATAATAACTATCAAAGGTCATAATTTTAGATTTTTATCTCATGCCCCACCAGAGATATCAAAGCCTGAAAACTGCAATTTTTGAATTTGACAAATTTTGTAATTGTTTTCGCAAAGAAAAATTATCTCCCAGATCTGGGGCTTGGTGGTCGACCTATTTGTAAAAAAATGTGTCATGTTGACAGTTTTCCTTGCATGAAAAATCCTTTTGAAAATGGACAGATTTTGGGGTTAAAAAAAATCCTAGAATCTTTGCTAAAATTTCACCCGTAATAATTTATTTAAAAAAATTATTCTATTGCTAGACTTTTAGCTCATTTTATTGCAAAAAGATTGCTGCAAACCCTATTTGAATTTGAAAAATAAAAGATGAGATATTTACAATTCTGTAAACCCTTCAGTGTGAGAAAATAACTGCACATGATGAAATAAATATGGCCACTATGAACAAACAAAAAAATAGTAAAATTAAAATAATAGTCATTTTTAACTTCTATCATGTTAGAATTGTTGTACAAAAAATTTTGGATTTTTTAAAAATGGTCAAGCAATCAAAAACAGTATTTTTTCATGAATGTGGAGAAAAGTTCTATTAAGGTGTCTCTGAAATAGAAAAGAGTTGTCATGGGAAAAAATTTAAAAATATGTTAGTAGATTAATGCTGGACACTTAAACAGAAGATACCAAAAATGTTACAAGAAGAAAATATCAACAAAATTACATTTTTTGTGATAAATTTTATTCATTTTTTAACTCTGGTATTAAAAAAGTTTATTTTTATTTTTCTATTTTTTATATTATTGTTGACGAATACATTAATTTCTCATTTCATACTGTAATTTGTATTATTTGAAAAAACTCTCTTAAAAAACGTTACATGATTGACAATCTGAATAAGATATTTAGAATCCAGAAGGTTAAATAAACAAATTTAACTCTTTTTGAAAAAAAAGAAAAAAAATTTTTTTTTTTTTTTTTTTTTTTTTTTTTTTTTGGATATCCGTTTTTTTTTTTTTTTTTTTTTTTTTTTTTTTTTTTTTTTATTATTTATTTGTAACTGTGCAAAATGTTTAAGAATTGCGAAAAAGGTGTGATCTCCATAAATAATCGCAGAAAAGACTATTTTTGTTAAAGGATCACAAAAAAACTATCTTCATCAAAGGATTGCAGAAAAAGCACTATTTCTGTCAAAATATCGAGAAAAAGACTATTTTTGTCAAAAGATTGCAGAAAAAAAATCAAGATTCCTGTCGAAGGATCGTGAAAAAATGCTATTTCCGTTGGAGGATCGTGGAAAAAATGCTATTTTCATTAAAGGATCGCGAAAAAGATGCTAATTCCATTAAAGGATCACAAGAAAGATATTAAATTTCCATCCAAAGATCACAGAAAAGACTCAATTTCTGTCAAAGGATTACCAAAATGACACTATCTCTGTCAAAGAATCGCAAAATAGGTGCAATTTTTGTTAAAGGATCGCAAAAAAGCTTGAATTTTGTCAAAGGAGTGCAGATTAAACATTTTCAGTCTTGGCCGAATTTTAAACTCGTACCTTTGAAATAAACTTATTTTCAAAATTTTAAACAATATTCTGCATGGAAAAACCTTTTATTTAAAATTAGAAAGGTTTTAGATCCCTTTCTCCTCCATTTATACTTAATCTGTAAACCCCAAAATTTATCAGAAAGTGCCTTATCATAATGAACCTATTTACAAAATTTGTAGCAAGACTGATTATTTTCCATGAAAAACCCATTTATCTAAATTCAGAAAGGGGTTAGACCATAGGTTCCCAACCTTTTTTGAACCACCGCCCCCTTTATATGAGAAAAAAAATGCCAACGCCCCCTCTTCCATAATAATTAATTATACAAAATATTAAAATATTGTAGCATATTATCTGTATTTTATCTGTCTAGCTATCTATTAAGAATCACAAAGTTGATGTTAATTCAAACAACCATCAAATGTAGTAAGACTGTTTATTAAAAAATGAAAAATAAACAAAAACCACAATTTTTATTTAAAAACAACGAAATGGTTGAGGCTGGTGGAGTTTTTTTAATTTCTTCATGTCGGATTCTAATTTCTTTAACATCTGTCACAAATTGTTAGATTAAAAGATGTATGTACCTTTTTTTAGACATTAGATAAGCTACTGCACGGAACCCACCCTGAGCTAAATCTGATAAAGGGAAAGCAATTAAAATTTTATGTAATCTCATTCATAATCCACGTTGGAGAGCTGTATTGGTTTTTGAGTTTGGAACTCTTGGTATCCATTTCCGAATTTTACTTTTAGTTCTCGTTTACTGCGAGTTCCTCTTCCACATATGATGATACTGCTGTATCTGTATTGCGAAATTATCTAAAAGGGGTCTTTGAACAAGTCAGGTGTGGCAAGATCAAAGCTTTCATTTCATGCATGTTAATACTTCAAAATCCGCTATCAGAGTATCAAAATTAAATAACAATATATGCTCATCGTGAGAATTCTAATGGTATGAAATTCCGTGCATTAGTTCAAAATAGGACTATTGCGAATATCGAGAAAAATGTAGAATAAATGCGCCACCTATTGTGCGATTTACGCCAGAACATAATCAGCAATGATATTTATCAAGATAAAAATGAATTTGAAGTTTGATAACATTCGCGCATTAGCTCTTGAGATACAGCTTTTACGAAAAACGGAAAATTTTCAGCATAGCAAAGATAATTATTTCTTGATGTACAGCCGAAATCGTAAAAAAGACAGCTTAGCCGCGGCATTCTTTGAGAGATTTTTAACAAAATGTAAACAGCATCTATTCATGTCAAGGAATAACCAAATCTGAAGCTTTCTGAAAATCAGTGCATTCGTTCTTGAGATAGAGCTTTTGCAGAAATCGTGAAAAAGGCAGCCTAACACTGCCACCTTTTCTGCAGTTTTCAACAAAATGTAAACAGTATACAATCTTGTCGAGAACTAACAGAATATGAAGTTTGATGAAAATCTGTGTCGCAATTTTAAAAATAAAGTTGTCGCAGAAATCGGGGAAAAAACAGCATAGCAGCGCCACTTGTTGAGTGATTTGCACAAAAAACAAATCAGTATCAATTTATATCAGGGACTACTTGAATATAAAATTTTGCTAAATTCCGAGCGTTAGTCGTTGAGATAGAAGGCCCACAAAATTTATATCACATGCAAACAGAGTCGTAGACTCACAGAATCACAAACAGACATTTTGTAAAAACACGTTTTTTAAAATCTTTGACCCCTAAAACGTGTAATTCCGTCAAAGACCAGAACTTGAAAATTTTCACGAATCCAAAATACTTTCTTTTATAAAAATAGAAGAAAGTAAAAATATCACATATCTTTGTCTTTTCTAGTATCAGCACGCATTTATTCAAGTACTCTTGTGGCCTAGAAGGCTTCATGGCTTCATTTGAAAAAACTTTTTGGCAAATTAAGCCCATAGGTAAAGGATTGGTTTGTAGGAGAGTGCCTAGATTCACATTTCAAATGTTTAATACTGTACTGCCGGCATTTAGTCTTCAATTAAGATATTTTGAAACATAAAATTTTTTCCTATTTAAGTTTAAATAACTTTACTTTTGAATAAATTTATAGATACAACGATTTTTATCACTTTCACTAAGAATAAACTAATTTCTTGAACTGATTCAAATCGCGGGTTCGTTTAAAAATTACTTTTCAGGCATACATCGTCATACTTTTCTGGAAATACAGGCTAATAAAAAAAAAAAAATTATGTTTAAAACTTTCAGCTAGCCACTTATCGCGAATTTTGCACTCCATAATTTTTTAATTCATAATGATATTTAATCCGCGTCATAGCGATTTTTCGTGTTCCACTAAGATATTTTGATATTCTTGAAAGAAATGAGCTACAATGTTTTTTGCCTGATAAAATAAATTTCTGTTCTCGATTTTTTCCCTTCTTCGTGTTCAGTGTTTTTTTAACATTTGTAAAATAAATTCAATTCCTACCCTACCCCCTATCCCGCAGATCTAGGTTCGTTTGTATAGATTTCCATTTCAAAGTGAAGTTAAGGTTTTTGTCACGGATCGGGGACCTCTTATAATAGAGACTGCGCAAGTCCATTTTGTTTCGGATAATTGGTACCCAGTTCGGCAAGAATCTACTGTGCCGGAGCGTAACCCTCCAAATTTCCGAAGGTTACTGCCGGAGCTGGAGTTGCCTAATGGTAGAAATTAGCTTGGTTTTTTGAGTGGGTACCAATTCGGGTGCCAAATCCGAGAGTGCAGAGGAGATCAGCTATTTTCACTATATTAGTTCCTAAATAGGTAGATACGCCATGACCGCCCCCCTTGACTGCCCTAGTGCCCCCATTTTTCTCTAGACTCGCTACCGCCCCTCTGGAAGGCTCCAGCGCCCACTGGGGGGGGGCGGTACCGCCCCCGTTGGGAACCTATGGGTTAGACTTTTCCCCCCTCCCCTTTTATGCTGAACTAGTGAACCCACAACACTAAATAAGGAAGCACCTTATCAGAATGAACCTGTTAACATAATTATAATCAAATCTGATTGTTTTCCCTGAAAAACAGGGTTGGCAAGTTTCTTCCGCAGTGGAAAAAATCATGAAAAAAACCGGCTGGAAGAAATAGGTTTCCAGGGTTCGCACAGACTCCTTGGACTCCTTAGAAACTACTTAGAAATGAAAACGTTCCCAAGTAGTACTTAGAACTACTTGGATAAACAAAATACTCCTTAGAAACTCCTTAAATTGTACTGCGGTTTTGCACGCAAGCGATATTGCTCCCAAAAAAGAAAAAAAAAATCGCGATTGTAAAACGCACGGTAAACCCTTTATGCACGTCATTCATCACAGCAGTGATTGCGGGGATGCCGCGGACTCGCTATAGCGCGTAAAATACGCAAAAAATAGGCGATGTGACGCAGTAAAATAGCTCTTACGCGTCCCGTGAGATGCGCAAAACGCATAAAAATGGCGACTTTGGTTGAAAAATTGCGAAATAAGGACTATTTTTCGGCAAATTTCGTCAAAAATTCAGGAAAAAATGGTTAATTTTCTCAAAAAATTTCGAAAAAATGCAGAGATTTCCTCGAAAGATCGCGAAAAAAAACGACAAATTTCGTCCAAAAATCGCGATAAAACGGCAAATTTTTTCAAAGAATTTGCGAAAGATGACGGATTTCGTCAAAAAATCGTGATAAACAGGCAAATTTTGTCAAAAAAATTGGGAAAGGCAGCAAATTTTATCAAAAAATTTGGGAAAAGCAGCAAATTTTGTAAAAAATTTTTGATAAAACGGCAAATTTCGTCAAGATACGCGAAAAATGGCTAATTTTGTCACAAATTGCAAAAAAAGACAAATTTCTTTAAAAGATTCGCGAAAAAAAGGCTAACTTTATCACAAATATCGAAAAAAAACGGCAAATTTCCTCAAAAAAGTGCGAATAAACAACAAATTTTCTCAAAAATTTGCGATAAAACAACAGATTTCGTCAAAAAATCGCGAAAAAACGACAGATTTATCCAAAAGATCCGCGAAAAAATGGCTAATTTCGTCACAAGATCTCGAAAAATGGCTACGGCAAATTTCGTCTAAAAATCGCGAAAAAACGGCAAATTTCGTCAAAATATTTGTGAAACATCTGCAAATTTCGTTAAACAAATCTCGAAAAACGTAAATTTTGTCAAAAAAATCCCGAATAAACGGCAGATCTCGTCAAAAGATCGCGAAAAAGACTCAAATTTTGTAAAAAGGGCACAAAAAAAAAAGTAATGCCTGAAGTGGATTTTCCTGTTCCAAAAGTTAATTTTCTTGCTTCAAAATTTTTTTTTCGCTGCTCTAAAAACGGATTTTCGTGATTCACTATCCATTTTTGACTGCTCCAAGTCTTTCTGAGTAAATGTGACTCAGGAAAACACCCATTCATTAAACAAAAAGTCTCATCACTTTATTCAACAAAAGTATTCTTTTTTTTCAGCAAAAATGTCTTTTTCTATAAATCAGTCTTGCCCCTTTTTTTAAAAGAAATGCAAACAATAGTGATACTTGTTATCTTCTACTTTCAAATGTTCAATATTTTATAGTTAAATTTGTATCTTGCAAATTTATTTTTAAATAAGTAAAGAAAATTTCTCATAATTTTAAAAACAACTAATATTGGTTTTATATTTTTATTTATTATTAAAACAATAATTATTGAATTTCATTTTTCTAATGCAAATGAACAAGTTCAATTTTTGCATCTAAAAATATGACTCATTAGTGGGGACCCGATTTTGTTAAAAAGAGACCCAGGATTTTTTTCAAGTCCAGCGGCATTCCTGGATTGGTTTTGATCATACTAATAGCCACCAAAGTGTCGCGAAATATCGCAGATAAAATGCTAATTTTGTCTGAAGATTGCGGATATAATGCCGATTTTGTTAAAAAATCGCGGGAAAAAATGACGATTTCGTCAAAAGATTGCGGGAATAAAACGACGTTTTCGAGAAAAGATCGTATAAAAATGCAAATTTTGATTAAAAATCTTCCAAAAAACATCGATTTCATAAATAAGAGAAACAGAAAAACACAGATTTAATCAAAAGATCGCAGAAAAACCACCGATTTCGACTAAAGATCGCAAACAATCGCCAATTTGCTAAAATATCGCAGATAAATCGCTGATTTTATCTGAAGATCGCGGGAAAGCATCGATTTCGTCTGAAGATCGCGAATACCCCCCCCCCGCCTTCTTCTTGCAGGGTGGTAACTCACAGAATCCCTGCGGAATTGGGGCTGTGCAAGTGCATGCCACATAAATAACAACAAAAGTGGATGTCTTAAAATTTTTTTGGACTCCTTGCATTTTTTATGTACTCCTTGGATTTTTTCTTCCCTACTCTGTATGAACCCTGGTTTCTTTCAAGTGGAAGAAATGGAAGCAGAGTTTCCCCCAGAGGGTTTCAGGGGGTGCTCCGCCCCTCCTGCCCTTTAGTTTAAAAAATAGCGATCCTGTTGCCCTTCACCCAAAAACTAGTGCCCCTCTGGTTGCTCATTTAAAAAAATAGTGTCCTTCTTGCCCCACATTTAAAAAAAAAAACGCAGCTCTTAAGCGATGAAACGAATGCGCTATAGCACGTAAATAATGCAAAAAATCGGCGACGGAACACAAAAAATAGTTCTTGCGCGTCCCAGGGGACATGTAATTTCATCAACAAATCGTGAAAAAACGGCAAATTTCGTTAAATTTCGAAATAACGACTAATTAATTTAAATAACGACTAACCCCCTGATTTTTTTAAATTTCTGAAACTAGTAGTAAATAATAGGGATTCTTTACCAATGGGAGATTGAAACCCATTTAAATGAAAGCTTTTAATTTACACCAATTTTATCAATGTAAGTAATGTGCCATAACAGGGTGGCTACAGATTCTGGAAATCAGGGAAGTTTATCAATCTGGAAAAATCAGGGAACTTTATAAAAAATACTCAAAAATCAGGGAAACTTTTCTCTGTGCAAAAATATATCTGTTTTCACCTTACCAACAACATTGATTCGTTGCAAAACAGGCTATGTTTAAACCAATAATAAGATGCGATAAAGAGACATAAAACTGTACTGCTGCCAAGAGATATCCATCTGTATGAAATCTAAATTATCCTATAAACCCAAATTTTCATAAGTTAATTAATTTGCAATCTTTTGACAAAATTTGCGCAATTTCTGTGAGTTTTTAATAAAATTTGTGTTTTTTATTTTTTATTTATTTTTTTTTTCTACAAATTTTTTGCGTTTTTCACGATTTATTGACAACTACCTGTCCTGCCTGGTGTTGCCCGGGCCCGTGATGTTATTCAGTTTTCAAATGTGTTATTTGCTTTCTAAATTACCCTTACATTAAACTAAAATTTCTATGATTTTATATCTTTAAGTCCATTTTGTCAAAATTTATATTTTTAAACAGAAAAATCACAAAAAGATATCGCATTGAAAGCACATGCTGTTTGGTATTTTGTTTTCTATGTAATTTGATTTTTTGGAAACTATGCGAGCCGAAAGCGAACAAAACCGCGACGGAACACTCAGGATTTACTGAATTCGTAAAAATTTTCACACATTTTATTTTGTAAAAAATGAATTCTATCCATACAAAAGTTCCAAAGTTTTTGAAAGCAATGTAAATCTGGTTTATTGAAAGGCTCTAAAAAGATTGGGCTAAAATACGGACATCTAGTTACTGTTAGCCGGGATGTAATTAGTGTTTGTCGGTGTATTTGAATGGGTTAAATCTCTTTTTTTTTTTTTTTTTTTTTTTTTTTTTTTTTTTTTTTAACAAATTGCAACATAAATTATGAGAATGTTTTAGCTTTAAGAAAATATTTTCGGTTTGTCAGGACGTATATAAAATTGCATCCTGCAAAGGCAAAACCGCAATGAAACGATATGGTTTTTATTGATTTCCTCAAAATTTTCGCACTTTTTATTTTGTAAAAATTATTTCTACTCGTCCAAACGTTTCAAATTTTTTTAAGAAGGTGTAAATTTGATCTATTGAGATGCTTTTAAAAGTTTGGGCTGAAATATGTACACTTAGATACTTTTAGTGTAGAAAAAATAATATTCTATATGTGAGTCGCAAAGTGCCTTCTTTTGCCAGTGTATTTGAAAGGGTTAAATCTTATATTTTAAAAACCGATTGCATCATAGATTATAAAAATGTTTTTGAGCTTACAGAATATGGTATTTGTTTACTGATATCTATAGGATTGCGTTTTGCTAAGTCAAAATTGCAATGAAAACGATCTGTTTTTTATTGATTTCATCAAATTTTTCACACATTTTATTTTGTAAAAAATATTTCTATTTGTCCGAAAGTGTCGAATTTTTTGTAGGGAGTATAAATTTGGTCTATTGAGAAGATTTTAAAAGATCGAGTTGAAATATGCACGTTAAGATAATTTTAGCATGGAAAAAATATCCTCTCTGCGAGTCGCAAAATGACCTTCTTTTGCCAGTGTATTTGAAAGGGTTAAAATCCAAATATTTTAAAACCAATTACACCATCGATTAGAAGAAAGTTTCAACTTTAAGATCTTCTTTTTGGTTTGTTTGTATCTTAAAAATTACACCCTGGAGGGGCATTGACAATATGGAGAAAAATAGTTTCTTCCTTCGTTTAGATGCATAATTGAGTTTCTGCGCTTGTGCAAACGTTTTCTTTCCCCGGACATTAAAAAAAAAATTTATTTTTTGAAGAGAGTGAGTTCCGCTTCATGATTAATATCTATAAAACTAATCAAAAAATTAAAATTCTGAGCTTCATGTGCATCAGGAGAGATATTGGACTACTCTCAAAAACATTTTGAGCTTCGTACGTGCTGTAGATTTTGCTAGCCATCGCAGACACACAGACATACACACACACACAGACAGACAGAGCGTTTTATTCTTTTATTAGTATAAAAATTTGAGAATTTTTTCACGATCTTTTGACAAAATTTGCATGTTTTTTGCAATCTTTTGTCAAAATTTGCATTTTTTTGTGATTTTTTACAAAATTTGCACTTTGACACATTTTGTACATTTTTCACGATTTTTAGGCAAGATTTGTGCATTTTTTGTCATATTAAGATGAAATTTGCCTGTTTTTTTTCACAATCTTTTGATTACTAGCTTTTACACGAAACTTTCATGAAATTCACATTTTCACAAGTCTCGGATGAAATTTGAATTTTTTTTTCTTGATCATAAGGACTAATTTTCCACGATTTTTTGACTAAATGTGTACTTTTTTTCGCAAAACAAATAAGCACTCTTTTATTCAATCTTTTGACAAGATTTCGTATTTTTTCCTCGATCCTATGTCAAAATTGTCATTGTTTCAAGTGATCGTTTGATGAAATTAGCAATTTTTTTATCCGAAGCCCAGCGGTAACTTTTGTTGTGTATCCGTAATAATTACGAATAAATCATAATACCTTTGCTTATTAAATACTGTGCAATTTTTGTTTTTTTTTCCTCCCCAAAAAAATATTTGCAAGTTGGATAAGTGTATTATACGCAAAAGCAGCATATGTTAAAAAATACCGTATATGTTCTTTAATAATAAAAATCAGGGAAATTTGATGCAGGGAATCAGGGGACTTTTTTTCATCATTTCTGTAGCCACCCTGCATAATTACTATTATTAAATAGAAATCTATCAAAAATATGGTTTCATTTTCAGCCCAAAATCAGAGTTTTGCCAAAAACATGGCTGAAATACTGAAATAAATAAATAGTGGCTGAAAATTCGGCTTGACTGAAACTGTCAATGTTCCAAAAATCTTGTTTCTTCCTTCGGAAATTTTCTACAGTAGTCATTGATTTGAACTGTATCAGCTCTAATGAGTCTACTGCAGTGAACTTTGTTGTTTATAATTATCAATCATCTTATAGAAAATTTTTAGTTTAAACTGCATTAGTGTTTCAAATGTTCTTTGAGAAAGTTCTAGAATAACAAATGATCAATTACAAAAATCATTAAAAAAAAAAAAAAAAAATTAAGATGTGTTTACTTAAAATATTTTTCAATTAAATGAAATTCTTATAATTAGAAAATCTTCCTGTGTAATTGATGAATTATGTTTTATTGTATATGAAAAGAAAGTTTTTGGATAATTAACAATGGTGCATAATTAATAAATACTATACATTAAATCAGGGTTCTTGCTGTCGCTCGCCATTGCACCAAATTGCAACTAAATTCTTCATTTGGCGAGTAAACAAGCGATTAGATTCGCCAAATTGCTAGTGCTCAATTTTTGCTGTTTCTTTCTTTTCTTTTTCGTTTTTCATACAAATGAATATAAACATATTTTTAGTATATGTGTAGCGGATAGTTGAAATTAGATTAATAACAATCGCTGTCGCAGTTATAAAAACTTGGGTTATTTTAAAACATAACTGAAAAAAGGGGTTACATTAAAGGGTTAAAGAATTTTTTTTGTGTGTGTGTGCTACACGGCGAATCTATTTTGCTAATACTTTTTTCATTTGGGGAATGTTTTTTATTTTTAATTAGCCAAATTACTAACATAGGTCAAATGTCAGTGAGAACACTGCATATAATTAATTTACAATTTTGTATATTTATGTATATGGGTCATTTTCAAAAAACTTGTACATTTGGGAAATTTTTCACAACTAAAAATTTTTTTAAAATGCAAATCATAAAAATATTAGATGATACTAAAACATTTCTTGTATATAAAACTGAAAACAGCAGTTCACTTTTTGATTTGGAACATCAAATAAAAAATAAAGTATAAACTTGCAACAGTAAAATGTTTCCCTCTGTTACCAACAGTCAAAAATTTAAAAAAAAAAAAAAAAAAACTGAAACAGTAAATAAAGCATTTTCTCTAATTACATGATTGCTACTTTCAGAAAATCCTAACTGTTTTCTTCTTATGATTATTTTTATTTTTGTAAAATACAAAGGATTTCCTCTCTGTTACTTTTTTTGAAAAATCATAAATTTCAATTAAATGTGCATTCACAATTTTTCAGTTAAATTATAAAAAAATATTACGTAAATAAAATATTAGTTAAAGTTACACAATTAATTATTCAAAATAATAATTGATAAATTTTTTAGTGAAATAAACCAGCTTAAATTGACGGTAACAGAGTGGGGGGAAAAAGTAACCGAAGGGAACGTTGATTGATAGTGGAGTGATATTTGATGAGCATATTTTTTTTATAAGTTTATATCATGTATTGTATACGATCTTAATGTTTCAAACATATCCAGCAAGAATTTAAAGATTTTTACAAAAATTACTATTGGAAAATAGTGGTATTTGGCAGGGCATTCTCTTTTGTAAATTTATATCATGTGCTATGATAAACGCACTGCTTATTTTTAAAAAAAATCTTATCATATATTAGTCGAGGTAGTGGTGCTTTAAAGCAAGACTTTAAGATTTTTGCAAAAAATACTATTAAAAAATAGTGGTATTAGACAAGGCAATTTTTTTATATAAATTTTTATTGTGTGTTATAAGCTATCATGAAGTTTAAATGTTTCAAACAGATCAAGGCAGAATTTAAGATATTAGCAAAAAATTACTATTTGAAAATACTTGTATTTCATTTCATTATAAATTTTTATCGTATGTTATAATCTGTGTTTCAGTTTCTATCAGCTCGCCTTAGATTTTCAAATTTTAACAAATTTGCGTGCCAATTAAATGATGCTTTAACCCAAGAAATAACGATTTTTACAGAAATTACTATTTGAAAATAGTAGTATTTGACGCGGTGTATCGTTTTTATAAATTCTTTTCTACTTGAATAATGATCTTTTCTTCTTTAATACATTTAAATCATGCATTATAAGATATCCTAAAAGTTGAAACAGACGAAGCAAGAATTAGAGGCTTTTACAAAAATTAATATTCGAAAATAGTGGTATTTCACGCTGCATCATTTTTTCATAAATAAGTAGTATTGATTCATAAATATAAATGACTACAATTAAAGAAGCATTTTGTTTGAGAAAATTAAAGCCTAATGTTTATGGCGACTAGCTCACCACAAAAACTACTATTTTATATTTAAAAAGAAAAATGCATATTTTTAATTCTGTTCTAAGAACATGAAACAAGAATGTGCAGCCTTCAAGAACAATGTTCAAATAAACTTGTTTTTTAGTAGATTCTTAATCTGTTACATTTTGTTCCACTCTGTTACCATAAGCGTAGTAACAGAGGGGAAAAAAACTACAAATAATTTTAGCAGCACAAAGTGAATTAAAAACAAAAAAAAACTAAGCCTATTTATTTAGGAAGCACCATTTGATCTTATGGTTAAAATTTTATAAAAGTATCAAAAAAATAAATTTCACATAAATAACCTGATAACAGAGGGGAACTGAATAAAACATCCTTATCTTGTAAATGCTTTACTTCAACACCACGGTGAAAATAACTTAATAATTAAAAAAATGGTGGCCTCATCTAAAAATAGACTGTTCGAGGAGCTGCACAATTTTGCGTTGAACACTTAGTAATAATAATTTATTACAATAAATATGGTAACAGAGGGGGGGAAATCTGGGGACAACAATAAATTGTTCCATTTTTATGAAAAAAACAAGTTTTAAAGAATATATGGTCTATGCTACAGATAAGACATACAACAATTGTCACAACTGAAAAAATTAACACCTTTGGCAATTGATTTATAATTTTATAGCAGTTGAAAAAGTAAAAAGGGAAGAAGGGACATAGCATTTTAGCTATAGCTGACACATTGAAACCATAACTACACTAATATTATTTTTAATTTCTGATAATATTTAGCCCACATTTACTCTAAACAGTCAGACAAGAAATGTAAATGCTTAAATTTTATTTTTTTAACTTTAAGAATTTTTAATAATAAAATAAAGTAATTAATAATAATAAAATTCCTCTCCCTGTAGAGTAGTAAAAATCCATCACCTGAAAATGTCTGCTTAACCTGAAGTTTGTTATTAAAAAAATAACTTATCTTTGCAAAAAAAAAAAAAAAAAAAAAAAAAAAAAAAAATTATAATAATAATAATAATAACAATAATTAATTTTTCCAATTTAGACTTCATGTAATTATACTTTAATTCTTTTATATAGCTATTATACTTAAAATTTGAGCATTTGTTTTGGTTTCTGGTGGTTTCTTCTGTTTTTTTTTTCCAGTTTCTTCCATTGTCCTGGAAGAAACAGGTTTCTTCCGGAAGAAACCCAACCCTGCTGAAAAACCCATTTATCTAAATTAAGGGGATTTAGACCGATGTGTTCCCTTCTTTATACTTGACCGATGAATCCCCAAAACTAATGAAGGAAGCACCATATGAGAATGGACCTATTTATAAAATTTGAAACAAATTGAATAATTTTACATTAAAAACCCATTTATTTAAGGAAGGGGTGATTAGCCCCTGTTCCCCCTTTATACTGAACAAGGTTGGTAAAAAAAAAGGTTTTTTGAAAAAAGCAAAAACCATGTTTTTTGGTTTAAACCAGGTTTTTTTTTTTGGTTTAAACCAGGTTTTTTTTTTTTTAAATATGATTTCCTATTACATATACATGCATATTTATCAATAAAAATAAATATTTTTGAATATATAAGTAATAACTTGATTTAAAAGTAATTCTAATCAATGTAATAATTTAATATACAATTAGTTATGTAGAAAATGGAAATCATTTAAATATTAAACATTTTTAGAAAAAGCTATGTCTTTTTTTTTTAAATAAAATGTTTTACATAATGAAACATTGACACCTTGAAAATCCTAATATACAATCTTTTAATTATTAGCACTATAAATGATGAAGAATATAAATATGATGCAGTTTCATATATATTATTTTCACAAGGCTATTCAAAATAATTTCTTTGAAATACTTGTTATATGAGATGTCTGATTTTTCGGTTAGAAGACTGCATAATTACCTTTTATCGAAAATAAAGCTTTTTATAAAGAATTTTCGAAATGATTTGAATTTAGCAGTAGAGTCTACACACTTTAAAAAATATTGTATATTGCTATTTGACATTTCTCCTCTGACACTACCAGGTTAAAAAAAGGCGACAAACAAAATTCTTAAAATAAACAAAAATATCTATTTAATAACTTTTTGGACTATTGAAAACATTGATCTTAAAATATAAAGCAGTTTTATAAATACTGTCTTACACTAAAGCATTTAAATAGCCATCAGACTATACGCTATATTTTAACGCTTAGTACTTTTAAATGTCTAAACAAAAAATTATGAGACTTTCTTTCTATTATGTCTCAAACAAACCTTGCCTTGTCCCTTTCTCCCCAATTTTCTCAGGTGATCTAAGTTTGTTATGCAATAGAAGATTTAAATATATCTTATTGCATATTTTAATTAAATGTAAACAGGTGCTTCCCCAGCACTAAATTTTTCAATGTCTTCTTATTTGACTTTATATCTTGAGCTTTTTTTTTATTATTATTATTCTTAAAGATAATCCCCCCAATCAAGAAAATTTTCTTTTAGAGTTTGATTGAAATCTTAAAGATCATTTTATGTTATTAACTGTAAATCTGTGTTTCTCTAAGGAAAACATTTTTTTTTTTTTTTTTTTTTTTTTTTTCTAAATATTACATATTTTTAATCCATTTTCTCTTTTCCAACATAACATAATTTGTTTTCTTTATAGCTTCAGATATATTCATCATTGCATGAAATTTGCATTCTACATGTATACTAACATGGCCTAGACTAGACTCACTATGTCTCATGGTGACTGCTGAGATAAGACTTAAAAATAGAAATTACTTGCATGCAATAATTTAGTACACTTAAATTACAAAAATGAGAAAATATTATATAGATTTGTTCTAAAAAACAAATTGGTTTAAATTATGCCATCCCAATTAGTAACAGAATAAAATCATAATGCAAAATCCCCATTCCCAATGCAAGAATGCAAGAAAAACAAAGGCTTAACCAATAAACACAGAGCAAAAATCTGCCAATTATTTATTAGTATATATAACAAAAAGAAATCGATGGAGAAAATTACTCAAGAATGTTATATTTGAGGCTTTGAGAAATGATCAAATCCTTAGTAAATCTTAATTAGTCAAACAATTTAAATAATAAAAGTGCTTTTTTAACTCGAGTTTGTCCTTCTGGCTATGAATGTTTTACAATTAATGTTATATATATATATATATAACCTTAAAAAAAAAAGGTAGGAATAAAACTAATTTTTTTCTAACCAGCTAATTTTTAAAAAATTGGTTATTCTGCCATGTAGACTTATAGTTTATATGAAAAGCTGGGTTGATTAAAAATATTTGTCATTTTAGAAATTTATCAATTCATCAGTTTTCTATAACTTGGCTTGTAGCTTCTGCATAATTTAAATTTTGCATTTTTCAATGTGTAAAATAAAACAAAAAAAACCAGATGTAAAAAAAAGCATGTTTTTTTTTTTTTTTTTTTTTTTTTTTTTTTTAAACCATGGTTTAAACCAACTTGGTTTAAACCAAACAACCCTGATACTGAACCAGTGAACTCCCAAATCTATTTAAGGAAGTGCCTTATCAGAATGAATCTATATAAAATTAGAACCAAATCTGATTATTTTCCATGTAAAACCTATTTATCTAATTTAAGAAATGTTTAGACCATTGTTCGCTCCCTTTATACTTGACCAATGAATTCCCAAAACTAATCAGGAAAGCACTTTTTCAAAATGAACCTATTTACAAAATTTGAAGCAAATCTGATTATTTTGCTTGAAAAACCCATTTCTTTTAATCAAGGGTTCATGAAAAGATATAAGAGAAAATGCAAACTTCATCAAAGGTCTGTAGAAGAAAAAAAAAAAAAAAAAATGTGTTTCATCAAAGTATAGCTAAAAACAAATTTTATAAATGGATTATGGAAAAAACCTGAAATTCGACAAAGTATTGTATGATATAAAAGTACCTTGTCTAAAGATCGAGGGGAAAAATAAAGTATTTCATCAAAGGATCATTAAAAATTGCAATTTTGTTAAAGGACTGCAGAAAAAAAAAGAGGGGGGGGGGGTATATTTCTCAAAGGACTGTAGAAAAACACATATTCCATCAAAGCAGTTAAATTCTCATGCACACTCAAATTGTTTGTAGTTAAAAAATGTTCCTTTTTTTTTAATAAATATCTCAAATTTTAAATATCTGTAAACGAGACAAAAACATTACAAATTGCAAAAAAATTTAAAATAAGTGTAAAAACTTTAAAATAACAAAGGAAGAAAATGTTGGTTAAAATTAGGTATACCCTAAAGTTTTGAAGTGCAGTATAACTTCTTTAATCCAGAATCATAGCAATTACAGCGTGTCTGGATTATAGAAAATTCCAGATTACAGAAGTTTTGTAACTAAAATGAATGTAGATTAATGATAATACTAACATGCCTGTTTGTGTTCCGGGGATTTTATTAAAAGTGCCCTGGAAATTCCGGAGTTAATTACAACAAATCGGCATGCTTTTTTTTACTTTTCTATGAAGTTTTCCTTTCATCTGGACGTTAGTAGCTGGGAAGCTTGATTCGAAAGTAACAAATCGCCCTTTAGTTTAAAAAATAGCGCCCCTCTTGCTCCTCATTAAAAATCTAGCGCCCCTCTTGCCGCTCATTCAAAAAAATAGCGCCCTTCTTTCCCCTCATTTGAAAAACGCCCTTACTGCTGTTGCGTCCGAACTGAATGCGTGCCTGCTAGTTGTCTTCTCATTCATACATTTAAGACCACACGTTCTCAAAGCGTGCATTGCGGTAGACAAGTCTTTGACAGGTCGTTTTTTTTATAAGATTTTGTTCCGAAATTTCCAAGAACTAAAAACATTCTGTTCTTTTTTTTTTATATCATGGATCAGAAAATTGAGGCATAAAAAGTATCACGAATTTCAACAAATGATTGTCGAAAATTTTCGTCAATCGTTCACACACACACACACACAAAAAAGAAAAGGGAAAAAAAAACGCGAATTTCATCAAGGAATCGTGGGGGAAAGCGTGTTTCATTTTAGAATTGCGAGAAAAACGCTAACTTCGACAAAAAATAGCCGAGATAGCGTTAATTTCATCAAAATGCAGGAGACAAAAGTGTGAATTTTAAAGAATCGGAAAAAACTTCGAAGTTCGTCAAGAAGCCATCGAAAGGATTCCAATTTTGTCAGAGTATCAGGGGTAAAATAGAAATTTTGTTAGAGAGCCACGGAAAAACGCGAATTTTGTTAAATGACCGCGGACAAAAGACTAATTTCGTCAAGTGACCGCAGAAAAAATGCTATTTTTCAAAGGGCCGTTGAAGAAACGCGAATGTTATCAAAGTATAGAGACAAAAAGCACGAATTTCATCAAAATGCCTCGTAAAAATGCAAATTTTATGTCAAAGGGCTGTGGAAGAAACTTTTTTTTTCGCGACTCTGCAAAATTCACTTTTTTTTTTTTTTTTTTTTTTTTTTTTTTTTTTAATCGTAATCCCTGAACAAAATTCGTATCTTTTCACGATTCTCTGTCAGAATTCGTTTATTTCATGCGATTCTATAACAAAATTTGCATCCTCCTCCCCCCCCCCCCCCAAATAATTTGTCAAAGTTTGCGATACGTTTTATATTCGAATTTTCGGAGTTTTGACCGATTTTTTTAATTTCCGAAATGACTGACTCAATTTTTCTTGATTTTATGGAAAATCTGATTAGAATCACAGAGGTGAAAAAATATGAAATTCACAGCAAATTTTAGGGGGGAGCAATTCCATTCCCGGTGCAAAGTTATGTGTTTTATTTATTTATTTATTTTTTTTTTTTCGCGCCCCTATTTTGAAATTTGCGTCTTTTTGCGATCGTTTGAGGAAATTTACCGTTTTTTCGCGATCTTTTAACAAAACTTGCCGTTTTTTTACGATCTTTTTACAAAATTTGCCGTTTTTTTGCGATCTTTTAATAAAATTTGTCGTTTTTCGTGATTTTTAGCAAAATTTGCCGGGTTTTTTTTACAATCTTTTTACAAAATTTGTCTTTTTTCCTGATCTTTTAACAAAATTTTTTTACCATCTTTTTAAAGATTTTGTCGTTTTTCATGATTTTTTAACAAAATTTGCCATTTTTTACGTTTTTTTTTTTTTTTTTTTTTTTTTTTTTTATTTATTTATTTGCCGTTTTTTCGCGATCTTTTAGCAAAATGTGCTGTTTTTTCGCGATCTTTTAGCAAAATATGCCGTTTTTCGCGATCTTTTAATAAAATTTGCTGTTTTTTCGTGATCTTTTAACAAAATTTGTCATTTTTTCGCGATCTTTTAACAAAATTCTTTTTTGGTGGATAGTAATAAATGTGCAAGGGGTGAAAAAAGGTAACATTTTTTGATGATTTTATAGTTTATAAATATTATAGGAGTAAAATCCACAAAAGAATTAAACATTTGAAAGTTAAAAGCAATTCTATGTAATGGCTCATGGGATACTTATGAAGTGAATCGGTGATTATAATTTGTATACTATTGTAACTTATTTTTAAAAAATGAAGATTTATTTTTTCAGGGGATTTAATCAAGTGTTACAAACAGGCATGTACTAATCTCTTATTACTATGGCAATACAAAAATGTGAAGAACTGAATATTTAAAAACACTGAGAAAAATCAATTCAAAATGCTCAAAAGCGAATGTTTTTAAAAAATGTATGTAAATTTTATGCAGTATCACCATCTGTCGTAAACTTTAATAACAACAAACATAAGATTTTTTTTAAAATTGTGATTGCTGATTTATGAATACTTAATAAATAATATACATCACAAGAATAATAGACTTGTCATGAAAAATATTAAATTTAAGACTTACAATTATAATTTAAAAATCAACCTTATAATTACAGTAGCATATTTGAAATTGTTATATTTAAAGCTAATGTTATAAAATATATATATATAGCTACTGTAAGTATCAAAGTAAGTCACAAGTTAAATGCTTAAGAGAAATAACAATAATAAAAATCTGATTTTACGATATTTTCAGCGCACCTTATTATCTTTGGGGAAAAAAATTGTGAAATTACCATTAATCGTGAATTTTTAAAACTTAATATCTAAAAAGACACCTATAATTATTAAATGTAATTTAGAAAGTTCTTGCAGTTTTAAAATTGGGAAGAAAAAAAAAGTGTTAATGTAATCTTTTCATTTTTTTTAGCCATTTTCTGAAATTCGTTTATACATGAGCTATGGCACCTACTATTATCTCTATTTCAAAACAAAAACAAATAAACGTACCGAGATGTCCGGATTAAAGATGTTATACTGTATACCCTCTGCTTTTTTTATGATTGCATCACTGGCTCCTAGTATATATGAATATATTAGTACTATGAATAAAAATAATTGGTTGTTTATGTAAGAGCTTTACAAGACAGCATTCCATTTTAAAAATAAGAAAATATAAATAATTTTGTCATAGCTTTTATATTTATTTATCTTTCTAAGTAAATGATGAATTAGTCCTTCTTTATCCTCTGCATGATTGTCAACATTTTTGTGTTATAGTTTTTCTTTAAAATCGATACAAAATCTAGGTAAACTCAATATTTATTGAATATGTTGACTTATTTCCTAATTTATATTGCATTATTTTATCGTTACAATCTGATATAAGCAGTAAAATTTATTATTGAACCCTTGATTTAGGTAAAAGTCTAAAAACCACAGGATATTCTTGAACATTTATTTTTTTTAGGTCTGCTATTGAGGGAAAATTCATACCAAGTAAACATTCACAGAGGTAGTTTTATGAAGACTTGGTGTGTTTCTGTGCACAGAAAACCTCTTTGAAGAAATCTACTTTGAAGCAAGGGTTGCTGTTTAGCTTAGGCTATTTTACACTAGCTGGAATGGAGACAGTGGCAAAAGTTGATTAAAAAAAATCATGCCCTGTTGACAAACTTGCAAGTCGAAAACAGCCTAAGCTATGAGAATTTTTTTCAAATTTGTCTATCATTTGTCAGTTGAAGTCCCACAATCCTGAATTATTAATATGCATTATTTCACTGAAGACATCCCTTATGAGTTTTTTTAAAGTGTGTCTTAGGTAAGTCCTTTTGATGATTGATGCATTTTTGTATAAGATTAGAAATATTTCTCTCGTTTTTAACCCTGTCAGAGACAAGTAATTATGTTGTAAAGAGATAAATTTTAAAATCTCAATTATTTACTACTCTAAAATATTATAATTAGCACTTTTGATATATATTTATAAAATTTGGGTTGGTTTGTTTAGATTTTAATTTTAGTTTATGATCACAGTGTTATAATGCAGCTAAGTTTATTAAATATTATAATTGTTATTATTAAAATTTCTTGGCACAAAATTTTAAATTAAAATTATTGTAGAAATTGGACACTGTCCACCAAATCCAATTTTAATTCAAATGAAAATAACAAATTATAATATTAATATAATATTTGTAGCTACTGGAGTTAGTTGATTTTTTTTTTTTTTTTTTTTTTTTTTTTTAAGCTTACTGGTATTTAAAATAAATTATTTTTATTAACATATTTTTATTTTTTTCTTTATCTGTTCTCTCTCTTTTCATATTTTTGTTTTTCTATTTCTTAAATTCTATTGTCAACAATAGTGATCTTACTATTAAACATCTTCCTGCCAAAGTGTTAGCATCACCATGTGTGACCAATGCTTCATCATGACATTATCACTCCAAAGATATATTTAAACAAGAAAAACTCAGTCATATTTTCTACCATCATGTTTCGCAAGTAGTCATTCTGCTTTGTAAATAGTAAATTTTCAAAATGTGTGTTGTTGAGGGACTGCTTTCTCCCCTTAATTTATTTATATTAATTTAGCTGGTCAATGAAAGTATGACTAAACATTATAAAACTAAGAATCTGATTTAAACCAAAGTATTTAAGAATAACCCAGACATTCGAATAAATATAAAACTCCTTTGAGGTAAACATCCTTTATTTTTAAACATTAAACTTATAACATACAGGAGACTCCCTAAAATCCATGAACGCCAGAAATCCGTACATTTTTTTTCAGATGTAAACAAAGAAATTAAAGATGGCGCTGAAGTCAGCGGCTAACGCGATATAAATAATTCTATAACAGTATCTAATTTTAAATCATTTTCAACTTCTTCCTTTTTTATTAATGTCTTTCAATTTATATTCTGCATTGTTAAATAATGTTTCTTAGACGTATGATGATCGATATTTAATCAAAATAATCATTATTGTATCGTAGTTGCAGCATAATGTAACTTTCAATGGTCATTTGGTAGTGTTTGTAATTCACTTGGCAGGATAATTTTTGCTATATAAAATTATTATTTTATTGTTCTATTACTATTTTCTTATCCCTGCTAGTTATGAAACGAATTTGGGATCTACATCCGGTTTACTAATTACGATGATCAATATTTAATCGAAATAATCATTATCGTATCATAGTCCCAGGGTAATGTAACTTTCAATGACCATTTGCTGGTGTTTGCGATTCGAGGGGCAGGATAATTTTTGTTGTATAAAATAAATATTTTAAAATTAACAAAGGCAAATATTTTTCTTAAAAAAAAAAAAGATTTTTCCTCATCATTATTTATAATTAGTATTGTATCTTAATTATCTACTTTAATATTTTTCTATAATTTTATTTTACTTAACTTTTTTGTAATAATTACTTGCTTTTTAACTATTTATTTAAATATTTTACTTAATTATTTTAATGTTTGAAATTATTATATGTATTAATTATAAGGCTTAGCTACCAATGAAATTAATGTTTAAAAAATGTAAACAAATCAATGACCTGAAATCTGCAAAATTCTAAAATCCGCACAACCCCTGGTCTCAAGCTTTGTGGATTTGAGGGAGACTACTGTATTTATATTAAAGATTTTAGAGAATGTCCATTTTAAGTTGTAAAAATTATTTGCTCAGAAAGAATGGATATGATCCTTACCTCTTCTCTTTAAAATTTTATAATCCATATTCGTTCACATAAAAGGAATCACTACATAAGATTCAAAATAACCGCCACAATAAAAAAAATCACATGCTAACTGTCACAATAAAAAAATTCACATGCTAACTGCCACAATAAAAAATCACACTCTGCAAAACTCTGTGTTCTCGTGTATATACTTCTCCACTTTCAATTCATTTCAATATCTTCTTTTTCTGAAGCCAATTGGGAACCTTTCTACCCCCTAAACATCTATGTCCCAGAAAATTTTAAAGTACTCAGTGGCTCTCCTGTTAATAATAACTTTAACCCCATTGGCTCTCCCTCAGTTACAGTATAATCCTTTAATATTTCTTGAGTTGGAAAACACCTTTTCAGTCCTTGTTACAGGATAAATATATATTTATTTTTTTATTTACTTGTGCGATAAAATAGTCCCTTTTTGGTTCTCAAAATTTACAACTTGTTTTCGAGTTCTTGTGCTTTCGAAAATAAACACGGTTCCCAGCTGCCTGGGCAGAAATGCATGCTGTCCATTCTTATATAAAATTCCATAAGTATTATGCCTGAATTTTATGAGTTTTCTGTTCATAGCCAAAGCAAAATATCACAAGGCCATAAAATATCATAGAATCACTGACTGCAAAGGCTTTTATTATAAAATATCTTTAATATAACAACATGTATCTGCCAAAACTTTTCGATATGCAATAACTTTTAAGATACCTTTTGAATTTGCTTCCCCGTAAATAAACATAACCAAAATATCTGTTCAGCTTTTTCACAATCCTTATCATGCATCTGGCTTTTTGTGAAGATCTGAAATTTTCCTAACTCATCGTGCAATCATTTCTGTATTTCTTATTCTAAAATCCCATATTTCTAAACTAGGGTATCTCAACAATGTGGATTTTTTTTTTTTTTTTTTTTTTTTTTAAATATGTTTTTTGAAATTTTTTATGGTACTATATATCAGTTCGCAAGGTTGGAAAATGATGGAGCAAGGAAAAATGAAGCAGGATTCTGGAGGAAGAAAATCATTCTGTTCCCTGATGCTGAGATGATGCCTAAGGTCTTGTGAGCAATGTCATGAGAACTCTCGAGTTTTTTTCCCTCTATGAAATTACTCTTATTTCATGACTTAATCTTTATTATTATTTTTTTTTTAGTTGTAAGCTTCCATTTTGCAAAATTTGCTTGGAAATGGCATCTAATTCGCTAAGTTTAAATAGAATCAGTAGCTCTGACACAATATTTTTTTTTGTAAATACAATTCTAGTACATAAGAGTGAAATGTTTAATTAATCAAAGGAATTCATTACTTTTAATATTGTTAAATATAGTATGGAGAAATTAATAGTTTATTTCTTGTATTGTAATATAGGTAGTCATTAAAAAAAAAAAAAAAAAAAAAACTTTCCCGATATATAAAGCTCTAGCGACCTAACTGCTCAACTAATTGAAAGAAAATTTCAGATTTAGTTATTTGTAGATATGCAATTGAAATCGTGAAGATTTAAACAATAGACCTCTCATGGTACCCAGTTACAGTGGGAAAAGATTTTGAAATTTTTGAATGGCAGCACTTTTTTTTCCCCTATGGAAATTCGTCGAAGCATTGAAAAAGCATAAATAACATTGGAACGAAATACTTATGGTTAAAATAATCAGTGTAATATTGTGGTACTCAATCCAATTAAGTTCCTATAACATAAGATTCTGCATTCAAAAAAGTTTTTACATTTTTATTTTACCTATGTATGCAGAAATACAATTCAAAAACATCTTTTCAGGCAAATCTTACATCATTATTTAATTCACAAGTAAGAGGGGAGGTATTTAAAACCATGACTTGAAGCCACTCCAATTCAACATAACAAGGTGAACTCACGCCTTTTGCATAATTCACAGAAATGGATAGTAGAGCACCAAATCATAGAATACCATATGCAAGTCATTGCATGTAAAAAGTTTTTAATAAACAGTGTGGGAAGATTGTTTCTTCAATCAGTTGGTCAATGAATCTTTACAATGAAGTTTTTTTTTTTTTTTTTCTTTTCCCCAAGTGCTTTACTTTAGTAATTTTCATTGTACATGTATCATTCCAACACCATACATGGTTTTTCATTGTGTTAATGAATTTGTGCATGAAAAAATGGATGTTGCCACTCGAAATTTTTTCACTGTAATCATGAGAGCCCTATTGTTTTAAATCATCATGATCTTGAGTGCATATCTTAAAATAAGTATATTTAAAATTACTTTTAGATTGAGTGATTAGGCTGCTAAAAAAAAAAAAAAAAAAACCTATTGTACTATGGTCCATAGAGGATCAGCACCGACAGTGCCCATCCCTGTTTTCTAGATCCTGGGTTTCGAGGTGCTATGCAGCATATGACTCAGCCAGATAATCATTAGAGTGAGACCCCTAGTGTTCAGTTCCCAAGCAAGCTTGGTTCTCATTTTTTTTTTACCCCGAAGGTATGAAAGGTTGAGTGCACCGTGCCCAGTCAGGCATCGAACTCTCAATCTGCGATGCTGCAGTCAGATGATCTGACCACTATGCCATCAGACTGGTTAGGCTGCTAGGGCTTCATATATATAAGAAGTTTCTTTATGACTACTTTGTAATACTATAAAAGTAATTTAAATTATCATCCACTCTTATTTTGATAAAATATATAAAATACATTTACATCAAGATAAAATATAATCAATCAAAGGCAATATGCTCCTGTAATTGGAAGTTCAATTATTATTCCTTGTTTATTTTATTATCAGTTATGTCACCTTAACATAAAATTCAATTAAATAAATCAATATTCATTTTACTGACGTTTGTTTGTTTCTGCAGTGCTCTTTTTATTTTAGATAAATTATTTTTAGGAAGTAAAATTATTTTCTTGAGGGTTATTGATTATTACTCTAAATTTTCTTTCAATATGGCTATATTCACTTATCTAATTTTGATTCAAAAATACAATTTTTGTAATAGATTGCATTTAAGATTCATACCCTCTGGAGAATAATTATATTTATTGCATTTCAAAAAAAAAAAAAATTCAGTTGTTGATTAGGATTTTAATTCGTCATTTTTCAAATAGTAATGATACACAGTGAAAGCTCGATTATCGGAGCTAATTGGGACTGCTAGTACCTCAAATATTGGAAATTTGAGTTAATAGAAATTATGTATAAAAACTCACTGTGCTTGTGAATTTAAAATCTCTTAAAATAAGACAATAAAATGTTAGTTCAGCAAATTTGAAAAGAAAATCAACTACTAATAGTAAATTTTAAAGAGCAAATTGAAAATTTTTTAACTATACTAAGTTAAATAGTAAAAGGTGCATTTTCAAAAATAAAGCAAATCCCAAGACTAAAAATTTCATTACATTAATGTAGCAGTTCAGGTCTTGACATATCATATTAATTCAGACTAACACCATTTTAAAAAGCTGGATTCTGACACTGATAACTTTTAAGATGAATTATATTTACAAATTAAATCTACCGGGTGTCCTGAAAAGGACTGAACGATTTTAAAAATCAATAACTTGCAAACTTTTACAGATATTTAAAAAATTCTTGCACAAGAGCATGGGCGCCCATATGGGGGGGGCAAGGTGGGGCTTGAGCCCCCCCCCCCCCCCCCCTAGATTTGATTTGTCATACTTTTTTAAAATATAAATCAGTTGAACGATATGAAAATTCTAGCTTGATTCTGTAAAGAAGGCATCGTAGAAATTTCCGTTTTAAACAGTTTTCCGTTTAAGGAGGTATAATTCTGTGGAATTTATTTTCTTATAACCATTAATTTTATTTTTTTTAAAGCTAGATTCTGATTTAAACAGATTCGGTTTTGGTAAGATTTAAATTAGTCCTCTCGAATAGTTTGCTTTTTACAAAGAGGAAAAACGTGATATAGGAAACAAATTGTATTTTATACAATTTTTATTTAAGCAGGTGTTACTGTGTGCTTTTTTTCTTACTGGAGTATAATACTTTTTCTGCATAAGGAAGGATTTCGTTACTGACACGATCCATTTTCATATATAAAACTTATTTTGCGTGAACAAACCGCTGAGAATTTAGACACAGATTTAACAATAAGATGTGAATGATACAGTGCTATTTTTTAATTGGAAAATTCCTTTTCCCAAATCTAATAAAGATTAGATCCCGGAATGTGTCAGATTGTAACCAGGGGCCAACGTATGCAGGGGCATGCAGGCAATTGCCTCAGGGCCTCCCTTATTAGGGGCCCCCCATGAGAGTAATTAGGATTTTCACTAAAAAGTACCAAATGATTAAAATTAGCCTTCCTCTCTTTGCTTCCAGTACCCCATTCATCTATGCGAAAAACAAACTGCATTAGAAAATTAATAATTAATATTTTATTATAATGACTTAGTATTCTATTGTTTTCAAAAGAAATTCTTTATTAACATTTTCATTGTAGAATTGCAAGTTAAAATCATTAATTATGACCCATTTGGGACATTATCTTTTAGCCATTTTATGTTACGTACATAGATAATCAAAGAAAAAGTTTGCAAAGTGATACTTCTGTCAACCAATCTATCTTTTTTCTTTCTTTCTTTTTTTTTCTTTCTTTTTTTTCTTTTTTTTTCTTTGCTAGTGCTTTTTCTTAAAGTTGTGACAATCTTTTTGTGATATCTTGTATACAAATGTGAACTGCACAGAGAACAAAATTTACATATACATATATCTATGAAGCTTGGTATTAGCCACTTCCACATTATTAAAAAAAAATCTATCGATAGACAGAAGGGGGCCTTCCCGAGTGATGCTTGCCCCTCCCCTCCCACAGACATAGTTGGGCCTTGATTGTAACACAACCCAAAATCGAAAATTTCATATGAAATCAAACAGAACGGGACAGAATAATTTTGGTTGGTTGACTTAAAATCTAATAATTCTTATAAATATCATTGAAGAATTTTTGCTTTTTATAAATGAA
The DNA here is from genome assembly GCA_964019185.1 of Maratus speculifer. Classification (NCBI taxonomy): domain Eukaryota; kingdom Metazoa; phylum Arthropoda; class Arachnida; order Araneae; family Salticidae; genus Maratus; species Maratus speculifer. Next base: position 72,301,723 of record OZ025289.1, read on the forward strand.
ATAAATATTGGGTTTGAATTTAATAATTGTAAATGATCTTCATCAAGTTCTAGAGATAAGAAGCACAAAGCAATAAAATGAGTGATAAGATTTTTAGGGGGAACACTCTTAGAATTTTTTTTTCCAAATGTTCCTGGTGTATGTGAAACAATGTGGTCAGAAAAGTAATGAGTCCATATCACATTTTTCTATTCATTTTGCCACTGCCAACGAAAATCTCTGTAATCTCTCTCTAAACAATAGTACCAACATACAACAAGAAATATGCTCATAAGTCTTTAATATATCTTCTGGCAACGTAGTGATTATTGCTGTAGTGATTATTGTATGCCTCAAAATAGTTTCTACATATTCTTTTTATCTAGAGTCAGTTGTAAATGAATTGCATTCTGTAGATTAACATTTGCGTTCGGTTTATTAGCACTAACAGAAACTTCTTGAGATTTTTCTTTTGCACAGATAAAACCAAAAGAAATTATCAGCATTTTTCATGGAGCTAATAGAAAATTGCATTTTTAAAGAATCAATATCAAGATGTGCAGATAGTTTTTCTAGATAATCTCACCATCGGAAACGTCATTTGGCCACTCCTCTAGAATATTAAAGAGCACCATTTTTTATCCATATTTAGACTCTTTAATTATATCCCTGTTGTCGAAGTTTGTAAATCGAAATGAAACATCATTCAAAGCGATTTTACTTTATTCCTATCTGATGAAAAATACGGAAAAAGTTTTTCCAAAAGAAATCAAGGAATTATCTCATTTTTATAAAATTAGGAATCTGGAGTTGGAAGGAAGAATATGACTTGATTTGTGGAAAAGCAAGAACTGGTTAGAATGTCATGGTAAATGGTCTAATCTCAGAAATTACCTTTCCCATTTCCGCCAAAAAATTTCACAACAGAAGGGTTATTTAGCACACCCATACGAGTGATGATCACAAAAAAGCGCGAATTTTGATCAAGAACCACAGGAAAAATGCAAATTTTGTCAAAGTAATGCAGATAAACGCAAATGTTATCAAATAAGAGCGAGAGAAACGCACATTTCATCAAAGAATTGCGCAAAAAAACGCAAATTTCGTCAAAGAATCGCGAAAAGATCTCCAATTTTGTCAAAGAATCGCAAAAAAAATCTATAATTTCGTTCAAAGAGCATAGAAAAAACGAAAATCGTGGAAAAAACACAAATTTCGTCAAAGTATCTCGAAAAAACGTATATTTTATTCGAAAATCACGAAAAAATTGCAAATTTCACCAAAAAGTTGCAAAAAAGTAATTTTTGTCAAAACATTGGGAAAAAACATAAATTTCATCAAAATTCTCAGAAAAAAGCACATATTTCTTAAAAGGATCGTGAAAAACGCATATTTCGTCAAAAAAAACGGGGGGGGGGACTCAAAACTCGCGAAAAAAACACTAAGTACCTTAAATATCTACAAAAATATAATGTGATAGATTTGGGGGAGTTGAGATTTTCCTCAGCCCCCCCCCCCTAAAATTAGTCATATGGGCGCCCTTGCACAAGAGTCATCTAAAAGGTCAAAAGTTTTTTTTCCTGCGATTCTGTATTTTAGTTCGAATTACAAATAATAGATGACTCTGAGAGCGCTAGGTGCTGTGTTGAGATGGATATTGACATCACTTGGTACTAAAGCAAAATAAGGAGGTTAAGGCAGTGGAGTGGGACTCGTTTGACAATGCAATCTTGCTCTTAGGGCCCGATTTTGAACTTTTGTTTATTCGTTTTTATTGAACAACATACATTTGACTCGTGTACTCGACATAAAGCCCAATTTTGGACTCAGTCAGTATGATTTCAATGAAATGTGTTGTTGTCATGGAAATAATAAATCCTTTTATATAATAGCAGCGATTGAAACTGGGCATGAACTTAATGAGCAGCATATGAGTTTTGCAGACGATTTTACATTTAAGAAAGCTGTATTTTCCCGGATTAAATTTCTTTTTATCATCTAATTTAAAGAATATTTTGTGCATCATATTTTAAAACAAAGTGAAATCATTTAGTAGTTTTTTTTGTTGTTATTAAAAATTAATCAATTTTGCTATTTTAAAAAATTTGTTATGCTTTAACAAATGCTAGTTCTTTTGTAGAGTTTTATGTATGTTGTAAAAAAATTGCAGAAATGGTTTATTCTTTAGAACAAAGAATATTTATAGTATAAACATTAAAAACTTTGTGCAATAGCAGTTGCACTCTTTTGAAAAAATACCTAAATACAAAATTTATTAAGATTATGTTTATTATATATGTACTCAGTAGGGATGCACCGAATAGTGATTTTGGCCGAATACCGAATGCCGAATATTCGGCCGACAAGTGAACCGAATACCGAATATTCGGCTAGCCGAATAGTAATTGTTATGCCGAATATTCGGCCAGTCAAATAGTTAACTATTTGGCCGAATACCGAATATTCGGCTTTCCAAATTTTTTTTATATTTTTAAATTTAAAGGTATTAAAATGTTACTTTTAAAACAGTTTTACATAATATTTAATACACTCTAAAACTGGAAGGAGTGAAATGCTCACTCTTTGTGAGAGTGACAGACATTTTCACTCTTTTTAGAGTGTAATTTATAAAAATACACTCCTTAAAGAGTGGAATTTCCCACTCTCTAGAAAGGAGTGAAAAATGTCACTCCGCTGTCGCGAGTGAAGTATGTCACCCCGTTGTAGAGAGTGAAATATCTCACTCCACCAACGAGAGTGAAAGCCCGGCATTATAAACTTAAAAAAAAAAATCCGTTAAACTTTGATCGAATATATGGAGTAAAATAATGAAAAACACCAAAATATGTCAATTTTTCATTTTTAAAAACTCCCTTTCATAATATAACCAGAAAAATTAGGCTTAATTGGTTTTAAAACGCACTCTTTTTTCAGAGTCAGCTGTTCACTCTTTCAAAGAGTGAATACTCACTCCGCCAACAATAGTGACTCATCAGCCAATCAGAAATGTCCTGCACTTCCTTTACTGATAAGAAAAACGTTTCCGCCATTTTAAAATTAATCTTTCGTTTCCTCTGTTCCACATAAGTGGATCTCTGTTCGTTCATTTCATTTTATTAATACTATTCAAACGTATTTTAAATTTCGATCTTTGAATGATATGCTTCGATATGTATGCTATGAAATAATCTAAATATTAGATTAATCTCTTCTTCTGGAATCACAATGAAAAAAAAAATCAGTAAAAAGATATAATACTTCATTAATACTCAATAACAGAGAGGTCACAGTACATGGATATTATTTACCAAACAAGGGATTATCATTTATGAAAAAAAGGATATTATTTATCAAGGTAAGTTATGTTTAATTTCAATTTTTGTTCCCAAAAGTTCGTGAACATTCAGTTCAGTTTCACGTTATGCAGAAAATCATTTGCTATGTGTCAGCCATTCTATCTCCTCAGGAAAAAAAATGCTGACACAAGTTATACAATATAAACATCATTAGCAATTACGTGATTTTATTATTCTGACTCAGTCTTATCTTAAAGTACTTACTTTTTTTTTTTTCTTTTTGAAGTTAAATGTATAATTCGAATAGGAATTTCTCTTATGGCAATATTTTTGAGAAATTGTTGATTCTAACAACAAATTTTATTCCGTTATAAAATTTATATCTGTTGTAAACTTTTCTTTATGACTTATGTATTTCTAGACATTTAAAAATAAAACACGATATTTAATAAACGAAATATTTTTAAAGAGATAAATAACTGCTTTTTATATTACAAATGTTTTTCAAAGCTAGTAATAAACGCCCCTTGTTGGTGTCCGAGATTGACAAAGCAGTTCTTTGGTGTTATCAAGTGTTAATAAATCCACACTAATATATCTTTTTTGCTTTATATTAACAACTTAAAGAAACATTTAGTAAATTGAAAAAAAACAAGATACAGGAATGCAGTTTCCTGCTGCGGTTGCGGGATTAACATATCCAAGAATGCGACACAGTAAGAGAAATATAAGCACCGTGTGTGCTTTACAAAAACATAAGAGCAACTGAACTGAGTTCGTTCACAGTAAAATGTTGTCCTTGAAGTAATCAACACAAATGATTTCGCAATCCTGTGCAATCATCCACTTATGAAATGTTTAAATAAACAATGATATTAAATATTTCATTAATGTCACTTTTGAATAATGGATTAATTTATAGTTTATAAATATTATGGTTTTAAAGTAAACAGTTAATGTAATTAATGTCACTTCTGAAATATGAAGTAATTTGATGTTTATCAATATTACTGTTTTTAGAATAAACACTTTAAGTACTTAAACACACTCCCACCCTATCAGGCCTTAGTCCTGATATATAGGAAGGAGCGCTAATTTGTGTACAGGTCGTCTCAAAAACGATCCTCTACACTGTATGGTCACAACACGGACATGTCCGTCTTTTCCTGGGTGCACCTCTGTTACCCGGCCCAATGGCCAAGAGTCTGGTGGCTGGGTATCATCAAGGAGTAGCACAACTTGTCCAGGTTGAAGATTACGTTGCTCGACTCTCCACTTGCTTCTTTTTTGGAGCGAGATCAAATACTCCTTCTTAAATCGCTGTGAGAATCCTCTTTTTAAATTTTGCAGCAGCTCCCAGCGATTTCTAGGGTTGCATGTGATGGATGAGGTCTCCTCCGGTATTGAGAAGATTACATCACCTGTAAGAAAATGTGAGGGTGTGAGAACATTTATGCAGTCACTATCATTGTCATTTAAATGTATGAGAGGTCGCGAATTTAACAAGGCTTCGACTTGGCTAAGTAGGGTGGCGAGCTCTTCGAAAGTCAGGAGTGTCTCTCCTATTACTCTTTTTAGATGATGTTTGGCGGATTTTATCGCAGCCTCCCAAATTCCGCCAAAGTGAGGGGAAGAAGGAGGGATAAAATGCCATTCAATGGATTTTTCAGTTAAATATCGAGACATGATTTCATTTTTAGGAAATGACAACCATGCCCTCTGTATTTGGTCGATTTTTCTTGATGCCCCGACAAAGTTCTTCCCGTTGTCACTATAAAGGTGACGTGGGGTACCTCTTCTTGCACTAAAACGTCGAAGAGCTGCTATAAATGCTTCAGTTGTTAGATCACTTACAGCTTCTATATGGACCGCTTTCGTAGCAAGACAAATAAATAAGGCAATGTAACCCTTAGTTGTTTTTGCACCCCTACCCTTGCTAAATTTAATGGATATGGGGCCTGCGTAATCAATTCCACTGGCAAAAAAGGGGCGTTCAAGATTTACTCGAGGTTTAGGTAAATTCCCCATTAATGGAGGAGTTGTAATAGCTTTCTTGTATCTGAAACATTTTAAACATCTATTAATGCATTTGTTGATGAGCTTTTTTCCACCAATTATCCAAAAAGATTGTTTTATGATGTGCGACAGTAGAGAAGGTCCAGCATGTAAAGTGGCAATATGCTGTTGTATTATCAATAGTTCACTCATTTTATGTTGTGATGGAAGTATTACCGGATGCTTGTGATTAAATGCTAACTGTGAATTTTGCAGGCGTCCTCCCACCCGTAAGATACCCTTAGCATCAATAAACGGATATAGGGAGTGTAATTTGCTTTTCTTAGCTAGAGGTTTTTGTTCTTTGATGCAATTTAACTCTTCTTTAAAGTAAGAATTTTGAATCCAAAGAACGATCATTTCTTCAGCAGATTTTATTTCGTTAAATGTAAGTACTGTTGAAGGGATTTGATATTCATTAGCATTTTTGCTTTTTTTTAATGAATCTTATGCAATATGCCAGAATGCGGATAATTTTTGAAAGTGAAGAGTGCTTTTGAAACAAATTATCTAGTACATCATTTGAAGCATGCGTGTGAAATGAAAAAATGGGATCCGACCTTTGCTCGGATTTGATTTGCTCATCGAATTCATCAACATTTAAGTCATCTTTCGGCCAATTAGATGGGTCTAGAAGTAGCCAGCGTGGCCCTTTCCACCATAGCTCGCATTCTGGCAAACACTTTGGGTCGATACCGCGAGAAGCGATATCTGCGGGATTATCTTTTGAGGGAACGTGTCCCCAATGCTTAGTAGGTAAAACTTCTGTTATTTGAGAGGTTCTGTTCGCGACAAATGTTTTCCACTTGCGGGGGTGTGCGGATAACCATGAAAGGACTACTTTAGAATCAGTCCATGCAAAAATATCGAACTTGTAATTCTTTAGTGTGTCCATAACTGTGCGGAATAATTTAGATAATAAGTGAGCACCGCAAAGTTCTAATTTAGGGACAGAAATTTGCTTGATTGGTGCAACTTTTGTTTTAGAAACCAAAAGAAAAGCATTGGTTTTTCCATTGCAAGTTTGTCGGCAATAAATTGCGGCAGCATAAGCTAGTGTTGACGCATCGGAGAATCCGTGTAATTCGAAGGCATTCTCGGATGAAAGCGTAACACATCTTGGTATCGAAAATTGATTGATTTCATTGAATGAATTTTGAAATTTGAATAATTCCTCAGTTAGATGTTCTGGAATAATAGTGTCCCAGTCCCCTTTTGTCAACCACAGTTTTTGATAAAATATTTTTAAAGTTACAGTGCATGGTGAAATTAGACCCAGTGGGTCAAAGATTCTAGCCGATTCTGCTAAAATTTGCCTCTTTGTAAGAGGTGGAGTGAGATTTAGTGAAACCTTGAAAATAAAAGTATCTGAAGAAGAGTTCCAGCTTAATCCTAGAACTTTAGAGCTTCCGTTATCACTAGGAATTATTTCAAAATTCGATTCGGTATTGGAATCATCTTGAAACTCTCTAAGAAATTCCTTTGAATTTGAATTCCATTTTCTTAAGTGGAAACCATGCGCGTGCAAAACATCGCTAATTTCTTTACAAGTTTCTATTGCCTCGCTAACAGTGTTTGAGCCTGAAAGAAGATCATCCATATAGAAATCTTTCTCCAATGTTTGAGAAATAACAGCGTTTTTTGTATAATCATCAGCAATTTGTTTGAGACATTTAGTGGCTAGATAAGACGCTGGAGCTAGCCCATAAGTAACTGTTTTTAATTTGAAATTTTTTATTTCCTCATTAGAGTTAAACCTCCAAACTATTTTCTGATAATTTTGATCTTCTTCAGAAACTAAAATCTGGCGGTACATCTTTTCTATGTCAGCGCAAAAAACAATTTTCGGAACTCGAAAATTAAGTAAAATTTCAAATATGCCCCTTTGTAATTTAGGACCTACTCCCAAAATTGAATTCAAGGAATTACCTTTTGAAGTATTACATGATGCATCAAACACAACTCTCAACTTGGTAGTAGTACTAGAAGGTTTAATAACCGCATGATGAGGAAGAAAATATTGTTCATTTTCAGAATCGTTAATGTCATTTTGTGTTATTAATTCCATATGGCCTAACTGTATATATTCGCGCATAAAATCCTTGTATTGCTTTTCGAATTCTGGGTTTTCTTTAAATTTCCTTTCCATCGCCAACAAGCGAGAAATTGCGGCAGGTCTAGAATTACCTAATTCTGTCGTAGGTTTAACAAAAGGTAATTTTACCACAAAACGACCCTCGGAATTAATTGAGTAAGTTTTCTGAAAATGTGATTCAACAAATTGTTCTTCTGGAGACAGAATTTGAGCATTATTATTGAATACTTCTTCCATTTCCCAAAATCGTTTTAATTCATTATCAATATTAAGTTCATAAATATGTAAATTATGCATTGAATTAGGAGTTGTGTTAAGATGCGGCATTTTTCCCGATATGAGAAAGCCAAAGATGGAATTTTGCGCAATTAAACTGCTCTGAGCACATGTTATTTGACCAGGAAGCAAAATAGAAAAAAAATAATCTGATCCTAAAATAACATCGATTTTATTTGGAGTCCCAAAATGTGGATCTGCCAAGTTTACATTTTTTAAGTGTGAATAATGCTCTTCACTTATTTTCTCAGAAGGTAATGGAGCTGTTAATTCGTCTAAAATAAAAGCTTTCACTGACAACTTACTGTCAGCATTATGAATTGATATAAGATCAATCATTACGTAACCCTTTGTTACTGCGATTTTTGAATTAGAAAGACCTTTCACGGGAAATCGGGCATTTTTCCTTTTGAATCCTAACACTTTCATGCATGATTCTGAAACGAACGTAGATTCTGAGCCACTGTCACACATAATTCTTAACGTATGCTTTTGACCCATGCAATCATAAATATATACTGTAGCAGTGGGCAAAAGTGCGAAAGATGTTTGAACAGAATTTATTGAAGGAGAAACTTCTTTTTTATTATCATCAGGAATCGAAAGGTCCTCTGAATCAGATTTGCTTTTCCGACTCTGTTTTTCATTCGAACGTGAAGTTGACATCGCATAATTTTGTAGTTTATTCTCGCATAATAGCGTATGGTGTTTAAGCTGGCAATGATGACAGCTAAATGTAGAATTACATTGATATGTGTAGTGTCTGTCAGATAAACAGTTGCTACATAATTTGTTTTTTCTCACAAATTGTTTTCTATCTCTTACGTTTAATTCCTTGAATTTAATACATTTGTACAATAAGTGATTAGCTTTACAAAATAAACATTTGATAACGTTATTGGCGGGAGCTTTGTGAAAATTAAATTGTTTCTCTTTTTTATGTAACCCTGTATAATCATTATTATACAATTCTAAAGATAAACATCTGTCATTAATGAACTGAATAAATTGATCAAAAGAAGGAAAATCATCCTTCGATGAATATTGAGCCCATTCTTCACGTGTTTTATTATCAACCTTTTGAAGAAGAATATGAATTAACCAAATGTCTCTCTCTGATGCTTTAACATCGATTGATTTGAGAGCACGAATTACCTCGTCAGAGATATCTGATATATTGCGTAAGTTAAGTGCATTAGCATGAATAATGGGAGGTATATCCATAAATGTTTTGATAAGAGCTGCGACAATTTGTTTTCTTTTGTCGTATCTTGACAATAATTTTTCCCATGCTTCTGCATAACTGGTTTCAGAAATGGGAATATGTTTTATAATTGACGATGGCTCTTCACCGAGCAAACCTCTTAAGTATTGAAATTTTTGAATGTTTGTTATACTGGCATTATTATGCACTAACGATAAATATAAGTCTTTAAATGACATCCAGTTTTTGAAATTACCATCAAATTGCTCAATATTCAATCTGGGTAATTTAAAATTATTAGTTGTATTAACTATAGGTAATTGTTCATTAACAACTTGAGAATGTGCATTCATACTATTTATAGAAAATTTTTCAAGTTCTGATTGCAGTTTGGCTTTGGTTTCATAATATTTTGTTTCAAATTCCTCCATTTCCGAGGATTCTTCTGGTAATTGTGCATCATATTTATCAAAATCGAAATAAGCTGTTTCTAATTTTTCTAATTTATTCAATAAATCATTCTTTTGAAAAACTTGATCAGCGTCAATGAAGTTCGTGATACGTGTTAATGCAGATTTAGCTCTGCCACGTAAATTTATTGCTGTCTTTTCTAAATCTTCTTGACTCATTATTAAAATAATGAGGGAACCAAGTTAAAAAACAAAGCCAAACTGATAATAAACCAAAAATGTACTTATCTGAAACAGCTGGGCTGTAGGGTACTCCTTTATGGTGACTTTGTACCGTTGTAATCCAAAAAAAGCGATGTGTGCAGGTACATCTGAAACAGCTGGGATGAATGGTACTCCTTTATGGCGACTTTGAGACGGCGTAATTCATCAAAAGCGATGTGCGCAGGTTATCTCGCCGGTGGTGCCTCCATAATGTTGGTGTCCGAGATTGACAAAGCAGTTCTTTGGTGTTATCAAGTGTTAATAAATCCACACTAATATATCTTTTTTGCTTTATATTAACAACTTAAAGAAACATTTAGTAAATTGAAAAAAAACAAGATACAGGAATGCAGTTTCCTGCTGCGGTTGCGGGATTAACATATCCAAGAATGCGACACAGTAAGAGAAATATAAGCACCGTGTGTGCTTTACAAAAACATAAGAGCAACTGAACTGAGTTCGTTCACAGTAAAATGTTGTCCTTGAAGTAATCAACACAAATGATTTCGCAATCCTGTGCAATCATCCACTTATGAAATGTTTAAATAAACAATGATATTAAATATTTCATTAATGTCACTTTTGAATAATGGATTAATTTATAGTTTATAAATATTATGGTTTTAAAGTAAACAGTTAATGTAATTAATGTCACTTCTGAAATATGAAGTAATTTGATGTTTATCAATATTACTGTTTTTAGAATAAACACTTTAAGTACTTAAACACCCCTGAATATTTTCGGTTTATAAAAATGTAGCTTTTAGTATTTTTTTCGTAACCCCCCCCCCCCCCCTAGCATATTTTATAATTTTGCACTATTATTGATATTCTTAATTAAAAGCAATCAGGAAGCGGAAAATAATGTTTCAATTTTAAAGTTTAATATTTATAAAGTTAGTTATTATATTTAGTTTATAAATAGTTATTTTCCAGTAATGTACATCTCATATAGGAATTGCTAAAAATGCAATTTTGGGGAATGTTTATAGTGTATACAATATATTGACTTAAAAGTAAACTTAAATAATCAAATATTATTTTTAAATTACACATATCAAAATGTAATGGCACCAAAACTTTTATAAATAGTTATATTAATTCTAATATTTTTTTCATTTTATTATTATTATTATTTAAAATGAATCAATGTTTTGTCTATTTTATAATCTGGCAATCAAACTACTCATGAGGCCGATAATATTATTTAAGGGCACAGTCAAAGAGGGGCTTTAGGGCTTAATCGTTCACCATTTAAATAAAAACACTTAAGTTACAGAAGTCATTAAAAACATATTTTCTGTCTTAAATATTTGTTTACTTTTACTTTTTCAATTTTGGCAGCAGATACTTTTTAGAATAACACTTTCATTTTTGGTACCGGTTTTGAAAGTGAAAGAAACTGTAATAAAATTATCTGCGACCGAAATCGAAAAAGTAAAAAAGATGCGATATAGAGACGAACTTCAGCTATTCAATGTATAATAAGTATATAAATAAATATATTGTCGAAATGCAAACGAGATATTAGAAAAATCCCGCCCCATAGGATTAGCATTAGCTCGTGAGTGTCTTCGCCGGCAGTGTCAGATTCCTTAAGGGTGTCCATTACATGCATATCTACTCTATATACGGGAATAAAAAATTGAAATTAAATATGACTTATGTTTTATAAATACGGGTTGTATTAATATATATATTTCAGCAATAAGATTTTAATTACATGTAAAAAAACCATAGATAACGTGCATTATGGATTTATTAAAATAATATGTAAAACTTAATGGGTATCTGAAAAAAAAATATTGACTGTTTAAGATTTTAAAATTGTTTCATAACTTGCGCTTATGGGCATTTTAAAACTATCATATATTTATGGGGCTACCAATGAAAGCAAATACAAGGAGAAAGAGAGGAATAAAATAGTTTATTTCTCTCAATAATCTAATTTAATTCATATGTAACTTTAATTACGTTTTTTCTTAAAAAATTCAATTAATGTTACATAATATGAATTAAATAAATATTGTCAATAAAGTGTTTTAATCCAATCTTTACCAAGCTTGTATTTATTTTCATTGTAAGTTCTAAAAGATACGATTCTTTTAAAGTGCCCATAATTGCAATAAAAAACAAAAGAATTCATTGGGGAAAAAAAAAAGAACATTCACTCCTATGAAAAAGTGACTACTCACTCCTTCTAAGAGTGAGAAGACGCACTCCTTTAGCAAAAGTGAATAGTCACTCCTCAGAAATAGTGATTATTGACCCCTGTTTAGAGTGAATATTCACTTCCCAGGAGTGAGTATTCACTCTTTGATAGAGTCAATGATTCCACTTTTGCTCAGAGTGAATAGTCACTCTAAAGAGGTTCGGCATATTTTGAGTCTGCGATAGAGTGAGTATTCACTCTTCCGGAGTTAATAGTCACTACTTTTTATTTAAAGTGTAAAAAAAACTTACATTTTGATAAACAAGAGCTTTTTATAAGAACATTTAGTATTGAAAAAAAATCTGCCTTGAGTTATTTAAGAAGCACAATTATGAAACTTTAATTAATAAAATTTTCTACGAATCAAAACAAACATTTTAAAATCAAATAATGAAAAAATGGCCGAAGAAAAATTTTACAGTCTGATAATTGTCCTTTTTAAATAACTCAAGGCAAATTTTTTTTCAATATAAAGTACAAATAATTTCAACTTAATTTTGAATAAAGGCATGTTTGGCTCATAGTTCTTTTCTTATGAATGGTGGTATTTTCCACCCTTCCCATCATATCATATTTTACAGAAATCAAAGCATGCGAGTTGAAAATATGTTATCTTATTTATTGTTAATATAATAAACGAACACACAAGTTTTGGCCTAGAGTGAGATGAAATACAATGTACTTATGACTCAATAAGTTGATTATGATTATGGTTTCATGAACAAAAATTGTCTGCCTTGATAGCTATTACTAATCTCAAAAGTTGATTTTTTTTCTTTTAAAGGACTTTTATTTGGGGGAAAGCAAGAAACAGATTATTTACTAAACAAAATTTAGAAACTTGTATCAGCACATAATTTATTTCTAAGGAGAATCCTAATAAATCACAATTTTAATCCTTCTCATGTTTAATTTTCTTAAGTTATACTTTACAAACAGCAAATAAATAATGTAAAAACATTCTATTTTATTTAAAAATGATTTTGTTTCTAATTGTTTTAAATATAAATTAAAAATTGACAGTTAAAAGTAGAAATAGTGAAAAGTTTTTATTACGTATTGAATGGCCGAATACTATGGCCGAATACTTTGATATTCGGCCATACCGAATATTCGGCCAAGCTGAATATTCGGCTCAACCGAATAGTTTAATATTCGGCCTAACTGAATATTCGGTAACATGGCCGAATACCGAATATTCGGTGCATCCCTAGTACTCAGTTGGAAATATTCAATTCATGTAAAAACTTCAAGCAATTATTGTTAGCATACATGTGTAACAAAATTAAAATATACCGCAAAGAATGTTCCCTTCTATGCCGTTATGTTAAGCCGCTATCAGATCCACCAACATTTAGTAAGACTTTTGAGCCAACATGCGATTTCCTCCAACTTTTCGGGAAATATCCTCCCAACGTCCAGTGTAATAGCAAACTGCAATGTCTCCCAGACTTTTTTCCACACGTTCAAAAAAATCTGGCCTAGCTCAGATTTTTCATCCAACATCGAACGTTTCAACGAATCAGAGATAAGCGATTGATACGAGTAGGCGATAAATGTTAACGCCTGGCACGAGTGGAAACTGGTTTTACAGCTATTCCTCCGAATTTTTCAAAGACAAATGCAAACCTTTGTCCCCCTTTCAACGAGAAAATGTTGGAGTTAAAATCCGCTGAAAAGTGTGTCTCGTCTAAAGTCCGTATGTCTAATAGCAGCTTTACATAATTATTTTGTGTGGCCGTGTAAATGAATAATAACTATTCTTTGTGCAGCATATTCTACATCATTTGTATTTTAATTTAATTCATAATGCATAATAATTTCATTATGTTCGGACGGGTGTAATAGCATCAAAAAGCACTTGAAACTTTTTTCTCCCGTCGGCCATAATGTAATGGAATATTTTTGATTGTCCCTGTATTGGAAATACATATCCGATTTTCATAAAATTTGAAATAACTGGACAAAATTCTTCAACAAATATATATTTAAAATTTCAGACGATTCGACAGAGTAATTTTTGCACTGTTATATGTGGACAGACAGACGGACGGACCAGAGACGAGTATAGGTGATATGCATTTATATAATTACTAACGTATCTAAAAAACAGTTAAATTTAAAAGCGCATGCCGAAATTGAAAACGCATTTCCAGCAATTATTACTTAAAGACAGTACAGTAACTGATTTCTTTTTGTGTGCCCCTGTAAATGAACGTTAAATGCTATAAATACCAAATACCCTATTTTATCATAATCATCTTATACTGAAATTCAGTGATTTATATCAGTTTCAATGCATTTGAAATAGTGTATTTCATTAATATACAATGCAAGCAATTTTCCCCCATAGACTATGATGTGATGCAATCTTTTCGGTGTACCTGTAAATGAACTGTTAATCCCACATACTTAATGTACAATACAGGACATGACTAGGTGACATAAAAAAAGGTTTAAAAGATACCCACATAAATAAATAGATAAATAAGATATCCTGTTCTCAAAAGTACTTACATTCTTGGAATGTAAAATAAATAAAAGTCGGTAATTCGAACGTTGTTGTTTCACGCATTTCGATTTCAAAGGAATCATACCCATGAAAACAATATTTTTCTCTATTATTGCGCTGACGCCAGCAAAATCAAAATTATATGGATTGCATTCAAAATCGGATGGTAAAAGCAAAAGTTCATTTTTGAATAAGATTTACTCCACAGCCTTAACCTCCTTATTTTGCTTCAGTGCCAAGTGATGTGAATATCCGTCTCAACGCAGCACCTAGCGCTCTCACGCCATCTATTTGTAATTCGAACTAAAATACAGAATCGCAGGAAAAAAACTTTTGACCTTTTAGATGACTCTCGTGCAAGAATTTTTTAAATATCTGTAAAAGTTTGCAAGTTATTGATTTTTAAAATCATTCAGTCCTTTTCAGGACACCCGTTATATACAGATATTTATACAAATGAAAAAACAAATTATCAATCTTTACATAGCGTCTACTGTTCTTTTCTCCTGCAGAAAAACATTATCGAATGTTCTTATCTCCTGTCGTCGACCAACAACAACTATTCATTTTACTCCTCTTCACTTCAGTTCCAAACATTGGATTTTAACCATGCCTTTCATTCGGCTGAGTCATTGTAGTGCCTTGTCATCAGAGTTGTGATGTGTAGAAGATATAATGCAGGACTAGTAGTAGAAAGGGACTTCCCACATTAATTTGATAAATTTACATTATTATATTTAAAAAAAAAAAAAAAAAAAAAAAAAAAAAAATCTATAACCTTCCATTTAAAAAGCTCTAGTTTTTTTTATGATTGGCTGTCTGATTAGACCTATTTTTAAGTAACAGAAAATCTATCAGCGTTTCTTTGCTCCAAATATTTTAGGACAGTTGTTATTGCTTGAACAACTTCAGTATGACTTATAGTCCTTGAATCCTCAAGAACCTGTAGCACAGACAGTGAACTAAAAAAGTGTGGTCCTTTACAAGACTCATTCACAAATAAATGAATAAATAAAATAAACAGATTTTGTTATTAGCTCAGTTAACAGAAGCCTTGATTAATTGAGGTTCTGCTTTATCAGATGTTAATTTTTCTGCCTTATTGATTCTATTATTTTATTCAACTTAGCTGATAAAATTAAGGATGGTATTTGACTAATGTTGTATTATAATTTTTTTGTTGAAACTTAAAAATTTTTACATTCTAGATATACTGACAGTAATTTGGTTACTTTTAAGATGATTTAGAATTTAAATTTTATTCACTAACCAAGCACTTGGATTTGGTAAACCAATAAATATCCTTTCTTTTATTTCAATTTAGGAACCAGGAACACAATTCTCCCCTGTCAAATTTTAATCTTTTAAAATTTATTTTGAGTATTCTAAATTCAATTCTGTTGAAATCTTAACTCTGAAGTAATTTTAATCATAGTAAGTTTCCGCTAAGTTTAATAAAGGACAAGGTGTTACTGTTTAGAATGGGTATTTTTTAAGTATAAAGGGCATGTTTTACATGCTTAAGGGACTACTTCAGCCAAATGAAAAGACGCCACTCGCTAAAGACAATCCTATGTAAGAAATTTATAAAGATATCTCGGTTGCATTTCAAATTTTTTTAATATTTTTTTTTTTTTTTTTAATTAGACAGCTAAGATTGATCTGAATGCAGATCATTTTTTACTTTTTCAATTTTGGTTGCAGATTTTTTTTTATGAGGGTACTTTCACTTTCCAAACGGGATCTGAAAATGAAAGTATCCTTGTAAAAAGTATTTGTAAACAAAATCAAAAATGTAAAAAATGGCCCGCATACAGATCGATTTCAACTATCCAATGCAATAAAAATCATTTTAAAATATTAAAATACAACTGAGATAAGCTTATAAATTTCTTCCATACAATGGCTGATCCAGGGGGGTAGGGGGATAATCGCTCCCACACATGCCAACTTTAATTTATTATACTGGGACTGGGTCAGATATTCACACTTCTAGAACCGTGTCGGGTCGGGTCTTATTTCTTTCTGCAGAGTTCTCCCAGCCACAGTTTTTTCCAGGTCGTGTCTGGAGTGGACTTCCTTCCTCCTAGAGGTATACACGGGCCAAAATTTTCAAGCCCAGGCTCCTTCCGGCATAATGGCTAAACGCTTGATCTGGGATCGACACAGCCCATATGCGCGGCGTGGGCTTGGGCTTGGGCTTATAAAGAGTTTACAAAGTGACATTATGCATCCTCACGAGAAATAACTTGGGGGTGAAACTCGAGCCCGTCACGGCCTGGCACGGGTCGCGCAAGTTTAAGTCCACGAGACTCGGACTGGGTAAGGTTTTCTCATTTTGAATCAGGTCGATCTTGCAGTTTCGCTTGGGGACAGGTTTATTTAATTGAACAAAATTTACAGGTCATGGCTCATCCCGGAATAAAAGCTAAATATTCGGTACGTCTCTGATCTAGATAGTATGATAAACATTATTGGCCCAACCGCGATCTGTGCAGCTAAACGTTCGGTACGTCTCTGATCTAGATGATAAACATTATTGGCCCAACCGCGATCTGGTGCAGCTAAACGTTCGGTATGTGTCTGATCTAGGTAATATGATAAACATTACTGGCTCACCGCGACCCGTACACTCCTCTAAATTCTTTCCCACGAGCCCAAGCTGGGTTGAAAACTTTCTTACTTGTTAATAGTAAAAAATATTTAACAGAGAAAATGCGAATTTCATAAATTAGCCGCAAATAAAGGCAAACTTCATTAAAGAAATGCGAATTTCCTCAGAGGGTTGCGAAAGAAACACAAATTTCATCAAAAGGTTACAAAAACCACTCATTTTGTGAAAGGATCACGGAGAAATTTCTTCAAAGGATCATGTTCACGGATAAAAGCGAATTTCATTTAAGGATCGCGATCAAAACTGGGTCAACCATTCTCGCAAGAGTAAAAACCGAATGTGTAACTGATTCAAATCCAAAATGTATGACAATCTGCCCCGATGTGCTAAGCGCAGCTAATAAGTTAAAGTCAACCCGACCAATAGCAAAATATAGTTGTTAACCGGACCCAGACCCGACCCGAAGCAACAAATCAACTTGACCCGCAGCAAACAGTAGAAGTTAACCAGATCCAAACGCGACCCACATTCGTCAGCATTGAAAATTTTGCTGTATCGAAATCCTTCGTTATGTTCAGAAGTTTTATTTTCTATTCTTCCATGGTGTCGATATTTATTACATCTGCTGCTTCATCATTGATTATTCTGAATTCGATGCTATGTTAAATTTTAAAATGAGTCAACAATCCTTCCGATGCCTTTAATTCTGCAATTTTCTGCTTTTCTGAAAAGTCCGAAGTGGGAATCCAGTGACAGGATGATTCTTTGTTCTCATTTTACAAAAAATCTTCCGAACATTAATGTTTATGTTCTTGTTTCCTGTTCCAAAATTCTATACTTATTTGAGTTTGTTCTTCTTCTGCATTTTTCTGCAACAAGTTTCACTAAATTTCCATGATGCGAGAATTTCCTGAATTCCGATTTCAGACACATGTTCAGTTTACAGAGAGGTGGGGTAAAAATGGGGATCGAAAGAAGTGTTCATAATAGCGGGGTGTTCAGAATATAGAGTTTATCTTATGTTAAATCTATGGAGTTTCGCCGGGACCATCGAAATGCGTTCATAATATCGGGGTGTTCAGATTAGAGAATGTTCAGATAGAGAGTCCACTGTATAATGAAATTCGTAAACATTTAAGCTCAAATAATATTAAGTTATCATACAGGAACAATTAGTTCATTATGCTAGGTAAAAATAAAAATAAAAAAATGATAAAAATTAAAAGTTAACTTTGTCATATGAATGTACAAACTAAAATATTTTTCTTACTAGCTACAACTAGTTTAAATGCTTCTTGAGCTCTTGTCTGTTTTCCGGGAAATTGTTTTAAGGGTGTATTGTCATCCAAATTACTTATTTTCGGAATTATTTTTAAATTAAATTTTGTTCACAAACGCATCATACTGACAAATTATCTTATTTAGAAACTACACAATGTGCCATGCTTGTCGATTTTTGATAAAGGTAGAATTTATTGCAAAAAAATGCTGTTAAAGTCGGCGTTTTGAACGGTATTTTCCGAAGCGGGAGATCTAACTACGAAAAAAAAATGGTCATACTGAGAAAATAATTGTTTATTAATCAAATCCTAATGAATGAAGCGAAAAATGAAATCACACGGCACCTTATGCATCTCTTCAAAAATCACCTCAGCAAATTTCATGTTTTTACTTTTAAAAATGAGTCTTAGAATGTATCAGAAAATTTCGAGTTGTTGAGGGTAAAAATTTTTTTTTATCTTAAATAATTTTCTATATCATTGGATGAAACTGGCCAAAGAGTTGCATCAGTCTTCCAATCATCAATAATATACGGATCATTTAATAATATAACACTGTTATCCGGTTTTATGAACCTCAATTTATTTAAATAATCTTGTTTAGCAACATAATCTAAATTCTGCGCATAGACAGATAATAAAATATTCGCAAATGAATATGTTTGATCCATGTTAACACAGCTTCACATTCACATATGAAAACATCATTTCACTGTTCCGTTTTTGCCAACCACAAGTTGAGTTGTCTAAAGTGATGCCCATTTGTTTACAAACATGCACATTATCTTTTTTTAACTACCAAATAACATTAATTAGATGTTTATCTCGGGGATGGGGGTTGAATTAAAAAAAAAAAAAATGCAGGTAATTATTAGATTGCTTTCGGGGTAATTTCGAGACAGTAATATGTGATACAAAATGTGTTTTCAGTGATCTTATATGATAAATTGTTTGCGAGTGACTTAAAAAGAGTTGTATATTAAAATACTAGCAGCCTTAGCCCGCTACGCTGGTCAGTTTTTTTTTTTTTTTTTTTTTTTTTTTTTTTTTTTTTTTTTAAGAAACTGAATCAAACGAAATTTTTATATCATAGTAATTTTTAGTTTTATATCGTACTTTAGGCTGTCTGTCATCGGTGAAAAATCAGTCATCTAAACGGAAAGTTCAATGTTAGTCACCAATGAATGACGTAGCGCTCAACATGTTAACAATTTTAATCACATAGAAATTCATTCAGCGGAACTTTTAAAATAAAACCAAACTTTTGTAACTGGGTTCATCTGATAAAAAACATTTCCTAAGTATTCAATTAAACAACGCAGAATGCTATATTAAATTTGTTACAAAAAATCTGAAAAATTATCCAACTAACAATGTAAAATCCATTAAAATCTATCTTGTAGAACTTAAGTTATAAGCGGCGCGATGAAATTTCACTTTGCGGTTTATATATATTGAGATAATTAAATATAAGCTTACATAATCTTGTTAACCTGATTATAGAACTCTCTTTCAAAATTTTAGGTTCAATAGATTTTTTTTTTTTTTTTTTTTTTTTTGTGCTGTACGAAATCCAGACTTACTTTTATATATAGAGATAAAGATTGAAAATTTCAGATTTTTGCGCCGAAGACACAGCCAAATCAGGAAAATGTGAACTATCTCGCGAACTACTGAACTTAAAAGAATTTGCTTGGTACCATTCGATTCAGCATGAAAAAATACACTAAAATATGTTATCAGTTGAAAAATAACTACAAAAGCCGTCTTTTAAGGAATTTTTTTAAAGTTCGTTCCTTTTTTTAACCCCTTAAGGGTGGAATTTTCGAAAATCCCTTCTTAGCGGCACTCGATGTTTTCAGAAGTATTTTTACCCCAATTTTCAAGATTTTAGGTTCGGCAGATTTTTTTGTGCTGTGATTAATACGAAATCCAGACTTTCTTTTATATATAGAGATACGGATTGAAAATTTCAGGTTTTTGCCCCGAAGACACAGCCAAATCAGGAAAATGTGAACTATCTCGCGAACTACTGAACTTAAAAGAATTTGCTTTGTACCATTCGATTCATCATGAAAAAATACACTAAAATATGTTATCAGTTGAAAAATAACTACAAAAGCCAACTTTTAAGGAATTTTTTTAAAGTTCGTTCCTTTTTTTAACCTTAAGGGTGGAATTTTCGAAAATCCCTTCTTAGCGGCACTCTATGTTTTCAGAAGTATTTTTACCCCATTTTTCAAGATTTTAGGTTCGGCAGATTTTTTTTGTGCTTGATTAATACGAAAGGCAGACTTTCTTATATATATATAGATAGATAGATAAGGATTGAAAATTTCAGGTTTTTGCACCGAAGACACCGCCAAATCAGGAAAATGTGAAGTATCTCGCGAACTACTGAACTCAAAAGAATTTGCTTTGTACCATTCGATTCAGCATGAAAAAAAAAAAAAAAAAAAAAAAAAAAAAAAAACACTAAAATATGTTATCAGTTGAAAAATAACTACAAAAGCCGATTTTTTAGGAATTTTTTAAAAGTTCGTTCCTTTTTTTAACCCCCTTAGGGGTGGAATTTTCGAAAATCCCTTCTTAGCGGCACTCGATGTTATCAGAAGTATTTTTACCCCAATTTTCAAGATTTTAGGTTCGGCAGATTTTTTTGTGCTGTGATTAATACGAAATCCAGACTTTCTTTTATATATATAGACTAGCAGCCTCCGCTCGCTACGCTGGTCAGTTTCTCTAAAATAACCTTGAATCAAACGAAATATATTTAAATAAACAATCTTAATATCGAGTCAAATACCCACAATTTTTGTCTGATTTATGTAATCTTATATTGGTCAGTTCAAAGTTCATTTTGGCGACAAAATACTTTTAAAATGATTAAATAACTGACAAATTACGAAAGTACTGAAGTAATTAAGAATTTTTTAGTAGGTTTTTTATCTTGAATTCCACTTCAATTGCTCTACGTCTACCTGAATTTGCTTCTGAGATATGGTGAAACATGTTATTATTTTAGACCATCCGATGAACTTCCTAAAGGAGAGATTTTTATATATATATATAGATAAGGATTCAAAATTTCAGGTTTTTGCGCCGAAGACATCGCCAAATAAGGAAAATGTGAAGTATCTCACCAAGTACTGGATTTAAAAGAATTTGCTTAGTACCATTCATTTAAGCAGGAAAAAATGCACTAAAATATGCACTAAAAGAAAACAAATAATTAGTAAAATATTAAGAAAAAGTCGAAATAAAAATAATTTAATGACATGTTAAACACGTGAATCGTATTTAATGTCATCGAATGCGACATTCACGATCATCCATTATTAGCATCTAATCTGATAGTTTGGCGATAATTTTTTGGTCGACGGGTTAACCTAGTAGTGCCGTTTTTTTTTTTTTTTTTTATTAGAATGAATGATAAATTAATTGCAAATATTTTTTCATGATAATGATTTTTCTTCCACATTCAAAATATTTCTTTTTTAGTGATGGTAAAATAATTGCAGATGAAAAAAATATAATAGTAAGGCTAAAACACAGATTTAATGACTGCTTGGCATATGACTTGACGAAGACTCGATATGTACGCTAATTCTATCAACCTAAATATCCAGATAGAGTGTAAACAAACAATTGGTACCATTTGATTATTCCGTCGATCAATATCGCCAAATTATACAAATTGATGTAATTTTTATTTTAAATAACCAAAGAATTAATAAATTACTAAAATGTTAATAGAAATAGAGATAAAACATCGAATTAAAATTAGTTGACGACGTAACAATTATGCAAAACATATTTAATGTTAAAAGAATGTGACATTTACGATCATCCATCATTGACATTTAACCTTATACTTTGGCGACAGTTTTTTGGTCGATGGGAGATCAAGTATTGCCAAATAATGTAATATTACCAAATAATGTAAACAAATTATATAAACAATAATATTGCCAATAATATTTAGATGCAGATATCATCTACGGATCACGTTGGCACGATTACAACAAAATTGCAATTTTATGCCTCACGTGATAATCCAGTAATATTCGTTTATTTATCAGTAAACTATTTCATTATTTTTCTTTTCTATTTTAAAATTATACAAATTGTTTTATTCCATAATTACTAATTGAATTAATTTATTTATTATTAATATTATTCCATATTACATTTTCTTGGCAACGGGAAAGAAAAATAGTTATTTTTTATCGGAAAAATTTTAATTGATTCTGTATGAAAAATAATGAAATATTGAATTATTAAGAAAAATGTTTGAATAAATCAATTAAAAATTAGCCTATGTTCAGCGGAAATAGTGTAGCTTTCCAACGGTGAAAGAATTTTTCAAATCCGTCAAGTAGTTTCGGAGCCTATTCAATTCAAACAAACAAACAATCAAATCTTTCCTCTTTATAATCTTTATATATAAAAATCTTCTGTGCGTGTGTATGTAATTGAACTCCTCCTAAACGACTGGACCGATTTTGATGAAATTTTGTGTGTGCATTCCAGTAGATTCGAGAATGGTTTAGATTCTCATTTCGTCAAATTAGGCAAAAACTAATAGTTAGTGATTTTTCGCTAATTAAAAGTGTTGAATAAGTTCGATGAATAGAGTGCGGACGGAATGCCTGAGCGGTCTATGTGTTGTTATTACGTGTATATCGGAGGTTTAACTAAATATAAGGCAGCTTTTATACATTCCACGAACATTTATTAAACTACACAAGACATAAATAAAACGCGTACAAACTTATGGAACTTTAGAACTGAAACTTAACTCAGGTGCGGTTACACGAGATAGATACCGTTAGTAAGGATTACACAGTTAATCAATCCATAGAGTCACTTACAACACATCTCCCTTTCTTTGAAAGTTCAAAGATTCAGTCTGTTGGGAGGGCGAACAGTTCTACCACTTCTTGTTGTATACTCCTTCTGTACAGGTACAGGCTTTGTTGGAGATTTGAACAACTCAGCTGTTGTGGTTTTCATAGGAGTCGTCACTTCAGTACCAGGCGATTCAAAATCATCATCTGGCTCCAATTCGGGTTGAAAATCTGGAGATGGCACAAGATTCTTTCTGTTTCTTCTATAAATTTTCTTGCCCGATTGCACAAGATATGATCTAGGATATGGCGATTTTTCTAATACTTTGCCAGTTACTTGCTTGTCTGTAATCCACACTGCTTGACCCTTCACAAGATTTGGAAGATCTCTGGTTCCATGATGTTTATCATAATTCCTTTTCTGCTTCTCTATCCGCATTTCTTCTTTCCCTTCTAAGATAGTTTTGTTGATAGCTTGAGGTTGAAGTTGAGCTTTAGACATGGGAAGAGTCGTTTTTATTCTTCTGCCCATCAAGAGTTCAGCAGGACTGAATCCGTTTTCAAGAGGAGTTGCTCTGTAAGCCATCAGTGCTAGGTAAGGGTCTTTAGACTTTTTGATTCTTAATTTTACGATTTTAACAGACGATTCTATAAATCCATTGCTTTGAGAAAATTTCGGACTGTTGGTGATATGCAAGAATCCATAGGTCTTTGAAAATTCCATAAATTCTCGAGTTTTCACAGGATCGAATTGAGGACCATTATCAGATCTCAGAACATCTGGAATTCCATGACGTGAAAAGATGGATTTGCAATGGTTTATTACTTCTGCAGATGTCAAGTTATTTAGCTTGGCGATTTCAGGATACCGTGAATAGTAATCCGTAACAAGAAGATACCAGGAATTTTTGTATTTGAACAGATCAAGACCTAATATTTCCCAAGGACGTTCTGGAAACTGAGTTGGAATTAGTGGTTCATGTCTATTACTTGTTTCTTTGATGCATTCTATACAATTTTTCACTTTATCTTCTATTTGTTTATTAATTTGTGGCCAAAACACTGAACATCTGGCTCGAGCTCGACATTTTGTAATGCCAAGATGCCCTTCATGAATTTGATTCAGCACTTCGGCTTGGTGTGATTTGGGAATAATAATTCTACATCCCCTCATTAGCAATCCTTCTTGAATTGATATTTCGAATCGATGCTGCCAGAAAGGTAAACACTGAGGATCCAGATCCTTTTTAGAAGGCCATCCCATCATTGCATATGAAGAAAGTTTTTGACATGTTGGATCGGCATTTTGTGCTGCTTGGAGTTCCTTTAACCTATTTCGAGATGCTGGGAGATTATCTGTAATCATCTGAATGTAGGCATCTATTTCTTCCTCCAATTCATCCCTTTTTGTTGCTTGCATTTGAGGGCTTCTAGACAGAGCATCTGCTGCATATAATTCCTTTCCTGGAATATGCACAATATCATAAGAATATCTCATCATCCTGAGTTTCATTCTTTGCAGCCTAGGAGAGAGGTCATCTAAGTACTTACGAGAAAAAATTGGAACTAAAGGCTTGTGATCTGTCTCAATTCTGAAGCTTGCTCCTGTTAAATAATCTCGAAACTTTTCGCATGCCCATACAATGGCTAGCGCTTCCTTTTCAATTTGGGCGTAACGACCTTCCGTCGGAGTGAGTGTTCTTGAAGCATAAGCAATTACAGAAGTACTGCCATCTTCTTGTTTCTGACGAAGTGTTGCCCCCAAGCCATATGATGATGCATCTGACGTAACAATTGATTTTTTATTTGGATCGAATATTTTTAAAACTGGATCCGAAGACAAAATTTTCTTCCAGCTCAAAAATGCTTTTTGTTGATCATGATCCCATACAAAGTCTCTTTTATTGCTAAGCATTGATGTCAACGGATGAAGTAGTTCGGCATAATTTGGAATAAAACGCGCTAAATAGTTAGCAAGGCCTAATAATTGCTTTAATTCTTTCTTATTTGTTGGCGGTTTGCAGTCTTGGATGGCAGCAATTTTCTCATTATCTGGGTGTATTCCTTCACTGTCAACAATGTGTCCTAAAAAATTTATGCTTCTTGCAGAAAAAACACATTTTTTCTCATTTAAAGTTAGATTAGAATTCTGAAGACGTTTTAAAACTTCTCTTAACTGCTGATCATGTTCTTCTTCGGTAGATCCCCATACTAGGATATCGTCCATGTGACACACTGTTCCACATAAATTTTCAAGAACTTGAGACATTCGTCTTTGAAAATGCTCTGGAGCTGACGAGATGCCGAAAGGTAATCTTAAAAATCTGAATCTTCCAAATGGGGTTATAAACGTTGTGAGATAGGAGGACTCTTCATCCAGTGGAATCTGCCAAAATCCTGAGTTGGCATCCAACTTTGAAAAAAACTTAGCACCTGATAACAAATTCAATGTATATTCTACTTTCGGAAGTGGGTGAAATTCTCGCAAAACATTTTTATTAAGTTCTGTCAGATCGACACAAATTCTTACTGTTCCATTCGATTTGGGCACTATAACAACTGGTGAACACCAATCTGTAGGCTCACTGACTGGAATTATAACTTTTTGTTCGACCATATTTTTAATTTCATTTTCCGTTTTTCTTAAAAGAGGTATTGGTACACGTCGTGGTGAACTAACTGCATACGGAATAGCTCCAGGTTTCAATTTAATTGAATAACACCCTTTCATTAGTCCTAAGCCTTCAAAAAGTTCAGGAAATTCTTCAGTAAATTTATTTACTGAAATTCGATAAAGATTACGTAAGTTTGGCCCCAATCCAAAAGAAAGTAATGCTGGCTTACCCAGAAGGCAAGTTTGCAGGCCGTCGATTACATAAATTTCTTCTTGGCAACATTTCTGAAAAATTTTAATATCTGTTTTGAATTTTCCTAACACTTTTAATAGATTCTTATCAGGTCCACACAAAACTTTATCAGCTGTGTCTAACTTCAGCTTTGACAAAAATTTTCGGTATACCGTAACAGGTAATGCTGTGTGGTCAGCACCGCTATCAATTTTGAATTTAAAATTCTGGTTGCATATTTTCACAGGGACAGTCCAGTTCTGGTTTTCTTCCCCTTTTTGCTTAACTATACCCAAAAACGAAATTTCAGAGTGTTTTCCTTGCTTTTTAGATAGACAAACTTTAGCATAATGTCCAATTTTGGAACAATTTAAGCATTTGGCGTCTCTAGCAGGACACTTCCGTTTTTCATGTTTTTGTTTACCACACCATTTACACTGTTCTGATGCCTGGTTAGTCTTGAAATTATTCGCGTTCGTTTTATTTCTGATAGGTTGTTTACTTTCGTTTTTAAATTTTCGCGAGTTTTGTAAACTTGAAGACTTATTTGAGAAAACAACATTTACTGAAGTTACTTCATTTGCTACCAATTTCTCTTGTTGTTGTTTAACGGATTCGCTTAGACGCACTTTATCAATAACTTTCGTCAAAGTAAGTTCCGAATCTAACTGTAATTTTTCACTTAAATTTTTGTCTTTTATCCCAACAACAATTCTGTCTCTAATCAGTTCATCATGCAAAGCCCCATATTCACAATTTTCAGCTAATTTATATAATGCCGTAATAAAAGTGTTTACAGATTCACCATCGAGTTGTATTCTTTTATTGAATTGTGCTCTTTCAAAAATAGTATTTTTCTTAACTACAAAATGATCATTAAATTTATTAAGAACAACAGTAAAGTTAGTTAAATCATTTCCCTGTAAGCCAAACGAAGCAAATATATCTTCGGCTTGTTCTCCCATAATGTAAATAAGAGAATTTACCTGTTCTTCTCCTGATTTCGCACTTAATCCAGATGCAATCCGATAGCGTTCGAAGCGGATTTTCCATTTAGGCCAGTTTGCAGGTGTACAAAATGAAAAATGTTCCGGTGGATGTAACTGAATGCCTGCCATAACACTATATCGTACGATAAAACTTAACTTTCAATTGTGATTTTTTCTTTCAAACGAAAAAAATTTTCACAATACGTTAAAACGTTTTACCGCTGCCGCCATGTGTTGTTATTACGTGTATATCGGAGGTTTAACTAAATATAAGGCAGCTTTTATACATTCCACGAACATTTATTAAACTACACAAGACATAAATAAAACGCGTACAAACTTATGGAACTTTAGAACTGAAACTTAACTCAGGTGCGGTTACACGAGATAGATACCGTTAGTAAGGATTACACAGTTAATCAATCCATAGAGTCACTTACAACACAGTCTAAGGCGCCAGATGTAAGCTCTGCTTCTCGAAGAAAGAGATCGCGTGTTCGAACCCCGCTCCTGTCAAACGTGTATGCTTTACAGTAATATAGCCTGTAATCTTGATTAACTGACTTCAGAAAATCGTTAACTTTTAACAAAAAAGAGAAAAATAAACTTTTCTATCAAAAATTGAACCGACTTCAAAAAATACTGAAGAGTGAAAAATAATTTCCTTACATAATTGTAATAAGAAATCAAATTAAGAGCGTAGTGTTTATCGTGCGTATTACTATATTTAAGTACATTTATTTGATTTTCTGGTTTTGGTGCCAGGAAGGACAACTTCTGTCGGTGACAGGACAACGTCTGTCGGGTCTGCTAGTATTAGTATAGATAAGGATTGAAAATTTCAGGTTTTTGCCCCGAGGACACCGCCAAATCAGGAAAACGTGAAGTATCTCGTGAAATACTGAACTTAAAAGAATTTGCTTTGTACCATTCGATTCAGCATGAAAAAAAACACTAAAATATGTTATCAGTTGAAAAATAACTACAAAAGCCGATTTTTTAGGAATTTTTTAAAAGTTCGTTCCTTTTTTTAACCCCCTTAGGGGTGGAATTTTCGAAAATCCCTTCTTAGCGGCACTCGATGTTATCAGAAGTATTTTTACCCCAATTTTCAAGATTTTAGGTTCGGCAGATTTTTTTGTGCTGTGATTAGAGATGTAAATTTTCCGGAAAAATATAAGTGTCGGAAAAAAAAAACGGAAAAATTGGAAAAATTGATTTTTTATGACTGTTTCTCCCCAAAAAATTATATTTTTATAGAGAATATTAAATAATAAACATTTTTTTCCCCATTTATATGTATTAAATAAAAATATTTTCACTTTATATTACAAAATAAAAAGAAAGTAGAAAAGCCTGCTTTTAAAAGTTTAGTTTTTTTCCCACAGCCTAAGAATTTTTATTAAATGCTATTGTTTATTATATCATACCTCTACTGAAATGATTTTTCAGTTACATGTTTAACTACCAATTGACCTAATGTACAAACCTGAGCCAATATGTCTTCAGTTTGGAATGAAATAAATTATGCATTCCATTTATATAAGTATAGTTTTTAAGTAAACGATACTAGTTTAAAGAAAATTATGGCAGTTTTGTCATTATTATGAATATCAGTATTCAAAAATTCCATTGTGTGTTTAAAAAATGCATATTTTTACATTATTACTTTTTTTTCTTGGAATTCTAATTTTATTTCCTTTATAAAATATGTTTAGTTTTGGTATAGCTTTCCAATCTCAACTCAAAAAAGTTTTGATTTAGTTTTATAATCCAAATTCAAGCAAAACTAAATTTTACTTTGGCTTACTCAGGTCTGCAACTAAAAAATAGCGTAGGATTTATTGACTGTTAAATTTTTACTCACTGAAACCAGATTTTAAGTTTAATTAAATATAATTTTTTTTCTTTTTACCCTGAAATCTGGTATTCTATTCTTGAGTAAGAAACCATATTCAATAATGTTTCCACATGGTAATTTTATATGTCTAAGAGTGGAACTCAAAAGTTATAAAAACAGAACACTACAAATAGAAAATGCTCACTATTTGAGGAATTAACAAAAGCAGTTACATACAGAGATAAACGTCTACTGTGCTTTAGAAAACTACAAAAATTCAAAGTTTAATCAAGAGGGAAAGTATAATTTGGAAGATAGTTACTTGTAATAAAATATGGGTTTTTTTTTCTTTTCATCGCAGTTGTACTTTTCTAATGCAAACTGTCCATGTTTTTGCAACATTACTGTACATTATAGAGGTAAAATGGAGGTCAATTTTAGATTCAACACCTTGAAAAAACATTCAATTAATCAGCTATAACCAAATCTTGAAAAATGCAGCTAGTGCCACCTATAGGGGATTTATACCAAAAACTAAACAACATTAATATATATCAGAAACTGTAGTTTAATTTTTTTTTTTTTTTAAATCGTCCTTGAATTAAAGCTATTGCGATAATCATGAATAATGCAGCATAGCAGCGTCATCTGTTGAGCAATTTACACCAAAAAGTAATGAGCACGAAGTTATGTCAAAGATTAACTTAATCTGAAATTTTATAAAAATACATAAATTAGTTTGAGACAGAACTATTGTGGAAATTATGAATAATGCAGCATAGCAGCGCCAGTTTGGCGATATATACTTATAACTAAACATCTCGAGTTTATATCAAGGTGTAACTGAATCTAAAGTTTTGTGAAATTATGTGCATCAGTTCTTGAGATAGAGTGCCCATAAAATTTGTCACATACAGACAGGGTGCGTAGCAGTGCTTACAGGTGCTTACAAGGTACTTATTTTGAAAGCAAATTTGTCAGGTCCTTACAAGGTGCTTCTTTTTTTCCCAGAGTGTTTATTTTTTTTCTCTCTCCCTTGAAATGCCTATTTTTGAACGAACTGCTTGTTTTAATTTTCGCGATCCTGAACCGAAACTATTCCGATAAAAGCGAAACAACTACAACTTTTCCTTATCTGAAACGGCCGATGATGCGTCGTTCGTACCCCAGAAATGTTCCTATTGTCCACTTTTAGCTCCTCTCTCATCTTTCAGCCTTTGATTCTGGGAACTCTGTAAATTCTCCGTTCTGCATGCTTTTCTGGAATTCTGGAATTTTTCTTTGGTGACTCTCATGTGCACGTGTGATTATTCATTATTGCCATTTGAATTTATTATACCAAAGTAAGTTGAATATATTGTCGAACGATCGATCGAAATAAGTTGCGAATATCGTAAAACAATAAAGAAAATATCTATCAAATGACAGGACGCGCGAAGAGAAAACTGCGCGCGGAACAAATTGTAAATTTGACGACCCCTCTACCCAACTTTTTCTTGTAATAGACTAAAAATGACATTGGTAGTATAAATTTGGCACCTCCTAAATTTCCGTACCCGGGGCGACTCCTCCCCCCCCCCCTCTTTTTTTTGCACAGTGCTGTCAAAAGATCATGAAAATGCTTAAATCTTTATAAAGAATCGCAAAGAAACCTAAAAATCAGGGGTGATTCTCGTCCGAAATTTCCGAAAATTTGAAATTGGGTTATCAGTTCCGCATAGTTGCCAATTTGTACAGTTCTGCGCGCGGAAAAAACAATTGCGTAGAAATGCAAATTTCGTGATAGGATCGCCGAAATAGCATACATTTCGTCAATATTTCGAGGAAAAACGACGATTTCGTCAATGTTTTTGTAAACGAACTTTGTCAAAAAACTGATGAAAAACACGAATTTCCTGTGCATATCTCAAAAAAAAAAAAAAAAAAAAAAAAAAAAAGACAATTACACCAAATATCGCAAATAAAACACTGATTCCTTCTGAAGACGGCGGGAAAACGCAGATTTCATCTAAAGATTGCGGATATAAGGCCGATTTCGTAAAAGATCGTGGGGAAAAAATGCAGTTTTCGATAAAAGATAGCTTAAAAATATTTTGTCAAAAGAATATTTGAAAAAATACGCTGATTTCATCAAAAGATCACGGAAAAAAAGCCGATTTCGGCAAAAGATCGCGGGAATAAAACGCAGTTTTCGAGAAAAAATCGCGTAAGAACGCAAATTTTGTCTAAAGATCGTCGAAAAAATGCAGATTTCACTTAAAAAACATGGGAAAACGCCGATTTCGTCAAAAGATCGCGGAAAAACTGCCGATTTTGGCAAAAGATCGCAATAAAACGCCTATTTTAACAAAAGATCGCATTAAATAGCCTGTTTTGCTAAAATATTGCTGATTTCGTCTGAAGGTAGCGCCGATTTTGTCCGAAGATCGCTGGAGGGGAAACTCACGACCCCTTCCCCCCCTCCCGCCGAAAAAATTTTTGTCCAGAATCGCCCCTGCTAAAAATATCATAGAAAAATTTGAAAAAATTCGTTGAAAAACCAAAAACATTCATCAAAAGATTATGAAAAAAAAAAGCAAATTATGTCAAAAGAATGCGATCAAGTCACACACAAATTTTATCGAAAAATCTCAGAATAAAACCACAAATTTCCTCAGAAAATAGCGATGAAACTGCAAATTTTGATAAAAAAAAAACAACAATAAAACCCCAAATTTCATCAATAAACTGCAATAAAACCACAAATTTCACCAGAAAACCAAAAAAAAACTGCTGAAATTTCGCCGAATAATCGCGAAAAAATGCAAATTTCGACGAAGAAATTTGCATTGCTAAAAAACACTAAGTTTGTTAAAAAAATTTCTTATAAAATTACAATTTTCGTGAAAAGATCACGATAAAACTTATTCTTGGCGGAAACTCACGAAAAAAATCACATTTTGTCAAAAGATCGCGATAAAATAATAAATTTCGCAAAAAGATCTCGAATAACTACAAATTACGTCGAAAAAAACCAAAAGATGACGAAAGTACAGAAATTTCTACAAAAAATCACTATAAAACCGCAAAAGATTACAAAAACCAAACATTTTCTGAAAAAAAAAAAAAAAAAAAAAAAAACTGTCAAAATATTGCCAAAGATCAAATTTCTTCAAAGGATTTTTAAAAAGACTTAAATTTCATGAACCCCAGAAAAGAAGAAAAAAAAAAACCCTGAAAATTAATACAAAGTAAAAAACCCTGAAAATTATCAAATGAAAAATATATTAATGCCAAAGGTCATATTCACTCAAAAACAAAATTTGGAACAAACAATTTTTGAACAGAAAAAAACAGCTTTAGAAAAATCAAGAAATTAAGAAGAAAAAGCCGCAATAAATTCAGTTTTTAAAGCAGCAAAAACAGTTTTTGTACAGAAAGTTCCACTCCAGCAATGACTTTTTTTTTTTCGCAATCTTTTGATAAAATTTGCAGCTTTTTTGCGATCTTTTGAAGAAATCTCGTTTTATCACGATCTTTTGAGGAAATCTCGTTCTTTGCGATCTTTTCATGAAATTTGCTGTTTTGTGCGTTTATTTGACAAAATTGATTGTTTTTATGTGATTTTTTTTTTTTTTTTTTTTTTTTTTTTATGAACGTTGCCGTTTTTTGTGATCGTTTCAAGAAATTTGACGTTTTTTCGCACTTAAATGACAAAAATGATTGTTTTTTGCGAATTTTTTGTGAAATTTCTTGTTTTTTCGCACTTATATGACGAAATTGATCGTTTTTTGAGATTTTTTGATGAAACTCATCTTTTTTTTGCGATTTTTTGATGAAATTGATTTTTTTTCACGATTTTTTGACTAAATTGATCGGGTTTTTTTTGACAAAATTTGCCTTTTAAAAAACGAATTTGCATTTTTACCCCTGGATTCTAGAAGGAAATTTGTTCTCTGCACGATTCCTTTAAAAAAATTCGTTTTTTTTTTTTTGGACAAAATTTGCGATCTTTTTTAATGTTTGAATTTTTTATTCAGTGTAACAATATCATAAAACCGAAAGGATGGATCGAAAAACTCGGAAATCCAGGGTACACCAGGAACACAATCACCTCTGTAATGCGTATATATACATAAATGGGTGCTTCTTTTTCTCTAAAAGTGTCCTTACAGGTGCTTATTTTTTAAACTAAAATGTTGCTACTCACCCTGTACAGACTCACAGAGTGACAGATATTTTCCAAAAACCATCAAAACGTGTTCAGGACCTTCTAAAAATTTTAAATACACCAAAAACTGGAAGTCAAATTTTTCACGAATTCAATACTTACTTCTTGAAAATATAGATTAAAGTAATAAATGCATACTTCAAAATTTTATGTTGAATTTTTAAATTTATCATTTTTATTAATCGGCATATTATTACAATAATTTTACACATGAATTAATTTCTAAAAAGAGAAGTTGCATTTAATTACATATCTAGATTTTTTTTTATGTAATCAAGTTTTTGTGAAATTGCGAACTTTTTGTATATACTTGTACAAGATATATTCAGAATTTTTGAATAAGAAATTATTACTATATTTAGGTTCCTATTTAGACATTTTTAATAAGGTTATTTACATACATATATGCAACTTAATAAGATTCAGCTACTGTATAGCATGAGATTTTTTTTTTCTTCTATCACTGCACTTGCAAAAGATTCAATTTGTTGATTAAACTTTTTCTGAAAAGTCTATTTTCAAGAGAAATTTTGCAAAGGGTCTTGTGTTTCAAACAAGAAAAAAATGTGAAGAATCCTTTCAAGTCTTCTCAAACAGATTTCTGCTCAGAGATCAGATTACCCACATTAAAATTTTCATGTGAGACCCTCAACATAAAAATAAAATAAATAAAAAGTATGAGAATGTAGCTATTACAAAATTTTCACTAAATTATTTCATAAATGAAATTTCAATTTTTCCAGTTCGGAAAAATTGAAAAATAAGCCTTCGGAAAAAAACCGTTTTTTTTTCCCAATTTTTCCGGTTTTTTTCCGAGCATTCCCATCTCTAGCTGTGATTAATACGAAATCCAGACTTTCTTTTATATATATAGATAAGGATTGAAAATTTCAGGTTTTTGCGCCGAGGACACCGCCAAATCAGGAAAATGTGAAGTATCTCGCGAACTACTGAACTTAAAAGAATTTGCTTTGTACCATTCGATTCAGCATGAAAAAATACACTAAAATATGTTATCAGTTGAAAAATAACTACAAAAGCCGATTTTATAGGAATTTTTTAAAAGTTCGTTCCTTTTTTTAACCCCTTTAGGGGTGGAATTTTCGAAAATCCCTTCTTAGCGGCACTCGATGTTATCAGAAGTATTTTTACCCCAATTTTCAAGATTTTAGGTTCGGCAGATTTTTTTTGTGCTGTGATTAATACGAAATCCAGACTTTCTTTTATATATAAAGATTAAATAACAATAGTCGGGTTGCCATGCCAGGCAAAATAACATTAATTTAGTGTCCATTAGTTACCTCGGTGTGTATATGATATCTATGCAAACAAAACTTCGGATAATATAATAAATGACGTCATATTTATTTTCCTTTGAATTTTTTTTATTTTAATTTTTCACGTGGATACTGTTCAACTAAAAATTAATTGCCGAGGAGAAATTATTTTCCATATTTTTGTTTTGTTTTTTGGCAACGGGAAAGAAAATGGTTATTTTTTATCGGAAAAATTTTAATTGATTCTGTATGAAAAATAATGAAATTTTGAATTATTAAGGAAAATATTTGAATAAATCAATTAAAAATTAGCCTATGTTCACCGGAAATAGTGTAGCTTTCCAACGGTGAAAGAATTTTTCAAAACCGTCAAGTAGTTTCGGAGCCTATTCAATTCAAACAAACAATCAAATCTTTCCTCTTTATAATATTAGTATAGATAACTTCAGAAGGCCATCTGTAAGTTAATATGAAAATACTGGGTAGAGTTTCAACTACATTAAAATGGGAAATTTATAATGAAAAATAGAGATTTATGAAGAAAGTGAAAGATGTCAGTTTAGAAATATGTATGCTTTATATTACAATCAAACATTCTACCAAAGTTCTTCCACAAACATGACTAAGAAAAAATCAGTTGGTAATCGAAATGAAATTTTTAAACTGGCTTGGGGATGATTGATATTTGTGACCAAAAAAGATATTGTTTAAAATTTTGCCAAGTTCTCTCTCTTTTTTTTTTTTTTTTTCTTAAGACTAAATCTAATTATCCTTTCCATGTTAAGGGTGTATTCCGATCAAAACGGTTTACTTTCAGATTTATTTTTAAATTCATTTTTGCTCTCAAATGTACCAAACTTTCAAAATCCCTTATTTAGAAACTGTATAATGTGCCGTATTTGTCGTTTTTTTTTAGCAAGTGTGGAAAATATTGCAAAAAATGCTGTCAAAGTGAAGCGGATGAAGTACAACAACAGCGCGAGACTGAGCAAATTTCTTCAAAGGATCGCGGAAAAAACGCAGGTTTTGTCAAAGGATAAAGAAAAAAGCAAGATTTTTGAAAAATGATCGCGTAAAAAGGCGAATTTCGTCAAAAGATTACGGAAAAAATTCAAAATTCGTCAAAAGATCGCGGAAAATACGCGAATTTCGTAAAAAGATCGTAAGAAAAACGTGAATTTTGTGGAATGATCATGTGGAAAAATAAAACACAAATTTCATAAAAAGGATATCTTAAAAAGCACGATTTTCGGCTATGGTCGCTAAAAAAATGTAAATTTCGTTAAAGGATCGATTGAAAAAGATGCAAATTGCGTCAGAACATCGCGGGAAAATGCTAATTTCGTCAAAAAGTTCAGCCTTTATATTTTTTTTAGCACGTCTGCGTTCAACAATTTTTCTGTAAATAAAAAATAATAAATTACTCCTTAAAGCAAAAGGTATCGCTTTGATAAAACGAAGTTGGATTTTTTTTTTTTTTTTCTAAATTTATTCAAGAACAAAGAAAAAGAAATGCTATTTAGAATCCGATGAATTAGTGACAAATTTATAGCTCTTTTATCAGTATAAGTAGCTGAACTGATGTTGAGATAATCCGAAGATAAAAGTGGACAGTCATCATAATGTAAAAAATTGTTAGAGCGCTTTAAAATGAATACAGAAGCGTATCGGTATAAATGTAATAAGCACACAAGGAATTCAAATATCCCATGGAAAGATTTAGTTTTTCAATTGAATGTTATTCTTAGATGGCTGACTTGCGAATTTGGAAATCACAAGTTTTGAGTAATTAAAAAACTGTTCGTAGATCAGATTAAGAAAAGAGCATCTTAGAATATGAGGGAACATAATTGGGCAAGTTTTAAAAGTCTTAGATAGTTAGAAAGATAATTGGGCAAGTTTTAAAAGTCCAAGAGAATTAGCTAAACATTTAGATGTATAAGAAGCAATCGAACAACCAGCAAGAAAATATGGAACTCATCTAAACCCACTTTTGAAGGAAAAAAAAAATACTGAAAAGATTAAAACTTGTTACAAAACGTGTAGTGATACCAAAAGCCCTGACAAAAAATCTAAATTGTCTGGATTGTTGTGAAAACAAAGCAAGAAATAGAGATCGTTCGAAAAAGGCGTGTCAACAGATGTTTTTCAAGCGGCTCAAATTTTCACTATAAAATGCAGGATAATACATAAGAGAAAAATATGAACAAAAACTGATTGTTTGTTTGTATGTTGATTAGTAGCAGCAACCGATTTCAAAGAATCAGAAAAATTCATAAATGATTTGAAGTCAAAATTCAAAATCACAACCAAACAGGCAACCTTTTTTCTTGGTCTTGAAATTCATCATTTTGAGGGTGGAAGTCGGAAATCAAGGTTTTTAGAATAGAGAGGTTGGCCAGTAACTTTTCCTCCAATCAGAGGGCTTCCGCTCCTCTACGTCACAAGAATCCACAGTCGGACTTCATCCCATGCTAATACGTTATAAACAGTTGAATTCTATGCAATTTTAAGCGAAAATAAATAATTTTCAATGCTTTTTTTGCTCGTGTAAAGAAGTGACAGACCTTAGTTTTAAAAATACTTAGAAGAAAATTAATTAGTTTTAAAATTTTTAGTGACGCAGGGGATAAAATTAAAATATTTTTGAAAATAAGAGTAAAAACTTTTATAGCTGCATTATAAATCTTATTCTCTCTCTCATATTTTGTTATTATGATATACTAGCAGTTACCCGTGACTTCGTTCACATAACATTTAAAGAAGAAATAATGATCAATCAAGCAAAAAATTTCGATGATGAAAAGCATGTGTAATTAACTTTTTATCGCGAATTTATGGTAAAAAAAACTTCTGATAATCCCTAGTTGCTAATTTGTTTGCTGGTCAAAATTTTCCTTTCAGCGATTAATACTAATAGATAGAAACATTCTTGAATTCTTTTGTTCAGCCCTGTAGTTTTCCAAGTGCCTTTAATACACGAAAGTATATTTCTAAAATTTATTTCAAACAAAAATATTTCTTATTACTACCTAAATTACATTTTCAGAAATTATCATCCGAAGACAACCTTGTATCCAGTTCTTTGCGGGACCCTGTTTATCATTTTATATATATACTACAAACATTTCTTAGTTTACTAAATGCAGTTCAAAATAAAAATGCATATTTTATTTAAAAACCACCTTTAAGTAAATTACGCTCATATTCAGTAACCTTTCCGAGATCTTTTGTGCAACCCTGTATATCTAAATTTAACTATTTATACTATTACCATTTATACTCTCCATTTAATATGCATACATTTAGCGAAACTTAAAAGCACATATCATAATTCAAAATGCATTTCATCCATGCAACAGTCATCATCCATGATATACAGTACTTCGGATAGAATATATAATATTTGAAATCTTTTGTATGTCCCTGTAAATGCTATGCACTTCGTATTATGCATGAAATAACTTACATTAAGCCTCAGCAACATATATCAATTTGATTATACATGAAATCGTTACCATAATTAAAATATGTCGGAAACTGTTCCTCCCTTTATTCCTATGCAATGGAATTCTTCTGTCTGACCCTGTAAATGAATAGTAAGTGCCCTTTTCACTACATACTTTACAAAATGCATATTTTAGTGCACTTTGTAAATACATATAAATTTGAATATGTTCTACAGGCTGTAACATCGTTAAATTTAATTAAAACGATTTTTCCCCATAATGCCGTAATATAAGGAAATTTTTTGACTATCCCTGTAAATAAACTAATCATGGTAGAAACTTCATTTTCAATAGGTATTCGTGCTAGGTAAACGTTAATAATGTCCAAAAATTTCATGGAAATTTTTATATTTACGAATATATACGGAGTATATTTACGAAAGTTGGAAAGTGACCAGACAGACAGACAAACCGAAAGCATAATAACTTTTCAACTTTGTTCGAAAGTGTTAAAAAATCGAGCCAAAAATATATTAATCAGTGATTTTATTTTCCACCTTTTCCCCACAAAAAATTTCTTCCATTGATAATTATGAGTTTTGAATAAAAATATTCATTTGTATGTAACTTATAACTTATTAATTAGTATAAGTAAAAAATATTTCTGATTCATTTTAAATATGACGTCATTATTTATCTCGCTCCATTAGTTACTGATATTCATACCCCTTGTATTTTTAACGACTGCTATAAAGTACCTGTTTTATTTCAACTATGACGTCACATTTTCATGAGTGAACGATTTTATTAAAAATATAATTCTTTTTCATTCTTTTTACTTTTAATTTATGTCACCATATTTTACACAAAAATTCCCATTAACTAAACAAATATCCTTGTTAAATGTATTATAAAAAATACACCTTTTATTTTTATTTCAAACATGACGTCATATTTATTTTCTTTTAAATTATTTTATTATAGTTTTTCGCGTGGAAATTTTCTATTAAAAATTCATTGCCGCTGAAAAATTATTATTCCAATTTTTTATTTTCTGGGCAACAGGAAAGGAAAATGGTTAAATTTTATCTGAAAAATGCCTATTGATTTTGTATGAAAAATAATTAAATTTTGAATTATTAAGGAAAATATTTGAATAAAATAAATAAAAATTACCCTATTATTTAATCCGGACTTCTAACTTTACGTCTGCAAAATTTCAAAGCAATCGGTTCAGTAGTTACGGCGTGAAAACGGAAGAAACAAACAAACAAACTCACTTTCCGATTTATAATATTAGTAAGGATTATTTTTTTACTTATCAGTGGTCTATTTCTACTTTTTATACATATTAATTTAGTAAAACAGTAGTTTGAACTTATTTAATTAAAATATACGTTTCAATATGAAATTTCTACAAATTAGAAAAACAAAATAATAACTTCTTAGAATTATATTTATAAAAACTAATAAGTTTTAAAATATTTTTAAGTAATAAAAAACAATAAAAAATACTTATAACGTATGCAATTATTATTATTATTATTTTAGCATATTAATAAAGTCAACATTTCGGAATCCTCCGGAACCCGTCGATTGGATTTTTCCAAATTTCAGATCATTTGGGGGAAAAAAGGGGGGGGGGGAGAAAATAAATGAAACTTTATTCATCTTTACGGGCGAATTATTTATGTCGGTAAAACATTTTAATAGTTAAATGAAAACAATTAATAATTAATTGAAGGAAAATAAATTAAAATAATGCTAAACCAGATATTTTAATAGGAGGATAATAAGTATTTTTAAAAAGGTTAAAAAATTTTTTATCACAATTAAAACTTTTTTAATTTAATTTTTTATATGTGATTTTAAACATTTTTTTGAATCTCTTCCCCTTTTTAGTCCTTTCAATATTTACTTAACAACATCCATATTTGTTAAATATTCAATCCATACATAATTCAGAAAATAATAAAATAATTACTACAATTCAACTATTCATTTTTTTACTTTCTTCTATCTTCAATAGAAGAAAGTATTGTAATCGAAAAAATTTTCGACGGATTTACACGTTTTAGGGGTCAGAGATTCCAAAAAACATGTTTTTACAAAATGTCTGTCTGTCTGTGTGTATGTCTTTATTCTACCATCAAAAAGTGTATGAAGTTATGCATAGAATTGAACCAAATTTTTGTGAATGTTTTTGGCTGTGGCAAGCAGGTCCTCCTTCAGTTTTGAAATGTTCCGCCGGAAGGGGGCTCTGCAATAGCGATTTTTATGCCATTTTCAATATTGTACCGACCAAAAGTATATGAATTTATGCATCGAATTGAACCAAATTTTTTGTGTATGTGTATGACTGGCTAGTTGGTCTTCCCTGAATTTGAAAAAAAATCCGTCGGAAGGGGGCGCTGCAATCGCGATTTTTGTGCCATTTTCAATATTGTACCGCCAAAAGTATATGAAGTTATGTATCGAATTGAACCAAATTTTTTGTGTAAGTGTATGACTATGGCTAATTGGTCCTCCCTGAATTTGAAAAAAAAATCCACCGGAAGGGGGCGCTGCAATCGCGATTTTTGTGCAATTTTCAATATTGTACCGACCAAAAGTATATGAAGTTATGCATCGGATTGAACCAAATTTTTTGTGTAAGTGTGTGGCTATGGCTAGTTCATCCTCCCTGAATTTGAAAAAAATCCGGCGGAAGGGGGCACTGCAATAGCCAATTTTATGCCATTTTCAATATTGCACCACCTAAAAATGTATAAAGTTAATCCTAGAACTGAACTAAATTGTTTGTATATGATTATTTTTTGGTAAGGCAAGTAGGTCCTCCCTGAATTTGAAAAAAAAAAAAACCTGCCTATCATTCTATTGTCCATCGGCTCGTGTAGAGACGGAAATTCGTTTTTACTCCGATTAATTGATTGAAGCAGAAATTTAAGATGAAAACCAAAGTTCGTATGGTATTGAATTACAATTATTAAAACATTAAAAAGCGTAACTATTTTTTTTTTAATATTAAAATGTATACGTATGAGATAGAAGAAAGTTTTGGGATTGGCAGATCCGACTAGTATTTTTTTAACATTTTAAAAGCATTTGATTTTCTACAGTTAAGAAAATAATAAGGAAAAATAAAACAACTATGCACTTGTTTTTCTCTTTTTCTTCTTCCCCTTTTTAGCCCTTTCAATATTTATTTAACAACATCCATATTTGTTAAATATTCAATCCATACATAATTCAGAAAATAATAAAATAATTACTACAATTCAACTATTCATTTTTTTAAACAATTTAAAGCATTTGATTTTCTACAGTAAAGAAAATAATAACGAAAAATAAAACAACTATGCAGTTGTTTTTATCTTTTTTTTTCTTCCCCTTTTTAGCCCTTTCAATATTTATTTAACAACATCCATATTTCTTAAATATTCAATCCATACATAATTCAGAAAATAATAAAATAATTACTACATTTCAACTATTCAACTTTTTTTTTATACAATTTAAAGTATTTGATTTTATATAATAAAGAAAATAATAATGAAAAATAAAACAATTATATAATAGTTTTTCCTCTTTTTTTTTTTTTTTCTTTTGCTACACAGTCTTTATTAAGTTCAAATTTTTGTGTATTTTTCTTCAAATCTAAAAGAAATATTTCGGACAAACAGACAAAAACAAAGAAAATATATGTTGCGTCCGAAGAAGCTGGGAGATTTCCGGGGGTTCCCTGGATTCTTGTGACGTATGATCCTGCATAGCAACGAGAGTGGGCGTGTTTGAGTCCCTAGTAACGAGCCAACCTTATCTATTTTAAAAGCCTTGGTTGGGTGGAAGTATCAAAATTATTCAGCAAGCATATGCCAAAAGAATTCTTAAAAAGTTTCATATGGAAAATTCTAAACTAGTATCCACTCCTATTCTTAAAGAAAACAAATGCAGAGAAGAATGATGAACATAGCAGTGAAGTCTTCCCTTATAGAGAAGCTGTTGGTACTTTAATGGATTTAATGATAAGGAAAGGGCATGTTTACAAACAAACACTTCTGTCAACCAATCTACCGCTACATTTTTTGTCATAGCGATCATTGTAGGAATCATCTTGACGACGTAGCCCAATCATATCATACTTACTTATGCAATGGCAAACTTAGACCAATCAAATTCCTAGAGTTCATCTGTACAGTGTCAGCCGTTAAAGAACGGACTGGTTTTTCTCTTATCCACAGTAATTCGTCCACAGTGACGTCAGCTGCCCTTTCCTTATAGGCACAAGGCCAGATATTGCCTTTTCTGTTGGTGTTCTTTCTCGTCATTTAGATAATCCCTCTAGAGAAGACTGGATGAAAGTAAAACGTGTATTTAGACACATCGCTGGTTCATATGATAAAGGTATTATATACAAGCATAATTACAAACCAGGATTACAGAATGTTACAGTGATGCAGATTTTGGTGGATGTAAAACATCTGGAAAATCGACTAGTGGTGTTGTGATTTTGTATAGTGGTGGTGCTATATCATGGCTTAGCCAAAGACAGTCTGTAGTTGCAACTTCTACGACAGAAGCAGAAATAATTGTTGCGAATGAATGTGCCAGAGAAGTAATTTGGTTGAAATCTCTTTTTACCAGTATTACAAAATTAGATGGAATGCCAGTGCTTCAAATTGATAATATAGCTGCAGTTAGATTAGCGCAAAATCCAGAATTTCATCATCGCACCAAGTATATCAGCATTATGTTGGGAAATAATTATTAATAATGTTGGTGGCAACATCAAATTTGTATTGCTGGTTTGGCAACGTTATGTTGTTGTTACTTAAGAACATGTAAAAACGATGTAAGCTGCGTTTTAGCGGTGTTTTTAGATTCGATGTAAAAATGTTACTCTAGAAAGTTTTTTTCTATTCTAAATTGTTCTTCTATTGTAAATAAACTTTTCTTTCTTAGTCACTTAGCTCTTACTTTAAAAACTTAACATGGCAGTAGAGCGCGGTTTCGAATCGAGCTTGTGACTAAGAACAATAAAAGTAACGAGAAAACGGAAGAAAAGAAAATTGTAAAAGTCGAATCGCTTAAAAAATAAAAATTAAAAATGACGAATATGTATGAAGATGTTTCGCAAGTTGAAAAACTTCGTGACTCAAGTTCATTCCCGCTTTGGAAATTTCAAGTAAGCATAATATTAAAATCTAATTCCTTGTTTGAAGTAGTAAATGGAACTAAAAATAAAGAAGGCCTAACGGCGGATGCCAAATTGGCGTAGGAAAAGAAAGATGCCAAAGCTCAACAGATAATAGTAACAACTATAGATAAAAAAGTGATGATGCATATTATAAATTGCGAAAATTCTCATGAGATGTGTAAGAAATTAATTAATATTTTTGAAAGAGATACGGAACAACAAAAATGTAACTTGCTACAGGATTTTTTCAACTACAGTTTTAGTGCAGAAATTGATATCGCTACACATATAAGCAGATTAGAAAACATTGCTTTTAAACTAAAAGCCCTTAATAAACAAATCGATGATGAAATGGTTATTTCTAAAATTCTAGCCACACTTCCAGAACAATATAAGCATTTTAGAACTGCATGGGACTCTACTAATACTGAAGAAAAAACCTTAGAAAAATTAACAGCAAGATTATTGAATGAAGAGTTGTGTACAAGAGGTGCAAATAAAAATGAAGAACCAGTTGCTTTCAAAATATTGGAAAAAAGATGCTTCAAATGCAACAGTGCAGATCATTTAGCAAGATCATGTGGTAAAGCTAAGTACCCTGTAAAAAGTGTTAAAGAACAGAGATGTTTTAAATGTGATAGCAAATTTCACTTGGCTAAAGACTGTAATAAAAGTAAGAATAATCGCCCCCGGTGCGGCATCTGTAAAAAGGATAATCATTCTGAAAAAGACTGTTTCTTTCGTAAAAATGGAAAACCAGCTGTTTCCTTTCTTGCTCAAGAATCTAGTAAAACAAGTTTTGTTAATAAATTCGTGGTAGATTCGGGATCCTCTTCTCATATGGTAAATAATAAAATAAT
Source organism: Maratus speculifer (assembly GCA_964019185.1). Lineage (NCBI taxonomy): Eukaryota > Metazoa > Arthropoda > Arachnida > Araneae > Salticidae > Maratus > Maratus speculifer. The sequence continues at coordinate 72,345,438 of OZ025289.1, forward strand.
GCTGAAAAATCCGGTGAAGATTTTTACTGAAATTGGATTAGCAAAGAAATCTGAAATAATGAAAGCTGAATATTTTGGAAAAATTGAAGCTGATATTTGCACATTAAAAATGTACTCTATATTCCGCAGCTGAGTAAAAATCTATTGTCTGTTAATGCAATTACAGAAAATAATGGAGAAGTAAAATTTGTTGAAGATAAAGTAGAAATTTCAAAAGATGGAAAAATTGTTTTGGAAGGATATAAAAACAACAAGGGACTCTACGAAATTGATTTAAATCAACAAAATGAAGCCTTGATTTGTGAGAAGAAAAATTCGACATTGTGGCATCGAAAACTTGGTCACTTGAGTAGTAAAAATATAAAAATATTGTTGAAAAATTCAAGTGGTATAGATCTAAAAGTTGACGACATAAAAATGTTAGAAGAAGATTCGTGTGAAATTTGTCTTAAAGCAAAGCAGACTAGATTTCCATTTAAATCGATAAGAACAAGAGCAACTAGACAATTGGAGCTGATCCATACCGATATTTGTGGCCCAATAGAAGTGAGTACATGGGACAGTAAAAGGTATTTCTTAACATGTTTGGATGATTATACTCATTTTGTTATGGTTTTTCTATTAGAAAATAAATTTGAAGTTGCAGACATTCTTAAACAGTATATTGAAGAAGTCGAAGCTAAGTGGTCACTCCGTGTCTCTAAATTACGCTGTGACAATGGAGGAGAATATGTTTCTCATAAGTTAGTGAACTGGTGCAAAAATAAAGGGATTGTTTTAGATTATAGCATTCCACATACGCCACAACTTAATGGAAAAGCAGAACGGTTGAATCGGACACTCTTTGAAAAAGTCAGAGCTCTAATATTTGATTCCGGACTCGAAAAAGAAATGTGGGGTGAAGCATTGCGAACTGCAGCCTATCTCCTAAACATAAGTCCAACAGAATCTATTAGTGTTACACCTGCTGAAATGTGGTTCCAAAAGAAACCAGATTTATCAAGATTGCAAATATTTGGCAGTGCGGCTTATGTTAAAGTACTTGGTCGGCTGAAGAAATTGGATAGTAGAAGTAATAAACTAATCTTTGTCGGATATGCTGAAAATGGCTACAGATTATGGGATCCAAAAGCTAAGAAAATACAAATTGCAAGAGATGTGATATTCCTTGAGCCTATAGTTAATGAACCAAATGATTTGATATCACCATTTAAATACTTTAATTTTCAAGATGAAAGTAGTGAAGATGAGGAGAATCTTAACGACATGAAACAAACTACATCAGAAGATCAAAACGTTGAAGAACTTGGACGAGGCAAAAGAACAAAGAAACCTCCTGTTTATCTTAATGACTATGCTTTGTTGACATATGAAGAAACCATTAGTGGAGAAGATAAAGAATTGTGGAAAGAAGCAATAGAAGAGGAAAAGAAATCTCTAGAAAAAAATGAAACATGGAAAGTAGTTGACAGAAATGCAGCAAAGAATAAAAAGATATTAAGTAACAAATGGATATTTAAAATTAAAGATGATGGAAAATACAAAGCACGTTTGGTTGTGAGAGGTTGTGAACAAAAATATGGTTGTGATTATGAAGAAACTTATAGTCCTGTTGTAAGCATTACTCCATTGAGAATTATTTTTGGATTAGCATTAAAGAAACAATATAAAATGATGAAATTTGACATTAAAACAGCATTTTTGTATGGCAAATTGGATGAAGAAATTTATATGAGTATGCCAAAAGGATATGATGACAAATCTAAGATAGGTAAACTTCAAAGATCATTGTATGGTTTAAAACAAGCACCTGTAAAATGGAACAAAATATTAACAGATTTTTTGAAAGAAAGTGGTTTTGTACAGATTAAATCTGAACAGTGCATTTTCATAACTGAAGACAAAAGCATAATATTAGCTATTTATGTTGATGATGGAATTTTAATTGGGTGTGATCATGCAAGATTAACAGATTTTCTTGAGAAGTTAAAAAAGGAATTTGATGTAACTTATGAAGAACCACATTCATTTCTGGGTATGAATTTAGAATTAAAAGATGGCACACTGAAAATTCATCAAGAACCATATTCAAAACAAGTATTAGAAAGATTTCGAATGTTGGATGCAAAGACAACAAATACACCTTTATTACAAAATGGAACAGTAAATTATATTCAAGAAAAAGAAAATGTGTTTCCATATCGAGAAGCTATTGGTAGTCTTCTTTATTTATCATGTAGAACAAGACCAGATTTGTCCTTCGCTGTTGCTTATGAAAGTCGCCATGTGGAAAACCCATCAAACTGTGATATTTCTAATCTCAAAAGAACTTTAAGATATTTAAAAGGAAACAAGGACTTGGGTGTAGTCTATACAACAAGTGGTAATGATACAGAACTGATTGCCTATTGTGATGCAGACTATGCAGGTGATCCTGATATTCGTAGAAGCACCACTGGATATGTAATATACTTTTGTGGAGGTCCAGTAACTTGGAGCTCGAGAAAACAGCCTATAGTAGCTACGTCAAGTACTGAAGCAGAATATATTGCAGCGGCTGAATGTTGTAAAGAACTTGTTTATCTCAAAACTTTAATTGAGGAAATTACAAATGATAAGATTTCTATAACTTTAAATATAGATAATCAAAGTGCTATAAATATAATTAAAAATGGGGTTGTAAGTAAACGAAGTAAACATATTGATGTAAGATTTTACTTTATAAAAGAGAAAGTTGATGAGGGTTTGATTAATATAAAATATTGCCCAACTGATATTCAAATTGCCGATATATTTACTAAAGCATTGGGACCAAACAAGTTTGAAAAATTTAAAGCTAAATTGGTAATGTAATATGTTTGTTTGAATTTAAAATTTACTGTGTTTGTATGTATGTATATATCTACTTTACTTAAATTATTTTGTAAGTGTAAAAATATATCTTTTGGTTAGAATGTAATACTTTATGTCTGTAAATGTAGTATATGTTAAAACTAGAATAACTTTAAGGGAGTGCTTTTAACTGTATTATTAATAATTAAGGGAGTGTGTTGGGAAATAATTATTAATAATGTTGGTGGCAACACCAAATTTGTATTGCTGGTTTGGCAACGTTATGTTGTTGTTACTTAAGAACATGTAAAAACGATGTAAGCTGCGTTTTAGCGGTGTTTTTAGATTCGATGTAAAAATGTTACTCTAGAAAGTTTTTTTCTATTCTAAATTGTTCTTCTATTGTAAATAAACTTTTCTTTCTTAGTCACTTAGCTCTTTAAAAACTTAACACATTAAACATTTTTTCATTAGAGAAAAAGTTCTAGAAAAGCAATTAGTAGTACAACAGGTTTCTACTGAAGATCAAATAGCCGATATGATGACTAAGGCTCTTTTTAAACCAAGGCTATTGACTCTGTTCTAAAATAGGACTTTTATAAGAACTATTTATTTCTAGAACTTTAACTGTTTTTTTTTTTTTTTAATTTTTTATGATATTTTATTTTAACAAGAGAAAGTGTTAAGATTCATTCACTAATGATTCATTCATTATATGTTAAAACAAAATATTTCAGGTAAGTTTGTTTCTACTCTTGTGGCAACAGTTAGCCACTTCAGTTGTCAATTTTGCCTCGATTTTGCCTGTTTGATGCGGCAGCATGCAGCTCGTATATTAAAGTATATTTCTTTATTTTAAATCTGCTCAAGTGAATTATTTGTTTCATAATGATAACTTAATAAATCTTATTAGGCCCAACTTCAGCTTGATCGAGTTCTAACTGTGGCGTCTACTTATATGAGAAGTCTGTGGTTAAGTCTCTTACAATGGGCGTGTTCAGCGCAACTTATCAATGTTACCGACCGATTGTAGGGCAGTACGAAAGCAAATTGTGGCACCAATGAAAACTATCCTGTATAATTGTAGCTGACGTCACACTTCGCCTTGATTTTCATTTCGTACTTGTCTACAATCGGTAAGTGACCGGTAAGTTATGCTGAACCACTGCCTGCTCTACAGAGGTCTCCTCTGTATAAAATATTTATCGTAATCGTATTTGACTTTATATTATACTCTGTTCACACTATGGATAGTTAAGATATCTCAGGCCTGGAACTCTCTCAGAGAGTTTCAACTCTCTCGGGCTAGATACAGGAACAACCACTCGCTCTCATTGGCTATAAAGCTTCGCTTTTACTGATTGGCTGTTGTGGGCGTCTTTATTTCAAGCGCATGCACATACGTTACCTTTGTTCAGTTCAGAGATACAGTGACATTCGCTGAGATATCTTAGGTAAGTTTTTCAATGTGAACAGGCATCGAATTCCGGGAGGGTCCACTTCAAACACGGCGACCTTAAGATATCTTAAGTTTGTGGTGTGAACAGGGTATTAGAGAAGAATACATTTCATCCTAACATAGAAAACAAATGGAATCAGTATTTTTTTTTTCATCCAAGTTATTTAATTTTCAAAATATTACTACATTGAAAAGAAAATATGATTAGTTTATCTTTTTACGTTTCTGACTGAAATTTCTGAAACGCAATCTCTTTTCGATCATTGATGTTTTACATGTGTGGTAAAACTATTTTTTTTTTATTTATCGCAAAGGTTTCACAAGTACTTAAAAGACGGGGCAGGAGTGAATGAGTTGATAAAGTATAAACATGATGCCTCGTGATATATGCTTACACCTCTGACTAAAGACTTCTAATTAATGCGGTTTCTATTTCTTTTTCTTTCCCACTTTTATCTGGATGATTTAAAATGAATTGTAGGTCAAAAGATAAATAACTTCTAAAGTTTTTTTCCTTTTTTTAAGCTATTGCATAGCTTTTATCTCAGGCTTTGAGCGCGGCGACCGAATGTAGAAATTCCGTAACGAAAAAAACCTAACACTCGGCTAACGTCGTTTCAGTTCGGCAGATATTGACGCGGTATTTTTCAGATATTTAGAGGATATCAAGTCTCAAACTTATATTTCTTATTTCAATTACTATAAATCTATAGTTTCAATAATAAAAATTCCTGATAGAATGTGTGTAGGAAAGAATCGTCTTAAGATAAAATAAGGTAGGATAATGTAGCTTTTGGTGATTGGAGACCCGCCCAATGTTGAGGATCGAAAAAGTTAAAATGCTTATAACTCGCGGTCTAATTTTCGTAGCGCGGCCAAATTTTGTTTGGTAATTTATTATGAGAAAGTGTTAATTTTTGGTGACAGGAGACCCCCCACGGTGAGGGTCGAAAAATTTAAAATGCTTATAACTCGCAATCTAATTTTCGTAGCGCGGCCAAATTTTGTTTGGTGATTTATTATGACACAGTGTTAATTTTTTGGTGACACGAGACCCCCCCCGCCATGGTGAGGGTCGGAAAAGTTAAAATGCTTATAACTCGCGATCTAATTTTCGTAGCGCGGCCAAATTTTGTTTGATGATTTATTATGAGACAGTGTTAATTTTTGGTGACAAGAGACCCCCCCACGGTGAGGGTCGAAAAATTTAAAATGCTTACAACTCGCGGTCTAACTTTCGTAGCGCGGCCATATTTTGTTTGGTAATTATGAGACAGTTTTAATTTTTGGTGACAGGAGACCCCCCCCCCACGGTGAGGGTCGAAAAATTTAAAATGCTTATAACTCTCAGTCTAATTTTCGTATCGCGGCCAAATTTTGTTTGGTAATTTGTTATGAGAGAGTGTTAATTTTTGATCACAGAACCCCCATGGTGAGGGTCGAAAAATTTAAAATGCTTATAACTCGCGATCTAATTTTCGTAGTGCCGGTAAATTTTGTTCGGTAATTTATTATGAGACAGTGTTAATTTTTGGTGACAGGAAACCCCCACGGTGAGGTTCGGAAAATTTAAAATGCTTACAACTCGCGATCTAATTTTCGTAGCGCGGCCAAATTTTGTTTGGTAATTTATTAAGGTATTGCATAGCTTTTATCGCGGGCTTTGAGCGCGGAGAAAGAATCTAGAAATTCCGTAACGAGAAAAAAACCTAACACTCTGGCTAACGTCGCTTCAGTTTGGCAGACTTCGGCACGGTATCTTCCGGTAGACTTCGGCAGACATTGACGCGGTATTTTTCAGATATTTTAGAATATCAAGTCTCAAACTTATGTTTTTTATTTCAGCTACCATAAACGTATAGTTTCAATGATAAAAATTCCTGATTAACCTACATGTATTGTAAGATAATAAAAATATTTTAAACGATATCAACTTCTCATTTATTCAGTAAAAGAAAAAAAATTGTTGTCGGTCATCACGCTCAAAAAGTGTAACTTGAATTAATATAAAAAAGAAAAAAACTGCATAAATAAAAAATAAATAAATAATTATAATTGCATAAGTTGATAAAAAATGCTGTGTAATAGCTTTACCACGGCAGTCCCCGAGTGCCACACGTATTTTTTGTGTGTGTGTATGTGTAAATTGTTGTCGTTATATCGATTTGAGGTCTGTTGTTTCAAAATTAAAGGATGAATTCAATTAATACTTTTATTTTGTTGCGGTAAATTAATTTGCTCTGGAAGAAAGAAAGAAAATAACAAGTTGTTTGTAGATTCTGCCATTGCAGAATTTAGTTTCGCCTCCGATTAAAAAAAAAAAAAATCGATAGAGGTTTTAGAAAGGCGACCCCGTTTAGAATGCAATGAACTAACTTCGTTTTTCTTGTGTTTATCAATATAATAGCAAACAGAACGGCGTGTAATACCCAATTTATTAGACCCTCTCTGAGACATTGGAATTGCGGAATAATAAAGAGATACAATTGGACGTGCTACTTCTTTATTGACTAGATTAATCAAAAACGGATTTTTTCTTTAGTTTAAACGCTTTTTTATAGACTCTGAGAAAAAAGAAATGCATTTTAACAATAAAATTGTATGAATGTCTTGTTTTAATGCCTAGATTACGAAAAGTGGGCCACAATTTTTGACACGATACTTTTTAGCCTCTCTGAAAAAAGTAGCATCAAAGGCTATATAAAAAAAAAAAAAAAAAAAAAAAAAATCGATAGAGGTTTTAGAAGGGCGACCCCGTTTAGAATGCAATGAGCTAACTTCATTTTTCTTGTGTTTATCAATAAGGAAAGAGCAGCTGACGTCACTGTGGACGAATTAGTGTGGATATGGGAGAAAAACCAGTCCGTTCTTTAACGACTGACACTGTACGGATGAACTCCGGGAATTCGATTGGTCTACGTTTGCCATTGCATAAGTAAGTATGATATGATTGGGCTACGTCGTCAAGATGATTCCTACAATGATCGCTATGACAAAAAATGTAGCGGTAGATTGGTTGCCAGAAGTGTTTGTTTGTAAACACGCCCTTTCCTTATATAATAGCAAACAGAACGGCATGAAATGCCCAATTGATTAGCAATTTCTCTCTGAGACATTGGATAATAAAGAGATACAATTTGATGTGCAACTTCTTTATTGACTAGATTCATCAAAAACGGATTTTTTTTTCTTTAGTTTAAACGCTTTTTTATAGACTCTGAGAAAAAGGAAATGCATTTTAACAATAAAATTGTATGAATGTCTCGTTTTAATGCCCAGATTACGAAAAAGTGAGCCACAATTTTTGACAACGACACTTTTTAGCTTGTCTGAAAGAAATAGCATCAGAGGCTAATAATAAAAAAAGAAAGGAAAAAAATACCGATTGTGGGATTATGTTTTCTTAAATACTTAGAATAATTTCAGCGAATCAAATTTGAAAAAAAAACATTGCTGTGTTTTACTTTAGTTTTAATTTTTGATTTTTACTTTCATTTATTTTCTTTATTGTTTAAAATATAATTTATTTTAAATAAATTATCTATATGAATGTATCATATTTCCGAAACTCATTAAAATGTCAGAAAACGTAAATGTTTGACAAAGAAAGAAATAAAAAGGATTTTGAAAAATAATTAGTCTTCTTAAAGTAGCATTTTTGAGAGTTATATAACATAAAAAATTAATTCTTGCTATTTTGGTAAATAAGTGCACATTTCAAATTAATAGTGTGTTTTTTCCAAAAATAATAGAATACATTTATTCGATATATTTAATTATCCATACATATTTATTTATTTCCATTTTCAAAAATACTTGTAAAATCAATGGGATTTGCGATCACCTTAATTGAATTTATTATTCAGTTTCATTAATTATTATTCAATACATTTAATTCCATAAATTTATTTATCTTTTTTAAATTTTTTTATACGTAAGATATAAATAAAGAGATTTTATCATTAACATTTCTTTGATGAATGTATTTTAAATTATTGAAGTTTACTCATCATTATCAAGTACCCTTTATTTGATATTTCTTTTCTTATCCATTACTACATTTTTTTTCCTTTTTTTTTTTTCAAAAATATTTTTAACATTTAATAACATTTTAGAAATGTATATTTTAAAGTATAATTCGATTTTACTTAGTATTATTAGATACTTTTTTTAAATGTGTTTTATGATTGATTATATATTTAAATAAAATTTTTGAATTTTCAAAAATATCTAAGATTTAATTAAACATTTTCAAACTATTTTTATGTATATCTGTATAATTAATATTAAAAAGTAGCATGCAGAAGCTGCTTGAAAATTTATTTTATTATATTTGTTTGTGAATAAATCAGCTTTATAAAAACACTTATTTTGGTTAAATTATTTAGAAACAAACTTATTATTTCTCTTAACAAAATTAAACTTTATTTGAATTAAATATTTCATATATTGCTATAGTAGAGGCAAGCAAGTCTTTTGTAATCATATTATATTGTTTTTTTAACACGAAAATGTGGTTAAAATATGCATTATATATATTTACAAAGTCATTTTTATACTAAAATTTCTGAGAGAATACCTTAATTTTTTTGCGTGAATATATATAATATCAACCTCTTTCATGTATGTGCATTTCAAAAGATTCCATTGAAAAACGATTTTTTTATAATTTTTTAAAGGACACTTTACAAGAGTTAGGCTTAGCTGCACAAAATCCTTCGGCCCTGAAAGTGAAATCAAATTTTCCCGCTCCGTCCTCATTAAATATATATGCAGTTTTGTCCTCAGATGCGCGCATTTGAAAGCGCGCGCCATCGCGAACGGGTTAATGCCTCGGTTCGGGGATCTCGCTTCAAAAAATGACTTGAGTTAAGTGACTCAACTATCTCAGTGTCTCTGTTGTTAAAAGCTATCTGTTTTCTGACCAATGAGAACATTTTATGGGCTTTTTTCTAGATTCTGCTCACAGACCCCTTGCATTGACGTCACAACAATGGCTGATATTCTCATCTGGTGCACATCTGGAGCCCAAACAAAACATCACAACTCCTCGTTTGCCGTTTAAAACACTTGTAGTCTTTCTGTTTAATTTTGATTTTTCTTATTTTTGCATTAATTTTCTAAGTACTTAAAAAATGAAGCTCATATCACTATGTTTACAAATGTGAAAACACCACATTTGCCGTATGTTTGGGCGCCAGATGAAGCATGTGACGTCACGTGCAAGGGGCCTAATGCGTATTTCTAAATTGTGTTCGATTCGCCCCATTGGCGAAAACTTTTGGCGAAAAACCTTGGCGAGAGCGGTTTTGAGATGCAAATGAAAAATGGAACTCCGGTAGCTCATGTGCGCCTGCGCGTTCTTCCGCTGTTGATTACGATTCGATGGCAAGACGTTGTTGTTTTGTTATTGTGTATGCGTTTAGATTTTCTATTACGATTTTGACTTATTTTTGCGTCCGTTTTTAAATTTTATTCACGTTACACCTACTAACAACAATAAATAAATAAATAACGCTATTCATCTTTGTATTCTTTTGTGTGTTTATGCTGCATATTATTTTATTTCCGAAGTAGCAGCAGTATTATAACAAGATAGAATCATAATATGTTTATATTTTACTTTTTGTCCTTTTATTTTGCAGATTTTTTTTTTACTATAAAATATATTTTCACACATTTAATAAGTACATCTTTCAGTTAATTGTGTGCTTTGTTGTCAATTGCAAAATAAAATATTTAAGTGTAAAATTTAGCATAAATATTTACGAAAATGTCTTGCCAAAAGACTAGAGCGAGAAAATTTCCCCAAAAAAATCTTTGAAAGATAAAAGTTAAAGAATTTTTATTAGGTATAAACACCTGTAATGATAAAAGTTGATAGTGTACTTAATTTTCATTTTTCAATATAACAACTTATGTTTTATAATATTAAAGGTAAAATTAGCATCAAAATACAGTTGAATAAAACTTTTAAAAGTTGTGAAATTATTCCTTAAAATAAATTTTTTGACTAATCAGGTGTCGACATGAGAAAAATTGCTTGTAGTATCATATTTATCATGAATTTATTTTTTGTTTATGGTAAAATGCTTATACATTAAAATGTTACAGCAGCAAATAAGCTATATATTTAATATTTCATACAAATTCTATATTGAAGCAGTAAAAAAGAAAAAAAAAAAGATGAATTTAATATCTATAAAGATATATGTTGCTTACAGGGTTTGTTTCTTCCAAGCCAGTAGAAGAAACTGGAAAAAATGGAAGAAATCAACAAAAAATCTATATATGTTTATACATATATATGAATGGCCAAAAATTGTTCCAACCACCAAGATTCTTTACATTTGTTTCATTTAAAATATAAACATTTCACTCATTTTATTTAAAATATATTCACGTAGAATATACATACTGCAAAAATATAAAAAATGTAACCTTTACACATTTCATTAAAAAAAACAAAAGAATGAAAATCAGAAATAACACTGTAAAGCAAAAGAATCTGTTTCATCATCAAAATAATTTTTCTAATTTTCTTGTGTGAAAAATAAATCTGATATTGCTAGGATTAAAATGCTATTGACGAGAAATAGGCTGGGTTACGTAAATGTATGGAAAAACATTTCCACATAGTGGGTTTCTAAGACATTTGTAAGAGAAATGGGGCAGACATAATGCACCACGTTGGCTCAATTTTTTTCTCCCGCCAGTTTGGTAATTTTCTTCTTTTTTTTTTTTTTAATATTGCTTTAAGTGTTAATATTTACAATTTATTTTGATTTTTATATTTATTACTATGTTTACTATTTAGAATTGCTTTTTTTAAATTGCAATTGTTATTCAACAATTTATTTTCAACTCATGCACGTAACCAAGGGGGGAGGGGGAGTGCCTGGGCATCCGCTGCTCATGCAGATACACGAAGGATTTTAAAATCGAATTAAAATAATCAGAACTAAAAAAATATTAAGAACAATTAACTATTTTTATTTTCCATATATCCTATCATATTCTATTCATATATCTTTCTCATATATCACTTCTGTGGATAACAACAACAATTTCTCAAATATCATTATGCAAAACTGAAAATTAATATTTTCACATTACATGTGCACTCATTTATAGAGATGTAAATTTTTAAAACTAATTTTAGCTGACCATGTTTGAATTTATTATTTTAAAATTGATATATCTTCTTACCGAATAAGTTTTTTTTTCTTTTTTAATCATTCGTGACTACACACACTCACACAAAAAGGAATGAATAATAATTTTCATTCAGAATTTTTAAATAAAATATTTTTTATATAACATTTTGTGAAAAACTCATAATTTTTCAGGAGAAAAAAAATATTGTAAATAATTTTTATTGACAACTTTCACAATTTTCTCAAAAAAAATTCATGAATGTATGTGTAACTAAAATTAATTGTATGAAGTCTAATAACCCCCATTTTTTTTAATAGAAATTTTATTATTCTATTCTTCAGTGTAAAATTTTTTTTTTCATCGGGGGAAGGGGGGAAGCAAATATTCGAGGGTTTTTTGCTACTAAGTCATATTTTCAAAAATGACATTAAAAACTTAAAATTCAAAATAGTTTCACTATGTTAGACTAAAAATTTCAATCCAAAATCCTTTTTCGAATGCCAAAAATCACTGTGAAAATCGAAAGAATGCTGAAAATCACATTAAAAATTGCAGAATATTGAATGGATATATATCATTGTAATTTAAAATGTTTCACCAATAAAAAATCAACATAAAGTTCACAACTCACTTTTTTCGACCTAATTTTAAATTTTTTAAAAAAATTTAAATGGCCGCCATTTTGAAACAAGAAGGCAGATGGAACTGATTAAGGAACTCGTTCCAGGCTTTATTATGTACACACCAAGTTACATCCAAATCGATTTATAAATACGAGTGTTATGTGACAAAAATCTGATCGTTTCAAAATGTCAGCCATAAGAAAAATTCAAAGTGCTATAACTCAATCATTTTTTAAAATATAGACAAAGTAAAAAGTGTTCTGGAATTGATGTTTTATGATCTAACACATAAAATGAAAATATTTTTCAACTTTTAATTTTTTTTGCATTTTATTTTAAATTTAAAAAAAAATTTAAATGGCCGCCATTTTGAAACAAGATGGCGGATGATGCTGGCCAACGAACTCGGTCGAGATATTTGTATGTACTATGTACATACGAAGTTTCATTCAAATCGGTTCATAAATACCTTAGTTATCGCATGACAAAAATCATATATATATATATGTCAATATTTGAACGGAGAGGTTTTGGTGTCTGGGGGTCATGATCGGAGAAAATATACCAAAATTTTCTGGAAGTGCTTTACTCCGGACGGCTGCAATAGGTAGCTTTTTAGTTTTTGTAATGAAAGCTACCTAAAAATGATTGAAAAATGTTGTATGTCTTACAAATTTTTTTTCTAAAAAAAAAAAAAAAAAAAAAAAAAAATTAACAAAAATTCAAACAATATTATGGATTTTTCAAAATAAATATCAACTTTCTATAACTTCAATTTATTTCTTTTACTGTTTAGTAAGCAACAAATTAGTATTTAACAGTATACTGTATACATTGCAATGCATTTTTTAATGCATAAACATTGTGCTTTTTCATATTTTGAAGTTGATCTGTGTTCATCGGGGTTTTTTTGTTTGTTTGTTTGAAACGCTTAAAAAATGATGGATCGAGATCCTATGTTATTTATAAATTATATAATATAAAGAAGTCAGTTTTTATATAAAAACAGAAGTAAATAGTATGTAAAAAGCAATAATATATACATATGTATAAATAACTGTATATATAAATATAAACAAACCTCACAAGGTTTCTTCTTCTTCTCATAGTCATTTATTATATCATTCGAAAAAAAAATTGCACTTTCTGAAGCCCTAATTGCATAAACCATTTTTCATAAAATTCCAAGGCACCAAAAACTATACGTACATAACTGGAGGTAGAATCATACCAGATCCAAAATTTAATAAATTATGAAAGAAAATAGTTCAACAATATCATTAAAGAAGAAGAAAAAAAAAAAAACAGAACAAAATATGATTAATACCTTTTATTTGTTCATGTTATCATAAGAAATATTCAATATATGAACTTTTGAATGGAAATGCTCTGACATCTATATTTCTAGAAGCTATCCTTTTCAATATAATTTCGAAATAGTTATGGAAATTTAAAATTTCTAGATATAAAGGCAATTGATAAACTACTACCACTTATACTAATTTACAATTTTATGGAATTAAAATTCTCATACATGAAAATAATTTTCATCTAGAAATGGCATTTTATAAGGTTTTGAACAGACACATTTTTTGAGAGAAGAAAACTCATAGTTAAAATCTATTAAAATCCAGCATCACTCAAAAAACCTGCCAGCCTTGATTTGTTTACTTTTATTGCACAGTAAATAAGTAATCAATCATAAATAACTCTTGGGGGGGGGGGAGGGAAAATTTAAAAGATGTTATTAAATATAGGGTTAGGAATTAATAAAAGATGGGAAGAAAGTGGAAACTTCATAAAGGAATATCAATACACACATAACAAAAACCATGTGTTATCAAACTACTTTTTATTCCAAACTATACTTATTACAAAGAAAATTTATGAAAAGTTTCAAAAAAGACTTCAAGTAAGGAATATAATTTTTGAGATTTTGATTACTCTAAATTTTATAGATGTTTATACATAGCAAAAATTGAATTTAAAGTAAATAAAAATTTGGCAGGGACAATCTGAATACAATTCCCATGATACTTACTACCTGTGAAAAAGTTTAAAAACTGATAAAAAGAAATAATTAAAAATGAAAATAAATATTAAATGAATAAAAATGAAAATAAATATTAATATAACATCAATAATTCTTTAGCAAAAAAAAAAAAAAAAATACTTAAGACTATTAAACAAAAAAGAAACAGCAAACACAGCAAGCAATAAACATAAACAAACAACAGCGCCCCCTGGTGCTGCTTTAACATAACAATGATATAGGTACCAGCACCATCTATTGATGAAATATTGAATAATATAAAATGGTTTCAAACTATGGATGTTTAGAGAGAAAAAAAATCAAACTCAAATATTCAGAAGATTAAAAAATGAAAAAAATATTATATATATCTTATTAAAAAAAATGCAAATGTCTTATCTTGAAAAATAATTTAATGTTCATAATATGCAAATTCTTTAAATAATTTATATTTTGAAGGATTTTACTAATTTCTCTGTAATATCTTTCAAAAAACTTATATATCTTAATAATATTGCTATCAAAAAGTTAAACAAACCTATCAAATAAAGTGTTTCCTGTTTAAAATTATATTTTGTAATAAAAATATTGTATAAGTAAATATATACATCATAGATACAGATTCATCGTAGACATGCATGTGTTAACTAGATTTTTTTGTTGTGGCCGCTAACTTTTTGTGTATAACTTTTTTTAACGATATTTTTCCTAGTAATAATAATTTTAAAAAAAAGGCCTGGTTTGTATTTTTATTTTTATAGTGTATAATAATCTCATATATTGACAATTTTTTAAGCATACTTTTGTATGACAAAATCAAAATAAGAAATATCATTTTCCTTGTATTTTCCATTATCATAATTGCCGTTTTTTTAAGCGTATCTTGCCCAACATATTTTTCCAACTGTGCATGTTTAAGATTTATACTTTACTTAATTCAAATTTCAAGAGTTTTATGATTAAGGCTCTCTGCCCCCGAAAACACTCATAAGCTAATGCTATTCCTATAGGGTGGCATTTTTATAATAACTCATAGGAATTTAATATTTCCAACTGAGTGAAAAATTGCCTAAGCCGGGAATTGAACCCAGGTCCTTGGCTTACAAGGCCAATGCTTTACCATTTAAACTAATTGGGCAATAGCCAGCCGGAATTTTTCACTCAGATCCATCATTCTAATAACTCTTTTGCATTTTGACATCTTTAAATAATTTTCTTTGCATTGGATAGCTGAGGTCCCTCTCAAGATCGCTCCTTGGTTACCTTGCAGATATTTTTTATAAAATTACTTTCACTTTCTGAACCAATTCTGTACATTAATGATGCACAACCTGTGGCCCGCAATGGGTTAACATGTGGCTAGCGAGTTTCGTCAATTCACTGCAGGAAAATATAAATTTCTTCATTTAAAAAATGCAAATTCCGTGGACTGGCATGCAAAAATCACGAATTTCATTGATCAAATGCAAAAAAAAAAAAAAAAAAAAAAAATTTTGTTGATGCAGTTCAGGAAAAAATAGGAAATTTCCCTGATCAGGCATGAAAAAACTACAAATTTCGTTGATCAAATGTGAAAAACTGCACATTTTGTTGATTGAGCAAGGAAAAAGTCAAGAATTTTGTTGGTGATGCAAAAAAAAAGATTTTTTAATTAAATTCATTGGCAAAAAAAAAAAAAAAAAAAAAAACATGATTTCTCTGTTTATTACGTGAAAAAATGCGAATTTCCTTGATTAGACTCGAAAATTTTGTCAAACAGGGATGAAAAAAAGCAAAAATTTTGTTGATCAGCTATGAAAAAATCGTGTTTCTCACTTTATCAAATTGTAAGTTTCATCTTTTCGCTTAAAAAAATTATGGGTTAATACAAAAATCGCATATTTCATCAATTAAGACAGGAAAAATCGCATATTTTGTCAATCAGAAACCAAAAAATTGCAAATTTCTTTGGTCTGAAACAAGAATATTGCGAAATTTGTTGATCGCATGCAGAAAAATTGCTAATTACGTCGATCAGGTTCTAATAAAATCTCAAATTTCCTTGATCAAGTGCACAAAAATCGCAAAATTTGTCGATCATATGAAGAAACATCGGGAAACTTGTCAATTGGCTTTATAAAAATCACAATTTTCACCAATTTCATTAAAATTACGAATTTCGTCCAGCAAGCTCAGAAAAATCGGGAATGTAATTGATCTTGAACAGTAAAATATTGCGAATTTCGTTCATGGACTTCGTAAAAATCGAGAACTTCGTCGATCAGTTTTCTAAAAATCATGAATACCGTCTATAGGCTTTGAAAAATTAGTGAGTTGTGTTGATAAGGTGCAGAAAGATTAGGAATTTTCTCGATCGACTTCTTAAAATTAAAGAATTTTGCCGAATAGGAGAGAAAAAATCGTAAATTTCATTGATCAAGTGTAGAAAAGTCACAATTTTTTCAGCTTTGTAATTATTGCGAATTTTATTCATCAGCTTTGTAAAAATTGCAAACTTTGTTGATCCAGTTTGAAAAAATAACGAATTTTCTTGATCAAGTTAGAAAAAATTGCATATTTTATCGATCGGCTTTGGAAAAATCATGAATTTTATCGATCCACTTGAGAAAAATCCCGAATTTTGTCGATTGTCTTCATAAAATCGCGAAGTTTGTTGATTGCCTTAGTAAAAACCGTGAATTTTGCTGATCAGCTTCGTAAAAATCGAGAATGTCGCTGATCAGCTTTGTAAACCGCGAAATTTATTGATCATGTCATGAAAAGATCATGAATTTTCACGATCGGTTTCGTAAAAATTGCGAATTTTGTCGATCAGTAATTTCTTTAATCATACGAAGAAAACTGCCAAATTTCGCTGATCATGCAAAGAAAAAACAGGAATTCTGTCGATCATGCGAAGGAAGTCTCTAATTTCATTGATCATGCGAAGAAAATCACAAATTTTGTAGATCGACTCCTTAAAAATCGTGAATTTCGTTGATCATGCGACGGACAATCACAAATTTCGTCGATCTTGTGAAGAAAAATAGCAAATTTCGTCGATCTTGTGAAGAAAAATAGCAAATTTCATCGACCAGCTTCGTAAAAATCGCAATATTCCTTGATCGGCTTTTTTAAATTCTTGAATTTTGTTGATTAGACATGGAAAAATCGTGAATTCCTCGATCGTTTTTGTAAGAATTGCGAATTTTGTTGATCATATAAAAGAAGATCGTTAATTTTCTCGATGAACTTTGTAAAAATTGTGAATTTTGTAAAAGCACAAATTTGGGTAATCAGACATAGAAGAATTACAAACTTGATTGATCAAACACAGAAAATCGTGAAATTCATTAATCAGACATGCAAAAATCTTGTTGATCGACTGCTTCCCTCTTCTTCATTCATAAAGCTCAGATTTTTTTAGGCACCACCATTTATGCTTGTTTTTTAGCACTTTTAATAAAAAAAATTTACTCTCCAGAATAAGGTCAAAGAATATTTTTACATTTTGAAAAAAAATCCTTGTTGTATATAACATTTTTTGACGAATTTCTCACTTTTTGAGATTTTTTTGATGAAATTCACATATTTATTTCACGATAACTCTGCCGATTTTTTTCTGCAATCTTGAGACGAAATTCACATTTATTAAGCGACCCAGGCGTAATTTTGTTCTGAATTTTTCAAAAATTTAAGGTATTTGGTTCCAAAAATAAAAAAAAACAGTGTTCCGAATTTCACACAAATGGTCGCCGAAAAATTCAATTTTGTAAATCGCTCGATGAACAAACTCGAATTTTGTCAGAGAATCGCTGGAAAAATGTATATTTTGTCAGAAGATCGTGAAAAAACACAAATTTGATCAGAAGATCGCAAGAAGAAAAAAAAACACTCATTTCATGAGAAGATTGCGAAAAAAAAAAAAAAAAAATCTTAGAAAATCATAAAAAAAACCCACAAATTTCATCAAAGGATTAAAAATAAAAACGCGGATTTCATACAGGGATCAGAGAAAAAATGCAAAAATCTTTAAATGATCGCAACAAAATGACAAATTTTGTCAAGAGATCAGGAAAAATCCTCAAAAAATCACTAAAAATTGGGAATTTTCATCTAAAAATTGTGAAAATCTGCAAATTTCCTCAAAAAAAATTGAAAAATCTGTTATAGGGCCGCGTAAAAACAGTGTCTAAACTGGATTTCCTTCCACATACATACTTTGTTGAAAACTGTCAGAAATGCTGTGAATTTTAGATTTTTTCTCTCACACAGAATCACCTTTGAAGCGACCTTTTGATGAATTTGGCAGTTTTTCCACTATCCTTTAAAGAATTTTTTTTTCTGATCTTTCGACCAAAATTGCTATATTTCGCATTCCTTCGAGAAAATTGATTTTTTTTTTCACCATCTTTTGACAATTGGTCAGTTTCTGAGAGCGACTGACGAAATTGATTTTTTCAGCAACCATTCGTCATAATTAGCGATATCTATCTGTCTGAATTTTTCATAATTTTTGGAATTGAATACGTTAATATTTTTTGGAAAATTCGGAACAGAATCACCTTTTTTTTTGCTGCAGAAATAAAACAAAATTTGACAATTGATCAGAAGAAAAAAATTATGAAATTTGTCAATCGGTCCTAATCGGAAACAATCTTAAATTTCAATGATCTTTAGTGTAAAAAAACTTGCGAAATGTGTCAATAAGTCGCACAAAATTATCACAAAATTTACTAAACGGTCGTGGGAGTTGATCGTAGTTTCAAAATGTAAATTTTTTTAGAAAATGCCGATTTTTTTAGGCGGTAGCTTCCCGCCCACGCTATTATTTTGGGCGGGATTTCAAAATTTTGGGCGTGAATCCTTTCATCCTGCCTTAAAATTCAAGCCCCGTTAGAATTTCTGAGTTATTTGCTTATATTTTTTCTCATGTAAACAATTATTTTTATGTGTTTATTATACAATGTGGCCACTGGATTCTTTAGGTTTAGGAGCCATTGGCTCCATCTATATTTTGAGAATCTGCACCTATAATATAAATGCAAACTACCTTTGGATTATATTTTATCTTAGAAGCTCATATAACAGTAAAAAATAAATAATAAAAATAATTCAAGATTTCATGTACTAATATTATACATTATTCAGTATACTGGAACATATAGTATTAAAGTAAAGCTAATTGGCATGTAGAATCCACAGAAAAAAAAAAAAATCTCAACAGGATTAATTCTAGACAGGTTTCATTTCTACAAGTATCCTAAGGCTGTTACAACTTTCTTTATACAGTGTGTGTTCTGAAGTGCATAGGTGTATTTTTTTTTTTTTTTTTTTTTTTTTTTTTTCTTGCAGGAAAAGATTTAAAATAGTCTGCAAAATTTTGCGCTCTTAATTTCTTTCTTTCACAAGCATGGGATACTTGCAGTAATATTTTTTTAATTCTCAAGGAAAACCGCAATATTTTTTATTTTATAGTGAAACTATGCAAAATTCATTCTACAATCGAACATGAAAAAACTAAAAAACAAACATTAAAAAATCATATATTTTATAAATATAGCATTATAAGAAATAATTAGATTCTCATTATAATGTATTGTCATAAATTCATAGATTGCAATAACTAGTGTAAGTGAAAAGCTTTAGGAAGAACCTTGTCAAATTAGATATTTTTATTTTAGATTTCTATAATTTAAAATAATCCAACATGTAAATATACAGAAACACCTTAACAAATACATTTTATTTCACTGATGTTGATGCATGTGATATATATCAAGATTTGAGAACCGTTGAATACGTGTTCAAAGTTTAAAACATTAAATAGGGTATTAATCAATTTGAAAATTGTTCATTAATAATACAGATTTAAATTACTTTTATTCTTTTGATGAATGCTAGGATTTGAATTTGAAATACATAAATCACAGTTTAATGTTATTAAATATGCACTAGAAAAATAATACGCAGGTGTTTGGAATAAAAATCAACATAAATGGGAAGAAAAAGCTATGCTTACCAAACTTGAAACTGCTCTATTTTCATAGTGGATCCATTAAATTAAATTTTACAGCAGATTATTTAGTGTTTGGCTAGCAAGTATACACCTTCAAAGCAGAAGAAGAAATTTCACTTGCTGCTTCAAAAGTGTTCCCAGCTGGCCAATTATTTCATAAATTGAATTAAAAAATGTCCGCACTTTCTTTAATATTGAAAAAATCTTACATAAGCAATCGCTCTGTTTCGCGAAGCACATGGCAACTACATAAATTAAAATTACAAAACTAAAAATAACTGCTCACTAAATTGTGACATTTCCTTAGTTTATGAATAATAGAAAAAAAATATTTCATATACTACAAGTAAATCATTCAAATAAGCATATTTTTAAAATCTAAGCTATACATCAACAGGTATTTCGTGATGTAAACAAACCTCGTCGAGCTTCGCATGCGCGACATAAGCTGCGCGAGTGAATTTAATTTGTATAACCCTATTGTTTTAGCACTCTCGCCAAGCACTTTCGCCGACGATTTTCGCCAAGGTGGCGAATCGAACACAATTTAGAAAATCGCGGGCCTAATGGTCAAAAAATAAATAGCCTTTAAAAACAGAGGTAAATTTTATGATATTTTTTAGCAGTGTAAATCTGAACTTTCTCTTTTAAGTTTTAAATATTTATTTTTTCTCTTCAGAATCTTAACTTTATGATCTTTATAATTTCGTATTAACTTTCATTGATTACGATTTTGTTTCCCAGAATTTGGCAACTGTGCTTTGTTTTTCACAATTTTTTCTTTCTTGTATGGCAACCGTCCTTTAACCAAAATGCTTCATCGACTTCTCCGCCATTGTTATTGAATTTTTATATTAATTCATCTAAATCGTTTTATTATTACTAATTTCAAATTTGTAGTGTTATTTTGAAAACGATTATCTTTAGCTTTAGTGTGGTTCTGTTTTATTTTGGATCACCGTTGCTTATAGAATGCAATGTGAATTTAACACAGATTATCTCTAAGCCTAATACAAGTAGCATTAGTATTGTTGTTTTGTCAAAGAAATGTCGTTTTTTAGGAATAAGTGGTAGTTGGATTGCCCTTATTCAATTAAACTAAAAAAGAGATAATCATTGTTTTGACTGTGTTCATAATTTGAAAGAAAATGTGTAATTCAAGATTACAAATTGATGATCTATTGGACATGATATCTAGTATTTCCAAAAAGAAGGCAAAAATTCAAGGAGATCTTCGACTTGAGGCTCTTTTAAAATGTACATACAAGTTGCTAGATAATGAATTGAGGATGAGACAACTCAGTCGCAAGAGAAAGTGGATGGATATGGTAACAGACTCAAAAAAGTCTAAATCTGACGATGCTGTTCCAATGGAAGAGAACACAGATGATGATCTTTTAGGTCTGAATGACTTTTTCAATAGTCTTAAATGTTTATAGTATTTACTTAATTTTAGCAGAAATTTAATAATATTAAATAATAAATTCTTTTATTAATTCTAAAATGTTTTCTTCCTGGACTTGTGAAATGGGTTGCTATGCTCTGTGTATTGTTAGTACAATTTATTTATTTGATTTCTTTTGCAGCGATAGAAACTTCCTTATTGTCCGTTCTGTCCATCTTAAGAAGCAACGATTGTGTGTAATTGCTTTCATTGGATGATGTGACATTGGTAATGATGCTTAGACATTTTTATATTATGCAAATAATAATGAATTACTGTAAATAAACGATCAGTTTGCATTAAATTTACATCTGTGAATATTCACCTAATAGTGTGTATGCTTCTTTAATTTTATATAAGTATAATTATATATATAAAAAAATACTAGTCAATAAATTGATGCAGATTGATTGTTTTAATTTTTCATATTTGATTTATAGTTTTTTTTTATACAATACCTAATTTAAATATTCAATAGTGGTCACGTGCATGCGATTTCTAGCTGTTTATTTTATAACATATTTGGTTTAAATATTAGAATTGATCATGTGTGTACTGTGTTGTTGTGTTTATGCACATATATGTGCATTTTTCATTTGTTATAATTAAATAAAATGATGTAATTTTTTAACAAAATGTATATTAAATAAACAAAAGCAGTCGTTCATTTTGTAGTTTATTTTTGTATTTAATGTATACCACTGTTGCAAATTGCATTCTTTCAAGTAAAAAACTGCATCCCTCAGGACCCATCACAATTTGTTTTATGTATATCTTCTCCATTTTTTTTTTCTTTCATGAAAGTCATGTTATGATTCATCTCTGCCATTGCTTTAGTTGAACGAGACGATTAAAGTTACAAAACAGCTCACATATTAAAATGGTGCCAGTGACCTATTTATAAAATATAAGTGGTATTAGTTTCTAAATCAAGCAAAATTTATTTTATATAAATATTTAAAAATACTGTTTCAAGTTATTCATTTCTACTCTTTTTGGTAACTTTCATTCAAATACTATTTTGTAATCATTTGATGCCTTTTGTACTGGTTTTAAATATCTGTTTTATGTAACACTTATGTCCAGCTAACCGAAAAGTACCCATTTTTCTTGTAATGGCGTGGTCTTATTTGGATATTTTTGAAGCTTTGTTTATAAGCCTATTATTATAAAAATAATGTACTTCAATTTTGCATCGCATAAAACAATAAAAAATCCTTATATTTTAAATTATATATTGTTTTTGGTTTTCCTTATATTAATTGGCTGCTTATGGTAAATTGCCAAGTATTTTACTCATCACTATCATTCGCATTGTGTTCCATTTTGATTAAATTTGTTTAAAATTTTTCATAATTTCCATGTCAAAATACATATATTTCAAAGATTTAAAATGTCTTTCATTCATCTCATTTAAAATGCAGAATAAATATTTAAATAAGAAACACCATAATCAAAACAATTGATTTGCCAGTCTCAGTATTTTTTCTAATTTGCAACTAAGAAAAATAAAAACTGCTTCTGTGTGAGATTTTCTCCTGGTTAACATAAAATTATCTTCTTCCTCCTCCCACTAAGTAAAATTGGTGCTACTTGGTTATCCCGATCTTGCTAAACTAATAGCCAATTTATACATGTTAACTAAATTTTTATTTTAAATAACAAAAAAAGAAAAAAAAGTAAAACATTAATAAAAATATCAATAAAAAGTTGAAATAAAAATCACTTTATGATGTTTTAAACACATGTATTGTGTTTAATGTCATTGAATGTGACATTCACAATCATCCGTTGTTGGCTTTTAATCTTACAATTTGGCGATAGTTTTTTGGTCGACGGAATAACCAAGTAGTACTGTAAAATTTAACTTTTTTAGATGCAAGCATCATGCTTAAACTTACAGCTGTTCATGTTAGAAAAGAGACAGGGTCAGACTGATATGAATTATGACTCATTTTTTATAAGTCTGCAGGCTCAATGCAAATTTTATTTATTCATATAAATTGAAAAATGGAAATAAAAAAATGTAGTCCAAACTTCCTAACATTTTTACAATCTTTTAAAAATTAGTTTGAAAGGGAATTGAATTTTTATTGATGGGATATAACAATAAATATTTAATCTGATTCTGAAACTTATGCACAGTATATTATTGTCAATTAAGATAAACAAGCATGGAAATGCCCTTGTTCATTTTCTCCTTCTATTAGTCCTTTTCCATAATTATTAGAAAACAATATTGCATGTTTTTCTGTCATAGTTGTACAATGATATTTTATGATAAGAATTTCTACATTTTCAGGTTTTTGTAAGTGTTCGGATGTAACAATTTTACTATTTTAGTCATGACTCATGAAGTACTTTTAAAATGTTTTTCACTAATTTCTGCAAAGTGTTTTTGGTCTCTGGTGACACACAAATTTTCAAGTTTTGATTTCAAATCATTGGGCTTGAATGCCAAAAAATAGATCCAACTCATCTCTAAATTATGCACTTAATGTTAACTGTGTATTATCTATGAGTGCAATTAATATTTATTTATTTTTTGTAAAACTGATTTTTTTGTTTTTAATTTTAATTTTTAGTACTAATAGACTGGGAGGCGGCAGCACAGAGACAATCTCCCGATTGAGTTCACAGATGCAAATCTATGGTTAGATAAATCTTGATTAGTCTATTAAAACACGTCTGCCACTTCACATTGTTGGGGAAAACATCTAACAACCTGATGTTAGCAGTTGATTCGTAGGTTTATTGTTTTCCTGCTTCCAGTCCTTCAGGTTTTCAAACCTTTGGTTTAAAAAAAAAAAAAAAAGTCAACTGTTAAAATCATTTTTTAGATGCTTTCTATCAAGATATGACTTTGTGTTTTAACCATAGACATTGGAATTACTGAATGTTTGCTAAAATCGCAAGTAAAATATCTCTAATAAATAACATAAAAGTTATTAAAAAAAATTTCTCAATAATCATTATCAATGACAAAGAATAATTTTAAAGGAATTCTTTAGGATTCTTAAGGAGTTTAATTTATATTATGAAATAATTTTAATTTTACGCCATCTCCATTTGCTTTTTTTTCTTAGAGTTTACTACTTTTTTTTCCCTGAAATTTAAAGGAGGTGAAAATAAATAAGTTGAAAATTAAAAGAGTTTCATAATTTAATATTGCAAGTTTTTACAATGATTTTTGTTAATCCTATACAGGAAAAGATTTTTTTTTTTTTTTTTTGTTAAATTTTGAATGACTTTAAGAAGATTTGCAGACTTTGAATTTTGTTCACAGTATTAATATTTTGTAATTATTAATAGAATTTTCTTTTTGAATTAAAATGTCTCGACATTATCATCAATTCTTTTTTGAAAATTTCAGAAATGTATTTAGAAGCTGTCTCTATCAAGTATTGTACTGCACTGTTATTATTTTTCTATTATATATATTAAGAAATATTTCTTTTGATTCTAAGTATTAATGTAGACATCTTGATTTCATAGCTTGTGGTTCTGATAACATGCTCCAAGTCTACTGGAACCCAAGCTTCTCTGCACCATACATTGCCAAGACTTCTAAAAGGATGTTATTTGAATCTCTTCAAGTGTGTGATACATATTTTATAAATACATGTTTTTATAGGTCCTTTCAGCTGTAAATATCTCCATAATTTAGTAGAGAATTTTATATTTGTAAAAAATATGCTATGAATAATTTTATAATATTTTAATAAAAGTATTTTATATGTTTAAAAAATTGTATTATATTTCTCTTTTGTTTTCATTATAACAAATATTTCTTTATATATGAAATGCAAAATGTCCAGTTTAACACTGTGCTTCTCAATGAAGTGCCATAAGAGCAGGAATGTCATAAACTCAGGTTATTTATTTATTAAAAAATAAAAAAAGAAATATGGTTTAAAAGTCAAAACTGGGAAATTTTACTAATGGCCAGTACTAGCTTTAGAAATGGCCACTTTTTTTTACTTAAAAGTACTAAATAGCTATTTTTTACAAATTTCTTTTAGTATTAATCTAAACTTGAATAGCCCATAAAGATACTTTGAACAGAAAAAGATAGAACCCATATTAGAATGTAAGAAATTTTTATTCTCTTGTAGGAAAGAGGTCATAAGGTTTCCGCTAACAGTTTTTCAGTAGCTACTTTATCACATTTAGTGGCTAGGGCTAATTTTGTTCTTTACAACCCAGGTTTGTTTTACTGTTTAAGAAATGAGGACAGAAAGAGTTCTTTGTTTTTTGAAAGTATATACATTAAATAAACAAATCTCATTTTTATTAACTTAATTTACAAGTAATTTTCATTGAAATAACACAAATAAATCAGTTAAAAAACTGCAAAAAATTTACTACTAACATATATTTTTTATCTGTATTCTCCCTACTAAGAACACATTTTTTAAACAAATATTTAATATTTTATTATTTATTAATCAAAGGATGCTTGGTAATATTTTCAAGATATCTATGGTTCACTATATAGAGCAGTTTCTTCTTGAAAATAATACAGAGCTGTCACTAAAAATATTTAAATTACAAATTATTTCAATTATCTACATAATTGATTGTAATTATTTAATTTGAATATTTTGAAATGAAATTATAATACTTGTATACAGTCGAACCCTGTTATAACGAACTTTAAGGGACTGAAGTTTTTGTTCGCTATATCCGAACCTTTAAAAAATATTAGATTTTACAAAATATCTGTATAATTACCCGATACTTATATGTTCAATAATGATGTATTAAGAAAGAAAAAAAAAAAAAAAAAACATAAATTCTATTAGATATTATCATTAATGAATTAAATTGACTAAAATTGATTACATTAAACTGGCACAATACTAAATAAATTAACTATAAAGGGAAATAAGTAGAAATACAGTAAAGCACCGATTATCTAAACATTTGAGACCAATGCTTGTTTGGATAAATGTTAGGATAAATAGGAGCAAGCAATTTAAGGACTGATCCTGACTATACTAATAAGTATGACTAACTCTAAATATTGGCGCATAAAAAATCATTTTATTTTTATTTTGTCATTTAAATTTTCCTTTTTTTCATCCTTTTGTGAACTTCAGATAGTAGAATTTAAGGAAAAAAACTTTTGATTATTTTTATTGCTTTATTCAAAGAAGACGTTCTTTTCAATGCTGCTATATCTCGAATTATTCTTAAATACATTAGTTAAATAAGCTAGCTTAAATGCGTTACTGAATTGCTGTCACAGGAATAATGGAAAATGACTGACGTGTCAGGCGTGATTACACCTGCAGAATGGCTAACATAAAAGAAAAATAATGCAGGTCTTACTACTCTTTAATGAAAAGACTTATCATTAATTTGCACCATGTTTTACTTGTCATGCATTTTCTTATAAAATTGCACCATGTTTTACTAGTCGTCATGCATTTTCTTATAAAATTAAAGTCAAAAACCTTTTTTTTTCCCACATCAGCAGAAAAGTAAAAAGAAAAAAAAAAAACATGATCGACTAGAAAAAAAAGTTTGTTATAACCGATTCTTAAGATTCCGGAGGTTCACTATAAAAGGATAAAATAGCATTAAATTAGGAAAACGGCAGGACCAAAATTTTCGTTCATTATATCCAGGAGTTTGTTATAAACCGGGTTCGCTGTAACGAGGTACGAGTGTAGTATCCAACAATGTTTATTTTTATCAACAAACATGACTGGTATAATGTGTACAGTACAGAACCATTTATCCGGAATGGTTGGGGTCAGATGCATTCCGAATAACTGGTTTTTCCGGTTAACTGGTTGGGCATTAAAGCAACATCCATTTGATAAGTTTTATGGAATATATGTGGTTGTGGTATTACTTCTAATCTTAAATTAATTATTAGATTACTTGGATTAAGAATAAGATTAAAGTAAGATTAAAAAATAAAATTTGATAGAATGTAATTTATGGGAATGCTTTAGAAACAAAAATTCTTGTTTCCTCTGCATGAAAATAGAAAACATCTAAAGTATAACTAGATATATTTCCATCTCAAATACTAGATGCACTCATCAAATTATACAATTGTTTCAAGCAATATTTATGTAAAATTAGATGTGTATGACACTTTTTTCTACAAAGGTTCCATCATCATAGATTAGAAATATCATTCCGGATAACTGGTTTTCCGGTTAACTGGTTTCCGGATAAATGGATCCATACTGTAATAGGAAATGATATTTAAGAAAGTAAAAGAAAATGAACAACCAAAAAAAAAGTTTAAGGGTGTGTTTGAAAAAAAAAAAAAAAGCAGCTCGAAATTTTGACTCTGTTTTAAAAATAAAAACATGAAATTTGCTGAGGTGATTTTTTAAAGAGATGCTGTTTGAGATTTCATTTTTCACAAAATTCATTAGATTTGAACACTTACTTTCTCGGTATGACCATTTTTTTTTATTCCCAGCTCTTCCGCTTTGGAAAATTCTGTTCCAAGTGCCAATTTTGACTTTTTTTTTCAATATTTTCTGCATTTATATATATAAAATTGACGAGCACGACACATTGTGTAGTTTCTAAATAAGAGAATTTGCCAGTTTGGTGCATTTGAGAGAAAAAATGAATCATATATATTATAAAGCAGAAATTCTGAAACTTCCAAACGAGTGTTTTCAAAAACTACCCGATGGATTTTTTTGCCGATTGTATCATTCGATAGGAAATATTTTTCCGAAGGTTTAAAATTCAAATTTACAGGGATAACTCTGATTTTTCGTAGTAAATTTCGTATTTTTCGGTTATTTTTGACATAAGGGTTGCCAGTAGATTTTTTGGCGAAAATTATAATTGCTAAAAGAATTAAAATGGCTATATCTATTAAAAATATTACAAATATCTTGCAAATAATAGCAGAAAATAACTACTGACAATATTAATAATAATAAAGAAAGACCGCTTAAATGAGGCGTAATATTATAAAAATATATTTATCTTGAAAATGAAAAAAATATTTGTAATGCTTAAAAAATAAATTAACGCGAAATATTCTGGGTTCAACTTCATATATTGGTTCAACTTTTGGCGACTTATCCCTGGTGTTAGAATAAAAACATGAATTTCAGAAATTGATTAAATGAATTTTGAATAATAGTTATTTCCCTTTTTATTATTTTCTTTCTCTTTTTTTATCAAATTTCCGTATAATATAACTTACAGCAGAAAAAAGCAGATCTGATTGTAAAAGACTCTAAGTTGTGAGTTACTATTCGTTTCTATTCCATTTTCATCTTGCTTTTGTCGCCAAAGAATGTGTTTTTAAGCCGAAAATGCACTACTGACTTAATGCCTGACTTAGGTTCTTAATGGTCGCAAAAATGTTTGTTTTTTTTTGGGGGGGGGGGGAGATAATTTTTAGAGTATATTTTAATATTCAATCGTAAATTTAATAGATATGAGTACAACTCTTTTATTTCTTTTTGCAAATGTTTTCATTGTTAATTTAATTTTTCCTGCGCCATTTCGTCAATTTCACTTACAGGAAAAATTTCAGTTTTAAGATTTAAAAACTGAAGAAGGAAAGATTATCCCGTCGATTAAAAATCTACCACCAAATTCCAAGATTAAATGTCAATAATGGATGATCGTAAATGTCACATTCACTTGACATTAAGCATAATATAAATATTAATTATGTCATCAAGTGATTTTTAATTCGACATTTTATTTCTACTTTTATATATGCTCTGCTAATTTGTTTTTCGTTATTTAAATGAAAATTTATGCTAATCTATGTAATCTGGCTAATAGTTTGGCGATTTGTATAATTTGGCGAAATTGGTCCGGTATAACCAAGTAGTACTGAAGAAAAAATTTTGCAATTCAAAGGAAATTTATGCAATTATGCATTATTACTATAGATAAATTCAACATTTTGAAATAAAAAATTCCCGCTGAATAAAATTTACAAGTTTTTTTTAATTAACCACTTCCTCTTCAGTATTTCTTCAATCACTATTTCGCTATTCTCTTTCGCGCAGGCAAAAAAAAATGTATTTTAAATATTTTATTAGATAAAACATAAATAACATTTCTCTATTTTTTTAAAAATATTTTTTTTTTAAATTTAATTCTACCATTATAAGTCTTACAGGACAAAATAGCAGAATTACTTTTAAAAATGGTTTTATCTGTTAATTCTATGTTATTTGGGTGTTTGAATTTACTTTTTTACCAAACAATGCGATTTTATGCCAAGAAGGCATAAGCCGGAGCGATGTTCGCAATATCTAAATTCTCTCTCTCTTTTAAATGTGTGAGAGCATTTTTAGGATATTTTTTTATGTTTAATTGTAAATATATAAATAGCAGTTAAAGCAAAAAAAAAAAATGCGTATAATGTTTAAATTTTAGTATAAATGTCTTCCTCATCCAAACTGTAAAATAATTTAATTGCAACTTTTTAAAGTTTTGGCGCAGATGTCATATACGCACCACATTCGCACGATTGCAACAAAATGGCGATTTTATGCCTCACATGGTAAACCGACTATGGTTGTTTATTTATTAATAAACTATTTATTAATTTTCATTTTGTTTTTTAAAATAATATAAATCATTTTGTTCTATAGTTATTAAACTTTTTTATTTATTAATTTTTTTTTTCAAATAATAGAAAATAATTAAAAAATATTTATGAAATTGGTAATCAAAAACCAAGTTTTCTCCAAATTGGCGCCAGAAAAAAATTGCGCCAATGTGGTGCATACATGACATCTGTGTCAAAGTTTTTTCACTATACTTAAGTAAGGAAAATGCAGTATAAATACCGATTAAAGTTTTTTCCAAATACGGAAATTTTGTCAATTTAATAATTTTTATTAATAAATTTTTTTTCATTTTTCAGGAGGAAATTTTGCAATAATAAAGTAATTGCTGTACTGAGAATTTTAATGTGTGGTTTTTTTTTTTAATCGTTGGCAACTTTCTGTAACGAAATTTTTCCTGCCATTGTTTTGTAAAAGCTGGTTTTGTCAAAGCCATGTTCAGGTGGTATTCAAATTTTTGAACCCTTCCCAATTACCACCCCCTTGGGCCGATTTTGCTCATTTGCAATTCCCACTGAGATATTAACCACCTCAATGTACTTGACATGTTTGAAGATGATTCTTGCATAATTGTGCCTTTTATCACGCGGACATTTAGTAGGGAGTAGCTTTGGGTTCCTGGCTTCACATAATGAAAAGTTGTGAAGAAAGTTTTCAGAAGTTGTACCGTGGTAACGACTGTAATAATTAATATTTCTTCAGATAAGGGAAAACTTTAAATTCTGTTGCCGTAATGGCCTCATTTCGCTTCCAAATGTGCACTGTTAGTAATAAACTAAAATAGTTACTTCTAAATAGCAGGTTTTTGTCCAACGTTTAAGATAATTTAATATCACAATGGTGTCTAAATCGTTTTCAGCAATGAGCAAGGTGCTGCTGGAGGTCCAAATTATTTAAAATGCAAATTTAAATTCACCAGTTCGTTTCATCCACGGTTGATTTTGAAACCAGTGTTGCCAAATGGGCTACTTTTTTTTTTTTTTAATTCAGATTCTTGACTGGCACCATTTATTTGAAATAGTAAAATGCACAGTATTTAATGACATATTAATAAAGGCAAATTAAACAGAATTTCACCGTTTCAAAAAAGTGGTACTAATCAAGAAATTTGAATTTTAAATAAGTAGCCCACTGGCAACACTGTTTGAAATATTGACCAGCGCAGCGGGCATAGCCTGCTAGTTTATAAATAAATCAGAATATAGGCTGTTGGGATGGGATTGGACTATACCTTTAAAAAACAAATGTTTGAATTTTTCCAAAAAACCTACTTTCTTGTGTAACCTACCTGGGCCAAAAACGAGTAAATCAGATTTATATCCAGTTTGTTCTTAAATCTTGACTTAAAAGGTCTTGTCATTTTTGGAAGATGTTATTATTAACTATCAAGGGTCACAGACCCGTGCCAAACGAAAATATCTGCTACAAATGAGTATTTTTGAACGTTTGTGCCAAAACAGCCATTTTGTTTATTCCTTCTGCACCCAAACCTAATTTCTTAATGCCATTTTGTTTCCTCCAAAAAATTTTCTTTTTCATTTTTTAATGCTAAAAATATTCTGTGCCCAATTTTCGAAAAATTAAGGCCATTATTTCTGAAAATAAAAAAATATCGAACATAAAATATATTGTGAATTTTGACAAATCGTCACTGAAAATAAAAAATTTCATCAAAGGATTGCGGGAAAAATAAAAAAAATTAGAGCAAAATTTCATCCAGGGATCGCGAAAAAGAAAAACACAAATTTAGATCAAAGAATCGCGAAAAGCGGCAAGTTTTGTCAAAAGATCGCAAAAAAAAAAAAATAAAACCAGCAAGTTTCGACAAAAGGATACAAAAATGAAGGCAGACATTGTCAAAAGATCACAGACAAAGGCAGACTTCGTCAAAAGATCCCAATAAAAACCCTCATTTCATCAAAAAATCATTAATGAAACAATACTCTTTCTAATTATTGATAGTGAAATTTATTATATTGTCAATTATTATGCATAACTGAATAGCCCTGTATTGTTCAAAACATAAGTTTGTGTTCCAAATTAACAATGACCGAAAACATCCTTGAGCAACCTATCAGACTTTCTCCTAAAATTTCTTGGGTGCCTAGTGAGCCCTAAGAAGTCAATAGAGACACTGGTGTGTATGTGCTGTGTACTGCATGTATTATCTAAGATTTATCATCTTGCAAAATTTCATTGGCAAGACTTTGACTGAGATAATTTTAAATCTCATGCATCTTTCTCCTTCATTTATAGAAGTTTTCTACATGTCTAAAAGCCTTTTTTAATTTTTATAAATTAGGATACCAAAAGGTTTTACACTTGTCATTGTTTAATGCCACTGCGGCAAGAAAATTTGTCTCATGCAAACAAAAATTGCATTTGGGTCCCTTTTAAAAGACATGCCACACAATTATATTGTCTAAGATAAAAACCTGTCTAAAACTGAAATATGAACTGTTTTATAACATTCCATTTTAGTTGGTTTTACCATATGAGATATTTGTACCCAAAATGTTCAGGTTAAAAAAAATTTGCCTTGCCGTCATCTCATTCAAAAGGCTGGTTACACCTATGCTAACATGGGACCCTCAGTGTCAGACTTCTGAAGCTAGCTTGATACTCATTTTATTGACCCTGAATAAATGAAAGGTTGAGTGAATCTTTCCCATCAAATTTTTGACTTGTAGCATGGCAAACAGGAGCTGTTCTACTCTAAAAAAAACTCAAAGAAAATGACATCTTGAGTAGCTGAGTATGAGTATATGCATTTATGTTCATATCAAGTATTTTTAGACAAGTGAGACAAAGTTATGTAATTTTTACTTATTTTAGATTCTACTTCTGCTGAAATT
The DNA here is from genome assembly GCA_964019185.1 of Maratus speculifer. NCBI lineage: Eukaryota > Metazoa > Arthropoda > Arachnida > Araneae > Salticidae > Maratus > Maratus speculifer. The sequence continues at coordinate 72,378,424 of OZ025289.1, forward strand.
AAAATAATGAAGATAAAATTTAAATTGCAATTAATTTTACAATGTAACAGGAATAAGTTTAAAATTTCAACCAAATTTTTCCCCCGATGTTTCGAAAATGTCTGGACAATCATAATTTGATGATTGCTGGATTAAACAATCCATTTTAATCTTCGAAAAGATAAACTCACAAAAAAAAAAAAAAAATTATATGAAAACATTTATTACTGTGTTTGTCAATCTGGAATTAACAGTTTAGCACAAAATTACAAATGATGTTTGCCTAGTGGAAAATTATCAAATTTTTACCCTCTAAAACAATTATTTTTAAATTGAAGAGAATTTTTAAATGAATTAGAAAATTTTCTGTTAATGGATTTATCTAGTGTTTGTGTGTCAATAAGGAACTAAAGTAAAAAAAAAAAAAAAAAAAAAAAAAAAAAAAATCAAATAGTGGCAATTTCTGCAAGAATAACTTACCTTCTTTTGGTTTTAATTTTTAAATGCATCAGAGAACCATTTTCAGAAGTTAAAAAAACACATGGTTTAAACAAACTTTGAGGGCAGATAATGTGGTCAAGACAAACATTTTCTGTGCAAGAAACAATCATTCTAATCCACTAATTCAATCAAAAATAAACCTGAATCTTCATTCACAGTTTTAACAATAAGAGAGATTTTCATTTTATTAATTTATTTTGTGTAACATGTGATGAAACCATTGGAAGTGATTAAATTTCGATCAGTGTCAGAATATACAGTGTTTTTTTTCAGTCGTGAAAGTAAAACCCTGTAACATAAGAACTACTAGTCTAATCGACCTGAAATTCACTATGCTGCCAAAGAAATGGGAATTTTTTAGGTGTGGTTTAAAAAAAATTTTCAAATCAAATTCACAGATTATACAGTAAAATCAGGAGGTAAGCTTACGCACACACATTGACAGTACAAATATGAAGCATACATATCTCGTGTTCATTATTCTACACATATTCTCACAATGATTGTGCCAGCATGTTTGTGAAATTTCAGGTCATTTAAATCAGTGGTTCTTTTGTTATACAGTTTTACTTTCACAACTTAAAACACCTGGTATATATTGCCAGTTGCATTCAAAATTTGAGTATTTTACTAATTTAGAATTGTTTTCACTCTCAGAAAATGCCAAGAAATGAAATTATTCATTAATATTTTAGAAAAACTTAGAAATATTTCACTATGTTAAGATCAAAACCAAATCTTCCCATTTTCTTAGCAATAAAAATATTATGAAATTGCTTATTAAACATAAACATTTACCAATGGTAGCCTTTTGCAAATATTAATGAAATAAACACGTTGAAAATAGTATAAATCTTTTTCTAGAAAATAGGAACCTTTCTTTTTCTGCTTTCATTATTTGAGAGTAGCTTTACAAAAATATAAACAAATAATATACATATCTTGGTGTATGATGGATATTAATTATTAATAAGATATTTGTATAGTATAATATAAATTTAAAGACAGCATTAAAAACACCAGAATATGCAAACAAAGCCAGAATAGTTTCAGTTGGCTTTCACTAACTGTTTTCAGTCGCACCGAGGACAATATGCTAAAAGCTAAAAAAATGAATTATTTCACAATTTGCAATGATTTTTTTAATATTTATAAAATGCATTAATATTATTAATATAAATTGTTACTGCTTTAACTAGTATAAATATCTTTTCCCCCATATAGCATATTTTATCCTCTTTTCAATGAAATTTAATCGCATTCATCAATGATTTTCAGTGCAATTTTGTATGTGTTTTGTGTTAATTTTTGATATTTGTAAAAGGAAGCCAATTTAAATCTTTGAACCATTTGAAAAACTTTGAACATTTTGTTCTGCGATTTTATACTTTTTTTTTTTTTTCAATTTTTAAAATTTTTGTTGCAATTTACAAATATTTATATTCAAGGTGATATTTATTGAAAAAAAGGAACACACTTTTTAATTCCCAATCATTTGAGTACTCGTGCAGATTGTATTTTTTTTTTTTTTTTAAATAAAAAAGATCCATGAATAAATCAAAGTTTTGCATTGTTGACAAAAAAAAAAAAAAAAAAAAAAAAAAAGTTCTAACAGCAAACAGAAATAATGAATCTAAAGCAAAACTCTTCTTTATATTTAAAATTTTTTTATTAATTTTGTTCTTTTTTTTTTTTTTTTTTTCAAAATTTCCTTTTGTTATTTATAAAATACAGAACGATTTAACTTAAGGAAACTTATTTGGTGGGGAAGAAATATGAATTCATATTATTCTATAGGAAAAATACTTATCCTTTTTGTTCATTCAAATTTGGATATTTCAACAATATTTTTTATCAACATTAAGGTAGGAAGGGTTCTCTATAAGCTTAAAATAATTCCAAAAAGTATAAAAAGTATTCTTTACTTGCTTGTAACTTTGGACTGGACAAAAATATAAAAATTTGGAGCTTATAGAGGGATAATGAGCCTTCCTAACAAAATCAGCCCCCCCCCCTTCCCCCCCTCCAAAAAAAAAAAAAAAAGAAAAAAAAGAAAAAAAAAATTCCAAATTTGAATGACCAAGAAGGATCCCTATTTTTCCCATATGATAACTTAAGATTCCATTTTTTTCCCCCCCTTCCCCATCAGATAAATCCTTAAGGGTGTATTTGAAAAAACTCTTTTCAACCTTCAACAGCTCAAAATTTTCCGATACAATTTCAAATGCATTTTTAAAAGTAGAAACATGAAAGTTGCTGAAGGGATTTTTGAAGAGACGTACAAGGTGCCGTGTGATGTCATGTTTCGCTCAATTCATTAGAATTTGATTTATAAAGATTTATCTTCTCAGTATGACCCTTTTTTTTCATTCACAGACCTCCAGCTTCGGAAAAATCGGTTCAAAATGCCGTTTTTGATTGCTTTTTTTGCAATATTTTCTGCATTTATCAAAGAACCGACAATCACGACATCTTGTGTACTTTCTCAGTAAGACAATTTGCCAGTTTGATGCATATAAGAGCAAAAATCAATTTAAAAATAAATCTGAAAATACGTGAATAGCCGCATAAGCCGCGGTGGCATTGGCTATTTGTGATCATAGGGAGCGCAATATTTTGTGTTTTTAAATTATATTTATATCCAGTGTCATTTAGTTTTCTACTTTTATTAATATTAATTTTATACATATTAAATTTAATATATGATCAAAATATATTATATTTATATGCCGTGGTGGCAATGGCTATTCACGATCATAGGGGGCGCAATGTTTTGTGTTTTGGGTTTTTAAATTATATTTATATCCAGTGTCATTTAGTTTTCTACTGATTTTATGTGTTATGAATACGGTTCTTATGAATGAACCGAAACATGTCAACTTTTTAATTTTTATTTGTGACACCTGTTCTAAGTAAATAAATATGAAACGTTTTTTATACGTAAATGAAAAAGGTGAAGTGATTTTGTTTTAGTTTTTAGTTCTGAAAAAACGAAAGCTAACAACAGTTTTAACATTGATGGCATTGAGCTCACCAGCTACGCATACTAATTGTACATTACAGCCTTTTATTTTCAAGGGTTAATTCCGTTTGAAAAATAAATTGAGGGAGGGGAAACAGCTCACTCTATTTCAAAGTTTCATACTTAATCATCGAATCCCTTAAATTAATCACATATATGCTTTGAAATATAAAAAATCTATATCCAAAACTCAGAGCAAATCGGAAAACATCAATTAAGGGGAAGGGCATGAACCCTCCATTCCCCTTCTTTATCCTAATCTAATGAACATCTAATTCTAATCATGAAGGTGCCTCATCAGAATGATTCTCTATCTAAATTTTGAACGAAAACTGATAATTCTGCATGAAAAACCATTTATATGAATTACAGATAGGGACATTAGCCCCCGTTCCCTCTCTTATACATATCGAATGAACTCCAAAAACTAATCAGGGAAGCACCTTATCAGAATAGACGTACATCCAAAATTTCAAGTGAATCGGATATTTTTATCATTTATCACATTACACACATACAGAATGGACGGGCACATAAGCTCACAGTCTTTGATAGCCTGTGAGCTAAAAAGTATGTCAAATGCAACTTCACGAAATAGAAAAAAGATTTACACAGTTTGATAAATCAATATAAATAATGTTTTGTTAAAAAAATTTTTATTAACATGCTTTATACAGTATTTTGCAATGCTAAGTTTCCAATTTCTGACACTACAATCAAAATCAGAGCTGTGGTAAGGCTTGACAGTTCTGTACATACTGAAAAAGGAAAAAAAAATTATAATAAAATCACAGAAAGTAACTTCACATAAAAATGTGTACAGAAAATTGGATATTTTGGAGGTTAAGGCTTGTTATCTGTCAGATCACAAATTCTTCTCTTTAATGTTAATCTTATGGTCTTGGAACACATTTGTACTTTTCAACTTTCTCATTTGGCAAAATATTTTTTAAATATATGTTTAAGAGCCATTATTTTGAAATTCAGACAAAGAAATGATGTTTTGATAGTTGTATTTTTTGATTTGCTTGATTTTTTTATATGTTGAAGTAGATCATATTTGATGAATAATCTGTAATTTTGAAGCCCTGAAAAAATTTCCTCTTTTCTATAGAAAATGTCAAAGTTCAAGGTTATGAATGCCATTTTTCGTAAAAAGTGAAATCCTAGTATATTTAGAACACTATATCTATCGCAAGAACAACATCCCAAAAGCCTTTCGGCATAAACTGTTAGTATAACCATATTTACTTATTAAGATTTATTTGTTTCCATGGGGCATTGTTAATTTACATTGTTATGCTGCCACAAAGTACAGTCAAAATGACGTTTTTGTCCATTTTCTGCACTTAATATCTTATTTCAGCAATAGAACACCAAACTTTTTCTTATAGAATATGAAAGTGTACTACTGGGACAAGCAAAATAATGTAGTATTGTGCTGAGATATTGTTGCTGTTAGCAGATATAACCTGTCAAATACTCAAAATTTTCAAAATATGCAACATTTAAAGTAATGTTATTTCAAATAAGCGCAACAGTAAAATAAAACAAAAAATATCACGCAGTAGGTGAATATATGTACAAAAACATGGAAAAGAAAAAGAAGTGGGGCCTTGTGATACTTTTATTATAAATAAACCTATATATCCAAAAAAATATGAATTATGACCTATATCAATCCTTACATAAACAGAATGGGCATTGTAAAAAATTTGGATGCGTAAGTTTACATTTTCATCTATATTTTTCAAAGTATAGAGAAATTTTTCACTATGAAGGTTGAAATGGCTCATATTTACCTATTGTTCAATCACATGTAAGAAAACCGAAACAAGAGCATCTGTAAAAATTCTCTTAAGGGTGTTCTTAACTGATCCGCTCAACAAGCGAAAAACGTTTTGACACATTTACAAATTCATTTTTTAACAGAAAGATATAAAATTTTAATGCCTGACTATGGGAGCAATTTCGAATTGAACTTATTTTTCCATTTTATGATAATTAAATTACTTATCGAGTTCTAAGCTATTCGATGACGTAATTACCCATTTTTCTCCTCCTTTTCGACCAGTTTTTCTGCTTTTGTCGGGAAATAGGCTCAAAAGTGTCAACTTTGAAGGCTTGTTATGAAAAATCTATTGTGTTTTTAAAAAATAGAAGATTGAGTGCAATTAAACAGTTTCTGAATAACAACACCTGCTACTTTCATGCATTTCCGAACAAAAATAAATTAATGCATGTGTCACAAAGTTGCCCTTCTTGATTTAAGAACACCCTTAAATAATTATATGGGAGAAAAATCATAGAGGCAATCAATGCATAAAATAATAAACAAAAGAAACTTTTTCTTTTGTTTATTATTTTACACATTGATTGCCTCTATGATTTTACTGTTGTGAATCTGGAAGTTTTCTTTTGAGATACCAATTTAATTTTTCAAAATTTGCAGACAAACCTTATATATATATATTTGTAGACCTTAATAAAAGTTCTTTTATGACTATCTATGAAGGTTTAAAAAAGTATATAAACTATATCTTTTTGCAACTTGCCTTAATCTAAGGAACTCAAATATGATGTCTAATGTAGTTGTTACCATCATTGTTGAATTCAGGGATCCTGGAAGGGGGGAGGGGACAGGGCCGGCGCCAGGGGTGAGGCAAGTGAGGCGACCGCCTCAGGGCGCAACGTAAAAGGGCGGCATTTTGAAAAAAGTTTTGTTTTGACAAAAAAAAAAAAAAAAAAAAAAGAAGATTTGATGATCCGCCCCCCCCCCCTTCCTTGAAAAAAGTTGCTTTAAGGTGTTTGGGTAGAAGGGCGCATTTTTACTCTGGTGGATAATTAAATTATTTTCTTTAACTAAAACGTACTGTAGAATGTTTTGCTATGTATTTTTTAATTCTGAATCGAATGACACTTCCGCAAGTCGAGGCAGTTATACATTACAAAGTTCTGGCAGGTTCAGGGGCGTGCCAGCAGCATCCAGCGCCAGTGTGTACAACTTCAGTTGGGGCCCTATACCCCCCACCCCCTCCTCTCTCCAAAAAAAAAAAAAAAAAAACTTTATAAAAAAATAAAACAATGAATATCTGTAAATGCATAGTTGCCATCCGTCTTGAACTTTTACCAAGTCGAATAAAGATTTTTGAACCAGTAAATTTATTTAATAAAATGTGTCTTCTTTTTATACAGTTCGTATTTCATTTCATTTATTAAATAAAATTTCTGGTTCCAAGCATGCTTAAATGATTTGAAAAAAAGAGAAAGATATCAGACATGTAAATAAAATTCGTAACACACTAAAATCTGTGAAAATGGAAACAATATGTATCAGAATCCTGTGTAACGATTAAATTTCACTATCCCGGAGAAAATAATTCAATACATTAATAATAGATTGCATTTAAAAGAAAGAAAAGAAAAGAAAAGAAAAAAGTTTGTTTTTACTTTGCATGTATTTGCGATGACTAAAAAAATCTACCTAGAGATCACCACGTAGAGATCTAAAAATTTGAAGAAGGATAGATGCTGGCAGGTGCATCTGAGAGTCAAAATTTTTCATTTTTTGTTAATTAACCAAAATGTTAATTATAAGCCCTTAATGATCATCACAAAACGGCGAGTTTTCATTCTTTATAGAGATCATGCTTGTGTGCCTCCATGTAATGTCAGACATAGATTTAATAAAATTACGTGTTATATTATTTTGACATGAACGAAATTCGCGTTTTTTACGCAACTGATGGACGGAATTCGCATTTTTCGTGGACATAATTCGCGTTTATTGAGCAATCTGTTGACGAAATGTGCATTTCACGCAATTCATGGATGAAATTAGCGTTTTTTACACAATTCTTTGACAAAATTTGTGTTTTTTACACGATTCATGTAAGAAATTTTTTTTACGCGATTCTTGGACGAAATTCATGTTTTTACGCGGTCTTGGGATGAAATTCACGTTTTCTGCGCGGTTTTTAGACGAAATTCGCTAATCTTAGTTTTTTTGGTCGAAATTTGCGTCTTTTGCGAGGTCTTTTGTCGAAATTCACGTTTTTTGCTTGGTCCTTACTCGAAATTCGTGCTTTTCGCGCGATCGTTTAACGAAATAAGACTTTTTAAGCAGTTCTTTGTTGAAATGCGCATTTTTACGCGATTTTTTCGAGGTCTTTCGACGAAATTCGCATTTTTCTCACGATTGTTTTCGAAATTTGTGGGGTTCTTTTCGCTATTCTTCATCGAAATTTGCGGTTTTTCGTTATTCTTCGATGGTATTTCGCGATTATATCGCAGAACTTTGACTAAATTCATGTGTTTTCCATTATATTTTCACGAAACTGGAGGGGTTTTTTCTGCGAACGATTGAAGAAATTGATTTTTTAGGACCACCGTTCGCCAAAATTCGCGACTTTGGTGTCTGAAACTTTGGACTGATTAATTTCTAAAGTTTTCGGCAGCAAATGCCTTAAATTTTCGGAAAATTCGAAAAATTGGTCCTGCTTTTAGAATTAACACTAACTAGAATTACGCAAACAGTAAATACATAAAGTTTAGGGAATATGTTTAATTTTTTGGTACTAAAAAAAAGTTACAAAATATTGCTTATTTCCTAAAATTTTCTGCAAAGTTTATAAAAGTTACTGCGCACGGCATGCGCGCTTGCGTCTATGTTATACAGCTCTGTTTAATGCTATTAATTTGTTATTCAGTAATTACGATTTCTGGCTTCTTCATCTGCAAAATTTTTGATGATAGAATGCCCCTCTGAAAATCTAATTTTAAATTTACTCTGAATTAAATTATTGCTGCAAATTATTTTTAAATAGTTTCTGAACCATAGGGGACTTTATATCTATTACCGTGAGATACATGTGCATTATATAAGATATTTCTCATGTTACCTCTATATGTATGGCATGATTATTGTAGGAGAAACTTTTACTAGTATTTCCAAATAGTAATTTTCTTCTTATTTATGACAAATTATGTAGTAAGGCGATGATTGCTATTTAAAAATAAGAAACAGGCAGAATTTAGCCTTTATGGAAATAAAACTATGTATTATGCTTTTTCACGAGAGTGAGATAATAGTGTTGCATGTTTTCAGCCATCTGAATTACGGGCGCCTTTTATTGTTTACAAGAGGTGTGCCTTTGTTTATAAAAGTTGGACAGGTGAGCGTCTAAATGACTTATTAGGGGACTCGCATAAGTAGAATAAAACGTAATAAATTTTTAAACAAAGAATTGAATGTTTATAAATAAGTTTGTGTAAGGTAAATCTAGAAAAGAAAATTCAGGTACCAAAAATATATAATACATTTTAATGTAATTAAATTATTGATTTTTTTAAAAGTATTTGTTCTTTAATTAAAATTTTTGGCGCCTTTTACTACTCCAGCGCTTATGTGTGCTGTACACTTTGTACACTGGGTCGGCACGCTCCTGGGCAGGTTTTATGAATGCAAAGTCATGAATGGTTTTATGAATAAAAAAATATGAATACATGGGATATTTTGACAACATTACTAACCTTGAAGAAATCTGATGAACTGATTTTGATTATTGCTGTTTTGAGGATGTTTAATAAGTTTGATATTATTTGATATGTTATAATAGGTTTTGAACGTGATATAAATATGACAAAGCTGTGTTCAATATAAAACATAACTTTCAACATTGAATATTTATAAAACTTACCATAACTTTTATAAAGAATGGTCGTACGGAGGACTTTCAAATGATGTTATTTGATCCAGAATTTGAAAGTACATAACAAATGATACCCAATTAACCTATTTTAAAAAAGTTGAAGTATTCCCATCCCTCAATGAACCTCCATCCCCCCCCCCCCCCGAAAAAAAACAAAGTAATGATTTTTTCTTGGGGGATTTATCGAGTTATGTTTAGTAACAGAAGGATGCTTTTCTCCAAATTTTGGTGAAAGGCCGCCAATTATTACTGGAAAAAACTACTTTATCTTAATAAAGTATAATTTTTACCATTTCATTCATAAAACGTGCCGTAACTTTGAAAAAACTGATCGTACCGACTTGTAGATGGTGTCATTCAATTTAGAATTTAAAAAAACCATGCGAAACGATATCCCATTTGACCGACTTAAAAATGTTGACCCCCCCCCCCCCCTAATCCTCGAAGGATTAAAAAAAAAAAAAAAAGAAAGAAAAAAACTAGCCTTTTGCTTTTTAAAACTTATTAAACTTTGTTTTGGGAAATTCCTCATATTTCCATTAAAAAAAAAAAAAAAAAAAAAAAAAAACTATTTTACCTGTAATGTATATTGAACATGTAGTCCATTATATGTAATCTATTAATTAGGTATTAGGTTTTTAAAGGTTATTTAGATGTCTTGGAGCTTTTCTGTGCAAAACCCGTAGGTGTCTTCTCCCAGATTTCTTCATGATTACGCGTAATATTAGAACTTGACCTTATTACTTCAGGATATCTTACATTTTATCTTCCGCAATTTACAATATTTTTTTTACACTTTTTGTGTTTCATGCCAATTTTTTTACTTCAGGAAATAATTCCTGTTAGACTGAACCAAGGCCTTATTGAGTAAATTTGGTCCTGTGCGACATTTGACAATTTTTGTTTTTCCGGCGATTTTTCCATATATTAATAATTCCATATATTAATAATTCTAATTTTAAATTCTAGTGATTTTTGGATTTTCTCCTGTTTCACCGAGATTATTATTATTATTTTTTTTAGATTCGTAAACAATTCCGTTTCAAACTTTTTAGCAAATGTAGCAAATTTTATCTCCTCATTTTTTGAATTTTTGGTAATTCGGATTACAAATGTTTTAGCTCACTAGTGTAAATTTTGCCCTCTGAATTTTTTTCTTTCTTCATTTTGACACGATTTTTTGACATTCGTATTCGTAAAAGGCATTTGGTTTCAAACTTATTACTAATGATGTAAATTTTGTTTAGAGAATTTCTTTTTCTTTCTTTCTTTCTTTTTTTTTTTTTTTTTTCACTTTTATGGATTTTTAAAGTTATTTTCAACGGAATTCTTAGCATGATTTTGCGTACTGCCTTTGTTTTCTTTTTTCTTTTTTTTTCTTTTTTTTCTTTAACATTTGTAAAAAATAATTTAGTTTGAAAATTTTAACCTAATCGAAGTATATTTTATCACATGTGATTTGCAATGTTTTGCAATGCGATGTTTTGTAATGCGATTTACAACGCAATTTTCATCTTTCTTTTGCGTTCCGCGACAATTTTCTGACATTAATAATATGAAATTGTCTCCAAACATTTATCCTAAACCCATTATTTTTAATGCGGTATTTAGCGTTCTTTTTTTAACATGAATATTTTAAGAATCGTAAATTTTTTAATTTACGCATTTTTTTAATCTTTATATTTTTTTTAGCCTCGAAGCATTTTTTCAACATTATTAAAAAAGGAATCCGGTTTTAACTTTTAACCTAATGTACTAAAATATGTCCTCTTTTTAGTTAAATTTATTCGAAATTCGCTTAGCTATTTTCGAATTTTTCAAATTTTTTTTTAATATTATTAGTTTTTTGACTTTGTAAAAGAAATCCTGTTTTAATCTTAAATAAATTTTACTCTCTGCATTTTTTATAGAGCCCGGAAACGCAGCGTCTATCAGGTCAGCTGCGCGAGTAAATTAAATTATTTTAGCAGATGAAAATATAATTGTTTTCTATATTGATTAGAGTGATATAAAAACGATTTTCACAAAAAAATTCAAGGTCAATTTATCATTGGATTAAATATTTCATTGTTCATAAGTGTTTTTGAAAATAATATTGTTATTATAATATTAAATCTTTATATTAAATATGTCAAATCAAATTTGAAATGATAACGTAATTTTCTCTGTATGTCATAATTTTTCCATTTAATTTGAATATTATATTGCAAAGTTTGCTGTAATAATTTCATTTATTTATTTTTATTTTTTCGCTCTATACATTTCGACATTGTAATGTATGATTTCTGCAAAGCTAAATCAAGAGAAATAACTCACTTCTAGAACTTTCATTTTATTTGTAATGGCTGTTTTCTTATCAATATTACCAATATGCGATTTCCCTTCCATATACGATTTAAAAAAGATAAATAGCTTGTAATGCTATATCATTATTTTTCTGTTTGAAATTCATACACAAGTTTTATACGCAATGCGATTGATTTTAGGTGTTTGACATATTTTGTCTCAGTAATATTTATTTTAAAAGCATACTTTACCTGTTGTAACAGGATTTTTTTTTTTTTAAATATTCATAATGTGCGTGATTCTTTGAAAGGAAAAACAAAGCAGAAGAAATTTTGCAGTGTTACTGTTATTCTTTGTATGATACTTAAACTTTCAAGGGTTTTTTTTTTTTTTTTTATATTAGTAGAATATGATTTATTAATTTAATGCCAAGTTAGCTGTTGTTATTTTTTAAAATGATGCAAAAAATGAAATAAAATAAAACAAATAAATTACGCAATTCCGTTATTTTAAATTCCTTAAAGTTAAATGTATTTTATAATACATTTTATATTATATTTATGCAAATAAATTATAGTTACTATATTAATTTAGTGATTTTTTATAAAGTTTGAGTAGTGGTTTAAAAAAATGACATCATAGGGGCGGCAAAATAAGGCTCGCCTCAGGCGGCGAAATGTCTAGCGCCGGCCCTGGGAGGGGAAATACCCCCTCTCTCCAATCAATTAAGATGTTCTCCAGGAGATCTATGCAAACCCCCCCCCTCCTCTCCCTGAAGCCACAGAAATCCCTCTTGGGGGGAAAAAGTATCTGAATTTAAAACTGGTTACCCTTTAAAAATCAAAGCTGCAATTTTCAATATTTAGATGATTCCTATTTCAAAAATTTAATTCATATTCTGAATCTGTTGACATCTTTGGTGCGATTTTTATCATAAATAGCCAGTGAATAAGAGCAAATGTATTTTATATATATGTAACAACTGTACAATTCTATAAAAAGAATTTTAAAAATGTGAAAATCACATAAGGTGATGCATTTTATTGCTAATTGTGTAGAAAATTAACAGTTTATGCAATAATTAAACATGGAACATATAAACAAATCCAGGTAATATGAGTAAAAAATAAATTGAAGCTAAAGAAAGTTTTTTAGAAGAAAGATAATGAAAACTATGATGAAGTTGAAAGTAAATTTATTTTTGACACAAAAAATATAAAATGTTACTGATAACTATGTATGTTTACAGCCATTAAACACTAGAGATGGAACGAATGCTTCATCTAAATATGTGCAGCCAAATATTGCAAAAGTCTTGCTGAATATTGAAAGATGTCTTTCCAAATAAATTTGTGATTAAATTTTTTTTTTTTTTTTTTTTTTTTTTTTTCGTTTTTGTAACTTTTTTCCTTTTTAATCCAAATTGGCTACTTTCTGACACATTCATAGGTCATTTCCATTCCTACTACTTGCACAAAAAATACAATTATTCAGACATTCATTTTAATGTGTACACATAATTGCAGATTGTGCTTTGCAATGTTTGAGCTAATGAATTTAGCATAAGGGTGCTGGTTACTCAGGTTCCAAATTTCCCTCCATAATGTTAAGTCAATGAGTGTTTGATGCATTTGTATAGTTTAAATATCTCCTTGGGAAATTGATATTTTAAATCCTTTTTTCTGCGTACTCTTCTTAGAGGATGCCTATTTTTTTTTCTTAATTCTCAAAATATCTCTAAAGTATATATTTAATTTAACATTTTATGTTTTAAAAACTGACGAACTGCGAGTAAGATTTTAACAATATATATAAAATTAAGTATTTATTTTAGAAATACTTTCAGAACTAAGAAAAAAAAAAAAAAAATAGATATCCTTTAACAAGGGTCACAGAAAAACAAAGTTAAAAATGTTAAGGGTGTATTCGAAAAAACGCCTTTCCACCTTCAACAGCTAGAAATTTTCCGATACAATTTCAGACACATTTTTAAAAGTAGAAACATGAAACTTGCTGAGGTGATTTTTGAAGAGACGTACAAGGTGCCATGTGATGTCATTTCACGCTCCATTCATTAGAATTTGATTAATGAACAATTATCTTCTCAGTATGACCCTTTTTTTTCATTCCCAAATCTCCCGCTTCAGAAAAATCTGTTCAAAATGCCGTTTTTGATTGCTTTTTTTGCAATATTTTCTGCATTTATCAATGAATCAACAGTTACGGCACCGTGCGTACTTTCTAAATAAGGCAATTTGCCTGTTTGATACTTATGAGAGCAAAAATGAATTAAAAAATAAATCGGAAAATAAGCAGTTTGAATCGAAATACACCCTTAATTTCCCGAACAGATATTTTAAATATGTGAATGCATCAAACACCCATAGACTTAACATTACAGAGGGAAATTTGGAAGATGAGTGAACAGAACTCTTAACAGGTAATAACTTATGTCATTTTATTTATTTATTTATTTCTTTTTGGCATTACAAGCTAATTCAATAACTTGCAGTTTATCTCATCATACATATCATTATTATTTTTATGAATAAAAATAGTTAAAAAAAAAATTGTTTGTTAAAGAATTTTAAATATAACTTATCATACCTCTTATAACTTGCACTTGAGAAAGAAAGATGAATATTATTATCAGTATTTTACAATATTCATCATTATTACTCCAGACTAAAAGAGGCAACATGAATAATTTTCCATAACTTGCCAAGACAGTACCATTAAGGAAATATTTACAAGATAACCTGAAATAATAAAGGAACAATTTAAAAAATTTTAAAGTCTCTATTTTTAGAAGAATAACTATCTTATTTTATTTTGAAAACATAAGAACAAACAAAAAGATCTGCTAATGCCTAAATGTATAGAAATTCTTTAAAAGCCTTGAAGTCATTGTGTTTTTTAACTTTTCCTAGTAAAAACGGGTACGAAAACCTAAATTTCCATGTTTATTCTTGTTAACCACCTGAATCTACTTTAATAAATGTTTCTATTTTTACTTTTTCAGTTTTTGTGACTTTATAATGCAGTGTAAAATTTGAGAATAATAACTTACTTTTTTCACAAGCCTATATCTTTATTGGTAAGTGTAATTAGAAAAAGTAAACATAATTTCACATTACTACTGGTTCATTTATAATATTTTATTTATAGAAAAGCTTATTCTTTGTTCAATATAACATTTTTCACTTTTTAAAAATATGATAACTTTTATTTAACTGAATAGGAAATTTTCAAAAACTAAACTTTAGTTGCTACTTTAATCTCACTCTATTAAAAAAAAAAAAAAAAAAAAAAAAAAACCTCCAAAGCTACCCTATTGGCATTTAATCTGCCATCTTTTTTTAAATTTCACAATTTATATTGCAAAAACTCTTGAATATAAAAACATGGAAACTGTCAGTTTGATAGAGAAATATATAACAAACATACTGAAGCAAACAGCTTTTAAATTGAAGAATTATTTTAAGTAGTATTTTAAGTATCCACTAGTGAAAATGTCATATTTAATATGAAGCATCCATTTTAATTAAAAAACTATTTTATTACAACACACAGATCCATAAGTTCCACAAACTTTTCTGTTCATACTTTCTTTTAACTTTTTTTTAAGGGAGAGGGGGGGGGGGGGGGAGAGGACAATAACATTTTATTACAAGGGCTGTATAATAAGTATCTGGTCTTGACAAGAAAAACACATTTTTACTTCAAAAATATACTTTATTTTTCCACATAATCTTATTTTAGTTTATTCTCTTAGTCCACTGTACTTCTATTTTTTTTGTCATCTCTAAAAAATAAGATTTTTCCAATCCTTCAAAATAGGCATTTGTTTCAGCCATGACCTCATTGTTAGAGCCAATTTTTTTAAAGCCATTTTTTTCATACTTGGAAATAAAAAATAATCGCTAGGGGCTAAATATGATGAATGCACAAAGAGTGCTTATCCTAATTCATAAAATTTTACCATGGCGAATGATATAAGGTGTGCACATATACATTGTCTTGATGAAGAAGAATTTTTTTTTTTGTCAAATGCAGATGTTTTTCTTTTGCAACATGGTTAAAACAATTTAATGAGTTGGCGTAATTTACCCATTGACTTTTTGCCTTTCTTAAGGTAATTGACGAGGATTATAAAGCATGCATCCTAAAACACTTTAGTCAAGAGTTTGTTTGCAGATAAAAATTACCTTAGCTTTCTTTGGGCACAGGTTGGCCACAAAAAAATCACTGTCTGGACTGCTCTTTAGTATTTGATGTAATGTGATGATTCTATGTTTCATTAACAATTATGAATCACCATCAAAAGTCATTTGGATTTTGCTTTAATTGTGTTCTGAAATCAAAAAGGGCAACTTTGTGACACATGCTTTAATTTTTGTTCTGAAATGCACGAGAATAGCAAGTGTTATTATTCAGAAACTATCTAATTGCTCTCAATTTTCTATTTTTTAAAAAAACACAATAGATTTTTCATAACAAGCCTTCAAAGTTGACACTTTTGAGCACATTTCCCGACAAAAGCAGAAAAACTGGTCGAAAAGCAGGGGAAAAATGGGTGATCGCATGGTCGAAAATACTTAGAACTGGATAAGTAATTTAATTATCATAAAATGGAAAAATGAGTTCGATTTGAAATCGCTTCCATAGTCAGGCATTCCAATTTTATAAATTTCTGTTAAAAAATGAATTTGTAAATGTGTCAAAACGTTTTGCGCTTGTTGAGCAGAGCAGTTAAGAACACCCTTAACTTCATCAAACCTTCTTTTGAAATTGACATACGAATGTGTTTAATGTCAATAGTGAGCCATTGCCGCATCTATTTTGCAGAGCTTTTTTATGCCCATGAGTTATTAAAATATTTTACACTCATTCATTTGAGATGTCCCCAGTCTCAGCAGACTGGCACACTTTCACTCTCTAGTCGTTTATCACAATATTGTGGATTTTTTCAATCATTTCTGATGTTGTAATTTCAATTGGACGACATGAACATTCATTATTAAAAATGCTTGTACAGCCATGTTTGAATTAATCTGTCCAGTGTTTTATGGTTGATAACAAAGATGTAACATCACCGTAAACTTTGCTGAGTTCTACTTTAATTTTATCATTTGTTTTCTTTTTCAAAAACAGCTTTTTAATCACTGCTCAATATTAATCTATTTCCATTGTTGAATTGAAATATTTTATTACCAAAATTGTTCCACTCAAATTGTTTCCACTCATAAATGAAATAACTTAGTGACTTGGCAAATTGCCAGGTTTGATCTAAAAGGTCACCTTTACAAAAGAAATAATTTATTAAATTCTAGCAGCACCATCTCAGGCCGAGGTCAGGTACTTATCGTACTGCCCTCATATATTAAAAATCCTTGCCAACTCGGCTTACAGGTGCAGGTAAATTTTGAAGTTAAACACTAATTTCACAAACAAAAACTAAATCAAGATTAGAGATAAACCGAGTTTAATAATTTTACCTGGCTGCATTTGAGAGTTTTTAATTTCATTTTTCTGTAAGAGCTGGTTTTAATGCTGGCTTTTTTTAGTGCTCAACAACTCAAAATTTGACTCATTTTTAAAAGTAAAATTATGAAATTTGTTGACGTGATTTTTGAAAGATTTATAAGTGACCTATGTTTTTATTTTTATGTTCAATTAATTAAAGCTTGAATTATAAACAAATGATTTCTTAGTGCAACCTTTTATTTTTATTTCTTTTATTTTATTTTATTTTATTTTATTTTTTTTTTTTTTTTCATTTCCAGCACTATTATTTCAGAAAATTTGGTTCAAAGTGCCCACTTTCACAGAAATTTTCAAAATAAGTTCTACTTTTATCAAATATATTGACCAATATTGCATGTTATACAATTTCAAATAAGAGAACCTGCCAAATGGATGCTTTTAAGAGAATCCTTAATACCATAATTTTTTCTGCAACCTTATTTTTTATTTTATTTCATTTTTTATTTTTGCTGTAAGAGTTGGTCCTATCAAAATCTTGTCAATATAAAAGTTAAGATAATATTAAGAAGATTTATAATAAATTTAATAAGATTTAATATCTTGAGAATTGACAAAGCTATGAATCTTTCTTTCCCCCTTAGAAAACCCATTTTTCGTTTCATCAAAAATCTGTCATGCATAATTTTTTAATCCTTATCTTAGAAGTAATAATAATTTCAACTGATTTAACATGTATTGTAATTAAGAATTTTTTTTTTTTTTTTTTTTTTTTTTTTGCGGGGGAAGGAGGGGTTATAAAACCCCTCCCATTTCCATGCTTTTGGTCTGGTTTTGCCCATCAATGAACTTGACTGAGATTTTCTGTCCCTTGATTTTCTGTCTCAATTTGGAAGAGATTTCTGCAAAATTACAGAAGTTATCATTTTCATTAAAAAGGAATACATATAAATAGATAAAGTTTTTAAATGGACATGGTTTTGGGTTCTGAGGCTCACGATTGGCATAGATCTGCAATATTTTTTCATAAGGGAGAATGTAATAGATAGTATTTCTTATAAAATCAACATAAAAAGGCTTTCAATGGTTATTTTACTCATCTGAATCCATTTTCTAAAATAATATTTGTGGTCAAATGACTATCAAGTTTGAGCATACATTTGCAGCTTTTCTTCTGTTCCTTTTGTAAACAGAGCAAGATTATATGATGTATATCTGTTTTATATTTTATTCAAGTCATGAAAACATCATTTTTCAGTCCTGTGAAAAATTTTGACTTTTACTGATAAATTTCACTAACTAAATATTCAATGAAAAAAATGCTCAATCTCATAAAACTATTAATATAAATGAATCAACAGTCTCAATTATTTGATGAACTATTTAATTGACTTATTAATATTAATAATATTCCCTATTGAAAAGCATTAAGAATATTATTGTATTAAATTGAAACTTTAAAATATTTAAAATACACATTTCAGTGTTGTGTGCACCCTCAAAATTAGCATAACTTTTGAAATTTATATTTAGACTAATTAGAGAGCTCAAACTTGTTTATGATATCAAAATTACAGGCTACATTGAAAATTTTAATGATTGTATTCATTTATTAATATGGAGTTAGTTTCTTATGAAAAATCTGAATGCATCAAATAATGTAAATATTACTTCCAAACGAATTGGCACCAGTTTAATTTTCCTAAGATTATTTAATGCAAAATTTGTAAGGACATATATTTTTTTCTCCTCTCACCAAAACTGTAGACTGACCAATACAGAAATCTGAATAGAAATTAATGAATTATTACATTTTCATTGATATACTATAGACTTATTTTTTATATTATGCTATTCTCAAAGCCTTTTTTTAAATAACTTTTGAACAATATTAGATATACCCAAGGAAATAATTTAAATATAAAATAGGAAGATATTGCCATTTGAAAACCAGATAACTGCAGAATTTTCCACATAAAATTAAAAATCTCACAAAATATATATGATTTTTAAAAAGCTTACTGTTTTACTTAAAAGGTGACAACAATAATAAAATAGATGTTACACATTAAAAATACACATTTTATTTAAAATTTCTTTACTTTTGGCTTGCAATTCCTCTGGGTATTGCGGCAGAGAATACTTTTAGAATTAATAGCTATTCCATGCATATAAATAGTACCTCTCTTTGCTTGAAATGGAAGAATTAATAATTTTCATTAAATTTCTTTTAAATTTAATTTTAAATATAATGCTTGTGACATCCATTTTATTATTTTCACTACAAAGTAAAACAGTGAAGTTTTTAAAATTCATTCTGTATATTTTGTGATTGAATCAAGATGGAATATTGCATTTTATCTCAATTTTTTTTAATTTTTCATTCTTGTTTTCTATGCATCAGCTTAGCTTACTAAAGCAAAAAAAGCAGCTGAGGAAAATAACAAGTAAATTTTAATCTAGTATATGCTAAAAATTTTGGACAATTGACAAAGTATATGTATATTACTACCTAAATTTTATTTAGATAAGTGAATAGTTTTAAAATATACTGCCATAATTTTGTCATATTAAATTAATGCCGTTTAATCATCAATTATGGGATAGCTATTGAATGCATGAAACAAATTCATTTGCTTATTTCAAGCTTAAGATATCAATATGCTTTACTTACCTAGATGCATTTTTTATGGGATATCGATAAAGAACAATAATAACAAGAGTTGCAGAAATTAAGTAAGCTGAAACAAAATAAATAAAAAATAATCACATACAGATATAGTTTGTAAATGTAAAAATAAAGCAGAAAAAAAGAAAAAAAATATTCTCTTTTTAATACAGAATACCCTTTTTAGTTTAAGGAATTTATACCAACCATTTCAACCAGCACAAAATAAAAATATAAATTGCTTAAATTACTTTTAATACACACTAAGGTGTAAAAAAAAAAAAAAAAGAGATTTTTAAAAATTTAAATTATATATATATATATATTGTTCTAGCGTATATTGGGTTCTTTTGATCTTATGGTTAGACAACTTCAAACTCTTGCTTATAGAAAAGTAGAAAATAATTTATTTACAGAACTTCAGAACAACAGAGTCTTCGAAACTCACAAATATTACAAGATATTCCAAAATAACTGTTTAAATCTATCGAACAAGTACAAATATAGGTCGCAGAGACTCTTTATACAATGTCTCAACACTATATCACATTCAAAACAACGTAGATAAAACTCAATACATCAAGCAAACTTGCTTAAACCTAGAAGTTCACTCTATGACTGACTGGTAAATAATAACCACAGCTCGCATCGCTTCTCTTCTTATATAGGTTCGGAGCATGCGGCGAAGTTTCTACAAACTTCTAGAAAAAACCGGAAAACCACGGAACAACATTCAATGTATCAGTAGACCCAAGGGGGGGGGTTACCATAAACAGGGAAGGGTTACCATCGCCAACAATTGCCAAGTTTGTCGCCAACTTGGCGATATATCGCCAAATTTGGGCGACCAAAATTAGTTGCCAAAAGTGACGCCAACTTGGCGATATCTCTAATATTTCGCAAAGCTGCCATACACATTCACTGAAAATAATAGACAAGTTTGCTTGATAACAGAGACAATGCAACAAAAACTAATATTAGTAAAGAAATGGAGCTTAATAAGATTATTTACATTATTTTACAATACAAACACTAACTATTTACAAAATTCGTAACACTACCCCCTCCTCAAAGACTGCACGTCCCGGGCAGTGCAATCCTTGAGTTAGAGGAAAACACTTAAAATAAATAAACAAATAAATAAATAAATAAATAAATAATAACAATAATAATAAAATTTACATAAATAAGAACTAATTACTATTTACAAAAAGTGACTTTCATGACCATGGTCTAAAATTCTAGTTTTGAATTTCTAATCACTTTGGCCAAAATAAGGGGCTAGCCGGTTATAGTGTACGACCTTGGGTTTGGCGTGTGGCGATTTTCGTATGCGTACGACGACGTCATTCAGCCTGTTGACGACTATGTAAGGACCGTCCCAGTTTCTTTGTAATTTTGGCGACAGTCCCTTACGACGGATCGGATTCCACAACCAAACTTTGTCACCTTCGTTGAACTCATGTCCTGTTGCCTTTGTGTCGTACCGTGTCTTCATCTTTTCCATTGCCAGTCCGATTCGGTTCCTCGCTAGACGATGAATCTCCTCAATCCGCGCCTGGAGTTTATCGACATATTCCTGAGGCGATGAAGGAGCATCAGGAGGACGGCCAAACAAAAGATCCGCAGGTAGACGAAGATCACGACCAAAGAGCACTTGAGAAGGGGAGTAACCAGTGGCCTCATGAGTGGCACTCCTGTAAGCAAGCAGGAAAAGAGGCAATTTCTTGTCCCAGTCCTGTTGGTCTCTAGACACCAGGAGAGAGAGGCTATTTAGGATGGTACGATTGAACCGCTCTACCATGCCGTCCGATTGAGGGTGTAGAGGTGTTGTTCGGGTTTTGTCCATGCCGAGTAGTTCACACATTTCCTTGAACACAGACGAATCAAAATTTCTTCCTTGATCGGAATGGATTTGAAGAGGAACTCCGTATCTGGAAACCCAGTGTTGAATCAGTATGTCTGCTACGGTTACCGCCTCTTGATTAGGAATGGCATAGGCTTCAGGCCACTTAGTGAAGTAGTCCATGACAACGAGGATGTACTTATTGCCATCAGATGTTCTAGGAAGTGGACCCAGGATGTCTAGGGCAATTCGTTCGAAAGGAGCTCCTACATTATAACGTTGCAATCGTCCACGGGTGCGCCTCTTAGGACCTTTACGTGCTACACAGGTGTCACAAGCTCGACACAACTTCTCCACGTCACTGCGAACATTATTCCAGTAGAAACGCTCTCGAACCTTTTGCAGGGTCTTCATTACACCAAAATGACCTCCTGTGGGACTACCATGCAGTTCTTGAAGGACCATAGAAATTCTCGTCTTAGGGAGTAGTAGTTGCCATCTACATGTCTTTCCATCGTCAGACTCCCATTTTCGGTACAAGATGCCGTTCTTCAAATGTAAGGAATCCCAGAGAGCCCAATAACGTTTAGTCGTAGGATGGTAATGAACCATGTCTTGCCAGCTGGGCTTCCTGTTGGACTCCTCTTTCAGCTCTAGAATTGGCTTAATTTCAGGATCAGCAAGTTGATCTTTACGCAGGCTCTCGTCATTCCACGGATCTTGCGATGATGTAGACCCAGTTGTAACTTGTCTTACTATAGGACCTTTGACATTAAGTTTCTTCTCAGCCCGGTCGCAGTATCTACAATTCTCTGAGCAGGGTCTTCTTGAGAGAGCATCTGCATTTCCATGTGATGAGCCTTTTCGATGGCGTATCTCCATATCGTACTCTTGAAGCTTTTGTATCCACCTGGCTATCTGGCCTTCAGGGTTCTTAAAATTCAATAGCCAAGTTAGAGAAGCATGATCAGTTCGGATCAGGAACTTTCGACCGTAAAGATAGTGATGAAAGTGGTCTATGGCTTTCACTACAGCAAGAAGCTCTTTTCTTGTTACGCAGTAGTTTCGCTCGGCCTTTGACAAGCACTTGCTGAAATAGGCGATAACACGCTCCTGGCCGTCGATTTCCTGGGACAGTACAGCGCCAATGCTTTCGTTGCTTGCATCCGTATCAAGTATAAACTGTTTATCGATTTGAGGATACGACAGAATTGGAGTGGATGTCAAGGCCTCCTTAAGCTTTTCGAAAGCAGCGTCACATTCCTGTGTCCACATAAATTTTTGATTGGCTTCTGTTAATTTATGAAGTGGTCTTGCAATCATCGAGAAGCCTTTGACGAATTTTCTGTAATAGGTGCATAATCCTAGAAAACTTCGAAGCTGGTGAACATCTGCTGGACGATTCCAATTTTTCACGGCCGATATCTTCTCCGGATCAGTCCTAACTCCTTCCGCTGAAATGATGTGTCCAAGGTAGGCGACTTCATTACGAAACAAACTGCACTTCGAAGGGCTTAACTTCAAATTAGATTCCTTTAATTTTTGTAGCAACCCGCCTGAGGTTGTTCAGATGTTCATCAAAAGATTTTCCTATGATTACGATATCATCTAAATAAACAAGACATGCCTCATATGACAGTCCCCGAAGAACCGTTTCCATAAGGCGTTCAAAAGTTGCAGGTGCGTTACATAGACCAAAAGGCATTACCTTGAACTGCCATAATCCTTGTCCCGTTGTAAAGGCAGTCTTCTCGCGGTCGTCGGGATGGATCTCTACCTGCCAGTAACCACTCTTCAAATCTAAAGTCGAGAACCAAGTGTTGCCCGCAAGTGTGTCAAGAGTGTCGTCAATCCTTGGCAGAGGGTAACTATCCTTTTTGGTGACGTCATTCAGTCGGCGGTAGTCTACACAAAATCTTGTAGAACCATCCTTCTTTCTTACTAATACAATGGGAGACGCCCATGGACTTGTTGATGGTTCGATGACGTCATTTCCTTCCATATCTTTAATTAAATTCTGCACCTCTTCTTGCTTGGCAAAAGGTAATCGTCTAGGGTGCTGTTTAATAGGAGAGTGATCTCCCGTGTCAATTCGGTGTTGTGCCATTTTAGTTCGTCCAAAGTCTTCAGATGTTTGGGAAAATAAACTTTGGAATTCTCTAATTAAATTTTCCGCAGCTTCCAACTGTTTTGGATTTAAGTCTGTATTTTGTAACAAATCCT
The DNA here is from genome assembly GCA_964019185.1 of Maratus speculifer. Taxonomy (NCBI): domain Eukaryota; kingdom Metazoa; phylum Arthropoda; class Arachnida; order Araneae; family Salticidae; genus Maratus; species Maratus speculifer. Next base: position 72,402,144 of record OZ025289.1, read on the forward strand.
TGACTAAATTATCTGAAGATTTCTCAGAGTGACTGGAATTTTGACTTATGCACGTCACAGGAGCACATGACGCTATCACCTCTCCTTTCTTGATAGTCCTCGTCTTATCACTGATGTTAGCAATTCTGACTGGAATGGTCTTTTTCGAGAGGTCTACCACAGAAGAAGCCACCAATACTCCTGCTTGTGTACTATTGTCTTCTGGATAATCTATATGGCCAAATCGGTAATTAGTTTCATTTTTAATTACAGCTGGAACTAAAAATTCTGTTCTTGGATCTAGATTGATGTCTTCTTTGGCTATTACTGCTTGTTTACATTGAATTTCGTTATTTAATCCAAAAAGACTTATTTCTTCAAATTTTGAGAGCATTTTGTTATTTTTGAAATCAAGCTTGAAGCCAAACTTTTTCAGAAAATCTAGCCCGATTAAGCAAGGATCTGTTATGTCAGCCACATATGCCGTATGATAATATTTCTTTCCTCCAAAGTTGATGGTTAAATTGGCCTTTCCATATATGACTATCTTGTCGCCCGTCACAGTTTGCAGGGTAACGCATGGTGGAGTCCAGATGAGTTTACATTTCAATTTTCGAGCCAAATCTTCTCTTATTATTGTCACATTGGCTCCTGTATCGACAATCATACGGCACTGAATTCCGTTAATAAAGCCTATCACATATAATTCGTTATCACCGCCGCTCATTTTTGATATCTGGAGGATCTTCAGGTGGGGCTTTTCATTCTCTGGCAACCTCCGCCCCGCGAGATGGCCAAAATTTAGTTTTCCCTGCTGACTGTTTGAATTTATCTCACGTTCGTGGATTTTGGGGCAATTTCTTCGGAGATGTCCTGTATCACCGCATCCCCAGCACGTGAGATTCTGTCTTCTTGAACTTGTTCTTCCGTATTTTAAAACTTCAATTTCTTGATTTATTTTCCTAATTTCTTTCAAGACGTCGTTCTCAGTGTCTGAGCTTTTGTTCACCGTTGCCCCTCGGACTGAATGATGATCTCTTCGGCTGGCTTGTGTAGCTGCTTCCAACTTTAAGGCATATAGTAGTGCAGCCTTTAAATCCTGTACATCTGCCATTCGTACCGCTCTCTGCACTTCTGGATCTTTTATTCCGTCTACAAAATATTGCAGTGACAGCATTTCCCGTACATTTGTTGGACAGTCAATGAATGCTAAATTTGCAAGCCGTTCAATTTCCGAGGCAAACTCTTGAAGGGTTTCACTCGATTTTTGATGGCGGCTCTTCATTTGTATTCTCGTATAATCCTTGAAGAATTTTTCTCCGAATCTCATTTCAAGTGCACAACTTAGAGTCTCAAAATTGAGTTGCGTCATATCGGGCAATGTTTGCAGCACGTCGGCGGCTTCTCCTCTTAAAGATGCTGCCAGTTGACAAGCTTTCACCTCGTCACTCCATTTGTTCGCTTCAGCTACAATGGTGAAATGGGTCTTGTAAACTTGCCAGGAACTCTTTCCATCGTATGTCGACAGCTTAATGTGCACGGGAGAAGCAGGCGGATTCCTAAATTCTTCATAATTACCACTAGACGCTGAAAGTTTCTTCTCAAGATCTTGTACTTTTTTATTTAGCTTTTCATCTACTTCACCTAGTATTTTCTCTTCAACGTTACTGATTTTCTCTTCAACGTTACTGATTTTCTCTTCAAAGTTACAAACTTCATTCTGAATTTTCTCTTCTACTTCCGCCATTTTCTCTTCTACCGAGCCTATTCTTCTCTCTACCGACGAGAACTTCTCTTCTAAAGTTTTCTTCATTTCTTCTTGGCCTTTATTAATCTTTTCAGTCACATCTTCTTGGCATTTGTCAATTTTATTTGTCAACTGTTCCATTCTTTCTTCGTTTTTATTCATTTTTTTCGCCAACTCTTCTTGGCCTTTATTCATCTTTTCCGCCAACTCTTCTTGGCCTTTATTCATCTTTTCCGCCAACTCTTCTTGGCCTTTATTCATTTTTTCTGCCAACTCTTCTTGGCCTTTATCAATTTTATTTGTCAACTGTTCCATTCTTTCTTCGTTTTTATTCATTTTTTCCGCCAACTCTTCTTGGCCTTTATTCATCTTTACCGCCAACTCTTCTTGGCCTTTCGTCAATTCTGCCTTTATTCCATTAATAGCTTCTAACAGTTCTTTCAGTTGACCGTCCATTGTTCTTGTTTTCGCCATAAGATCCCGACTCCTGACACCAAATGTTCTAGCGTATATTGGGTTCTTTTGATCTTATGGTTAGACAACTTCAAACTCTTGCTTATAGAAAAGTAGAAAATAATTTATTTACAGAACTTCAGAACAACAGAGTCTTCGAAACTCACAAATATTACAAGATATTCCAAAATAACTGTTTAAATCTATCGAACAAGTACAAATATAGGTCGCAGAGACTCTTTATACAATGTCTCAACACTATATCACATTCAAAACAACGTAGATAAAACTCAATACATCAAGCAAACTTGCTTAAACCTAGAAGTTCACTCTATGACTGACTGGTAAATAATAACCACAGCTCGCATCGCTTCTCTTCTTATATAGGTTCGGAGCATGCGGCGAAGTTTCTACAAACTTCTAGAAAAAACCGGAAAACCACGGAACAACATTCAATGTATCAGTAGACCCAAGGGGGGGGGTTACCATAAACAGGGAAGGGTTACCATCGCCAACAATCGCCAAGTTTGTCGCCAACTTGGCGATATATCGCCAAATTTGGGCGACCAAAATTAGTTGCCAAAAGTGACGCCAACTTGGCGATATCTCTAATATTTCGCAAAGCTGCCATACACATTCACTGAAAATAATAGACAAGTTTGCTTGATAACAGAGACAATGCAACAAAAACTAATATTAGTAAAGAAATGGAGCTTAATAAGATTATTTACATTATTTTACAATACAAACACTAACTATTTACAAAATTCGTAACAATATATATATATATTATACTTTTTTTTTTTTTGGGGGGGGGGGGTTAAAAATATGAAATTAGCTGCTACAACTTTAGGTTTCAAAACAATAAAACCTCTAGTTGCAAACATAATCTATGTTTTTAAGTTTTAATTCTGGGAAGGGAATTTTGTTTTTAGATATTCAGAAATGCACAATATTCATTAGTGCTGTAAAAGTAATGACTAAATGAGTACCCATATGAATTCATTACTTTCAAACTCACTACCCATTAGAAAATACTCGTTACTTTTTAGAAAACAAAAGTAATCGTAAATACTAGTACATATATATTTGGTGTATTCTCTAATTTTCAGAGAATTACTTTGTTAGTTTTAACTATTTTTTAAAATAAAAATAAAATCTATATACCTTTAGTGATTTAAAATTTCATAAACCATAAATCTGGGTGTTTAAAATACTTCATATGAAATGTAATGTCACAAGACTGCAGCAAATCTACATATTGCTATATTGTATATCAGCTAAGCTATACTATACAATATACATCATACATGAAATTAAAATTCATTACCATTACCTAGGCCCATAATGGAATTTTATTAGAAACCTTTCAGAAATTTGAGTAAAAATGTAAACAATTACAATACAATAATAAATAAATTCATCCTATGAAAGTAGAATTCTACATTGAATTTGAAATTCCAAGATAAATTTCCATGAAAAATATGCAATGCAGTTTCATCTAATAAGACTGGAAAATCTGTCTAAAATGGAATATTTTAGTGGTTTCTCATGATTCTGTTTCAATAAGTATTATTGTATATATCAAAAGGAAGAATAATAATTGAGTATCATAATAGAGATGTTTACTGCTTTATGAAACCAGTAAAACATGCGACAACGAAACCTGCCTATAACAGAAACTAAAATTAGCAGCTCGCAAAAACATATTCTCCTCCAGTCAATGTCGCAAAACTTTCTGACACATTGATAGACTTGATCTAATGCATAAAATAGATTTTGATGGCAATAGCAACAATATGAAACCAAATAACATTTTTCATTTATGGTAAGACGGGGTGTCCCTTTCCCGGTTCTGGGTTGTTGAGTTCCTTTCAACTCTTTTCTTTCCATGTGAGGTTACCATGTGGGGTCCCCTTCATAAACCTTTACAGGCTACTATAAGGGCGCTTTCCTCTCGCACGTCCGGATGTATCCAGTCACAATTGTGCACTGCCCACACACTTCATGCAGCCTAACTCCCAAACAAAGAGAAGATCAGTCAATTGTGACAGCTCAACCCACTCAATACTAGAAAGAGCCAAGTGATCCCTTCACTTGTGTGTGTGTGTTTCCCCCCTGCAAAGGACCCAAAGAAACTGTGCACCTATAAAGAGAAGTTCAAAATATAATAAAATGCTTTCATATGACGACCCTTGAAATTGAAAATTTCCCAGTAATACTTTATCCTTCATTAAATACAGCTATAACGAATATTTTATTCTTCTATGAGGTTCTGTTCTTTTTAAATTAAATTATGAGAGAATTTAATTAATTAAATGCATAGTTTATACAAAATTAACTCAATTAAAATTTTAAATGATAAACGCATGTTATCTCTTCATTTCTTAAATCGATGGTTCCTTTTTTAAAAATGGAAATGTAAATAACCTCTTGGTAAAAAGAAAAATCAATTATTTTATCTATGTTTTCAAAATGCAAGTACCCTTTATACCTGTAAGATAAAAAGTACAATCCCTGAAAGAATAGTAATTATTCATCAAAAATCATTTTTTCTGCTATTGACTACATTACTTCAAAAACTTCCCTCCAATTCCACATTTTTGGTGAAAGAATTAATACTTAAGTAATGAAATGACTAAATGAAAAATCTGTATGCGGTACTAATATGGGAACAACTGATTCGGAGTTCTAAAGTCCAAACACAAATTCTCATCCTTCCCTGTCAGACTACCGACGACATTCTTGGACCATGAAATGAAGGTAACGCCTGAAGTTTGTTTCATTCACTTTTGCAGAACATTGATGCGCTAACGACTAACAAGTAAAATTTGAGCGTAACGATTCGGTATTTCGTATTAGAGATAATAACCCCTGCCTATTTATATAACAAATACGTGCAGTTTGCAAAAGTTCTAATATTCATTAACTATCGCCTACTTCAACATACAAAAATACCAAGCAAATTAAAAAATACAACTATCAAAATATCACTTTTTTGTCTGAATTTCAAAATAATGGCTCTTAAGAACATAATCATTAAAAACATTTCATGTGTTTAAAAAAAAAAATCAGATATTTATTTAAATACCCAGAAAATATAAAAAGTCGTCAAAGATATTATATACGTATAATTCTAAAAAACTTAAAAATGCACTTAAAATCGTAAAAATGCGAGAAAAAAAAAACTGTGATCAAAATTTCAGTCCAAATAATACCATACTTATGAATAGTTATATTTTAATACTTTCTAAAGAATTTCAATATATCATTTACAAGTAAAATTTCAATATGATTTTATACATATGGATGCATAGGAACACAATAAAAGTGAAAATTATTTAATGTAAATTTATGTAAAGTTAGAAATCATGCTGTAACATATGCATATCTCCTTGCTTGCTCTTTTTTAAATTGCTCATTTTTTCTTTGCCAACTTGTTTCATTAGTCATAGTCAAAAAATAATACATTTGATTATAATTTTTTAATACTTACCTAATAAAGATTTTATACACATTAAGTAAAAATTCAGTTCTAAGTCTATGATATATTCTCCATGTTTCCTCAATGGTTTAAAAAAATACTTGTGGGATGTTTTCTCATATGCATCACATAAAATAAATAAAATTATTAGCTTCCATGCACCCTGTAATAAAAAAAAAAAGAAAAGCATTTTTTCCATAATGAAAAACATTTATTACACAGTTTCATTTGGTTTAAAAAAATTCAGTAAGGTTACTTTTAACCCCTTGAGGGGCAGTGGGATATATTTTATCACACCTAACTTAAATAAGATTTGCATCAAAATCTTTTAACAAAATTTTATATTTTTAACTTTGGGGGGAAGGGGCGGAATGTTGAAAAACTGCATTTTCATAATTTAAAATAAAATATTTTGGTTATTCCAGTGAGAATTCAATATTATAGAGACATAATTGCTTATCCGTCAAAGGGTTAAGAAATGAATTTGAAAGAAAAATTTTCAAAATTTGCTTACGGGTTTTTTGCTGGGTAAAGAGGGTGCCTTTAGAATTTATTTTTATTTATTTTTTTACACATTGGAAAGCTGTTGAAATATGGATGATTTTCATCCCTTTATTTACATTATTTACTTCTAAATTAATGATAAAAAAGGTAATATATATATATATATATATATATATACATATTTAAATCTTGATTATAAGCTCCCTTTTCAAATTTAATTGTTTTTGCTTTTGAGAAAAGGGGGCTTACAATCAGAATTTTATGGTAAGAAGAAAGAAAAATAAATGTAAAAATAAAAGAATTTTTTGACACTGATAATGGCATTACAAGGGGGGAGGAGGGAACTTTGAGGAATGATAAGGTATGATATTCTAAGGGCCTAATAGAAGAAAGCTCTAGACGGGAGACAAGCCTCGTAGAATTTCTTTTGTCTTTTGCAGATTTTTTTTAAAATCATACCTTCAATTAGTTTTATATTATGTTTAGCTCTTTGTTACTGAATTTACAAAAAAGTAAAATTTTTAATAAAAAGAAATGAAATGCATAAAGATGTTACAGATAAATAATTGTTTGATTAATTATTGCTTCAATTGTAAAATATTTCAGATGCAGATTGTTTTCTCCACCTGAAGTATCTGTTGCAGAATACGTGGCAAATTTTCTGCTACTGGACCTAAGGGGAAAGGGTACAAAATTGACAAAAATCCGGTTACATTTCACATGTACAGTCTTCAATAAGGAACATTATATTTACCCACTTTAAAATAAATATTTTAGGTAAAGTACAATTTTAGATATTTGTACATTTAAACACCATTTTAACAGAACAAATTAATAACAAAAACACTGTTATAAATTATAAATAAAATATATTACCTGTAAATTAGAATTAAAAAGGACATGCCTCAAAGCAGCTTTTTTTAACAATAGCATATCTATAGCTATGATTGAAAATTCAGCTTCTGCATATTCATCAACCAATTCTCCACAGTTATCCTAAATGGGAAAAAAAGAAAAAGAATCATACATTAAAAACGATAGAGAAGACATATTTTTTTTACAGGTGAAAATATAATACTTAAAATTAGGTAAAATAAATATATTTTTTGGGTTCAGTATTATAAAAAAAAAAAAAATCTAGTAACCAGGGGTGTAGTTGTCAAACTAACAGAGGATATACACTCTAAGGAGAGGGTATACCCTAGAGTGTATATACTATAGCTTTCTTGCGAAGCAGAGAGTATACTGTTCTCCCTTAAAAAATCCAGAAGGTATATGAGGCATACCCCCGTATACCCCCACTACATCCCAGCTAGTAACTCAATTACTCCTCCCCCTCAAAATTTTTCCTAACAGATGATTAATCTTTAAATATGTGGGTGAATAGACAATACAGAAGACTCGCTCAAATCTGCAAAACTTAAGACCAGCAGTTGTGTGGATTTGAGAATTTTGCAGATTTCTAATCATTGGTTTGTTTATATTTTTTAAACAGCAATTTGAATGTAATTAATAATGCAATTGAAACTATAATGAATGCTTAGAATACAATAAAATATTAAAAGGAAAAGTCAAGTTAACAATCAATAATGTATGATTAAATATTCATTAAAAAGATAAAATGTATTTTTTCTAAATTATTCAATGAAATTTACCTCATAAATAATATACAATAATAATTCACATCAAAATAATAAACTAAGGAAGTTTAACCAGACTTAATAATCAAAAAAGCTTGATTAATACATAAATATATTTGGTAAGAAGATTGTGATTACCAATAATACCAGCAATATCTTGATTTTTTTCAGAAATAAATTTATTCTTCCCTCATGAAAACACATGAATTCACTATTATAACAATAATTACAAATTAAAATATGTAATGAATCGATATAGAACTAAAAAAAGTCAAATTTTGGCTCTATATCTGAACTTTACATGTGTAAATTATGTGTGGATTTTTAAGAGTCTACTGTTATAACTCTCTCAAGTTTGAATTTTCCATGTTTTATAGTTTGAGAAAAAAAGTTGTTGCAGATAAATAGACAAACACAAGAGTGATTTTATAATGGTTCTAGTTTTACTTTCTCAGTACAGAAATCTAAAAAAGATACATATTTTTACAAATTACACATTTTATTAAAGTACAGTAGACTCATGAAATACACAACCCAAAAATCCACAACTCTCTAAAATCCACACATAATTTACAGATATAAAACATGAAACATTCAGTTTAAACATAAAGGGACAAAATTAGACTTTTTTAATTTTATATCAATTCCATATATATTTTATTTAGGGATACACAGATATCTGACTGATTTTTCAATATCTGAATTGCAATCATCAGATATCCGACAGACTACAACAAAGTAAAAATATATGCATAGCTGAAATCGTTTGGCTCGAAGCAATGCCGAAAACCTTTTGTTTATAATGTAAAGTATGAAGTATAGTACATTCTCTTTCAATTAGCAAAAGGTAACTCCTGAAAGTTTAAAGAATTGCCAGTTTTCCTAATATTAATATTTGAACTCTTTATAATAAATTTAAAAATTTACATTTACATCTTTTAAAATATTGTATCAAGATTGTAAAATAAAATTTTAAGTTTATTAAAGAATTTGCTGACTCACTCTGTGTTGCCTGGGCCTTTGGTAATAATTTTAAATGAAACTTCTTTTTATATGACTTTATATCTTTAACTGAATTTTATCTGAAATACACACACACTCACTGTGTTAAAATGAGGGAGCAGCAGCTAATTGTTGAGATTTGTTATGTACTTTTTTTTTCATGATTTTCAGAAAATTGCATGGAGTTGTAATGAACAAATTAAAACTTTAAAATGTCCTCTACTGATGGAAAAATAAATTAAGAAGAGAGGAATTTGTGCTAAGTAATATATAGGCAAAAAACTTTAAAACAATATGTCACATGAAAAAGTAATTTCTGCAACCCGCCCCCCCCCCTCCCCCATGGAGGAAATGCCCCATAATAGTCTAGGGTCCAACGCCGTGCAAAAAGGGTGATCGCTCTGGGTGTACCTAATTTATACTATCAACATCATTTTCAACCTATTACAAAAAAAAGTTGGGTGGGGGACGCCAAATTCTAACTTTGCCTCGTGCATAGTTATCTCTTTGCACGCAAAAAATCATCAACTAAACCTGTTTTGACTTGAGAAAATAACTCCTCAACCATGTGTATGTTAGTTGATAGTTTATGCTTAAATTGAAAAAAAAAAAAATCTATTTTTTTGTGAAAATACTCTACAATTATAGGTACATTAACCAGTTCAGGGCTAGTGTGTTTTACAGATTTTTTAATCTTTAGTTACAGTCTTTCGAAACAGAAATTTTTGCCTAATTGAATTGGAAAATTGCAGATTAAATAAGGTGAAATTAGCAATAAAAAATTATTGATGAGAATTACCAAGGATTCCGAGCACCTTATGCGTCTGCAGAGATGTAGTGGTATACACTGTATATGCTATATACCTCCGGGATTTTTTAAAGGAACACCGTATACCCTCTGTTTCTCAAGAAAGCCATAGTATGTACACTCTAGGGTATACCCTCTGCTTAGGGCATACACCCTCTATCTTATTTACAACTGCACCCATGGCATCATATATACGGGTGCTGGTTCCCAAGGAATTAACAAATGTGTTATGATTAAAATTTACTTTCTTCTGCCTGAATTGTACAAATGAACAGGATATTAAAAGTTTAAATTACATTTTTTATAAGACATTATTAATATACATATACGGGACTTGAATTTTTGGGATGGGATAGGAGGATTCATTACCAAAAGAATATTGAGAGTGGGAGGTTTCCATTCCCCCCCCCAAAAAATTTTCCTAAAATTTTTCTTTGTGAAACGACGTTCAAGTTAGGGGACCAAATGATAAATTTCCTGATATTTCCTACACTCAATCGGCTGATTTAACAGCTCCTTCATATGAAAGAGAATGACAAAATTCATCATTGTTTTTCTGCATCTGATTCGAAAATGTTTTGATTTTTATCACAATTGATTGATAAATTTTGCAATTTTTTTCTGGAGACCAAATGGTGAATTTTACAATATTTTTCTTGCAATCAATTGACAAATTTAGTGATTTTATTCCATGATAGACTGGCTAATTTCCTTGCTTGCACTTGTGACATAATGATGAAATTCAAAATTTTAAGGTACATGATAGATGGACAAATTTCATGATATTTTCCCATGATTGATTGATAATTTTTACAATATTTTTCTAGCTTTTTTAGAGAGTGATTTCCCATGTACTTAATTTTCTTTTTCTCACGACCAGTCTACAATTTTTTAAAGTTTTTTTATGCTATGATTGACGAAAATTGCAACATTTTTTCTACAGCCAATTTACATATATTTTGCAATTTTCATTTCTTGCCCCCCCCCCTCCTCCCCCCAAAAAATGTAACTAAATTGGCAGCAACAGCCATTGAGGACCTTGACTTACAAAATCAACTACTCAGTATCAGGGTAGCTAAAGGGGTGCTATGGGCGGCTCAGCCCCCCCCCTAAAATATTTTGACCCTTCCCCCCCCTCTGGAAAAGATTGCAAGGTCACTAAATGAATTTCTGTTCCGAAAATTCAAGTGAAATTCTGTTCAAAAATCTAATTTAGTTTTGAGACTCTTTCACAGTTTTGCAGAATTAGAACTAAATCATATTTAAAATAAGTGTTTCAGCACTCCCCCCATCCTATTTGTACATATGAAGCTAATATGATGTTTAATTTTGCACCAATTATACATTCAATATTTTCATCATCATATACTTTTCTTAGCATAAAATGAAGTTATTATAACAATTTAACAAGAAACATAGTACTTACAATGTGAATATGCACTAATTTATCTTTCTGCATCAAAGAAAAAGAGAAAAAAAATGTGAGCCCCCACTATTGTTCACTTCTAGCTACGGCCCTGCTCGGTATTGGACGAGTACTGAGTATTTACCAAGTACAGACGAACTCTTTTATAACGAACTTCAAGGGACCAAAGATTTTGTTCGCTGTATCCAGTGGTTCACTAAATCCAAACCATTAAAAAAAGTTAGAGTTCTCAAAATGTGCATATCATTAGCTGTTACCTGTATATTCATTAATGATGTATTAAGGAAAATACATAAAAACTATTAAATCTGATCATTAATGACTTAAAATCGATTATATTTCACACAGAATACTAAAATAAATTAACTAAAAAAGGAAGACTAACAGAAATACAGTATAGCACCAATTATCGAAAAATTCTTGACCGACTCTAATTTGGATAAATAGGAAGACATGTTAAGGAATGTTATTGCGTCTATGCTATACCTTTACACCTTATCCTAGGCCGTTTAGGATTTATCAACACCAGTTATTGCTGGCATATTTTAAAATTTGTTTTATTTTAATTTTAATTTATTTTTGTTTATTAATTTTTTATCATTTAAATTTTCTTTTTTTGTTTTTGTCTCTAAGTTACAATTTAAGCAAAAAAGTTTTTCAATGTAGCTTGCTTCAAAGAAGACATTTTTTTCAATGCTGCCATATCTTGAATTATTCTTAAATACGTTAGCTGAATACCTTCGTCTTAAATACGTTACTAAACAGCTGAGATAGAACTAATGGAAAATGACTGATGGGTAGATGTAATCACACCTGCAGAAAGGCTACCATAAATGATAAATCATACAATTCTTCCTACCCTTTAATAAAAAGGTTTATCATTAATTGCACCATGTTTCATCAGCCAGCATACATTTTCTTTCAAAATTAGTCGATGTCCTCGTTACATAACTATGGAAATGTAATATATACATATCATGGTTGACTGACAAAAAATGTTCATTATATCCGATTCTTAACTTTCGGAGGTTTGTGTTATAAAATGGTAAATTATTATTAAATACATTAGGAAAACAGCAGGGCTAAAATTTTCGTTTGTTATATCCGTGGATTCGTTATAACAACGTTCAACTTTACTCTGTACGGCTCTAACTCAAATCAAGTTCCCAGTGGAATGACACATTTCACCTTGCGTTTAAATTACAAAAAATAAAACTATTTACTAAAAGAATGCAATATTTTATTAAAATTTTCCTGTTAGAAGATTAAATAGTCTTTGAAATTTAAAAACCAAAAGATGTTAAAATTCATTTGTCGTCGTAAAACAGGAAAGGCTTCTGAGATCTTTCAACTGTACCATGATCATTTTCAAAGGATACGGTTCAGCTGGCCAGCTAAACCACCTCCTCTTTTGCACCATTTTTTCCCCCTCTCCATATCAAGTTAACCTTACAAATTTATTGAATCCCTTGAGGTAAGGTTCAATTTAACCCAAATTTTCAAAAGTTAGTTCAGGATATTTTTTAAGATAAAAAAAAAATACAGGCACTCAGGCACATACATTTTACATTCTTATTATGAGATTATTAGTTGAGTGCTACAAAATCTGCCATGAAAGAATGGAGGGGAAAGCAGAGCCGTCCTTAGCGAGGACGGCTTAAAGCGACGTCTGGTGCAAGGATTTTGCAAGGCCCTTTACTTCCATGTTCTTACATAATCTTATCTATACTATCAATAAAAAAAGAATGGTTTTCATACGGTGGCCTGGGGAGCCTGTGTTTGATCCCCCAGCTATTATAAAGAAGTAGCATTATTTATTGTTTGTGTGTGCATTTGTAGGGGTATTTTCTGGAACTACTGAATTAATTTCAAAGGCAAGATTATCAGTCCTTCTTCCTTTCTTTTTTATAGAAACTCCATTAAGGTAGTTCTCAGTTCCCTGCTAAATGCGAAAACTTCTGGCATATCTTAAAAAGTTGAATAAGCTTTCTGTTTTTTAATAAATTATTTATTGAGTTATGAGCGATTTTTGTAATGTGGCGATCTATTTTCTCTTTTCTCACACTTTCGTGTCCGAAAATTCAACTCAAAATGCCAAATTTTATAGTTGTTTCTGGAAGATTTTTGACTTTGTTAAAAAATAGAAAATGTTATTCTATTATATAGTTTTACTTTCTGAAGAATACCTGCCAATTTCATGCGTTTCTGGACTAAATTATATTCAGAAATGTGTCAGGAAGCAGCTACTATGGATTTTAGAATAGCTTTAACCTTCTACTTTTTAATTAGAATCAATATTCTAATTCTACCCTTTTCTTTCTTTTTGTATGCAATTCTGCCTGGCCCATGCGATCACGGAAAAAAAACGTTGACAGATTTTTATTTAGGCGGTTGGAGGGTGTATGTGTGTGTGTATGGAGGTGACGAGCACAACTTCCTGTTTTCTTTAAGCAGGAGTCGGACTCCTAAAGATGAAAATAAGGAATTTTGCTTAGTGGCCACTGGCCGGTAGGTTGTCTTTTTTTAGTAGCCAGTTATTGGCTAGTGAGAATAATTTCTTTAATAGCCAGTAAGTACATTTGAGTTACTGAATATTTAATTACAAGATATATACGAGCATGAGCATAGACTAAATAAGTAATATATGAACTAGTTAAAAATATTTTAATTTATATTGTTTGAAATAAACTTGAGATAGTAATTTCAAATCTATTTTAAATTAACAGCAAAGTTATATGTAATATGCATATGTAGTTAGCTACACAAGTTTAACTATGCTTAGGTACTTGTGTAGCTAACGACATAAATAAATCCCAACTTTCTTTTTTGTAATTATTTATCTAGAATTAAGATGTACCCCCCCCCCCTAAAAAAAAAAAATATTTTCCACCAACTAGCAGGGCTGATTTAAAAAAAAAAAAAAAAAAATTCATAGCAAATTTTCTAAAAAATAAAAGGGGGGGGGCTCTCATGAAATTAACATATGTTTTTTCCACAATCTTTTAACATAATGTGCGTTTTTTTTCTTTTTTGCGATCTCTTGATAAAATTTGCGTTTGTTTTCGTGACTTTTTAACGAAAATCGCGTTTGTTTTCAGAGCTTTTTAACGAAAATTGTGTTCGTTATCACGATTTTTTGACGGTATTGGCGATCCTTATCGCGACTTTTTGGACGGTATTCGCATTCATTATCGCGATTTTTTGACGGTATTCATTTTTTGTCACGATTTCTTGACGGTATTTGCTTTTTGTGTTTTTTTTTTTATAACATTCACGTTTTTTGCGTTCGTTTTTTCACGAAATTCGCATTTGGTATCGCAATTTTTCGCCGATATTCGAGTTCCCAAACGCAATTTTTTGACGGTATTTGCACTTGTTAATGCGATTTTTTGACGGTATTTGTGTTCATTATCGTGATTTTTTGCCGGCAATTCGCATTCGTTATCGCGATTTTTGACGGTATTTGAGTGTTATCGTGACTTTGATGGTATTTGCTTTTAATAAAATTTGTGTTTTTTGCGTAAGTATGTATGTTTTTTGACGAAAATCGCGTTTGGTATCGCGATTTTTTGCCGGTACTCGCGTTTGTTAACGCGATTTTTTGACAGTATTCGCATTTGTTAACACGATTTTTAGACTGTATTCACTTATTTGCATGTTTCTTTGATTAAATTCACGTTTTTCCCCGTTTGTTTTTACATTTTTTGACAAAAACCGCGTTTGTTTTCGTTGATTTTTTGACAAAATACGCAGGGTTTTTTTTTACAATTGCTTTTTTTTTTTCAATTTTATAAAGATATTTACTGTTTTTTCGCGATTCTTCGACGATATTTGCATTCTTTTTGCAATCCTTAGACGATGTCTTTTCGCGATACTTACACGAAATTTGTTTTTCCGCAATCTTGTCAAAGTTTGCGGGTGTTTTTTTCCGCAATTCTTTTCACAAAACACCTTTTGGAGAATCCTGCATTTGGCCGGTACTTTCCACATTTTTAGTCGCCAGTTTTTCACATTTAGTTGCTGAGTGGTGACTGGCGAGTTCTTATTTTCATCTCTACGGACTCCTACTTGCGACTTATTCTGTTGACCCCATTCCAGCCTTCAAGTGATGTCAATTCAGCTTGATAAAAGTTAACACCAAAAGATGTTAGCGGTGAGCAATAATGCTCTGCTATTTATCTTTCCATAAACTTCTAGGTGTGGGAATTCAAACTATTAATACCCACAGAAACATGACTTGTAGTTAATATACAATAACAGGGGTTTTGATATTGAGAACAAGTTTGTTTTCCATCCCAGATTTTTTTCTTGCCTTTTTATTTTTTTTTAATGTCTTAATTTTCAGAACCTGAAAACCGAAATTCAAATTTTCTGAAGAGGATGCCTTAAATTTTCGGACGAGAATCACTCCTGGTTTTCCCCTAGGAAGTTTTTTTTTTTCTTCTAAGACGTTTATTTTTCCTGTATCTTGGTCCACTTTTTAAGCAGGTATTGTTGTACATACTAGGGATGCACTGAATAGTGATTTTGGCCGACAGCTAAACTGAATACCGAATATTCGGCTAGTCGAATAGTAATTGTTGGGTTGAATACCGAATATTCGGCTTTCCAAATACTTTTTATATTTCAAAGTTTAAAGATATTAAAATGTTACTTTTTAAAACAATTTTACATAATATTTAATAACAGAAACTTATATTCTGATACACAAGAGCTTTTTATAAGAACATTCAGTATTGAAAAAAATCTGCCTTTTTTTATTTAAGAAGCATAATTATGAGACTTTTTCAATTAGTAGAATTTTAAATTTCATTTATTTTACAAATTGAAACAAACATTTTAAAATCAAAGAAAAATGATGAAAAAATAGTTGAAGAAAAACTGTACAGTCTCATATTTGTTCTTCCTAAATAACTCAAGGCAGATTTTTTTCAATATAAAATATAAATACTTTCAACTTAATTCTGAATAAAGGAATGTCTAGCTCATAGTTCTTTTCTTATGAATAGTGGCATTTTCCATCCTTGCCATCCTATCATATTTTACAGAAATCAAAGCATGTGATTTGAAAATATACTTATGGTATCTTATTTATTGTTAATGCAACAAACGAAAACACAAGTTTGACCTAGAGTGAGATAAAATACAATACATTTATGATTCAATAAGTTGATTATGATTATGGTTTCATAAACAAAAAATTGTCTGCCTTAATAGCTATTACTAATCTCAAAAGGGTACTACTACTCTGTTATCCCATCGACCGATTTTGCCAAATTATACAGATCGCCAAACTAATAGCCAAATAATGCATATTGACGTAATTTTTATTTTAAATAATAAAAAAAAAAACAAATAACTAATAGAATATTAATAAAAATACAAATAAAAAGTCGAAATAAAAATCACTTAATGAGCTTTTAAACACATGTATCGTATTTAATGTCATTGAATTGACAGTCACGATAATCCATTATTCGTATTTAATCTTATAATTTGGTGACAGTATTTTGGTCGACGGGATAACAGAGTAGTACCCACAAAAGTTTTCCTTTCTTGTTTAAGGACTTTTGGGAAAAGCAAGAAACAGATTATTTACTAAATAGAATTTAGAAACTTGCATCTGCACTCGCATCATTTATTCTTAAGGAGAATCCTAATAAATCATAATTTTAATCCTTCTCATGGTTAATTTTCTTAAGTTAAACTTTACAAACAACAGATAAATAATGTAAAAACATTCTATATTATTTAATTATGATTTTATTTCTAATTATTTTAAATAAATTAATTATTTGACAATTAAAAGTAGAAATTGTGAAAAGTTTTTTAAAAGGCTTTATTAAGTATTGGAATCGGCCGAATACTTTGATATTCGGCTTAACCGAATAGTTTCATATTCGGCCTAACCGAATATTCGGTAACATGGCCGAATACCGAATAGATACCGAATATTCGGTACATCCCTAGTATATACAAAATAAAAATATATCTATTTATGCACATCAAATATTTATCGCTAAAAAATTTGCAAGATCTTCCAATTACTTCCGAAAAATCTTTCTATAAAGGTATGTTAGTGTTATACATTAATGAAAAATAAAATGATAACGTACACATGTAGTAAGTTTAATAATATCTTTACTAAATTGTTTATAAATAGAAGCAGAAGCAGAGCCGCAGTTGATGCATACGGCTTCACACATTTTCCAAAAATATGTCTATCAAGTAAATGTAAAAAATGATGACATTTAGAATTTTTTTAAAAATAAGTATTTGATTTTAAAATGAAGAATAAAAACAAACAATGAAATTAATTCAAATTACTCTAATGAAAATAAAAAAAAATATTTTTTTTTCTTGATGTATATTAATAGTCAAACATAGAAAACTGAAAACAAATTAATTTTTAAAGTTAAATCTTTAAAGTCACGTCGTAACTTCGTTACGCATACACGCAAAAAATAAATAAATATTCTAGTAACGCCATCTAACGGTTGAATAATCTGTTTGAATCATGGAGGATAATCCCATGGTTCAGCAACATATTTAAAATTACCGTAATATAAGAGATTCAATTAATTTTATATAAAATATAGTCATGAAATAAAAATCTTCCTGATCTATAAAAATATTTATCGATGTATTTCTTCCTTTTTTCCCATTTGTATTTATAAAATTAATGTTTAATCGACTTCTTGAACAATGTAATCGAATTTAAATTATTTTTTTATTCGTGAGGTGAGAAAGCTATAGAGCATATTGCATTAATTTCTTTTTTCATATTTATATATTATAACATTAATTTAACCACATATAATTATAAGTGAATTTAAAAACAGTGTATAAGTTTCTCCTATAGCGATTTAACGAATCACTTGCTATCGTCTTATTATTACGAAGTTAGTATTTGATTTTGTAACATTCAAAACTTTTCATTTTAAATTACATTTGTTTTATGCAAAATTTTTAATTAATAACAGTTTATTATGTTTCTAAGGTAGTTGATACCTGATAATATCATTCTGTTGAACTTCTTGACTTTTAAATTTGATCAGAGAAGGTATGAGGAATTGTGCTGCGTTATGATTAACATATTATTAAAATGTACTTATTAGGAATGTTAAATATCTTTAAAAATAATTTTTATTGTTAATCACAAGATTTATTTTATGTCTGTCGATTCTTATGAAATCAATATTTTAATTAGCTGACCCATTTATAAAAAAAATTTGATATTGTGAAAAAGTTTCTACTATTTTAGAGATTGTGGTCATTTCTACGGGTTCAAGTATCTTAATATTTGTCTTACTCTTGAATGTTTCATAGATTTAAAAAGAATTACTGCAAGTGTAATTCCCTTATGAAGAATGGCATTGGTGCACCCACGGGGGAGCTAAGGGGGCTGAAGCCCCTCCCAGAAAGCAAGATTAATCTAACAATTAAAAGTTTCTAAAATTATGAAAGTTTACTTTTATTATTTTTAATAGATTAAGCAAAATGGAAATTTTGAAAAATAGTAATCTTTTCACACTTTTTTTCTTATTTATAAATTTTCTTATGAAATTTGAAATACGATCATTTTTTATATTCACCACTTTATTCTTAATGTTTTCTTTTTTATTTATCAAAGAGGTTTAAGCCTTCAGAATGAGCCCCATCCAAAATTTTCAGATCCCCTAACCCAAATTTCGCTGATTGTTAAAAATTCCTTGATGACATAATAAACATATATATTGTGCTAAATGTCAAGTGAATGTAACATTAACGATCACCCATTATTGGCATTTAATCTTGTAGTTTGGTTGTAGATTTTTGATCGATAGGATAACCAAGCAATACCATAAATTATTTTTAAAATGCAATTTTAACTATTTTTATGCCGTCTAAAATTGGACCAAGTGTAATTCCGTGCCATTAAATAAAACTAAGTATCACTAAGAGAAAATAAGTGTAATACATGTATGGCGCATTAGCTTTAGGTGATAAATAGAAAATATTTACTTCCATGTTATAATCTTCCTTAATTTTCTCTATCTTCATGTGTATAATGAAAACTTAAAGTGGTTAAGGCTGTTCTCAGCTGTTCTGTTCAACAAGTGCAAAATGCTTTGGCTTTGACACATTTAAAAATTCATTTTTTTATAGAAAGATATAAAATTGGAAGGCTTGACTATCGAAGTGATTTGATATTGAACTGTATTTTCTATTTTGTGATCAATAAGTTATCTATTGAATTATAAGCAATTTCAATCATGTGATGAGCTCATTTCTCACTCTGTTTGAGTGGTTATTCCTCTTCCACAGAAATTTAGTTCAAAACGCCCACTTTGACACTATTTTCTGTGGTGAAAATTGGGGTAGCCAAAAAAAAAAAAAAAAAAAAGAGCAGGGGCGAATGAGTGCAATAGATAGTTTCTGAACACCACCACTTGCTAGTTTCGTACATTTCTGAACAAAAATAAATCAAAACTTATTTTGATTTAAGAACAGCCTTCATGTTAAAAATGTTTTGAAGAGAAAGGAGAAAAAAACATTAATAGCCACCTAATAATGTAAAATCATGTGAAAAAATGTAATTTAAAGAAAAGTATTTTTGACAATGCTGTTATAACTGTAAAATGTTTTTTATTAAATATATATATATTAGAATGAATTTTTGAAAAGTAATTGTATGAAGAAAAACGATAGTGTATCGAGAAACCTTTAAAGATGCCATGGCGGCAGTATCCAGTCTCTTTATTGATCAACTTTTCTTCGAATTGTTTGCATATCTATCTTTAATAGAAAGAAAATGTGCATAAAATAACCGGTTTGTCTTGGAAATTTTCTTTGTGTTTTTAGAACCATTAAAGGTTAAAATTCAACATTTGTATTAGTAGCCAGTGGCCAGTAGAGGCTGAATGTTTAGTAGCCACTATTGTCAACTTAGTGGCCACTAATTACTATCAGCGATTCTTTGACGAAATTGCCGTTGCGGCTATGGCGATTTGTTGGGTTCCTTACTGGGAACCTGAATGAAAAAAAAATATACAGGGTGATTCAGCTCGTCGGTGACAAACTTTAAGGATCGATAGAGCACACCTAGACGAACATTTTTGAATAGGGAATGTAGGGTCCCTGACGCGATGGTAAGGCGCTAGGCGCTTTCGAAAAT
Organism: Maratus speculifer; assembly: GCA_964019185.1. NCBI lineage: Eukaryota > Metazoa > Arthropoda > Arachnida > Araneae > Salticidae > Maratus > Maratus speculifer. The sequence goes on from OZ025289.1 coordinate 72,422,344, forward strand.
TTGGGTGCCGAAATTCGAAACGTCATAAAAACTAGGGAAATGGTTAGATTTTCTTGCTTGTTGCGTCGAAATGATTCTGTTTGTTTAGACTTTCTTCAGTACCAATTTGATAAGCGTATCTCTTAAAACATGGATAGGGGGCGCTGCAGACTTTGGAGAGCTAGACAACAACTTTAAGCCCGTTATTTTGATAATTTAACACATGCTCGCCAAAGTTTATACTCTAACTTAAAGTTTGAACCCAAAAGTAGAGCCCTGCAAAAAGCGTAAGAGCTGGAATAAAATGTCAAAGTACAGGGTGGTCGAAACTCGAAGGCTCCTAAGAGATAAACAAACAGATTTCTTGACTTATGGCATGCATTTTCATGATTCTGTTTGCTGGGGCTCTCTGAAACTCAGTTGAACGGTACAAAAAGAAACATCGATAGGGGGCGCTTTGGGCAAAAAACATAATTCGTTGACATTTCGGACGCTAACTGGAAACGGGGCGCTACGATCAGTTAGAAACAAAACAAGAGAGTAATTTACTTATCATAAGAAGCTATTAAAGCTGCAGTTTGTTTGTTTTTTTTAACAAACATAGCTGGTTTCAATCATGCACAATGCGCGCAATAAAATTTACATAAGGTGCTTTTTGCTGATTTATGCAAAAGATATCGTACCATATCGATATGCAAAAGATACCTAATGCGTAGACGACAACGCGAGATGACGTAGTTGTATGCGCAGACACGTCTTTTGAACGTGCGGTACCTACTTAAGCTTTGGGTTACTTGTCTGCAGATCGGTAGTAGGATGGAACGGTACACAAACTCTGAATTGGCTGACATGCATTTGGCGTATGGCGCTGCTGGTTGTAATGGACGAGCCGCTCAGCGGTTGTACGCCAAGCGTTACCCCAACAGGCAAATCCCCTGCCATGCCTTCTTCGCTCGAGTACACCAGAGGTTGTCCACAACGGGATCTTTCGACGGAGGCAGGCCTGAACGGGAGCGATCAGTGAGCACCCCCGACAACGAAGAGGCTGTGCTTAACCTGGTTGAGGACAACCCAGGTCTTAGCACGAGAGATATCGCCAGACATGTTGGCATTTCGCAAGCAACTGCGTGGCGCATCTTACGTTCCCGGAATCTGCACCCCTACCACATCCAGCGGGTGCAGTTGCTCAGAGAGCAGGATTTTGGCCCTCGAGTGGAATTCTCAAGATGGTACTTGGCGATGAGATCCAGGGATCCCCGTTTTGTAAACAGCATTTTGTTTACGGACGAGTCCACCTTCAGCCGGGAGGGAATGTGGAACGCCCACAACAGTCATGTGTGGTGTGATGAAAATCCACATGAAACCAGAAGCCGAGCAGCCCAGGAGCGTTTCTCAGTAAATGTGTGGGCCGGCATTCTGGGGGATTGCCTCATTGGCCCTTATTTGTTACCTGAACGGCTGACAGGTGGAAATTACCTGATTTTCCTGGATCAAGTGCTGCCGCAGCTTCTGGAGGAGGCGCACGTACCCGAAGGTTCGCGTCGCCAGATGTGGTTCCAGCACGATGGAGCTCCGGCCCATTACACGAACGACGTGCGTCTCCATCTAAACGCAAGGTATGGCCAGCGGTGGATCGGGCGTGGGGGTCCAGTTCACTGGCCTGCCCGATCACCAGACCTCACCTGCTTGGATTTCTTGTTCTTCCTTTGGGGTTACCTGAAGGCCGAGGTATACCATACACCTGTCAGCAGTGCTGAAGAACTTGTGGCGCGCATTGTGGCAGCTGCAGGGCAGATCAGAGATACTCCTGGCATTGTTGGAAACACACACTCCTCAATGCGACGGAGGTGCGAAGCCTGCATCATGGCCCAAGGTCGAAATTTCGAGCATCTTCTGTAGTGTTATTTTTTGTAAATAAATTTCCAGTATCATTGATGTTTTTGGTCTAAATTTATTCAGAAGTGTTGAGCAGAGGTAGAAATTGTGTTTTCATTATTACTAACTGATCGTAGCGCCCCGTTTCCAGTTAGCGTCCGAAATGTCAACGAATTATGTTTTTTGCCCAAAGCGCCCCCTATCGATGTTTCTTTTTGTACCGTTCAACTGAGTTTCAGAGAGCCCCAGCAAACAGAATCATGAAAATGCATGCCATAAGTCAAGAAATCTGTTTGTTTATCTCTTAGGAGCCTTCGAGTTTCGACCACCCTGTACTTTGACATTTTATTCCGGCTCTTACGCTTTTTGCAGGGCTCTACTTTTGGGTTCAAACTTTAAGTTAGAGTATGAACTTTGGCGAGCATGTGTTAAATTATCAAAATAACGGGCTTAAAGTTGTTGTCTAGCTCTCCAAAGTCTGCAGCGCCCCCTATCCATGTTTTAAGAGATACGCTTATCAAATTGGTACTGAAGAAAGTCTAAACAAACAGAATCATTTCGACGCAACAAGCAAGAAAATCTAACCATTTCCCTAGTTTTTATGACGTTTCGAATTTCGGCACCCAAATTTTCGAAAGCGCCTAGCGCCTTACCATCGCGTCAGGGACCCTACATTCCCTATTCAAAAATGTTCGTCTAGGTGTGCTCTATCGATCCTTAAAGTTTGTCACCGACGAGCTGAATCACCCTGTATATATGTACCCAGAAAGGATTTCTATTCTGGGTTCCCCAGAATCGCTATTTTTCAAGCCCTGTATTGTGAAATATTGCAAATTATGTTAATAAATCCAGCACAATGACTCAATTAAATAAAAACTTTAAACTGATTTTTCTCCCTGTTCATGTTTTTATAATTTGCTCGTTCAAAAAAATTTCAAGGTTTTTTTTTTTTTTTTGAGGGGGGGGGGGGCTAATTGAGATACAGGTTTGATTTAATTGTTCTCCATGGTGTATTTAATATTTTTATATATGGATTTAACATTCAAGTTTATAGTTATTTTTTAAAAATCATTTAAATTGAGATTTTGCTGAATTTCTTTCATTTTTTTTTTTTTTTTTTTTTTTATATAAAGAAAAAAAATATTACAGTATATTACATATACGCATATATTACAGTATTATTTAAAATTGAAGAGATGGTTTCAAAGGTACTGGTGTCCCCTTAAAATATTTTATAGCATTTTCTATAATAAATAAACTACATTTTCATAGTTGGATTGGTGTAAACGAATAGTTACCTCGCTACCTGTCAATATGTACAATTTTACACTAGACTAACATTATTTTGCCCAATATAGAATTTGGTTTCATGGAATTCTAATCAGAATATTAAATAGTTAATTATTTTATGTATATAGAAAATCATAACTTTGTTCAAAGTTATGATTTTTAATGGATTTCGCGATATTCTGAAGAAATTTTTTGAAAAAAATTATCGTATCTTCACAATTTTTGGACGAAATTTGCTGTTTTTTTCGCAATTTTTTTAAGAGATCTGCCGTTTTTTCACGATTTTTTGACAAAATCTGCCGTTTTTTTCACGATCTTCTGACGAAATTTACTATTTTTCGCAATGATTGACAAAGAATAACGTTTTTCGCGATTTTTTGACGAGATCTGTCTTTTTTCACGATCTTTTGACGAGATCAACGATTTTTTTTTAAGAAGTTTGCCGTTTCTTCGTGATATTTTGATGGAATTTGTCATATTTTCGCGATATTTTGATGAAATTTGTCATATGTTCGCGATATTTTGATGAAATTTGCCGTATTTTCATCGATATTTTGATGAAATTTGTCGTATTTTCAATGATATTTTGATGAAATTTGCCGTATTTTCATCGATATTTTGATAAAATTTGCCGTATTTTTATCAGTTTTTGACAAAAATTACTTTTTTCCCGCGGTTTTTTTGCCGAAATTTGTCAAAATCTTTTGATTAAAATTGCGTTTTCCTGCGATCCTTTGACGATATTAACGATTGTTCTTCAAATGATTGGCGAAATTGGTTATTTTCGGCGATCATTTTTCAAAATTTGCGATATATTTTATGTCCTAATTTTCAGATTTATGACCGATTTTTTTTAAAATTTTCGGAAATGATTGATCGCCATTTTGGCGATCAGATGCATAACATTAAGTTGCCAATTTTTTACATTTAGTCGCCCTGTGGCCGGTGGCGACCATGAATTTTAACCTTTAAGAACCATCAACTTTAGGGATGGATACCCTTATGTAGGGCTTTTGTGGCAGATTTTCATAGTGCCCACCAAGAGTTTTTTAGTCCATCTGCACATGCACTGGGATAAAATTTACCCCAATTGCACTGTGCAGCCATTCTACAAATATAGGTGCATTTGCTGACAGGCTAGAGGACGCTACTTTTATAGTTTGTATATAAGGACATTTTGAATTGCGTCTAGGGACATAGTAAAAATTTAAATAGCAACACTGGGTCAGTTTACACACAGTGAGAAATTTAATTTAGTAATTGAAGTGAAGCGTGTATTCTGAGTCCAAAAAAGTGAATTTTATAAAATGCAACTTTTGGATCTAAAATCAATTTTTTGAGACATCGATTAAATGGCAGAAAATACTGCATAGTAGATTCCCTCAAATCCGCACAGCTTGGGATCAAAGGTGCAGATTTTAGCATTTTGGGGATTTCTGGTCATTGCTGTGTCCACATTTTTTAAACAGTAATTTGGATGTTATTGATAATGCAATCGAAACTAATAAATGTTAACAGTATAATAAAATATTAAAATAAGTAATAAACTAAAATAATAAAAATTTAAATAATTTTTTAAATGATTACAAAATTAAAAGTAAAGGTCAAGTTAATAAAATCAATAATGTATGATTAAATATTCATTATAAAGATGAAATATATTTTTCCTAAATTATTCAATGAATTTTAAGAAATTTCAATTTTTATCTGTTATAAAAGTGCTTCTTTTTGTTATCAGTGCCACATAAAACTCTGAAATCGCATAAAATTAATAATTTCGTAAGTTTAGATTGCAAAAGATTTTTACAATGTTCTTTTAAAAACAAGGGTAATATTTTTCAAAATATAAGACATTGAGACCGTACAAAAATTAAATTTTGCATTTTAACCCCTTAACTGATTTGCCCGTATGCAGTTTGGGCAAGACAAATTTGCTTAGTTCATCATTTAAAGCTTTTTGACACCACGCTTTTTTTTAAAAAAAATAATTTCATACTCTACTAGTTTCCCCCAGGTTTAAAAAAGGGCAGGGCGCTACTGCTCTGAAAAGGGCACTTTTTACATTGAGGGGCGCTAGTTTTTGGATGAGGGGCAAGAGGGGCGCTATTTTCTAAACTAAAGGGCAGGAGGGGCAGAGTGCCCCCCCTGAAACACTCTGGAGGAAACTGCATACTATTTAAAGGCGGAAATGTTTAGACTAAACGTTACGAATATTTTATTTAAAAAATTGTGGTGAGAATCCGTTATTTTCTATTTATTGAATGGAAAAGAAAGTGCCAGTTAAGAGGTTAATAATAGCCCCTTGTATAAGAAGTGCCTTATATAAAAGCTGTACTTAATTTTTATATTTGTTGTATATTTTTATCATCAATAATTTATGAGCTAATGGAATAGTCGTGTGTTGCTTCTCTTTGAAGGAGTGAAAAGGGCCCTCAGAAAGTCAAGCTTAGATGCCCTGTTGATAGTTAATCCGCTTTTGTCTGGACGACACGAATTAACATTAAAAATGTGAAGATTTCCCCTTTTGAAGTCCACTTATCCGAAATCGTAAAATTTCTGTTTTATTTTCTCCTTATTTCGATAGTTGGATTTTTCGGGACATAAAATTGACAAATTAGTAAAGCGGAAAATATTTTTTTCCCCTTTCACTTTCAAAGGTGTAAGAAGTGAATAGATACCGAAATAGTGAAATTTTTGCCTTATTTCTTTTGGGTTCCCGCATAATTTCAGTCAACAGCAATACTCGTATATTAGTCAGCCTGGAGTCGGAGTTGGAGTCGGCCATTTTTTACTCTGATTCCGCAGCCCTGGTTTAAACAGGTCACTTTATATGTCAAAAACCACGTCAGAAACCTGAAATGCTACACTGATCTGTAAAATTTTACATTAAATATCTATTGCACATATACAACATTAGATGTAATATTAAGAATTCACTTTTACTGTATTGTATATTATCATCTTCCTGGGAAGAAAAAAAAAATCTACCATAAATCTGAAAATTTAGCCTGCCTCCAAATTAGCTTAACTAGCAATGCTTCTGCTATCAAGTCCTGCTAGCTCAGCATCAATTGAGAGAGTATTTTTTAACTTTGGACACTCTAAACACTCTAAACTCAGAAATTGATTGGATGAAATAAATGTGCTAAATTGGTTATGTACTATAGGATGCTGAGGGGGAAAATTGATCCAAATTATTAACTGTACAAAGTTATTTTCTTCTGTTTGAACATTCTAAAAAACAAAAATGTTTTATTGCAATTAAAATAATTTAACTTTTTTGTAATTATTAAATTACAGTAATTAATGTTAAATAAAAAATTACTTAAATCATTAAGACTTATTTGATGTTTCCCTCCTGTTCTTAAAATGTTGACGGTTTAAACCAGTTTATGATGCATGTCATGTCAAAAACCAGTTTCTGACATCAGAAACCCAACCCTCTTTAAAAGCTACCAGCTCTTAAAGAAGCTGGGTCATTCCATGTCAAATTAACCAAAAAAATTCAATATTCAACCTGACCATGTCTGATTTCAATGAAAGTACCAGGGATCATTATGATTATATAAATTAGAGCATATTTTTATTTTTTGTTTATCACTTTAAATTTTCATACAGTTAATTATTTAAATTTTAAAAAATCATCATTTTTTTACTTGCATAAATATTTTCAATTTTGAATTTCTCAAGTTTCTCAAACATAGAAAATTTTATGACCACTCATTTTAAAGAGGAGTTCATAAGGTTTAATTTGATATGCAAATTGACTATGTATAGTTAAAATAAATAAAATTTAGAAATTTTTTAAATTTAAAATTTAAAAATTTTTTAGATGGTCATTTTTAAAAATCTTGAAAAAATTGTACAGTCAAAGACCTATAATCCGCACACCCATAATCCACTGTTTTCTATAATTCACGTTATTTTACGAATGTAAACAATGAAATAAACAGTTAAAAAATTTACAAATTAGTGATCCAAAAATGATTTAAAAATTTAAATTAAAAAAAAAATGAGAAAACAGTGGATTATGGGTGTGTGGGTGTGGATTATAGAACTTTGTATGTTTGTTGTAATATTATAAGCTTAAAATTCTGAAATTTTTAGAGTGGGATCTCAATGGGATCAGGAGTTATTAAATAAAAACTGAAAATTACCATACAAATCGTAAATAAATGACAAAATAGATAGAATTATACTACTATTTTAATGGTAATTTTTGCTTTTATTTAATAACTCCTGATCCCATTGGGATCCCACTCTGAAAATTTCAGAATTTTAAGCTTATAATATAACAACAAACATACAATTTTTTCAAAAATTTTAAAAATAACTATCTAAAAAATTTTTTAATTTAAAATTTTTAAAATTTTATTTATTTTAACTATACATAGTCAACTTGCATATCAAATTAAACCTTATGAACTCCTCTTTGAAACGAATGGTTATAAAATTTTCTATGTTTGATAGAACTTGAGAAATTCAAAGTTAAAAACATGTAAGCAAGCCAAAAAATGATGATTTTTCAAAATTTAAATAATTAACTATATAAAATTTTGAAAAGAAAAAAATATTATGAACATATATTCTCATTTATATCATCAGGCAGAACGATTCCTGAGAATTTCATCGAAATCTGAAATGGTCAGGTTGAGTCGCTGGTTGATTTGGCGTGGAATGACCCAGCTAACAAAACCAGCTCTTGTAAGAGCGCTGGTTTTATCAGAATCATCTTAAAGGAAATTTGGCTCAAAATGCCCACTTTGACAGAATTTTTAAAAATATATTCTGACTTTATGAAAACATTGACCAGTGAGGCACTATATAGTTCCTAAATATGAGAAATTGATAATCGCACGAGTTTGAAAGCAAAAATGAGTCAGAAAATAAGCAATTTATTTTTTTAATACATCCTCAATTCCTTATTTTATGGTTTTGGTATGAATTGGTATTTTGGTATTAAATAAATAATAAAAAAAATGTAAAATTAATTTGCTCCTTTCCAATTTTATCTTATTAAAAAGCAATGCTAACAAAAAGAAATACTCATATTTTTGCAATTATGAAACTATAATATTTATATGTAAATGAAGATATATTTAAAATATGTCAACTAATTATTTATAATTAAATTTTATTAAAGCCAAATTATGATGTCGAAACATTAGGTTCTCAGTATTTTCAGGCTGTAATCTGTTAAGTTTATGATCACAAATATTTCCTCCTTCTAAAAATAAATGTTCACTTGCAACAGGTAGTAGCAGAGACAGACAAGTACTTCCTTGCTAATCTTGATACAGTAGTATAAGTAGGAGTTTCTTTTCTTTCCACCATGTCAGTGGATTGTCCACCCTTGGTATCAGTGGCTGTGATAAGTAAAGATTCGATTCATTTAAATGTTTTGATGATAAATTTTCAGAGATGTACTTGTTTCTGTTTCTCTACCAATTTCATTGAAGCATTGCCAAAATGAATTATGCACTTTCTTAGAGAATCATTCATTTCTTTTTTAATATTCATATTCATGTTATCAGCATCATAATCAATTTCTTGCATTTTTTCTGTAAAAGCAAATTTGTCCATTTGAATCTCGTCATCATTGTTAAAAAAGGCAGTTTTGAAACGTGGATCAAGCAGAGTTGACAAAAAATAATCAGTTTTGTTAATGTTAGAGAAGCGCTTATCTAATTCAATTTTTAAAGTTTCTTCCATGGTACCAACCCCAAAGAACTTTGGTCCACTTTTTGACAAGTAACATTTTAAAGTTGCTACCATTGGAATGACTTCAGATAAGAATGATTCTTTTTTTTTGCTTATAATTCTTGCGATTTCTTCAAATGGTTGCAGTAGTTGAAGAATATTCTATTGTTCCCCATTGCTCTGCTTTTAAGTTACATTATCAAAGCCCATTTTCCATAGAAAATATATAATGAAATAGCTTTTTTTTATTTATTTAGCAAGCATTCCAACATGTAGAAAATACTGTTTCAGCATGTACTAATATCTTAGATAAGTTTCTTGGTGGATATCTGGAGTTCTTCAACTTGTATTTTCTTTAAATTCGAACAAGAACAGGCGAATGACTAAAATGTCCCATTTTTGTTAGTTATGTGTCAACAAAATAAAAACGTTTTTTTCTGTTAATCGATATAATGCATCTAAAAAAACATCAAGACACTTTCTAAATCTGGTGATAGAGACTAAAGAAAAGATAGAAAAAAATATGCATGTTAAGTTAGAAGTTTTATAAGTAAAAATGAAAAGGCAAAATAATATTAAATTTCAATATTTAATTATTATTACTATGCATTTGTTTTTAAGTAACTTTGACTTAATAAAGGAATTAAAATCTATTAATACTTGAATAATATAAAATTACATTAATTTTTTTTCTTTAAGCAAGCATAAAATTGAAATATTATTGAAATTAAAAATGAGAAATTATTCGGCCGGATATTTAGTAAAATTTTGTACCGGATAATCGGTATCCGGTATAAATCCACATCTGGTGCATCTTTAGAAAAAATGCATTTCATCTTTACATTGAATATTTAATTATACATTTATTGATTATTAAATTGCCTTTTGCTTTTAAGTATTTATAAAATGATCTAAATTTTTATTTATTTTAGTTTTTTACTTTACGTAGTTATTTTAGTATTTTATTATATTGTAAGCTTTCATTATAGTTTGGATTAAATTATTACTTACATTCCCGAAAGCAGAATACTACAAAATTTGCGACGTACGTCGCAGAACACATGCCTGAGTTGCAGAACAATTCTGCTCTAAAGTGGAGGGGGAAAAAATCTTCGCAACAACCGCGCATTTTCTGAGAATGGGGAAAATGCCGTGCCGAGTCGTAAGATGTTTTGAACGAGCTCTCCGATGTTTTTAACCAACATTTTATGCATAGAGGAAATATGTCAAAATATTTTTCATCTAAAGTTATCCATAAAACAATGAATCAGGGCTAGAAAAATAGCGATCCCGGGGAACGCAGAAATCCTTTCTGGGAGCGTCTATTTTCCCACTCAGGTTCCCGTCCGGCAACCTAACAAGTCACCGTAGCCGCCAGCGATGCTGGGCGTGTTTTAGCGCGTAAATTATGCAAAAAATAGCTCTTATGCGTCCCGTGGGATGTCATTTCGTCAAAATATGACAAAAAAAAACCCGAATTTCGTCAAAAAATCGTGATAAAACGGTATATTTCGACAAACAATGACGAAAAAACGGTAAATTTTGTAAAAAAAAATCCCAAAAAAGCGGTAAAATTTGCTAAAAAATCACGATAAAACGGCAAATTTCGTCAAATCCGATTAAACGGCAAATGTCGTCAAAACATTCATGAAAAAACGCTAATTTCGTCAAAAAAAAACCCGATAAAACAAGATTTTGCTGAAATATCGCGGGAAACAGCTCAAAATTCGCGAAAAAAAAGACAAATTTCGTCAAAAAATTTGCGAAAAAATGCTATTTTCATAGAAAAATTACCGAAAAAAACAAGGTTTCGTCAAAAAATAGCAGAAAACAACGATAATTTCATCGAAATTCGCAAAAAACAGCAAATTTTATCAAAAAATGGCAGATTTTGATAAACAATCCCGAAAAAACGGTAAATTTTGTCAAATAAATCCCAGAAAACAGTAAAATTTGCCAAAAAATCGCGATAAAACGGCAAATTTCATCAAATTCCTAAAGACAGCAACTTTTTTTAAAAAAAAATCACGATTAAACGGCTTATTTCGTCAAAAAATTTATGAAAAAATACTAATTTCGTAAAAAAAAAAACCCCGAAAAAACAAGATTTCGTCAAAATATCGCGGGAAACAACGCAGAATTCATGAAAAAAACGGCAAATTTCGTCAAAAAAATTGCGAAAAAACGCTAATTTTGTAGAAAAATTACCTGAAAAACAACAGATTTCCTCAAAAAATAACTGAAAACGACGCAAATTTCATCAAAAATCGCGAAAAATGACAAATTTCGTCAAAAAATTCGCGAAAAAACATCAAATTTTATCAAAAATGGAAAAACAACAGATTTTGTCAAAAGATCGCGAAAAAACGGCAAATTTCGTCGAAATACTTACTCATAAATTTTCCAGGCAACCTATACTTTTCATCTGTGAACCTATATTTGGCAAGACTCGAAAGGTAAATTGAAAATGTATGAATTTATCTTGCAGAACAATTTTGTTCAAATACATTTGCGTTGCAGAACATCACAAAGTATTCTGCTTTGGGGCTTACATTCAATCTACTATTTAAAAAAATTTAAAGCAATGACCAGAAATCCACAAAATTCTAAAATCCACACAACCTCTTGTCCCAAGCTGTGCGGATTTCAGGGAATCTACTGTATTAAGGTATTAAAATTCTGATTTCGTCCAGAGCTACAGGGAATTAATTTTTTTTTATTGCAAACTAAACATTTTTGATACTATCAGATTTTTTTTAGTATCTAGAACCTTGTTCTAAACTTAGCTGAATATTTGACAAAAACACCATTATTATCGGAGAATATTCATTGCATTCCTATTTTGAATGGTATCAAAACTCCACATTACTATTCTGTTTAAATTTATTTTTGATATGTGGCATAATCGTGAGTGAAATATAAATGTATGGTTCAACTTATTCATTATTCTTTTTTAGTTTTGTAACATGAATCCTGCAATACAGGCAACTCCTCCAGATGATGTTCGTGGCGATGATCGATGGATGTGCTTGGTAATATTTATTTCTTTATGTGATAATAAAATTCATTTTAGATGCCTGTAGATTATACCTGTGGATTACAATCCCGGGATCCCGGTGTATTTTTAATCCAGAAAATCCCATGATTTTTTCTGACAAATCCCGGGATTTACTTATATTTAATATATTGTTCTGGTTTTTTTAAATGGAATAACATTCAGCTGAAATTTAAAAAGATATTTATAAACTTTTGCTTTTGGGTTGAAAAAAATCAATTTTCATGAAATTTAGATATGATTGAAAAGGAATATATACCTGAAATATTTTTCTCATATTTCTAAGCGATTAAATCTTTTACAGTGGAAATCTTTTGACTTGCAAACAGATGTAACACACACAGCTATTAGCCAGGAAAAATGAAATCGTTTGTTTATTTCAATTTCGCTGCGTGTGTAGAAATTATCTTCATTTCGTAGGTCATTTTTGAATTGGATTTTACTGATAAAGGTCGCATTTGCGTATGATAGTCATTATGTGCTAACTTGTTTTCTTTTCATGAGTTCATATTTAGTTTGCTTTAAAGATGTCAAATGAAAAAGATATCATAGCTCATCGGAAAGATAATGATACATTTTCAGTATGGTACAGGGTTCGTGATTTTTTTAATAAAAATCAAAACAATCGGATTTTTTTGATTTAAATCAGATGTTTTTGATTTTTTTTAAAATTGCCACACATTATTATTATTTTATGATTTTTTGATTAATTTAAATAATATAAAGTTTACATACATAGACATGCATATTATAAGTATTATCTATTACTAATATTACACAATTTACATAAATGATTCATACTATTTCAAGGTAAAATTTTAGGCTATGAAAAAAATCTTGATTACACAAAATGCATGAAAAACTACAAATTAGATGTCAAAAATTAATTCAACCTTCAATATTTTAATTAAAATAAAAAACATCTGCAACACATAAAAAAACTAAACAAAATTGGAAGTTTTTAACTTTTGTTTTTTTTTAAGTGTTGACTGAGAAAAATGAGTTCAATTGCTGCCATCAAAATACTTAAGGCAGAGGACACAAATTGAGATGTCATCACTAATCGGCTGACTTCTCAGTAGTGTTGGAATTTACACAGGAAAATTTTAAATAGCAATTTTATTTTACTTGTGGAATATTTATCATCTTATAAAACAATAACTTTTTAAACTCACTAATAAGAACTTGGAATCCCTAAATAAAAATTCAGCCAGAGAAGGAATGCTACAGTGTTGCCACATCTGGATATTTTTTTATTAAGGGATTCCAAATTCTCATCTGTATGTTTAAGGCCCGCCACACACTTGTGAGACATTGAGCGAAAAAACATGAGACATGCGACAATTTCATCCTGGTAACAAAGAAAAAACCGGTTTGACTGCGTCATGTTGCACGATTTTTGATGCATGTCTCCCTAGTGTGTGGCGGGCTTTAGAAGTAATTAATCATAAGTTAATCAGTATGTTCAGTGTTTTATATGATGATTGATATTCCACAAATAAAATAAAAGTAAATTGTTATTCAAAATTTTCTAGTGTGAATTCCAACATAAGTGAGAAGTAAATCAATTAGTGAATACCTCACAATTTGTGTCCTCTGGCCTTGAGCATTTCAATGGCAATGCTTTAACAGTTTTATCTGTTAATTTCTAATTTCTGAAAGTATCAAACCGAAGGCAAAAAACATTTGTTCGATTGAAGCAGATAAATCTATTGCAGTAAAAAGCTAGTTGATCATTAATTCTATTTTTAGTATGAGCTTTTTTGATAACTGTAACAAAAATATCTTCCACCATTCTAAAAGGGCTGAGATCAATTATATTAAATTAAATAAATCAATTGCTGATTCAGATTTGCTCAAATCCTTATATAGCAGGCTTCACCAAAATACAGCACATAAAGTCATACAATTTTATTTTACCTCAACTTGCAAAAGTTTTTCTAAATACTAATGAGTAAATATTCAAATATTTAATATATTTCTGCTTAGATTTTTTTACCGTTGCAAGATTATTTTATAATTTGATTCAAATGAAATTTGAAAGCATTTTTTTTTTTCTAAACTTTACATTTATTTTACTTTTTTACTAAGCTTAAGCTTTATCTTTCTGAAAGTTGTTTGATTATATATGGTATATAAAACTAAATTATATTAAAGCACATTATTATGTTTGTTTCATCTGAAATTTATAAAAAAATAACTTTAAAAAAAACTGATTTAAATCAATGATTTTTTTTAAAAAATCAGTTGATTTAAATCATGATTAAAATCAAGCCGATTTAAATCAACGAACCCTGGTATGGTACTATTATTTAACATCAAAAGATGGAAAAAGTGCTAAATGTAAAAGGTATAGTGCAGTGCTTAAAACATTAGGTGGCTCGATTAAGGAATTGTATATACATTTATTTATGAAACACGGTACTAAAGTTCAGAAAGAATTTATTACATCCTCTCTTTCTTCCACAAGTCAAGATTGCACATAAGATAAATTGCCTACTAAAAAGTGGAAAATAGTGGGCTATTTTTTATCGAGAATGACTGCTAAAGGTAGTTTTTTAATTAACATTTTCATTACTTCCATTGATTTAAGAAATTTGCAGATAGCTAAAGGCTATAATGATTTGCCAAAATCTTTAGTATCAGTTCAAAATCGTGTCATGAACTATAGTTTCATAATAAAGAAATTAATTACAAGAGAAATATAAAATTTTAAAACTTCAGAGAAAAATTAGTTTGACTTTTGACGAATTGACATCTACTTCAAACAAGCGATTTATGAATATTTATGTCCATTCAAAAAATGTAAATTTGAGCAAATTATGGAATTTAGAGCTTATATGCATACATGGATCTTTCACTGCAAAAAAGTGTATTAAAATGCTAACACTGTGTCTAAAACAGTATGACATTTCAATAAAAAAAGATGTTTGTGCTATCGTAAATGATTTAATGAAAATTTAGCTATTGAGAAATTCTAATTTTCGTAATCACGGGATTGAATCTAAACAATCCCAAAATCCCGGGATCAGAAATTAGTCTCGGGATTGTAATCCCTAATTATACCCAATAGTAAAATCATAAAACCTTGATTTGCTGTGTTGTAAAAAAATATTGTTGTATATAGGACTTTTGAAAAAATACTATGCTCAACAATGTTGAATTCAGGATGTTGTCCAGGAGTCATTCTCAGGAAATTTGAAATTTTGTGTTTCAAAAACGCAATATCCCTCTTCGAAACCACAAAAATCTCTTGGAGTGAATTCAACATGCTGCTAACAGAAGACTATAAAACTTTGACTTTTTTCAAACATAAAATCAGGACATTTGCAGGCATGATTTTTTTTTTTCAATAAAGGAATTTCATCTTGAGTTATGTAAACATTTGTTTTCTCATGGTACATTTTTCTTTTTTTCCACATTATCATGCCAAGAAGTTCAGTTCATAACAGCACATAGTCCATTCATACTGAGGAAGTCGCTTTTATGATCAAAGCATCTTAGGCATCACTTAAGCAGTCATTGAAAATTGCTAGATTACAGGATAGCATAAAAAGTTTTGAAATATCTAGCCATTTCTATCATGGACAATCCTTTAAACCATCATTTTGCCATTTTTGAAGCATCATTTAAAAACTAATTAGAAGAAAAAATGGAAATTTTGAATCTCGATAAAACAGGGCTTGGTACTTCTAGGTTATCCCGTCGACCAAAAAATTATCGCCAAACTATAAGATTAAATGCCAATAATGGATAATCGTGAATGTCACATTCAATGACATTAAATGCGATTCACGTGTTTAAAATGTCATTAAGTGATTTTTATTTCGAATTTTTATTAATATTCTACTAATTATTTGTTTTTTCGTTATTTAAAATAAAAATTATGTCAACATGTATAATTTGGCTATTAGTTTGGCAATTTGTATAATTTGGCAAAATTGGTCGACGGGATAACCTAGAAGTACCCAGGGCTTAATAAATCTAAATCCATCAAAACAATTGTAGGTTGTAATTCATATACATATTTTTTATTTATATCATAAAATTATAAAAATTTCAAATGCAATGTATTTATGTTTGGGTATTTTAGTATTAGTGCTACATAAAAAATTAGGAGATATTAATAAAAATATGATAATGTAATTAAACGTTAGAATAGAAGCACTAAATTTAAAATGTTTATAATTCAAAATACTTGAAATTTGTGGTCTAAGCATAGTTTGAACAAAAAATGTGAAATATCAGGTTAAATTTGGGTATTGTTATAGGGGGAAAAAAATGAATTTTAGGCTTATTTTAATATGTAGATGGCCCCCTAAGCAAATTTTATATGCATCATTTGAAAGTAATTTCCAATCGTTCTGTACCAGTAATTTTCTTCTATGATAATTTGTTGAGGCATGATACTAGTTCCAAAAAATTACGCTATTTCATGAGGAAATACTACCTCTGACAATAAAGTTCGGTAAATAGTCCTGTAACATTAATGTAGATGAAATATTAATGAAAGTTACCGTACCATCCTTCGAAATAGTCATCTCTCATAACTTTGCACCACTGACATCTGTTATACATGTCCTAGGAAATTTGCAAGAAGTCTTTTGGGATGGAGTTCAAAAGCTTCGTTACATTTCGTTGGATGTCAGCAATATGGTCAAATCTCTTTCAAAGAGAGTTTGAGTCGTGAAAATAGGAATGAGTCTGGAGGATTGAGATCTGGCGGGAATGGTGGATGTTCAATTTGCACAACCCCTCATGAATTACTTTTGGTGTCTTGCAAAATTTAAAACCAAACTTTAAACTGATCTTTTGTTCGTTCATTTTCCTGTTCTCAGTTAAGAACCAATACACTGAACAAGCACTTAGTAAAGCATGTCTTACACAGAACATAAACGACGCTCAACTGAACAATGGTGGGGGAAGATGGTCAACATTTGCCTCTATGCAGGTGCAGCGTTTTGTTTTCCCCGTGTTGATGGATCGGTCGTTCAGAATTCATTCACCGAACTTTATTGTCAAATTTAGTATATTAATAAGGTTTTAGTAAAATTGTTTGTAAAAAAAGTATGCAATTTCCTTAGTATGTAAAATTGTCATTTAATTTTAATAATTTCGCAAATTACAAATTGAAAAATACAAATAATAATATGTTATATAATTTATTTCTTAAGAAAAAAAAAAGTTTTATCATTTTTGTAAGGTCTTGGGCACAGAAATTTTGAAATACTGTAGAATTAGAAGTTTTTTTTACAAATGTTTTGTTAAAAATTACCTAGAGGAAATAGTAAGTAATTACAGAATTAATATAAACTGCCTGTAAGTAATTTCATTAGTTAGTAGCAAAAATAACAGATTTGTAGCATTTGTTCTGTTAATACCATAAATCTAACCTTACACACATGTTTGCCCCCAAAAATATGAAAGTGTTTTAATCCTTTCATACAAACATATAGAATAAATATCAGGAATAGCCAGTTATATCTGAAATCGTCAAACCATTAAACAGCAGCTTTACTAATACTCAGTGGGGATATTCTGCATTCAGTGTTTCAAATAATTTTGCAGCCTGTAACAATGTTTCCTAACAATCCCTTTTTATGACAGTGGTTCATCCAATGTCATTCTTTCATTGCTCTAGCATTTGCTATTAATTTATTTTTCAAAAGTTGAATGATAAAATAAGATTTTGGTTATTTTATTCTTTTACTTGCAGAAATTTATTGTACTTGCTGTGCTAATTTTATATTAAAAAAATGAATAATTTGATTACTGAAAGGAAATTATGATATTGCAAGTTATATCAGATTTAAATATAATTTTTTAATGAAATCCTTTTCACATTATTAGATAAAAACTAGACTTTTTACAAACTTATTGTACTTAAACTTTTTGAAACAATCAGGAATTAAGCTTAGAAATAATTATTTAAAGCTTTTTTGTGTGTGTATGTATTCATTAGTCAAATACTTGTAGAAACTTTCCAAACTATGTTCATCTTAGATTTTGGTACTTTTTGTGTCATATTAAATCTTTAAAAAATTTGATTTTAATCAATGATTTTCTGCGAAAAAATCAGTTGATTAAAATTGTTATTTAATCACTGATTTAAATCAACCGATTAAAATTATTGACACCTTAGTTAATACAAATTATTAATGGCATTTTCTTCCGGATACAATTATAATTTTTGTTACTGTTATTTTGATTATTGTGTTTAAATTAATATCCTAAAATTTAGTTGCTATGATGTATTTTGATGTAATTTCTTCAATAAACTTCAAAATTTGATTGATTTTGCTTTTTTATTTCCAGCATAAACATTTCCTTGTATCGGCAGTTGAGCAAGAACCAGATGTTTTATTTATCGGAGATTATGTTGTTAGTATGGCAGCACATACTGAAGTAATTTCCTTTTGTCAATTTTTGATTATGTTTGATTGTTAACAATCTTACATTAAACAGAAATTTGAATGATGGCTATAACTTCAATTTAAAAATTTACAAAAAGGGTCATTCCATATCAAATCAACCAAGCTTACAACCTGACCCTCACAGATATTCATGAAAATTGGTGCACTTGTAGAACATATAAAAATAGTGGTAAATTAAAGATTTTTTGGACCTCCGGTCTTTAATTTATAACTCATAAAAAATTTCAAAAAATGTCAAAAATTTAAAAATTAAAATTTTTTTAACTTTTGTAACTCAGCTCCTAATTAAGGTACAGCCTAAATTTTAGTATCTTTTGAATTGCACTTTAATGTGACATATAACTTGATACGGTAAAATAAAATTTTAAATAATTTAAATTTTTTTTAAAATTTAAAATTTTTAAATTTTAAAAAGTAGCATTTTTAAAAATCTGAAAAAAATATATTTGTTGCAAAATGTGATAATTTACAAGTTCTGAAATTTTCATAGTGGGCCTAAAATGGGTTCATAGGGAAAAATAATTTTAAGTGAGCTGAAAACAAGAAAATAATGCATATACTCACTGGTTATATATTCAGTGTATTCTTGAAATCGATTAAAATTTTTGTACAAATTTTTTATTTACAGTTTCAGTTTCTTCTTTAGTTAATAGATTTGATTTTTCATAATAAACCATTTTTACGAACTATATTTCCCCTCTATCCCCCCCTCCAAAAAAAAAACTTAAAAAATATTCACACATTTTATAGTATTTTTTGCTTTATATTATAGAAAACAATTATGGTTTTACTATTAATGAGCTCATTCCTATTAATGAGTTACTATTTACAAGCTAACAGGCTATTCACACTAACTGTATATTACAGCCTTTTTTTTTTTTTTCTTCTTTTTCAAGGAATAATGCCACACAGAAAACAAAGTAGGGGGTTTTCAACTCCCCCTTTATACTTAACCATTGAACAACCAAAACTAATCAGGAATCAGCTTTATCATATAATAAACCTACATTCAAAATTTGAAGCAAGTTGGATAATTCTGCATAAAAGTTCAATTATCTAATTTAAAGGAGGGAATCCCGCGCCCCACCCCCTTTATATTTAACCATTAAGTCCCCCAAAATATTCAAGGATTTGCCTTATCAGAAAGAGCCTACATAAAAACACATTTATCTAATTTAAGGGGAGGTGGGGAGGCAATTGTCCCCCTCATTTATCTTAACAAAAGAACCCTCAAAACTAATTAAGGTTGTGTCTTGCCAGAATGAACTTATATCCAAAAATTGAAGCAAATCCGTAAATTCTGCGCAAAAACTCCATTTATCTAAATTAAGAGAGTTACTCCCAATCCCTCCTTTATTACTTCCCCCCCCCCCCCCCCCCAAAGGATATCCAAAACTAATCTTCGAGGTGCCTTACCAGAATGATCTTATATCGAAAATTTAAATGAAATCTAATAATTTTGCAAGAAAAACATATTTATTTAAATTTATGGCAGTCTAATCTCCTCAGTCCTCTCCTTATACTTATCCAATGAACTGCCAAAAACCATTCAGGGAAGCGCCTTATCAAAATAAACTTATATCCAAAATTTGAAGAAAATCTGATATTTTTAACTCTCAGCCTTTGATAGCCTGTGAACTAAAAATTTCGTCTTTCAGGATCATAACTTTTATAATAGCTTCCTAGTCTATTTAACATCATGATTTTTACCATATTAGGAATCGTAATTTTGACTGAATACCGAATATTCGGCATACAGATAAACCGAATACAGAATATTCGTCCAGCTAAATACTCCAATATTTTAGGTTTAAAAAAAATTTAAAAGTAGTTTTACATCATATTTAACACAAATACCCCCATTTTCACGAACAAGGCCTTTTCACAAGCAAGTCTGCTCTTTGCTTTGACAGATGAAACAGTAAAAAAAAGCAAAATTATACAGGTTTATACCAAAATAAATTATAGATTGTTTTACTTGCATTTAAATCTATAGTTGACAAGGAAGTTATTAAATTCCGCTATAGTATTGATTCACATAGAATCACAGATTAGAAATACATACAAATAAAAAAATAAAAAAAGTTTACATAAATTTTCAATAATTCTTATAGGTATTTCAATTTCGCATAAGTATTTACATCCTGTTTTGTATAAGTAAACTCTCATTAACTATAACAGTTATTTTTATTTATTTAACCTATGTGTGTGCAAAAAAATATTGATAAGGTTTAATGTATGCATTGTACATTATTATTTCTTATGAGGAAATTAGTCTTTGTTTTTCCATAAAGATTAATTTCATCATTTCTATCATCTCCAGAGAGCTTATCATAGAAACATATCAATCAACTCATATTTTGGAAAACTAAGTTCAACAATTTAATTTATCCTTATAATGTTTATGATGGATAATTATTTTATTATTTCATGTCAATCGCAATTGTTTTTATTAACTTTGTTCTGTAACTGTAGTAAGCTTGCGAACATATTCTTGAGATCATTTTTCATCTCATGGCTCATGATCAAAATTATTCTGATTATAAAACTTATTTTTTTCTTACAATACAAGTAGGTTTGGTGAGCATAAAAAAAAAATAGTTTTTTAAATTATTGGTACTACACTAGCTTTGTTATCTGTTCTCAACACCCATAGACTTGCTGTTTTGCACAAATGCTATAATCAGCTTTTGAAAAATGTTAATTTCAAAATAGTAAAAGCACACTGGAAAAGTATCTACTTTAAACAAAAACTGAAACTGTAAATTAAAAAGTTTAACTGATTTCAAGGATACACTGAATATATAACCAGTGAGTACTATATGCATTATTTTCTTGTTTTCAGCTCACTTAAAATTATTTTTCCCTATGAACCCATTTTAGGCCCACTATGAAAATTTCAGAATTTGTAGATTATCACATTTTGCAACAAATACATTTTTTTCAGATTTTTAAAAATACTACTTTTTAAAATTTAAAAATTTTAAATTTTTAAAAGTTTTTAAATTATTTAAAATTTTATTTTATTGTATCAAGTTATATGTCATATTAAAATACAATTCAAAAGCTTTCAAATGACACTAAATTTAAGGCTGTACCTTAATTAGGAGCTGAGTTACAAAAATTCAAAAAATTTAAATTTTCAAATTGTTGACATTTTTTGAAATTTTTGATGAGTTATAAATCAATGACCCGAGGTCCAAAAAATCTAAAAAAAAATAATTTATCACATTTCTTATATGTTCTAATAGTGGACCAATTTTCATAGAAATCTGTGGGGGTCAGGTCAGAAAATGTATTTTTTTCAGTTGATTTGACATGGAATGCCCCAAAAGTATCATTTAAATTCTTATGAAATTATTTATATTTTGTATGTGTTTTTTCAACATAGGAGTTGTTTATGCATTGCAAACTGCACTAACTTTGATTTTTCACTCATTTTTGGCAATTTGAGTTCCTTGGATCAGAGCAATCCATAAAAATATACAGTTAATGCACTTATTTATTTATTTATTTATTTATTTTATTTTATTGAGTTGGTTTTAAAAAATGCTTTAGGTATTTATCCATACATTTAGAAAAATAAAACAGATATCTCTTAGGAAAAGTTCCAGAAACACTGTATAGAAATTCTAAATACATAAAATGAATTTAATATAAATGAAGGTAATTTTATAAATATTTCTTTTTTCTTTCTAAGATATTATCTTTGCTGTGATACTAGATGATAATGGGGAGACAAATGTCTTTCAAAGCACTAAAAAGTAAAATTTCCTGATCTCAAAAATTAATGATAGGAATGAGCTGTAAAAGTACACAACCATGTTCTTTTTGTGTAAAATATTAATAACTGGCCATTGTCAGGATTGACAGGTTTTAGACATAATGGTAAAACCACAATAAAATCCATGGTTTAAACTGTATTGTCCAAAACCCTTCTTTCTAAAACAGGCCAAAATTATATTTTGTAGTAAAATTGTATTTATCAAAACAGTGCTAAACTTTTAAAAGATTGGCAAAAAATTACAATACAAAATACCAATTTAGTATTAACAAGATAATATTTCCCTATGTTATACTACCTAACAGTTAAATAGTAACAACCTAATTGCCCTACATAAAAAAGTAATTAAATTAAAAATATACTCAATTTAATAATGTATAATAATTTTAATATTATTCATTTAAATAGTAGTACTAATGATTTAAGTGTACTAATGATGTAAGTACTAATGATTTTATAAAGAATACATTCTAACTCTGTTACTGAAAGTCTTAAGAGTTGTTACTGAAAATAATTGATAAATGAAGTTCAGGTTCAGCATTCTGATTAAACCAACTTACTGCTGGCAACTATGTATATGTGTATATTAAGCAATAGTATAAATTAAAAAAAAAATGATTTTGTTTGATTAAAGTAAAATATACTGTGAGATTTATTAATATGTTTAATAAGTGTGCAGTAATTACATGTGGAATATTGCTTTTTTTTAAGGCTTTGGACACTTTAATACATTTTTGAATGCTTTAGTACAGTTTTGGACAGTAAAACCCACATGTCCTGTCCAAAACCCCAATCCTGGTCATTGTATTCCTGCTCAAGGATTTCGAATCTAAAATCATTCACTAATTAAAACATATAAAAGAACTTACTTGTATTTTCTCAAACAGGATTCAAGTGTGCAATTGAAAAAAACTATTCCTTATGTCAATGACACTTCAAATTAACGACTACTTATAATTTATGAAGTAAATTGTTGTATTAACTGTTATAAAGTTTAACATATACTATTTACAAATACTTATATATAACTCCTTGAATGTTTTTAAACTGGTGTTTCGACTGTTTATACTTATCTAATGTCATAAAATAAAGATTCCCCTTTGCATTTGAGCAGCCTTAATTATTGGTAATCTATGCTTCTTTAAAATAAATAAGATATACATTTTTTTTAAGTGAACGACAAACTTTTTTATTTGATCATCCTTATTTCACAGACATGTAAAATTTTTTACAAATGTTTAAAATAGTGATTTAGATTGGTATTTTTTATAATTTAGATAGAGAAGAATTTGAAAGTTTCCTTTGTGTTTGAACAGCTTTGTTTCTGCTTTAAAAAACTAGTCATTGGGGGCCACCGTAATACTTATCCATCATGGATATGTATATGAAAATAAAACATGTGAAAACTATTTATACAATGCATTGCAATTCATAAACAAAATTTAAATATTGTTAATATTGTTAATATACATAGTAATGCTATATTAAAGAACTGCTGATGTACCAATTTCGACAAATTATATAAAACGCCAAACTACTCAAGTAGTATTGAACTGCGTAAAAGAAACATCCTTATAACTCCAAAAATAATAATTCTATTAACTAACAATTAACTGCATCGGATTAAGCGTCTCATTTCCAATTAAAATATACCTCTGAAATGAAATATGAATGAAATACAGGGTCATGAAAAATCAAAGAATGTGGAAAACAGGATTACAAATATCTCGGCAACTAATAATCCGATCGACTTCGTTCTATATGCAAAATGTGTGTTATTTTATTGCCTTTTACGTCCAATCCTTAGAACAAAAAAATTCAAAAATTTTTATATACCTTTCATCAGAAAGAATTTTTCGAGAGTCCGAAAAAAATAGTTCCGGATAATCGAGGTTGCTGAAATTAAATAGGCTTCGTCCCGTTGTTACATTTTAACTACATACAAAATTTCAAGTCTTTATCTCAATTTGTTCGGGAGATACAGCGTTTACAGACACACAGATGGACGGACGGCAAAATTTTTTTTCTAAAAATGTGTTTTTCAGAATCTCCACTATCTAAAACGTGTAAATCCGTCAAAAAAATTTTTTCGATTTTCAAAACGATTGCAAAACTTACCCTATACTATGTATGATGGGTAAGTAATAAGAGAACAAAAAAACTGTGGGGGCCTTTTATTATTATTATTATTTTCCTTTTTTTTTAGCGACTTTTGCCTATAAAACAAATACAAATATGAGGAAAATTAAAATGCTGTTTTAATTTACTGCTCATAGTTATAGCACTAGTTTAAGTAGGTTTTGATCTATAATTACTATAAATGAAAATGCATTACTTTAATATGTCATAATCCTGCTAATTAAAGAACAATTTAAATTCTTATTTAAGCATAACTATTTCTGTACCATTTTGCCAAATGCAAAAACTCCACCTTCGGTAAAATATGGTAAACATGCACAAGTAATATTTTCATTAATGAAGCTAATGTATTTTTAGACTGTGTGCAATTTGTCAGGTTGCCTAAAGATGAAAATAAGTACTTGCCACTCAGTGATTAAACTTGCAATACTGGCTATTAAAAATATGAAAAGAACTGGCCAAATGCAGAATTTTTCGATTTGATTATTCTCTTTCCCCTTACATCTCCATAGATGCCAACTTCTCCGGAAATTCCGGAGTTTCTCCGGAAAAGTATGTTAAAATACGGTAGTACGGTAATAAGGTAGAAAATACGGAAATTTGCGGCAAAAAAATCGCGATACTTTCGATTATTCGGGACAAAAATAACGATGTTTTTCGATGAATCATTGCAAAAAATCGCGAAATTCTACAATAGGTCATTGAAATACATCGTAAATACATTTCCGTCAGTTGTTCGCCACAGAAGATCACGATTTTCTTCAGTTACTCTCAGGAAAAGATCGCGATTTTCGTCAGTAATTCGCGGTAAAAAATCACAATTTTCGTCAGTAAGTCATGGCAAAACACCGTAATTTTCCTCAGTCGCGGTGAAAGATCGCGATTTTCGTCAGTCATTCGCGTAATACAACCACGATTTTCGTCATTCATGACACAAAATCGCGATTTTGTCTATTAGTCTCTGGAAAAGATCGCGATTTTCGTCAGTTAGTCTTCGGAAAAAACAGGGATCTTCGATAGTAGGTCTCGGCAAAAGATCGCGATTTTCGTCACTCAATCTCGGAAAAAGATCGCCATTTTCGTGAGTCATTCGCGACAAAGGTTCGTGGGTTTCGTCTGTCATTTTCGGAAAAAAATCACGATTTTTGTCTGTCATTTCTGAAAAAAGATTGCAATGTTCGTAAATCACTCTCTGGAAATGATTGCGATTTTCGTCAATCATTCGCGATAAAAGACCGCGATTTTCGTTAGTCATTCGCGATAAATGACCGCGATTTTCATCAATCATTAGCTTAAAAAGATCACGATTTTTGCCAATTATTCGCGTCGAAAGATCGCGATTTTCGTTAATTACTCTCGGGAAAAGATCGCGATTTTCGTCAGTCAGTCTGTGGAAATTATCGCGATTTTCGTCAGTCAAATCTATGAAAATGATCGCGATTTTCGTCAGTCAGTCTCTGGAAATGATCGCGATTTTCGTCACCTCTGCAAAAGATCCTATTTCCGTCTGTCAGTTGTGGGAGGAAATCACTTTGTTAGAAAACCAGTTGCAAAGAAAAAAATATTTCATGAATTTCACATCTAGTATAGAAATCATGGATTTTTTGCTCTGTAAATATAAAAAATATTCCATTTGTATAAATTTATTAGATTTTTTTAATTACATAAAAAAAGTAACATTTATTTTAATTTTGTTTGTATGAATAAATACAAAAGCTGTCAGGGTTGAGGATTGAGAAAGTATGTGTAAAAAATATTTTAAAAATACCTCAAAAAAAATTATGTGCAACTCCTGAAACGACTCCTGAAAAGTGACTATTTTACTCCTGAAGAGTGTCCAAAACTCCTGAAATTTAACAAGTTCACTCCTGATATGGTATTTACAATGTTGGCATCTATGCATCTCAGATATTTCCAGTTTTTTATTGCACTGACAATTTGTGTCATTTTTAATTTTGTCATTGAATTACATTATTAAATATTGTCTACTACAGAAAATGTTTTCATTTCTGATTGATTTGGCCTTTGACAGAGTTTACTGTATATTTTAAATTAAATATTCAATGACATAAACGCACTTAATAGTCACTAAAGAAATCATTTTCACTAGCTAATAGCTGGCTACTAAAAAGATTAATCTACCGGCCAGTGGCTATACAAAATTCCTTATTTTCATCTTTAAGGTTGACCATCTTTATTTCAAAAAAGTTAAAAAAAAAAAAAATCATTCATTAAATGTTTTAGTTTATATCAAATTCTCACTTACTTTACCAGCTCTATTTCTACCATCTGTTGCTGTTTAAGATTTCTTTCTGCTTCAGAAGGCCTAGTACCTCTCACTGTAGCAACTTTTCTTTCTTCTTGATTTTAGATTTGTATAAAAACTATCAAATTAGACTTGTAGTCTCTGCATTTGTTTTTATGAGAATTATACTTAAAACTTTAATTTCAGATTTAAATGCATATTTTATGTATGTGTGTATCTGGCAACTTATATGGTTTTAATTCTAAATATGTGGGTCATCAGTAAGATTGTTTATGGTTTTTAGAAAAAATTAGTAATGTATTGTAAAAAGTTATCTCTCATGTAAAAAGTTAAACTTCAAATCTGATGAATGTTTTTTATGGAAGAGGGAATAATTAAAAACATACCATGGCAGAAAGTTTACTTGAATCGTTTTAAAAGTTTATTTTTCAGTTGTTACTCTGCATTATTAAGACAAAATTGAAAAAATGTAACTGAAGCATTAGAATCAATACATGAAAGAATTTTCATGTGTAACAGAATTTTATAATGTTGAATATTTTGCACATTGCACCATGTGCAAATTGGATGTTAATGTTTCTCATAGAAGTAGGAGCAATATAAAAAAGCATTTTGTTTTTTATACGACTAAACATTCAAAGAACTTATACATGTTATTTTTAATGTTGCATGTTAAGCTCATCTTAAAGGTATGTTGTAAAAATTATATTGTTTTTCCGTCTGTTGTTGACAGATTGACAGATGTGCGCATATCAGGGGTGCAGAATATGTCTGATCTGGAGAAATTTTAGCCATCTGGAAAAATTTTGCAGAAAAAAATATACAACTGATCTAGATTTTAACATTAAATTACTTATCCACTGAAACGGAAAAAAAAAATTTACACATAGAAAGATCTATATGACAACTTTCACAAAATCGATTTAAAAATACTACAATACTTGCACAAAAATTAAGAAATTTTGGGGGGAAAAAATACATGCAATATTTGTAATATATTAAAATTTTGGGAGGATTTTCATATGGATTGGGGGAAAATGTTTATAAATACAATGGAAATAAAAACATTTTTTGCATCCCTGGTGAGTGTAAGGATTTGCTTATGTATATGTTTTAATTAAATCTTCATTTTATAGATGTGGGAAAAACTTTTTGCTCCTCTACATTGTTTGAATTTAGGAATTGCTGAAGATGAAACACAAAATGTATTGTGGAGAATAGAAAATGGAGAAATAGATTCAACTGATCCTAAGGTGAACAATTAATATTTTGTAATATTCTGTAATTAGGATGATAAATTTGTAGTAATAATTTCAAAACTATGTTATTGGTTGATTTTTCAGTTAGCTTTATCAAATGGCTTACAGAATATAAGATATTCATGAAAATTTCTATTTTATGCCCACTAACTTTTATATATACATATTATATATATTTAGATCAATAACCTAGGGTACTTGTACGAAAAAAAAGGGAGTACTTTGCAAAGGTCGAGTAGAAGGTATATCTTTTCAGACAATTTTTATAATAATACCAACAAAGAAAAATCATGTTGTCCAGCAAAATTTCTTAAAACTCAATTTTCTGTGACCAAAAAAACAAAATTTTGGAACTTGAGAGTTAATGCCTGTAGCATATTACTTAAAAATTATCATTTTTAATTAATATGCTACAAATAATGTTAAAAAGAATTAAATCTTCTACAATTCTCACATGTACAACTTTTTTATACACTCAGTAGCAAACGCAATACAGCATTTAAGAAATAGGATAATTTTTCAATTTTCTTAAAGACTGTGAAAAACATAGTTCTGCCCTGATTATTGTTCATATTCTTTCATATTGTTCATATTCTTTCATATTGTTCATATTCTTTCTCTTGAAAATATATAATTCTGTCTTTAAAGACCAGTTTATGTATATACAGATTTTATGGTAATTGTAGTATTGCAACTTTTAAATCCACAGTTATATGAATTATGAGATTAAACTAGTCATACAAAAACATCCGCAAGGTAATATTAAATGTGTAGAAGCATTCATGACAAATATCTTCCATTTTATTACTTTTAAATATATATATATTTTTTCTCATGTGATACTTGAGATCAATATTTAATGTTGTGCTTTTCTGCCATTTTTTGCTTTATATCTCTAGATGAACATGTTTTAGATATCTCTTTTATTCAGGAAAGGATATTCCTTTGAAAATGGGTGGTAATAATTCTACAACAGTATTGTCAATGAGAAAAAATATAGATAATTATTGCTATTTGCGATCTAAATTTACAGATATCACTTCTGTGACAATCTAATTTAACATTTAATACTATTAATACATATGTAGCAAATTTTTCTAAAGTTTTCAAAAATATTATTAATCACATTTTTTAGGGAGAGGGGGAAGATGTCATCTTCAACTAATTTCTGATTTGAAGTGAACGAAAGAAACTATATAAATTTAGCATGTTTAATTTAAAGTAAGAGTAAAGAAATCCAGTTGTAGCTGACTTAATATGTCCTAATGCAACAAACTAGTTCCATGAGATACAAATGTACATTTTTAATTAACTTCTTTTTTTTAATATGTATATTTTGTTATTTTATAACCAATGTAAAATTATCTGTAGGTTTCACTGATAAATGAAAACTTTTGGTATTATGTATATGAAAATAGGAAATTTAAAATGTTCTTCAAAAAAAAAAAAAAAAAAAAAAAAAAACAATAAAGCCTGAAAAAAAATCAGGTTTTAGATTAGTGGGCTGTTTTTTCCAAGCCCCAAATTTCAATCGCTTTGTTCAGGATATTTGGACAAAGCAGCTATCCTGGCTTTGTCCAGAATGTATGTGATAAAGGTGTATGTTGCCAAAGGCACTGGAGCCTCCAAAATTAGGTCTGTTTGGATTAAAAGATTTTTTTTAAAAAATATAATATCATTCAATATTAATTTTAAGTGTATTTAAAGTTATGCGCCCAGGCAATCTCGGATGTGTCAGCTAGTATTAAATAAATTTCTTCTCAATGTATATTAATTAGTTTAAATAATGAAGAGATTGCTTGTGCATTTTATATATTAATATTATGCATAGATATAGTTTGATATTTTCAAATGTAAGTGAAGATTGCCAGAAAGTGCTTTTGAAAAAAAAAAATTTATTACCAAATTTAACATAGCCTTTTTCTCTACCATGGCAAGTACCTATAACAAAGAATTGCTGAATTTTCTTATGAATTCCTAGAGGGGAACATTGTTATTGTTCTGCCCTAGACCATATTATAAAGCCATATCTATTAGATTGATAAATATGTCTACAATTTGGTGTGCATCTGCTTGATAAAAAAGAGATTTCCAAATGTAATTTTGAAATTTATTTTAACTTAAAATATGTTCTTCATTTAAAAATTCTTTTTCATTTTGCAGGTGATTGTTCTCTCTGTAGGTGCTAATAATATTTCTCACTCTGCTGAACAAATAGTTGCTGGGATACAAAGCTGTGCTCAAGCTATCCACAGCAAGAAACCCAACGCTGTTCTTATTGTACTGGTAAGGTGAAGCACGTTTCTTATGATTAGTAATTCTTATTGCATATATGTATAATTTCTTGTTGATTTCTTTTTCTTTTTTTTTTTTTTCTTTTTCTTTTTTCTTTTTTTTTTTTTTTTTTTAACCTTTAAATTTTTGTGATTATTAAGGGTGTATTCTAATTCAAACTGCTTTTTTTTTTTTAGATTTATTTTTAAATTAATTTTTGCTCTCAAACACATGAAACTGACAAATTGTCTTATTTAGAAATTTCACAATGTTCCATGCTTGTCAATTTTTCGATAAATGCAGAAAATAATTACAAAAAATTTCTGTCAATTTTGGCATTTTGAACGGGATTTTTGAAATTGGGAAACCTGATTTCTTTGCTGCATAATCCTCTTTTAATCAAAGAAAATTTGATATTACACCTGGGGATTTTTAAAAATTGTTTTGCACTATTGTTCAAAGTCCTCGATCTTTAAAAGCCATAATTTTATCTTTTTATAGGAGTGTCCATTATCTTATTGCATATAAATTTTTAACATGAAAAAATATTTTGGTCTTTACATTAAAAAATCATGTCAACACAAGCTTCAACAAAAAAACAGCATCAACTCAAAACAATGTTCAGATTTTGGTAAAAGTGGACAACATGATCTGATGCAAAACTATAATACACATTGTATGCATATCGTATGCTTTATTAAAGGGGTTTTTTTCCCCTATAAGTAGTCCAATACACACACACACACACACACACACACACACACACATATATATATATATATATATATATATATATATATATATATATATATATATATACACAGTAGACTCCCTCAATTCTGCACATAATTTTTGGATATAAACAATGAAACATTCAGTTCAGATTTAGAGACAAAAATTGACTTTATTAGTCTTATATCTATTCCATGTATTTTTTTATTTGTAATTTTCATTAATATTACTGAATTCATGTTTTTTCATGAAGGAAGAATAAATTTACTTCTGAAAAAATTTAAGATATTGCTGATATCATTGGTAATCACAATCTCCTTATCAAATATTTTTACGTATTAATCAAGCTTTTTTGGTTATTAAGTTTGGCTAAACCTGAAATAAAACTTCCTTATTTTATGATTTTGATCTGAATTAGAAACATACCTTTATAAAGCAAGTTTCATTGAATAATTTGGAAAAATATAGTTCATCTTTATAATGAATATTTAATCATACATTATTGATCATTAATTTGATCTTTATTTTTAATATTTTAATCATTTAAAAGATTATCTACATTTTTATTATTTTAGTTTATTCCTTATTTTAATATTTTATTATATTGTAAGCATTCATTATAATCTCGATTGCATTAATTATTACATTGAAATTACTGTTTAAAAAATGTAAACAAAGCAATGATCAGAAATCCAAGGAATCCCAGAAATTCCAAGCTGTGCAGATTTGAGGGAGTCTACTGTGTATATATATACACAGTCGAGTCTCTCTATAACAAAACTCTATCCAATGAATTTCTCTATTTAATGAAATTTTTGTTGGAACGGTCAATTTTTTCATGATTACATTAAAAATAATCTCCATATAGCAAAATATATATCTCCATTTAACGAATTTTTTCAAAAATGTTCTTTTATATGTTCGGAAAACACGTCAAATTATTTGTAGAATAATTTTTTCCGTTGATTTCTGATTTATATTTCATAGCTATATTCCTCTACCTTAGCGATGCACAACCTTTTTGCCAGAAAATCGTTTGACACCAGAATATTTCTAAAGTGACGCTTGTTTACTTTCATAGCAAAGTTTCTGTCATTATTATAAAAAAAAATTATTCTGCATAAAATTACTGGTATCCGTTTGGCCCGCGGGCCACAGGTTGTGCAGCCCTACTCTATCTTATTTCTTATGTCAAAAAAAAAGGCCTTCAATCCCCCCCCCCCTTTCCCCAAGAAAAAATCTTTTTTGCATGGTTACATTTGACTTTGTTTTAGCGAAGATGAGCAAGCGGAAAAGATTGAAATATTTGCTTGCTGTTGGAGCAATTTGAAATCACAAAACATTCTAAAAGATAAAACTATTCAATTGAAACTATTAGTCTTGAAAATGTTGTTTGTTTTTTGGTTTGGATAGTATGGCATTAAAAATGAAGGGATAAGGGGACAAATGCAGAAAAGGTCTTTTTTTTTCAACAGGTTTTCATGTACCTAAACTAACTCTCGTTACTTTTAGAATTTAGAATGGATGCTTGTTGTTTGTGAAGAGTCGGAGCATTTTTTGTTGTGAGTGATCATTTGAATGAAGAATTGTGACTAAAAGCCATCTATGCTGGTGTTATCTTCCACTGCATCTGCATAAAATCGCTTCTAGGATAAGCATAACTCTCTCTGATAAAGTAATAATTTTTAAAATAATCAATATGACACTGGAAAAAAAAAAGGTAGCCACGAAAATGATTGAGATTCTGGATAAATTCCGTTAAATATTTCAAAAACTTAATTAAACAGCTCAAAAACAATTCTGTTTCAAAATTTAAACATTAAATGGAAAATTTTTTGCCGTTCTCTATTCAACGAATTTTTCTATATAACGAATTTTTTGACTGAACGATGGATTTTGTTATATAGAGACTCGACTGTGTGTGTGTATGTATGTATATATATATTCAACATTAAAATTTTACTCATTTTTCTTTTGTGATATTTCTTTTAAAATTTATTTCTGATTCAATACTTTTTTTGTTTTAAGAAACTTCTTCCATGTGGTCAACATCCAAATCCTTTAAGAAGTAAAATACAAGAAGTTAATCGTAAGCTAAAAGGTGCATTCCAAGGACTTTCAAATACTCAGGTTGTTGATATTGATCCTGGATTTCTTCAGACAGATGGTTCCATATCACATCATGATTTGTATGATTATTTACATCTCACTAGATCTGCCTACATTAAGTCTTTTGAAATTTTGTATGACTTGCTGCAACAAATATTAAACGATAACACTGAATTACCAGAAACAGAATAATTAAATATACCATATTCAGTGATCAACCTGTTGTACTTCATTTGCTTATGTGATACTGTTCCTATATCATTAGCTAAAAAAAAAAATTTTTTACGGTGTTAAGTTTCTTATTAAACCAATTTGAGAAATCTTTAATTATTACCACAAATTTCTGAGATCATTATTTGAATGTTAACATCATATATTTGATCTCAACCCATCTTTAAACTGGTGTTGTGATTCATTTTGTCCATATTGCTTTTGCTTCTTCTTATATGTTTAGAATACTTTGTTTATTTGGGCACAGATATATTAAGGGTGTCCAATGCTGTAATTGTGTTTGTTTAAAATATCATTGTGTTTAATGTGTAATATGTTGATTTTTCTTTTGTAAACTTAAAATATGAATGAACCAATCACACCTGTTGTTAAGCATAGCAGAATGTACTGTACAGTTAAATTCTGAAGTATTTCATTAAGAAATTAAAATTCATTATTGTTCTATCAAGTATTTGTTTAAAATATCTATGCATTGTTGTCGCTTTAATATTTTGGTATTTTTTAAAATTGAATTTTTTATTTCAGCCACTTTTTGACTTCACTTCACTGCCTGTTATTCCAATTATATAAATTGTATTTATATTTTTAAAAGTTGTATATACATTTTTTACATTTATATATCATGTAGTTGTTTATTTAGAAAAATTTAATTAATTTCATTTGTTAATTGGGGTTTGCTAAAGTTTGTTTTGATTATTATTTTCTTTTTTCCTTATTGATTGTTGTACAGTTTACAAATATGCTTGAACCATGTATTAAATAAATAATTTTGTATGAAATTTTATTCATTAATTTTTTTTTATTCTCTTTTTAGCATTACACTAATATTAATAATTCAAATGTGATTGCAAGTGTTTGTTTTTATTTTAGGATTTACCTGTAGTTGCATTTTGAAACCAAAATATTAATTTATAGTATGAATGTTTGATGCCTTTTCAAACACTATTAATAGTTACTTTTTTAAGCAATTCATGTTTTCCCTCCTGACAAAAAACTTTTTAATCACATAATTATTTCACTTTTACTACTTTTAAATATAGTTTTAAATGAAATGTCTTTAGAATATTTCTCTTTTAATTAAATCAATAGTTATTTCACAACAGAATTAATTGCAATAACGTTTGTAGTTTCTCTTGAATACTGATGATTACCATATCATTAGTGATAAGTACTGAGCTTAAAGAAGATTAACACTGAGAAATAAAAATCAACATTTTATTTATATGCAATTTAATTTGTTTTTACAAAATTGTAGTTTTTTTTTTTAAATTTTATTGGTGCAATATGTTTTACATTAATATTTTTTTGCTAATTAGATTTTAAAGGAAAACTTTTTTTTATTCATTGTATCAATTAATATTAAAGCTGCACAGAACTGATGGAACTAGGCATTTTGCCTTAGTGATGTCAAGTGATGAATTTAAAAAAAAAAAAAAAAAAAAAAAAAAAAAAAATAGCACAATCTATCTTGTTTTTAATATATATTTGAAATTTATTAATTTAAAGTTAATGTACATGCTCTCTTTTAAAATGTTATTTAAAATATTGAAAGAAAAAAAGTTGTATTTAAAGTAATTATTGAATGTTCATTTCATTCATCTGAGTTATTTTGTAGCTTAAAGGGTAAAATTTAATTACATGTTATGTGTTTTTCTTTCATGTAGATGATAGCGCTAAGCAATTGAAATAATCATGCCATCAGAAATTTTAAGTATTTATTCAGGGTTGCCACGCCACCGGGAAAACACAGGGAATTCAAAAATACCCTCTCAAAACAGGGGAAATCCAGGGAATTTTGAAAAAATCTGGAAAACACAGGGAATTTTTTCCCTGTGTTACAATCCAAACATAATTTTTTTCTGCTTTCAAAATAAAATTCTCTTCGCGGAAGAAAGAAAATCCCGGAAAAGCGGCGCGAAAATTCACTTTAAGCGGCTCTTCTATGTTTCTGTCTACACCCCTTTTTTGCCATGCGAATAGTTGAATCCACACAGCAGCACCTCCTCTCATGCCATCCATCTGCGACTGCGCATAGTGTTCTTTCCCTTTCTCTTCTGTTTCTCCCGTCGCGTCAGTTTAAAACAGGCATGAGATTCTTCTGCGATTTTCCGCTTTTTTGTCATTTTCCGATTTTTTTATATCATCAAAAGACCGCATGAAAAAAAATACAATTTTCGTGAAAAGGTCACAAAAAAAACGTGATTTTCCCCAAAAGATCGCTAGAAAAATGCAATTTTCGTCCAATGATCCCAAGATCACGAAAAAACATGATTTTTGACAAAATATTGCAAAAAAAAAAAAAAAAAATGCTGTTTTTGTCAAGAGATCGAGAAAAATGTTGTTTTCATCACAATACTGCAAAAAAAAGCTGTTCTCTCCAAAAGATCGTTGAAAAATGGCGATTTTTATCAAAAGGCCGCATAAAAAACGGCAATTTTCTCTATTGAATACCAAAAAAAAACGTGGTTTTCATTTTTTTAAAAAACAAAAAGACAGCGATTTTCATCGAAAAAAAAGTAATTTTTGTCAAAAAAAGCATGAAAAACACCGATTTTTGTCAAAAATTGCTGTTGACAAAATTATAACAAAAATTGTCGATCTTTTTTTTTTTTTTTTTTTTTTTTTTTTCTTTACAGCAGTTTTTGTTAAAAAATCCGGAAAAAAAAAAATGCAGAAAATTTACTGCAATATATTGTCTTCAACAACTTTTTTTTGTGGTTGAGTGATAAATATTTCAAAGTAGTTTTTAGCTGAATTCTTGAGTATTGCTCTACTGTTTTTATTATTATTAATGTAAAATATGGGATTTAATAATAA
Source organism: Maratus speculifer (assembly GCA_964019185.1). NCBI lineage: Eukaryota > Metazoa > Arthropoda > Arachnida > Araneae > Salticidae > Maratus > Maratus speculifer. The sequence continues at coordinate 72,458,288 of OZ025289.1, forward strand.
GTGTAATAACTTTAAAGAGTTTTTTTTATTTGCTCATATTACATAATGTATTTAGTTGGGTAATGGTAAATTACAAGGTGGTTAACTGGCATGCATACACACATATATTTTTGCACACTCAACATAGAATAAACGCGTTGCAGTACAGGGAAAACACAGGGAATTTTTTTTCAAGATTAGAGTGGCAACCCTGTTATTTTATTTATGATACTTCAATTACCATTAAATAAATGTATATTTATTAAACTTTGTAAGTTTTAGTTATAAATCTTCATGTTGCTTAAAGAAAATTGATTTAAAAAAAAAAAAAAAAATGCATATAAATTAATACTTACAGAAAGTGGTAGTAATCTGTCTGTTAAGGGTGTATTCGAAAAAACGCTTTTCCACCTTCAGCAGCTCGAAATTTTCTGATACAATTTCAGACACATTTTTAAAAGTAGAAACATGAAATTTGCTGAGGGGATTCTCGAAGAGACATATAAGGTGCCGTGTGATGTCTTTTTACGCTCAATTCATTAGAATTTGATTTATAAGCAATTAACTTCTCAGGAAGACCCTTTTTTTCGTTCCCAGATCTCCCACTTCTGAAAAATCGGTTCACCCGGTTTTGTCGTTTTTGACTGCTTTTTTAAAAATATTTTGTGCATTGCTCAAAGAATCAACCATCACGGCACTTTGTGTACTTTCCGAATAAGAGATTTTGAAAGTTTGATGCTATTGAGAGCAAAAATGAATTCAAAAATAAATCGGAAAATAAGCAGTTTGAATCGAAATACACCCTTAATTTAGTTTCTATTGTTAGCTATCTTTTTTTCCTCTGTAAGATAGATTTTTTAAACAAATGTCATATTCATGAAAATGGCTTGGCACTTCCCATGGAAGATGGTTGCCAGAGCCTCGAGAAATGATGGACTTTGAATGTAGCCTGGTAATTTGGATCTTCAAACAAACAATTCAACTCTTGCTTGATTAGATATTTACAGAGGTTGGCAATTTATTCCCCAAGGACTTTGCTTGCGTATTTGACAATATAAGGCTTCTTGCCTCAAAACCACCATTCTGCGATCAGGAAATCCATTCCTTGTCAACTGTGCTAGTATGAATAGTTATTTTCCCTTTATAATATTTTTCTGTTTACATTGATTTTACATTTAAAATTTTTCGAATTGCAAAAGATTTGAATTGCATATGATCTTGAATTTAATTGAATGCAAAATGTAAACCTCTAGATCATTAATATGATTAAATCCCTTTTTTGGAAGGGTACAAATGATGATTTTATTAATTTATCTATTTCTTTACAAGTTTTCTAACAGAATAGGTTAGATGAGTTTTTAGACTGTCATTCTTACATTGTCATCTTCTTTGCTTAAAAAGGGCACAACGAGATTTAAATTTGCTAAAATTAAAAAAAAAAAAAAATCAAAACTTACTTTAGAAATTTGATGAATAATGCGTTCACTGAAATTATTTTTCTAATAAAACCTTCAAGTGACCAAGAAAAAATGGAGTTTGTTTCATTTTCTTCAAAGAAATTGGTTGTTCATGGAGTTCAATTGGGATGGTCTCTGAAAGGAGGTAAAATTAGTATTGAGACTATGCAGGTAAATAAAAAATAGCAGTAAAAATAAATTTAGTTTTATGAAAACATTATTGTTCAGAAAGTGGTTGCATAGGCAGGTTTCATTGTATTTTTATTACACCTCCTGTGCCATTCCAAAATTAAGCACTACTTTTTCTACTTCTTTCATGAAAATAATTTTACATTTTTTTTTTTTTTTTTTTAAATCCCATAATGGTCTTTAGGACAAAGAATTTTTAAATATGTTTGTTCAAAAATATTCCCCCCCCCTCCCCTTAGAATGAAATGCTATAGTCCCATAATAATAATTTTTTTTTTTTTTTTCCACAGTATAATTTTTCTATTTGTCAAGTCATAATTGTATATGTGATTGTCAAATCATAGACACTACTTGAATAATTGTTATGAGTGATATATGTATATATAAATCTAGTACATGTTATTGACAAGTCTCAATAAGTATATCTTTTATATTATTATTATTATTTAGTTCCCCTTTATATTCCAAGAATTTTGAATTGGTATAAAATTGTCGTACCTAGCAACTGCTTTTGCTACTTAAATTTTCTTTGTGGCCTGATCTAAATAATCTTATTTTGAAGCATTTAAGTTCCATACTTAAGCATTTTATAATGTTTCACAGCTATAAAATACAATATTTTATAGTTTTTTTTTCTTCTTCGCAGATTTTCTTTTAAAATTTTCCTCCATGTCATAGATTTTTAATTTGTGAACATAAAAAAGCAAGAGTCTTATTACAGCATGGGTCTGCTGGACTGTCTAGCCTCTGATTTTTGAGATTCTCAAGATCAGTATGCATATTTTATAAAAAAGATATTTAAAATCTATTTTGATCTTGTACTGATTATAATCAATATTTTGTACTTTTGAAGTAGAATAAGATGAAAAACAGAAAATATATTTATCTATGTATTTATATATTCATATTCGAAGGCATAGAAAATATTTAAATTTTTTGTGACAATATATTAAGGGTGTATTCGAAAAAACGCTTTTCCACCTTCAGCAGCTCGAAATTTTCCGATACAATTTCAGACACATTTTTAAAAGTAGAAACATGAAACTTGCTGAGGGGATTCTTGAAGGGACGTATGAGGTGCCGAGTAAAGTCTTTTTACGCTCAATTCATTAGAATTTGATTTATAAGCAATTAACTTCTCTGGAAGACCCTTTTTTTCGTTCCCTTATCTCCCACTTCGGAAAAATCGGTTCAGATTGCCGTTTTTGATTGCTTTTTTTGCAATATTTTGTACACTTATCAAAGAATTGACCTTTACGGCACCTTGTGCACTTTCTAAATAAGAGAATCTGCGAGTTTCATGTGTTTGAGAGCAAAAGTGAATTCAAAAATAAATCGGAAAACAAGCAGTTTGAATCGAAATACACCCTTAAAATGGGTCCTGAATACTTGGACCAGACCTCTATTTGGCATGATCAGGCTTTAATGAAAAGTCGGTGAAAACTACATGAGTTATAACGAAATATTTTGCTTTTTATGTGAAAATGTTTGTTTTCTCTTAAATGGGATATCATTTTCATTAATAAAATGATTTTTTCACATAGTTTTTCTTTATTTTAGTTAAAAACTCAAACAAAATTGCCATTTTGATTTGTGCAGAAATTTGTCTTTTATTGCAGTCATAATAAAATATTTCAGCTATCCCGTGAGTTCAAATGTACATTATCATTTGAAAAGGACATTTTTATCAATAGAACTGTTTTCCAATTCTAAAATCGGGGCCTAGAATAAAAACTTAAGAAATCATTCACTTAAAAAGTGTATTTTTTACATTTAAAAAACAAGACCTTGAATATTGAAATTCAACTGCCTTTTAAGAGTATTTTGTAAAAAAATATTTTTCATCCTCAACAGCTCAAAATTTGTTAGACTAATTTTTTATAGCAAAAACATGAAGTTTAGTGACATCATTTTTTAAAAGATCGTAACAGGCTGTCCAATTTTATTCTATACTCAATTCATTGAGTGAAGGAGCTCGATTTTTTTCGTTCCCAGATCTCCCGCTTCGAAAAATTCGTTTCAAAGTGCCAACTTTGACAGCATTTTTTAAAATTATTTTCTGCTCTTATCAAAAAATCGACAAGCATGGCACATTATGTAGTTTCTAATATAAGAGAATTTGCCAGTTTGGTGCGTTTGAGAGCAGAAGTGAATTTAAAAGTAAATCAGAATATAAGCAGTTTGAATTGAAATACACCCAACAAATTTTATTTCATATCTATGGATTCATTGGGACAAGAAAATCTATCTAAATTAGATTTCTGTCTTGCACACAGTTTACTGTATATTGCAATACAGCCTTAAATTGTTTTTGTCACCAAATGAGATTAAAAATTGCCTTTCACATTTCACACAAAAATGTTGCATAACATGAAAATAATAACAATACGATGTCACGAAAAAAAGTCTTAAAATTCTTGACATTGTTGAATTTTTTTTTTCATCGCAAGTCTGAATGAATGCTGCACTTGTGTTAGTAATATTCATTTGAAAGTCATATTTATTACTCTAAAAGCTGAAGTATGAAAAATAATTCTACTATTTGGTAAGTTTGAAAAGCTCAAAAGTTGATAAAGTCTGAAATATGCTTTTAAATGCAACCATTTCAATAAAAAAGTATTTATTGACTCCTTATTTTTTTTCCTTGCACTAAAAGTTTAAAAAGGGATTGATTGTGCCCCAGAGGACTGCACAGATTAAGTCGTACCCAGCTTCAAATTCCATTTCAAAGCAATATAAAGTAATTTACAATTATATCTCTAATACCATCATTTTATCTTTAAGGGTGTATTTGAAAAAATGCTTTTCCTCCTTTAACAGCTCAAAATTTTCTGATACAATTTCAGACGCACTTTTAAAAGTAGAAACGCAAAACTTGCTGAGGGGTTTTTTGAAGAGACGTATAAAGTGCCGCGTAATGTCATTTTGCACTCAGTTCATTAGAATTTGATTTATAAACAAATACCTTCGCAGTATGACCCTTTTTTTCATTCCTAGATCTCCAGCTTCGGAAAATTTGGATCCAAAGGCGAACTTTGACTATATTTTTTGTAGTATTTTCTACATTTATAAAAAAAAAATTGGCAGATACGGCACCTTATAAAGTTTCTAAATAAGAGAATCTGCAAGTTTTATGTGTTTGAAAGCAAAAGTGAATTCAAAAATAAATCAGAAAAAAAGCAGTTTGAATCGAAATGCGCCCTTAAATTTAAAAAATGGATAAATCTATATTCTCGTCTATTTATATATTGTAAAATGTCTGAATAATTGATTCCTCGGAATTATTAAATAAAGTCACTATTTTTTATTATTTTTTTTTTTAATATCTGGATTACTCTAATTTTCTAATTGTAGATTAATCCTTGCGGGTCATATTTTAGTTTTTTGCAAGCTATCCAGCTTGATTAATTTTCCCAATCATTTCATCTTATTGAAAGTTTCCCAAAATTTGAGCACAACTATGTTTTAGATGAAAAGATATACATATTTGAATATGAATGAGTATATATTCAATTTATTGTATGAGAGATAAAATTTACATAGGAAATGTGATGATAGATTAATTTTTTTTCTTAGGACTCTTTTCAAATTCACTTCTTAACAAGTGTGAAATTTTTGGACTCATTCGCACTCATTTAAGATTTCGGTTACATTCTTTCTGAATAACAACATCTGCAAGTTTCATATGTTTCTGAAGAAAGATGAATTAAAACTTATGTCATAAAGTTGCCCTTTGATTTTGAGAACAGACTTAAGAACTATTTATTTTTTCTTTGTGAATATAAAAAGTATTACCAACATTTCATTTTTGCTAAAAAAGTGTAAAAACACATGTATTTGTGATAAATTATGCACACGTATACATGTTGTGTGTGTGCAATTTAAGGGTGCATTTTTCCACCCTCAACAGCTCAAAATTTTCTGATATATTTTCAGATTCTTTTTTAAAAGTAGAAACACAAAACTTGCTGAGGTGATTTTTGAAGAGATGGAAAGAGACTGTGTGATTTTATTTTTTCTTAATTCATTAGAACTGGATTTATAAGCACTTATTTTCTGAGTATGACCTTTTTTCCATTTCCAGATCTTCCGCTTCAGAAAATTCAGTTCAAAAAGCCAACTTTGACTGCACTTTTTTCAATATTTTCTACATTTATCAAAACAATACCAAACACTGCACATTGTATAGTTTTTAAATAAGAGAATTTGTCAGTTTGATGTTTTTGAGAGCAAAAATGAATTTTAAAATAAATTGGAAAGTAAGCAGTTTGGATCGGAAATACACCTTTAAAAGGTGTAATTACTCAGAGGTATAAGTGTCAAATACTTGTATTAAGGGTGTATTCGAAAAAACGCTTTTTCACCTTCAACAGCTCGAAATTTTCCGATACAATTTCAGACACATTTTTAAAAGTAGAAACATTAAATTTGCTGAGGGGATTTTTGACGAGACGTATAAGGTGCCGTGTGATGACTTTTTACGCTCAATTCATTAGAATTTGATTTATAAACAATTATCCTCTCAGTATGACCCTTTTTTTCGACCCCAGATCTCCCGCTTCTGAAAAATCCGTTCAAATTGGCAAATTTGGCAGCCTTTTTTGCAATAATTTCTACATTTATCAAAGAATCGACCATTACGGCACCTTGAGTACTTTCTGAATAATACAATTTGCCAGTTTCATGCATTTGAGGGCAAAAATGAACTTAAAAATAAATCATAAAATAAGCAGTTTGAATCGAAATACACCCTTAAGAATTGAGAGTGTCACTAAATAGATGTGTCTGCTATGGAGGTTTTATTATATAGATTTTTTAATCAAAGAAAAATTTTGAACATTCTTTTGAAATATTGGCTTGACTCTATTTGCAAGAATCGAAACCCAACCCAAAATGATGAGCCGAGTAAAAACCAAACCCAAAATGATGAGCCAACCCAACCTGCTGCAAAAAATGTAGAAAACAACCTGATTTCCAAAGAAAAAATATAGGTCAACCCAAACTGTGGGTCGGGTACAGCTAAAACAGGTAACACAAATTAGTGCAGAATTCTGTCTGCACGCAACCTAAATTTAAGCAACTTTAGACAGGCTGAGTGTATGATTGAACAGTTTGGCCTTTTGATAATATATTTTGAATTTCTATATTTGGTTGTAAAAAGTGATGTTATGAGTTTGGGAACTTTTTGTATTAATCTGTAAAAAGCAAGCAGGATAATTTTTATTTAAGGGTGTTCTTAACTGATCCGCTCAACAAGCGAAAAACGTTTTGACATATTTACAAACTCATTTTTTAACAGAAAGTTATAAAAATTTAATGCCTGACTATGAAAGCGATTTTGAGTTGAACTTATTTTTCCATTTTATGATAATTAAATTACTTATCGAGTTATAAGCTATTTCGATGACGCAATCACCCGTTTTTCTCCTGCTTCTCGACCGGTTTTTCTGCTTTCGTTGGGAAATAGGCTCAGAAGTGTCAACTTTGAAGGCTTGTTATGAAAAATCTATTGTGTTTTTTAAAAAACAAAAGAATGAGTGCAATTGGACATTTTCTGAATAACAACACCTGCTATTTTCATGCATTTCCGAACAAAAATAAATTAATGCATGTGTCACAAAGTTGGCCTTTTTGATTTAAGAACACCCTTAACTGATCCGCTCAACAAGCGAAAAACATTTTGACACATTTACAAATTCATTTTTTAACAGAAAGTTATAAAATTTTAATGCCTGACTATGAAAGCGATTTCAAATTGAACTTATTTTTCCATTTTATGATAATTAAATTACTTATCGAGTTATAAGCAAACTCGATGACGCAATCACCCGTTTTTCTCCTCCTTTTTGACCGGTTTTTCTGCTTTCGTCGGGAAATATGCTCAAAAGTGTCAACATTGAAGGCTTGTTAAGAAAAATCTATTGTGTTTTTTAAAAAACAAAAGAATGAGTGCAATTAGACAGTTTCTGAATAACAACACCTGCTATTTTCATGCATTTCCGAACAAAAATAAATTAATGCATGTGTCACAAAGTTGGCCTTTTTGATTTAAGAACACCCTTAAGGGTGTATTCGAAAAAATGCTTTTTCACCTTCAACAGCTCGAAATTTTCCGATACAATATTAGGCACATTTTTAAAAGTAGAAACATGAATCTTGCTGAGGGGATTCTTGAAGGGACGTATATGAGGTGTCGCGTGATGTCTTTTTACTCTCCATTCAATAGAATTTGAGTTATAAACAATTATCTTCCCAGTATGACCCTTTTTCTTTGTTCCCAAATCTCCCGCTTGGGAAAAATCGGTTCGAAATGCCATTTTTGATTGCTTTTTTTGCAATATTTTCTGCATTTATCAAAGAATCAATAATCACGGCATCTTGTGTACTTTCAAAATAATTTTGAAGGTTTGGTGTATTTGAAAGCAAAAGTGAATTCAAAAATAAATCGGAAAATAAGCAGTTTGAATCGAAATACACCCTTAATAAGTGAATGGTACAGTTTCTTAATAAATGAAGTGAATTGTGTTGAAAATAAACAAATAACTCATTACGTTTTATAGATGGTTGAAATGCTATATAGGAAGCTTACTTACAGTGAAACTTACAATGCCATGATTATTTGCCGAAAAGCAGCATTTCTGTACCATGTTACTTGGATGAATTGTTAAATAGATGAGGTATCTTCCCGTAAGCCACCATTTTGTTTCCCTATTATTTCTCATGCACTATTATTTAACCTTAAACTACAAAATGCAACTGAAATTATAATAAATTAAACAAGACAATCTACTTTGGAAACTCAAAGATTGAAAGATCAAATTTTTAATTGAAAAAATCGTTTGATTTACTTATTCATTTATTTTTTTTTAATATTCTAGCAAAGGGAAAACGAATTCTTTAGTGTGCATAAGCCTTAAAAATATTTATTTTTCCTTAAAAAATAATGGCAAAATAGTAATAATAATAACAACTTGTGGGAAATGATAGGGAAACAAGATGGAGGATACGACATCTAAGACATTAAATTTTGTAAGTAACAAAATATGGTATAAAGATATTGGCTGTGGAGTTAACAACTACTACCTTTATTTCAAGTGAAATTCCAACAAAACTAAATAAATTTAAAGAGGTAATTTTTGTAATGTTTGGCCCTTTCAGCAAAATGATTTCATCTATTCTGGAGAAGGTAAATTGTGAACGACACCTAGAAATTAAGAAAGTTATTTACTCTTTTCAACCAAATAAAGGTCCAGATGAATTAGATCATATAAAATTTTTTTAAAAATGAGGATTTAATAAAGTAAATGCATCACATATTACTGCTTGTAAATAATTTTCAGACCATTTGAAAATTGTGGAAATAAAAGTAGGTACAGATAGAAATTATGTCTCTTCAATTTTCAGAAAAAAAAAAAAAAAAAAAAAAAAATTGTTGTTGGGGAGAATTAATTTTCATTTATCTTTTATTAATGAATGTCTCCAATCCCCAACATGGCTTTGTAGAGCTTAAGTCCACCGAAACAACTATCCATGAATCGCTATTACTAAATATACAAGATTGTTATTATACAAGTCTATGGTGAATCTGTTTTAAAAATGCATTTGATTCTTTACCATGGAACAGCGACACTTGAACTCCAATTGTATAATATAAAATTAGTTTATTTAAATTTAATATCTCATTTCTTTCCATATGAGAAACTATTCTTAATTGGCTTTGTCCCAACATAATTCACTCCTTTAATAGAGAAAGATCTTAATATTCATATATAGAGAAGAGGGGGAGGGGGGGTGCAATTTTTTATGAATGATTTACTAAGGAAATCTGTTAAGGGTGTTCTTAAATTAAAAAGGGAAACTTTGTGATATAAGATTTAATTTATTTTTGTTTGGAAATGCACAAAACTAGCAGGTATTGTTATTCAGAAACTGTCTTATTGCACTCAGTTTTCTGTTTTTACAAATGCAGTAGATCTTTCATAACAAGCCTTCAAAGTTGACGTTTTGAACACATTTCCTGACGAGAGCAGAAAAATCGGTCGGAAAACAGAAGAAAAACGGGTGATCACGTGATCGAAAAAGCTAATAACTCAATAGGTAATTTAATTATCATAAAATGGAAAACTCAGTTCGATTCTAAATCGCTTCCATAGTCAGGTCTTCCAATTTTATATCTTTCCGTTAAAAAATGAATTTGTAAATGTGTCAAAACGTTTTACGCTTGTTGAGCAGAGCAGTTGAGAACACCCTTAAGGGTGTATTCCGATCAAATATGCTTATTTTCAAATTTATTTTTAAATTCCTTTTTGCTCTCAAATACACCGAACTTTCAAAATATCTTTTTTAGAAACTACATAATGTGCCGTGTTTGTCGATTTTTTGGTAAATGTAGAAAATATTGCAAAAAATACCGTCAAAGTTGCCAGTTTGAACAGAAATTTCCGAACCTAGAGATCAGGGAACGAAAAAATGATCGAAATGAGAAAATAATTGTTATAAATCAAATTCTAATGAATTGAGTGAAGCATGAAATCACACGGCATCTTATACATCACTTCAAAAACACCCCCAGCAAGTTTCAGGTTTTTACTTTTAAAAATGTGTCTGAAAATTTCGAGTTGTTGAAGGTAGAATTTAGTTTTTTAATAGGAACTGTTTGGGTTTGAGTACTTGCCTTAAAATTAAAAACTGTGTAAGTCAAGTTTTTGCCAGTAAAATTTCAAACGAATCGTATCTCTCTTGTTTCTAAAAATTCGTTTGTTTAATTCCATGTTTTTTATATTTTGTCTTAGTTTGGCGCAGAATATCCCTAAAGGGATTTTGCGCCATTAAACCCTATACAACCAACCAATCAAACGAATCGTACTTTAGAATGTTTTCCGCCCATTTCATCTTTTTAAAAATCGTTCACTAGCATTTTAAGGGTGTTTTCGAAAAAACGCTTTTCCACCTTCAACAGCTCAAAATTTTCTGACGCATTTTTAAAAGTAGAAACATGAAACTTGCTGAGGGGATTTTTGAAGAGACGTACAAGGTGCCATGTGATGTCATTTTTATGCTCAATTCATTAGAATTTGATTTATAAACAATTATCTTCTCAGTATGACCCTTTTTTTCATTCCCACATCTCCCGCTTCGGAAAAATCGGTTCAAAATGCCGCTTTTGATTGCTTTTTTTCAATATTTTCTGCATTTATCAAAGAATCGACAATCACGGCCGCCCTTGTGTACTTTCTAAATAAGACAATTTGCCAGTTTGATGCATATGAGAGCAAAAATGAATTTAAAAATAAATCGGAAAATCAGCAGTTTGAATCGAAATACACTCTTAAAAGTCACTATCATGACGAATTTCAAGTTTCTATCTTTAACAGAATCACAGCAATTGCAATTTTTAAACTTTTTGTTCCAGTAGTACAGTCAATCAGTGTAATTTTGTCAAGAGAGAATAAAAAAAAGATTATATTCTGCTACATCAGTTGAGTCAGTGAGAGATCGGCAAAGTTTTGGTCTCAAAATATAAGCAGCACTAGTGTAAGTTTGGCAGCTCATGGGAAATAAATCGTCAAGATTCCACCATTGCAAAATAGACCAAAATTTCATAAAGGTGGAGCGAAGTTACCTCTTTTAAATTTCGAATTTTTTGGAAACTGTTCTTTTGCGCGCATCGGTGTCTTTAAGGGTGTATTTCGATTCAAACTGCTGATTTTCCGATTTATTTTTGAATTCATTTTTGCTCTCATGTGCATCAAACTAGCAAATTGTCTTATTTACAAAGTCCACAAGGTGTCGTGATGGTCGATTCTTTGATAAAGGCAGAAAATATTGCAAAAAAAGCAATCATAAACGGCGTTTTGAACCGATTTTTCCGAAGCTGGAGGTTTGTGAATGAAAACAAGTTGGAAATTGCACGTGAAGCGTAGCAAATTAGGTGCGTTCGTACGATAACGAAGTTTTAAAAATATTACTTTCATATATCAATCTCATAAAACTGTAAATGGTGAATTATAATTAAAACGCTCATCAAACAATGTTCTCCCTATACCATTATCTAATGGAATACTTTTGTGTGGCCTTGTAAATCAATAACAAATGTTCTTTGCACTACAAATTATGTAAGATGTATATTATAATATGTACTTTATAGTTGCATATAAATTTTATTAAGTTCGCATGAGTGTAACACGATTAAAATGCATTTGAAACATTTTTTCCCATTGACCGTAGTGTAACGGAATAACTTTTGATTGTCCCTGTAATTGATCTATGCATCCGATTTTCATAAAATTTGAAACAACTCGACAAAATTATGTAATAATTATGTATTTTAAATTTCAAACGTATAGAATATATTTGAAACTTTTTCCCCATTGACCATAATGTAATTGAATACTTTTGATTGCCCCTGTAATTGATCTATGCACACGATTATCAAAAAATTTGAAATAACTCGACAGAATTATGTAATAATTGCGCATTTTAAATTTCAAACGATTAAAATGCATTTGAAACTTTTTTCCCCATTGACCGTAATGTAATGAAATACTTTTGATTGCCCCTGTAATTGATCTATGCATCCGAGTTTCATAAAATTTGAAATGACTCGACAAAATTATGTAATAATTATGTATTTTAAATTTCAAACGATTCGGTTGGGTAGTTTTTGCGTTTTTATATGCGGACAGACAGACGGACGGACTGAACGACCACTATAGGTGCTACGTATTATATAATTACGAACGCACCTAAAAAAGGGTCATACTGAGAAGATAAATCTTTATAAATCAAATTCTAATGAATTGAGCTGAACATGACACCTTGTACGTCTCTTCAAAAATCCCCTCAGCAAGTTTCATACTTCTACTTTTAAAAATGCGTCTGAAAATGTATCAGAAAATTTTGAGCTGTTAAAGACGGAAAAGCGTTTTTTCGAATACACCCTTAAGGGTGTATTTCGATTCAAACTGCCTACTTTCCGATTTATTTTTGAACTCATTATTGCTCTCAAATACACCAAACTTACAAAATCTCTTATTTGGAAAGTATACAAGGTGCCGTAAAGGTCAATTCTTTGATAAGTGCACAAAACATTACAAAAAAAGCAATCAAAAATGGCATTTCGAACCGATTTTTCCCAAGTGGGAGATTTGAGAACGAAAAAAGGGGTCATACTGAGAAGATAATTGTTTATAACTCAAATTCTGATGAATTCAGCGTAAAAAAACCTCACTCGGCACCTCATACGTCCCTTCAAGAATCCTCTCAGCAAATTTCATGTTTCTACGTTTAAAAATGTGTCTGAAATTGTATCGGAAAATTTTGAGCTGTTGAAGATGGAAAAGCGTTTTTTCGAATACACTCTTAAAGGTGTTTGTTCTCAACTGCTCTGCTCAACAAGCGCAAAACGTTTTGACACATTTACAAATTCATTTATTTACAGAAAGATATAAAATTGGAATGCCTGGCAATCGAAGCGATTTCGAATCGAACTTATTTTTCCATTTTATGATAATTAAATTACCTATCCAGTTCTAAGCTATTTCGATTATGATGTAAATGAGAACGTTAATACGTATCGAACGAATCGTAAATGAGAACGTTTTTTTACTCATTTCTTCTTTTCTACTTTAGAATTTTTCTTAAACCTGTATTAAATAATCTTTACTTTTATTAGTTTTTGCATTTTAAAAATGCAAAACTTTAAATATCTAACCGCAATAATATCACAAAAATAATCTTTTAGGAATTTTTGGTTCAAATTTGGTTTCAAATTGCCCACTTTGACAGCATTTTCTGAAAAATATTTTATTCAAAAAACAAAGGGGGGGGGGGGGGGCTCATTAGATTACGCAGTTTCTGAATAAGAGCATTTGCCATTTCATGAGTTTTCAGGCGAAAATGAATTCAGAAAGGACTTTGGATTTAGCAAAAGTTTTGAAGTTAGCAAATAGGTTTGAATACCTAGCAACAGATGGCAGCACCACATAAATAATATCTCGGAATAATCTGCTTCGATCTATTCAGAATACAATACATCTTATTTCTGAGTCTATCTATGAATTTTAGTGTATTATAAATTAATGTTTGCTAATTACTATTTATTATGTGTATATGCATATTTTTAATCTCATTCAGTTGCATCAGGGGTTTCTATATAAAAGTAAACAGAAAAAGCAGCTTTAGTAGCCTAAAATAAAATAATTGAAGAATTCAGATGACAAAAATTATATGTGACTCCCCTCCCCCCTCTCCAAATAAATAAATAAATAAAAGAGAATATAATCAATAGCCCTCTACCTTCTGATTCGAAAAAAATCCAGTTGGGTCCAGTTGACTTCTACTCTTTGCTGTGGTTCGATTTAATTTCTGATTTTTTGCTTTTGGGTCGGGTTTCGGTCCGATCGACTACTACATTATGCTGCTGGTCGGGTTGACTTTTACTTTTTAGCTGTGCTAAGCGCATTTGGGGCAGTTTCACATACAATTCTGATTTGGGGCAGTTTAGGATTTGGTTTTTACTTTTGCTAGAAAGGTTCGGGTTGACCCGAATTGATTGGAGTGAGTTCTTTGATAAAATTTTCGTTCTTTTTCGCAATTTTTGGACGAAATAAGCGTCTGTTTCACGATCCCTTGAAGAAATTCATGTTTTCTCCGCGATCATTTCACAAAATTTGATGTCCGGTTCGCTTCTATTTTTTGCTGCTAGTCGGGTTAATTTTTACTTTTTGTTGTGGGTTGCGTTTGGATCCGGTTAACTTCTACTGTTTCCTGCAGGTCAAGTTAATTTCTGATTTTTTGCTTCGGTTCGGGTCTGGGTCCGGTTAACAACTATATTTTGCTATTGGCCGGGTTGACTTTTAGCTTCGCTTAGCGCATCGGGGCAGATTGTCATACATTTCGGATTTGAATCAGTTACAGATTCGGTTTTTAATCTTGCGAGAACGGTTGACCCAGTTTTGATCGTGATCCTTTGACGAAATTTGCGTTTTTCCGCGATCCTTTAACGAAATTCGCTTTTATCCGTGAACGTGATCCTTCAAAGAAATTCAGACCCTTGCAGCTAAACGTACCGAACGTTTAGCTGCACGGGTCGCAGTCGGGCCAATAATGTTTATCATGCTATCTAGATCAGAGACGGACCAAATATTTAGCTTTATTCCGGGCCGAGCCACGACCTGAAAATTTTGTGCAATACAAATTTCTAGGGAAAATAAAATCGAGACCAAGGTCAATCTGCCAGGAAAAGAAACCTGTCCTTACCCGAATCTCCAAAAAAAGGAAGATCAGAACACGACCCGATTCAAAATGAGAGAAAACCTTGCCCAGTCCAAGCCTCGTGGACTTACACAGGCACGACCCGTGCCAGCCCGTGACGAGCTCGAGCTTCGCCTCAAGTTATTTCATGCATAATGTCACTTTGTAAACTCTTTATTAGCCCAAGGGGGGGGGACTTCGCCTCCTCCCCCGCCCCTTAGAACCGCCACCGCATACCGGCTGTGTCGATCCCAGATCGAACGTTTGGCCTTTATACCGGACGGAGCCTGGGCTTGAAAATTTTTGCCCTTGTATAACTCAAGTAGGAAGGAAGTCTACGCCACAGACCCGGCCTGGAAAAAACAGTGTAGCTCGATCCAGCTCTGCAGAAAAAAAGAAGACCCGGCCCGGTTCTGAAAGTGTGAAGACCTGACTAAGTCCCAGTATAATAAATTAAAGCTGGCGTGAACCGACCCGGGTCGCGCCGGCCTCGAGTTTAGAACCAACAACTTTTCCGTGCGGGTATCTTATGTTGTTCTGCAGATCCTTTATTGGGCTCAGGGGTGGGGATCGCCCCTTCCCCCCCCCCCCCCCGTTAGATCCGCCATTGACAAGGTATTCCTAAAATTGAAACATGCTTTAATTTTTTACCAATTGAAATGTGCATACAAAGTAAATTACAGAAGAGTTCAAGATGAAGTTTAAATTATGATTGTATTGATCACTTGTTCAGCCAATTGTTTTTCAAAAAGTTAGACTTATACCATTTTTATAGGACTTCTGAGTTAAATAAGATATATTTAGAAAAAATTTCCTCATGCTCTCCAGACTACAACAGTAATGATTCACTTATTTTACAACGAAAGTTCTTTAAACTATTATTTTTGAAATTTTATGAAATTTCAATTTTCTAGTATTAAGAGTGTGTTTTTACAGGCAAGAAGCAATTAAATTTTATAAATTCTAGCATAACTCTGTGTGTTTTGGTCATAAAATAAATATTCTCTATTCTCTATTGTACTTGTCAGCGCCATAGCTAAGGGGGCGCTATGAGCGGCTCAGCCCCCCCCCCCTAAAATATTTTGAGCCCCCACTGCGGAAAAGATTCCAAGGTCACTAAATGAATTTCTGTTCCGAAAATTCAAATGAAATTCTGTTCAAAAGTCTAATTTAGTTTTGAGACCCTTTCACAGTTTTACAGAATTACTAAATTGGAACTAAAATAAGTAATTCAACACTTTCTCATCCTATTCGTACATATGAAGCTAACATTATGTTTAATTTTGACAGAGTTATACACTCAAAATTTTCATCATCATATACTTTTCTTATTATAAAATAAAATTATTACAATAGTTTAATAAGAAACATAATGCCTACAATGCGAATATGCACTAATTTATCTTTCTGCATCAGAGACAGAGAAAAAAATTATGAGCCCCCCTCCCCCCTCCTATTGATCCCTTCTAGCTACGGTGCTGATACGTGTCAGAACATGTGGAATACTTTTTTAAATATAATTTGACCCTCGGGGACCAGATAAAAATTCAAAAGTATAACTTTTTGAAAATCAATGGAAAAACCCTTTCATCTGCATAATCTTAAATTTTACCTTATTGTGAACACCTTTGCAAATTTACATTGCCTAAGAATGTCTGAGAGTTAAAATATTAAAATGTCTTTCAATAGTTTTAGGATGTCTTGTATTTTTCTTAAAAAACAGGAAATGTTTGAAAGGGATACAGATTTTATCGTGAGAATTACATGCATTCCCTATAAAATTCTTAAAGTATTTCTGTTAAAATAACAGTTCATCTCTGTAAAGTTAACAGTATGTAACTGTGAAAAAACTGAAAAATTGTTAAATTTACATATTTTTTACGTAAAATTTGCAAATTCTTCCTGTAAAGATCACAAAATATTGCTGTTAAATTTACAATTTAACTCTGTAAATTTAACAATGTAAAACCATTAAAAAAACACACAAAAGCTCGTTAAAATTTACATTTTTTCCCCGTAAGATTCACATATTTTTCTCGTACGATTTACATATTTTTTTTTGTAAAATTTACAGATTTTCTCTGTAAAAAACACAGAATATCTCTGGTAAAAAAAACAGTTTATTCCTGTAAATATAACCGTATGTAACTGTAAAAGAAACAGAAAGTTCTTTACAGTTTATAGATTTTTCTCGTAAAATTTACGAGTTTTCTTTGTAAAAATTACAATGTATTTCTGTTATAATAACAGCTCATCCCGGTAAATATAACAGTATTTAACTATTAAAAAAAATTAGAAAATTTGATGAAATTTACAAATTTTTTTCGTAAAATTTACAGGTATTCTCTGTAATAATCACAAGACATTTCTGTTAAAATAATAGTTTATCTCTGTAAATGTAACGGTTTAAAAATGATTAAAGAACAGACTCTTCTTTAAAAAATTACAGTTTTTCGCTGTAAATTAAACGGTTTTAAACTGGCGCCAAAACTGCCAGTTTTTTTCTCGTAAATTTTACTTTTTTTTTTTTTTTTTTTTTTTTTTTTTACAGTGTGTTTAAAATTGACCAAATATTTATTATTTCGAGATCTTGAATTCCATTACCGTTAAATTTGCTCCTTGATTTACACTTAGCTTTTATTAGATCATCAGAATTAGCCACATGAATATATGGGTTTTTAAGGGTGTTCTTAAATCAAAAAGGGCAACTTTGTGACACATGCTTTAATTTATTTTTGTTCGGAAATGCATGAAAATAGCAGGGGTCATTCTTTAGAAACTGTCTAATTGCACTCAATTTTTTGTTTTTTAAAAAACACAATAGATTTTGCATAACAAGCTTTCAATGTTGACACTTTTGAGCCTATTTCCCGACGAAAGCAGAAAAACCGGTCGAAAAGGAGGAGAAAAACGGGTGATTGCGTCATCGAAATAGCTTATAACTCGATAAGTAATTTAATTATCATAAAATGGAAAAATAAGTTCAATTCGAAATCGCTTTCATAGTCAGGCATTAAAATTTTATAACTTTCTGTTAAAAAATGAATTTGTAAATGTGTCAAAACGTTTTTCGCTTGTTGAGTGGATCAGTTAAGAACACCCTTAAGAAGACTCTTCACTCACTTGAAAATACCTGCTTTGTAATTTTAAACCAATGGGCAGGCTGATTTCAAATTTCTTGTTTCAAACTTCTTTTTTTTTTTTTTTTTTTTTTTTTTTTTTTTGGCATAGGATAGCCAAGTTTAATCGTTAATATCATTATTTTTTCACTTTTTAGATTTTAGTGCACTAAAAAATAAATAAATAAATAAGAAAAAAAAAAAAAGTTTTTTCAGTTTTAAAACTGGTTTCGAAAAAAAAAAGTACCTTTCTTAAAACCTGCAACCGGAAAAGTAAAAGATCAAACCCACCTATCCTATTTAAAAAAAAAAAAGTTTATAATATTTTAATTTAAGGGTGTATTTCAATCCAAACTGCAATTTTGAGATTTATTTTAAAATTCATTTTTGCTCTCAAACGCATCAAACTGCCAAATTTTCTTATTTAGAAAATACACAATGTGCCGTGCTTGTCGGTTTTTTGATAAATGCAGAAAATATTGTAAAAAATGCTGTTTAAGTCGGCGTTGTGAACCGAATTTCCTGAAGCCAGAAATCTAGGGACGGAAAAAAATGGTCCTACTGAAAAAGTAATTGTTTATAAATCCAATTCTAATGAATTGAGCGCAAAAATGAAATCACACGGCATCTTATATGTCTCTTCAAAAATCACTCTGCAAGTTTCATGTTTTAGTTTTGAAAAATGAGTCTGAAAATGCATCAGAAATTTTTTAATCTGTTGAGGGTGAAAAAGTACTTTTTCGAATACACGAAAATAAGCAGTTTGAATTGAAATACACCCTTAAGGGCGTATTTCGATTCAAACTGCTTATTTTCCGATTTATTTTTGAATTCATTTTTGCTCTCATAAGCATCAAACTGGCAAATTGCCTTATTTAGAAAGTACACAAGGTGCCGTAACTGTTGATTCTTTGATAAATGCAGAAAATATTGCAAAAAAAAAAAAAAAAAAAAAAAACAATTAAAAACGGCATTTTGAACTGATTTTTCTGGGGCGAGAGATTTGGGAATGAAAAAAAGGGTCCTACTGAGAAGGTAATTGTTCATTAATCAAATTCTAATGAATGGAGCGTGAAATGACATCACACGGCACCTTGTGTGTCACCTGTAAAATCCCCTCGGCAAGTTAAATGTTTCTACTTTAAAAAATGTGTCTGAAATTGTATCGGAAAATTTCGAGCTGTTGAAGGTGAAAAAGTGTTTTTTCGAATACACCCTTAAAAGATGTATTCCAATCCAAATTGCTTATTTTCTTATTTATTTTTAAATTCATTTTTGCTTTCAAACGCATCAAACTGGCAAATTCTTTTATTCAGAAAGTACACTGCAAAAAAAAAAAAAAAAAAAAAAAAAAAAAAAAAAAAAAAAAAATTCTGTAAAGTTACTAAAAGTTTTCTAGGAAACTGGGATTCCAAGAACTTTTTATGCAATTTCAACAGCAAAAGTGCATGTAACAGATACAGATTTGCACTGAAAATCAAAAACTCTGTAATGTTACTAAGAATTTTTTAGGAAACTGGGATCCCATGAATTTTTTGTGTAACTGCAACCCATGTTACAGATAAAATTTTAGTAAGGTTACTGTAATTTTAGTAGATTCGTTTGTAAAGTTACAGATTTCTGTAGTTTTACAAAAATTAATTTTGTAGATTTACATCTTTCTTTGTAAGGTGCAAAGGTAAAATGTTAGTAAGCATACAGATATCGGCAACTTTTCATCTGTAAAATTACAAATATATATATATATATATATATATATATATATATATATATATATATATATATATTTTTTTTTTTTTTTACAGTGTACACGATGTGCCGTGATTGTCGATTTTTTGATACATGCAGAAAGAATTTCAAAAACAATGCTGTCAAATTTCGTGTTTTGAGCCTAATTTTTCGATCTGGGAATGAAAAAAAAAAAAAAAAAAAAAAAAAAAAAAAAAAAAAAAGGTCCTAACTGAGAAAGTAGTTGTTTATAAATCATATTCTAAAGAATTGAGCGACAAATGAAATCACACAGCATCTTCAAAAAACACCTCAGCAAGTTTCATGTTTCTACTTTTAAAAATGAGTCTGAAAATGTATCAGAAAATTTTCAACTGTTGAAGGTGTTGAGAGGGTCATTTTCGAATATACCCTTAAGGATGTATTTGAAAAAAATGATTTCTAACCTTTAACAGTTCGAAATTTTCCGATACATTTTCAGACTCATTTTTAAAAGTAGAAACATGAAACTTGCTGCAGTGATTTTTGAAGAGGTGTATAAGATGCCGTGTGATGTAATTTTTTGCCGAATTCATTAGAATTTGATTTATAAACAATTAATTTCTCAGTTCCATTATTTTTTTCGTTCCCAGATCTTAAGTTTTGAAAATTTCTGTTGAAATTGGCAACTTTGACAGCATTTTTTCAAATATTTTCTACATTTACCAAAAAATCGACAAACATGTCACATTATGTAGTTTCTATAAAAGGGATTTTGAAAGTTTGGTGCATTTGAGAGGAAAAATGAATTTAAAAATAAATCTGAAAACAAGAGGTTTTGATCGGAATACACTTTAAGACATTTTCAATGTAGTTTTAGACTGGAATGTTTCTCATTCTCAGTCCTTGTTTACTATCTTAATTTTTTACAAGCCAATGTTTCCAATTGGAAACATAAAGTTAAAAATTTAGTAAAAATTAAATTTTATCAAAATTGGCATAAAAAAATTAGAAGGTATAGCAATGACCGATGACTTTTTTTTAGACTTATAGGCGATGACTTTTTTTTTTTTTTTTTTTTTTAAATAGGGGTTACGTACTTGTCATAAATGGGGAAATGTACAGAAAATCATAAAAATGACCAATGACCACCAGAAAATGACTAATCATAAAAATGATAGTTTGATTTTTTTTTTTTTTTTTTTTTTTTTTTTTTATAGATAATTTGATTTTTTGAAACAGAAGTTGCATACCTATCATTAATTCGGAAATGTACAAAAATTTCATAAAAATGACAAATGACCATCGGAAATGACCAATGTTCCAATTACATCAAAAAAATAACTTTAAATGTATCTGAATCCGGCATGTAAAAAGTTAAATCGCTCAATATTCGCAGAACGCTCACACAAATCCTGTTCTTTTGTGTTTTGTTGTTAAACTATAGTTATAGTTGCTTCGAATACTTGAATGACCCCTAATTTAAATTCATTATTATTTAAAAACTATATTGATTTGCCGTTTTCGCGGAAAGTTGACACTTGGCCAGCGTCCAGACTCGAAAAACAAAAGATGCCACTCTTAAAAATTCAAAGCAAATTAAATGTTAAATTTTATCACCGGCGCCTCCTTAAAACCAGGTATAACAGACTTTTCCGGCAGAATGAAGTTGGTCGCACCAATTTTTTCTGAAAGAGCCCCAAATTTCCCGTAAAATGCTCTAAGAGTGGTCAATATATCCGCGATGACTGTAAAACATTGCTTGCTCGTCAAACCTTAGCCGGCAGTACAGATAATTGCCTCATCCGAGTTCACGGATAAGAATCCAGGATTGAATTGCATTTTTTTAACACAATCAAACTGATTAGTAAAGTTATCATATGAATTAAATATTTCCAACTGAGCTAAAAATTGCCCGGGTCGGGAATCGAACCCAGATACTTGGCTTACAAGGCCAATGCTTTGCCGTTTAAATCTACATACCCATCGTTCTATGGAGTTCTGTTGAGCTGTCTAAATGACAGACCAGATGTTAAGACCTACAAGGTTATCTGAGCAGAAAATGCTCACCGGTTGTCGCGCCCAGTTAGCTTAAGGGTGTATTTCGATTCAAACTGCTTATTTTCCGATTTATTTTTGAATTCACTTTTGCTTTCAAATACACCAAACCTTCAAAGTCTCTTATTTGGAAAGTATACAAGGTGCCGTGATTATCGATTCTTTGATAAATGCAGAAAATATTGCAAAAAAAGCAATCAAAAACGGCATTTCGAACCGATTTTTCCCAAGCGGGAGATTTGGGAACGAAAAAAAGGGTCCTACTGGGAAGATAATTGTTTATAACTCAAATTCTAATGAATTGAGCGTAAAAAGACATCACACAGCAGCTCATACGTCCCTTCAAGAATCCCCTCAGCAAGATTCATGTTTCTACTTTTAAAAATGTTCCTGAAATTGTATCGGAAAATTTCGAGCTGTTGAAGGTGAAAAAGCATTTTTTCGAATACAACCTTAAACGGTAGAGAATTAACCTTATACGCCAAGTATCTGGGTTCGATTCCCGGCCTGGGCAATTTTTCGCTCAGTTGGAAACATTTTATCTAGGATTAGTCAAACCTCGATTCGCATATTGAAATGCAATCGGTCTGACAAGTTCTCTCTTGGCGGAAAACACCTAAAATCCCGATTTTAGTGGTTGACTCATAGGTTGACAATCTTGCTCCCGATCCTCCATGTTGTCATACTTTTTGATGAAAGAAAGCACCTACGAGTCAACCGTTAAAGTCGGGTTTTTAAGTGTTTTCCACCAAGATAGGAATCGGCAGACCGATTGCATTTTAATATGCGAATCGAGGTTTGACTAATTCTAGATTTTCATCTGTGAACTCGATGAAGTGATTGTCTGTGCTGCTGCCTCCTGCTCTACTAGCTTATTTTGTTCGCCTAACTCTTTACTATGTATTTAAGGGTGTATTTCGATTCGAACTGCTTATTTTCCGATTTATTTTTAAATTCATTTTTGCTCTCATATGCATCAAACTGGCAAATTGTCTTACTGAGAAAGTACACAAGATGTCGTGATTGTCGATTCTTCGATAAATGCAGATAATATTGCATAAAAAGCAATCATAAACGGCATTTAGAACCGATTTTTCCGAAGCTGGAGGTCTGTGAATGAAAAAAAGGGGTCATACTGAGAAGATAAATCTTTATAAATCAAATTTTAATGAATTGAGCGAAACATGACAATCACACGGCACCTTATACGTCTCTTCAAAAATCCCTTCAGCAACTTTCATGTTTCTACTTTTAAAAATGCGTTTGAAATTGTATCGGAAATTTTTGAGCTGTTGAAAGTGGAAAAGCGTTTTTTCAAATACACCCTTAAATAAAAAAATTTCAATTCCGCGATGATGGTACTTTCGATGTTACCTGCTCCCGCACTTGAAACATTATAGAGGGTGGAAATGAGGAGTGGGGGGGGGGGGGGTAACAACAAAATTTGAAAACCACTGATTAAAAAAGAAGGGAAAAAAATGAAAATTACTTTTAAAGCCTATCACCCAAGCAGCTTTATTGAAGTGGTATTTATTCATTATATTGTACAGCGAGCTTATAATCGACTGTAAAGATTGGATGAACTATGTGCATCATATACCAGTCCGATCCCAACTGATCAACCTGAGTTTCGCATCCGGCTCAGGTGAATAAGACAATATCAATTACCGTGCTCGCAGCAGGGTGTGGGCCGGAGAGTGAAATTGCCACAGTCCACTCACTCTATCAACTCGGGCAAGAGTTAATTCGCCGTAATGGAGTGCCCCGAAAATTCTGTTGAAGATGTTCTAATATCTCGGGGACCCCCACCAGTCAAAGATGACAGTTGCCTGCTGTCTCCCCTACGCCCTTTTTCTGCAGGGCATTGCATTCCCCCCAATTTCTTCCCCACCTTGCTTTTTGACATCGCAGAACAGGTTGAAAGAACAGATGGTTTTTAATATTCGAGGTCGCCAGATTTGGCTTCGGATCGTTGCAAAGAAGGGGAATATATTTTAGTTTGTTTGTGTTTGATCGTCCATGTAAAATCCCGTAGCAAAATGTATTTACAGTAAAACCTCCCTAAAGCGACCACGTTCTGTTCCAATAAAAATTGGTGCTTATTTTCTAATTTATTTTTAAATTCCCTTTTGCTCTCAAACGCATCAAACTCGCAGATTCTCTTATTTAGAAACTTTATAAGGTGCTGTGTCTTTCAATTTTTTGATAAATGCAGAAAATATTACAGAAAATGCAGTCAAAGTTGGCCTTTTGAACCGAATTTTCGGAAGCGGAAAATCTGGGAATTAAAAAAAATAAAATAAAATAAATAAAAATAAAAAATGGTCTACTGAGAAAATAACTGTTTATAAATCAAATTCTAATGAATTGAGCGACAAAAGACATTACACGGCATCTTATCTTATACGTCACTTCAAAAATCACCTCAGCAAGTTTCATGTTTCTACTTTTAAAAATGAGTCTGAAATTGAATCTGAAATTCTGGAGCTGTTGGGGGTGAAAAATCATTTTTTCGAATACACCTTGAAAGTAAAAGCATGAAACTTGCTGAGATGATTTTTGAAGAGATGTGTAAGATGGCGTGTGATTTCATTTTTCGCCGAATTCATTAGAATTTGATTTATAAACAATTACTTTTACCCTTTTTTTCGTTCTCAGATGTCCCACTTTCGAAAATTCGATTCAAAATACCAACTTCGATAGCATTGTTTCAATATTTTCTGCGTTTCTCAAAAATTGACAAGAACGGCACATTGCCAGTTGGATGCGTTTGAGAGCAAAAATCATTTAAAAATAAATTTCGAAATAAGCAATTTGTATCGGAATACACCCTTAATGGAGGTCATCTTTAAATCTTGATTTTAATTGTTGAAAAAAAGGTAACAATTTTTGTTACTAAAACTTATTTTTCACACAAGGAAAAAATATAAAAGTTTAAGTAACAAAATATAAAGTTAATTATTGCAGAGTTTGAAAAATAAATACATTGATATTTGCTTTGATTTTACAGTTTTATGTTTTATAACTTTTATTTCCAAGTCCTTTCGAAGTTCAGTAAATTAATGCAATTTTTTATTGGATGGGAACAAATAATGACAGTTTCATTACTTTATATATTTCTTTGAATTTCCTGACAGTGGACCTGAAGTCATATGGGGATAGTACCAAATATACGTATGTGATAAATCTCGTCTGTCAAGATGTGTGCCTAAAGATCATTAAGAGGGGGAATTACAAGGGATTATATAGCAGTTGCACGCAGTCAACGTTCAGTTCTGAATTTCAGTGAGGTGCGTGTTTTCAAAGACCCACGTGGAGAAAGCAATATCTTTTAATGTTAATTTATTTCTTTTCATTATCATTAAATTTAGATCTAATCTTAAGTTGTAGATAATCTCTAAATTCGTAAAGATTGTATGTTTGTAAAATTATTAACTAATGAAAAATAAATCCTGTGCATAATTAGCCCAAATAGAAAAAATCTATATGGGAAAAACAGTCAGTATAATTGGGCATTCATAACATTTTTAATTCATTTGCAGAGACATGCAAAAGAAAACGTTACAATACTGTATTAGATTAATACCTGTTGGAAATGAGTTTTCAACTTCGGCATGCGTTTTTAAATTTAACTGTTTTTTATGTACGTTTGTAGTTATATAAATAAGTAGCGCCTACAGTTGTCGTTAGATCTGTCTGTCTGTCTATTTGTACATCTGTCAGCCCGCATATAACATCATAAAAACTACCAAGCGAATTGTTTGAAATTTTAATTATAGATTTGTTGCAGAATTTAGATGAGTCATTTCAAATTTATTAAAAACGGATATAATAGTTCAAATACAGGGACAGTCAAAAGTATTCTGTTACATTACGCTGGTAGGATAAAATAATTTCAAATGTTTTTTTTAAGAATGTTACACCCGTCGAAATATATTTAAATTGATATGCATACTTATTTGCAGTTTTTATTGTTTCGGCAATACAGTGAAGCATCGTTTATACGACGCCGAAGGGACTACCGAAAAACGTCGTATAAACGATAACGACGTATAATCGATTTTCACTTCCAAAAATAGAATTAATTTTGTTTTCACTTAATTTTAATGTTTAACGCGATGATATGCATGAATATGTAAATTAAACTAACAAAAATAAACAAATAACCAAAAAAACGGAGGGTGGGGGGTGGATTAGTAAGCAATTTAAATATGCATACCTTTATTTATGTTTCACCGAATGGTTCCTCATTTACAGTGCATCGTTTCCTTTCCATTTAAAGTCAAAGATCAAAAATTCCGCTTGGCCAACTAAAAGTCGCCAATACAGATAATAGTTAGAAGGATAGTCTATTTGCAACTTAAAACAGGTCGGGAAAGCTGACCAACCCCAAAAAAAGAATGACCCTTCCCAGTGTAATCTGTTACATGTAAGCTGATTTTTCAGACTAATCGAATACCAGCTCATATTTTTATAATATAGAGTGCATTTAAATACGCTCTTTGGTGTCATTCATAGCTGCCAACTTCCGCTCGTTCGTAAAATACATAAGAAAAATAAACAAAAATAAATCTACAAAATCGAAAATTCGACGTATAAACTATTTTGGGCGTCGTATAAAAGATATATTTTTATATTAAAATGAATAGGAATGAATCGGGACCGCATTAAAACGTCGTATAAATGTAAACGTCGTATAAGTGATCGTCGTATAAACGATGCTTTACTGTATCTTTAAAACATCACTTATACGTTAAGATAGAGAAAATTTGCACTGTCACTTGCTTACATAAAGTAAAGTCATTCACTTGCATAAATTGTAAGGTCACAAAAAAACTTTAAAGGAACTTCTCTCACTTGAAAATTCTCGTTCCGTTATGTTAAATCAATGACCAGGTTCTTTTTCGAATTTCTCGTTTAAATTTGAATATTTTTAAACGATTTTTTTAAAGGTATTGTTAGATTTTTGATGAACAGATGCTATTTAGAATTATTATTGTATGACATCATCTTTTTACTTATACATTGCAGTCATTCACTTTCTGTGGACATGGAGTTTTGAGATAACATTTTTTTCTTATATGAAAATTAATCAGAGTTATTTTTAGTTTGACAGTATGCTATGAAAAATTGTATATTGCATCAAAATATTGGAATTACGCTTGCCATTCAAAATGAATACCTGCGATAAGGCAGTCCAGAAAATTTTGGTATATTTTCACCAATCATGACCCTCAGACCCCAAAACCTCCCTCCGTTCAAATGTTGACATATATATCTGATTTTTGTCATGCGATAACTATCGTATTTATGAACCGATTTGAATGGAACTTGGTATGTACATGGTACATAGTACATACAAATGTCTCGACCGAGTTCGTTAGCCAGCATCATCCGCCATCTTGTTTAAAAATGGCGGCGATTTAAAATTTAAAAAAAAATTTAAAATTTAAAATTAAATGCGAAAAAATTAAAAGTTGAAAAATATTTTTCTTTATGTATTAGTACTTAAAACAACGATTCCAGAACACTTTTCATTTTGTCTATATCTTAAAAAATGATTGAGTTATAGCACTTTGAATTTTTCTTATGGCTCACATTTTGAAACGATCTGATTTTTGTCACGTGATAACACGCGCATTTATGAATCGATTTGGATGTAACTTGGTGTGTACATAGAAAGTAATGAGGCCTAAACCGAGTTCGTTAGCCAGTTCTATCTGCCATCTTGTTTCAAAATGGCGGCCATTTGATTTTTTTTTTTTATTATTTAAAATTAGGTACAAAAAACAGAGAAATTGAAAAAGGTTTTTCATTTATGCGTTTGACCTTGATATAAAGATTCCAAAGCATTTTTTGTTTTGTCTGTATCTTAAAAAATGGCTGAGTTATAGCACTTTTAATTTCTAGTGTTGCTCATATTTTGAAATGATCTGATTTTCGTCATTTGATAATACGCGTATTTATAAACCGATTTGGATGAAACTTGGTGCGTACATAGTACACACCGATGTCTAGACCGAGTTAGTTGGGCAGTTCCATCCGCCATCTTGTTTCAAAATGGCGGAATGTTAATTTTTTTTATTTAAATTTTAAAATTAGGTGCAAAAAATAAGAAATTGAAAAATATTTTTCTTTTGTGTGTTTGACCTTGATACAAAGATTCCAGAGTATTTTTTGGTTTCATCTATATCTTGAAAAATGGCTGAGTTATAGCACTTTCAATTTCCAGTGTGGTTGACATTTTGAAACGGTCTGAAATTTGTCACACGATAATACGCATATTTATAAACTGATTTGGATATAACTCCGTGTGTACATAGTACATACCAATGTCTTGACCAAGTTCACTGGCCAACTTCATCCACCATCTTGTTTAAAAATGGCGGCCATTAAAGTTTGTCAAAATTTTTTTGTATGTATAATGATGTACAAACAAAAAAATTAGAAATTGAAAAAAGGTTCTTTCTAAAGTATTTATCTTAATAATAAATTCCGGAGTATTTTTTGCTTTGTCTTTATCTTAAAAAACGCCTGAGATAGCAGTTTGAATTTCTAATGTAGGTGACATTTTTTTTTAAGTCAATTTGCCCGC
Organism: Maratus speculifer; assembly: GCA_964019185.1. Taxonomy (NCBI): domain Eukaryota; kingdom Metazoa; phylum Arthropoda; class Arachnida; order Araneae; family Salticidae; genus Maratus; species Maratus speculifer. The sequence goes on from OZ025289.1 coordinate 72,486,646, forward strand.
GACAACACTCGTATATATTAATCGATCTCGATATAAGTGTGCATGTGCACTTGAATTAAGATTTCGACCAAGTTCATTGGTTTGTTTTATCCATTATGGTGCTTTAAAAAGGCATACACATCATGATATAGTGGAATTTGGCGACTCTCTAAATCGATGAAAATAAAACCAAGTTGAATAAAATATGACTAAAAAATTTCTATTAATATTCAATATTGATAAAAACTAGAATTCAATCTTATAAAATCAAGTTCCACTAATTTGAGCTTCGTATGTTTGAATAATATTACTTAATTTAAAATAAATAAATAAGTATATGAAAGCTACCTCTTCCTTCCGACATTGCCGGAAGGACTTTTTAAAATCTGCAGTGTCTAAAAGGGGGTTAGCAAGCGTAAGAGCCTGCTTGCCTTACCTTTTTCTCCTATTGGGTTAACATTAGTGAATGGATGTTCTCGCGAGACTGAAGTACCCTCTTAATATTAGAGCTGTACCGATTAAGTGATCGATGCTTTATCAGGATAGCATTTTATAATATAAGTCAACGAGTTGGCTAAGTTACTAGTAGACTAAAATTGGTTTGAATCCTGCAAAATATTTTGTTGAAAAACAATCATTCCATAGGTCAGATTTCACTATTCCCTACTAATAGGAAGAAGAAAAAAATATTTGAGGAAATGTTTTTCAAATGATTTAATGCTCTGACATCTACGAAATACAACTGTTACGCTAAAGGAACATAAAAAAAAAAACTGGCTCACGAACCCAGAAGGAGCTGGAACCCTTTTTGCGTGCGGCTAATATAACGTAACACCTTCTGAGATTGTTATCGGCGACGCACGTCCTGTGTCAATCGGTAACATCGATTCCTGCAAACAATGGTTTACTGGATTTCCATTTCATTAAAGAAATTCGGCCTGCCACCCGAAATCGGATCTTTTCCGTTTATACAGGAACGTGCGAACAGGCAGCACACGGCACCAATTATTGCATGACGCCAAAAACATTGGCACCATCTGTCGCGCGGTCCTTTTCTTCCGCCACATGGGAGGAGGAGGGAAATCTCGTCGTTTTATGGGTCCCATATGGTCAGAAGCCTTGTTGTTTTTCTTGCTGCTTCATGTCTCAAGAACGGATGGAAAAGTTTTCTTGGGCATAGAAATATTTTCTTCAACGAATATATTTCTTATTCTATTGTATTTCCGCTAAGGATCGACCGTAACAGGTTTTTAAGACCGAATTTTGGTAATATTCGTATTTCCAGTCGATAACAAAAAAGAAAGTGTCCAAAAAATTTTAAAGGCTGTAAAAAAAATTTTAAAGGATGTAAAAAATTTCTAAAGGTTTATATTATAAGTATCTGAAAGTTGTGTAAATGAAGTTGCTAAAAATGTCTTTTTTAGAATATCCTCCCTCCCCTTTTCCCTAAGATTTTAAAAAAAGGAAAGAAAGTTTCCATAAGATCCTTTTTGAAGGAGAGTATTATTTGAATTAAATATTTTTTGAATAAAATATTAAATATCTTGCCACATGAAATAGTATGTTTAAGTATATCTTAAAATTATAAAACGAGGAAATTTTGATAATGTGATATCGAGTGGGAAGAGGATTGCTTTGTTCAAAAATATAGGTTTATTATTTCTTGTCTTAACCTGGAAATAAGAAATACGTATAGAGAAAGTTCGAGTGTAATATCACTCATTTTTATTTCTAGGTCAACATTGAAAAAAAAAAAAATTGAAGTACATTAAGGCTGTTCTTCAATCCAAAAGAGCAACTTTATGGCATAAGTTTTAATTTATTTATTTTCGAAAATGCATGAAACTAGTAGGTACTGGTGTTCAGAAGCTATCAAATCGCACTCCTTTACCCGTTCTTTTTAACATAAAATGGAAAATTTAATTCGCTTCCAAATCGCTTCCAATCAGGTTTTGCATGTCTTTCCGTTAAAAAATGAATTTGTAAATGTGTTTAAACTTTTGCACTTGTTGAGCAAAGCAGTTGAGAATAGCCTTAAGTAATTCATACATACATAAATATACAGAATTATTTATTAATTATCCGTGTAATTACATTACACGCGTGAGGCCCAAGTTGGCTCTCTGTGCCTCTGGCCAAAACTTTTTATTTTCATATAAAATTAAATGTGATTAATTTATTTACAACACAGAATAATTTTCTAATAGGTAACACCCCCAGTAATTGGCACATCCTACAAACATGCCCTAAAATAAGATTTATATCCAGTCTTTTAAAAATGCAAGAGCATATACCAGTTATATGCTCATTCACGTTAAATATTATAACTTTGATTTATGCTACTAGATGACAATAGTGCCTAGGAAAGAGAAACAATTATATCTTGTATGAAATTAGCCATTTTTGTTGCAAATGCTTCCTCTTTGGCTTAAGGAAGGCATGCTTTTCAATTCATTATAATATGATTTATAATATATTTTAAATTTTAATTGACAGCAGTTTTGTTTAGTTAAAAAGGGTTACTTTAATTGTGTAAAAGTATTTTCGACACAAATATTTGGATTTCTGAATTAATGATAGATGCCAATTAATGATGCTTCAATTTTGCTAGTTCCAAGTAATTGGCACCTATTCCAATTACAAGGAATACGCAAAGAATTTGAGATTAAACCACTTATTTTGGAAGTATTTTTAAAGTTATAGACTAATTTTGTTTATCATTTGTTTTATTTGAAATTATGAAATATTATCAGAAATTGGAATCCATTAAAGCTTCATATGACAATTACTGGAGACAGCATGACAATTACTGGGTATTAATGTAAGTATATTTTATTGTTTTAAAGTGTTCACATTTCAAACAAATATGCTGATTTCTTACTCTCAAAAACCTGAAATTTGGCATCTTCATCTACAGTAAATTCATTTAAAGCGATTAAACCCAATGCAAAATGTAAAGGTTTTTTTTAATATAAGCTTATGCCAATTAATGGATCACAAGGTGTCATACATTGGTGCTCTAGGTGCCAATTACTGGTGACTACAGCAACATTTTATAAATACATTTTTATAAAAATGTATTTATTTTTGTATTATTGTAATATGTATTGTAAATATTAATGTATTATTGTATTTCCTTCAAAAATTTTTGCTTTTAGTGAGCAAAATAGATGCACATATATGGATTCTTTGATTTAAAAATATTTGCAAGTAAATATTTTATTTCTTGGTAATGAAAATTGAAGTAAGTTTAAGGACAAATTCTTAATGTGACAATCTTAATGTGAAAATTACTGGGGGTGTTACCCTATATGCCATATATTTTTCTGCTTTTTGGGGGTCCCTCTTAAATTCTAGAGTGGAAACTCATACTTCTCTTATTTTCTGGATAATCAGGTCTTGTAGACATGCAACGTTTATCGCTATGCGCGTCTTCCATGAAGAGAATGGAGGTTCATTTGTGGCCCAGTTTACATTCTACTCGGACTTTTAAGTCCGTTAGCCAGGCTGAAAAGCAGAGTTAATAATTGCATAGATTTCCTTTCGCGTAACACAATCGTAAAACCGATTCTTCTGATTCGCATTGGAAGACAAAAGAGGTGCAATGCGATATTTTCATTAGAGATGAAACGCCATCTTCTCATATTCCCTTATACCGAAATGGCGCGTTTCTTGGCGGCCGCAATACGAATCAAACAAGGTGCTGTTTCCTCTTGTATACATACGCATTTTCAAATAGATGTTATCTGGCTCTGTAAAAAGTTCAGATGGTACAAAAGAATGATCAGATGGCATAGGAATAAACAGTGTTGAATTTAGACACTTTTGGCTGCACTCAGAAGACTGCAATACTTTCAGTTGATCTAAGATGGTGCGATTTATGTCCCCACACGGCGCGTTCGATATTAATGAGTTTTGTGGTTCAACTTCAATCTAAGTGTAGGACAGGAATCTTTCCTTTTAGTATGGTTTAAGATAGTTATCTCCTTGACCATTGCATCTCCCTTGTTTTGTTTCCTAGTGTCAGTAAACCGCAAGTGGGGAGAAAAGAAGGGAGTTCCAGGAATTCAGTTCAACTTCAGAGTGGTCAGGTCTGTTTTGACCTTTTCTCTGGGAGGAACTTCTGTGATTCCCGTGGGAGGGGGACCAGGGCCGTAGCTAAAAGTGAATAATAAAGAGGGGGGGGGAGGTCATATTTTCTCTCTCTTTCTCTGTGATGCAGAAATATAAATTAGTACATATTCACGCAGTAGGTACTATGTTTCTTATTAAAGTGTTGAAATAACTTCATTTTATGTAAGAAAAGAATAGGATGGTGAAAAATTCGAGTGAGTAACTACTAGAATATTAAACATAATATTAGCTTCATCTGTGTAAATAGGATGAACGAGTGTTGAAACACTTATTTTAGTTGAAATTTAGTATTTCTGCAAAACTGTGAAAGGACCTCAAAACTAAATTAGATTTTTGAATAGAATTTCATTTGGATTTGCGGTACCATTTAGTAACCTTGGAATCTTTTCCAGAAGGGGCTCAAAATGTTTTAGGGGCGGGGGGGCTGAGCCGCCCATAGCACCACTTTAGCTATGGTCCTGGGAGGGGGGCTGAGCCGTCCATAGCACCCCTTTAGCTACAGTCTTGGGGGGGGGGGGAGGAGAGAACGTTATAGAGTTCCAGGAGGGGGGACTGTAATTCTTTACCATTAAAAACATAAAATCTCAAATTTTCCGGGATGGGTGTTTGGTGTATTTTTGTCGGCCGATTATCTACGCTATGGGATATAGGCCCTATGGTTTCCGGGATGGGAGGACATTTTATTGTTCTGAGGGGCCATCACCTGAAATCAATACTGACAAGGAAGGTCTCCATTGGGGGCATGCTCAGAATTTTTTGAAAAAAATACGAATTAAACTACTCATGTAGGTAATAAAGGATCAGTGAAAATTAGCGGCGGAATTACATTATTAGATATGTAAAAAAATAAAATAGTTTGGAATAATTGGCGTGAAAAGCTGAAAGCGACGCGGGATTTGGCGAGCAGTGCATTTCCTCGCCAAAAGCAGACGATTTTAACGAATCTGAAAATTGATTTTAATTGACTTCACTGTTAAAAATCTGCAGCATTTACTGCAACGGCACTCCACTACTTTTATAGAATATCTCTCTTCTGACCAATGAGAATGCTCCATAGCACTGTGAATTGACCGTGTCATACACTGTTAAAAATCTGCTGCATTTTGTTGCAACGCACTCCACCGCTTGTATATAATATCTCTATTCCAACCAATGAGAAAGCTCCATTTCACGGCCAAGAAACCGTTTTCTATACAAGCAAGGGAGTGCGTTGCAACAAAATGCAGCAGATTTTTAACAGTGTATTTTTCAATTTGGAACAATTTTAATCAATTTAAATTGTGTTTTAAATGATAAAATATATTAATTTCATTTTGTTATAAGTACATATAAACGTATATGAAAAAATTACACTTAAAGTAAAGTAAAAATGCAAAACTAAAATTACTTAAACTAAACTTATTTAAATAAATTGAACATAGAAAGTTTTTTCTTTAAAAAGTATTCGAAGCGTAAAAGCGTATTTTTCAAAATTTCGTTTTTTCGCCAACCGGAGATAAATCGCCAAATAAACGAATTTTTTATTATTTTTTTACGGACGTTATAAGGAGGTTCCGCAGAAATTTTTTTTATAAACATATATAACTATATGAGAAGAACATTCTGTAATTTTTTTCAGATTTTTCTGAGTATGCCCGTATGGAGACCTTCCTTGTGAGAATAACTATTTGTATATTCAGAGGGAAGGAGAACCAGGGCACAGGAATAAGTATGGCAATGGCGGATGAGGAGGTTTTAAGGGGGTCTGACCCCCCCCCCTTTTGAAAGAAAAGTCTTTATAAATGACATTTTGAAAATTAAATAACTATACTAATGTAGCTGTAGTAACAAGTCTAAAGATCTCTATCAAGTCTATAACTTGTTGTAGTCAGTTTATTAAGACAATTATTCTGCTTCTATAGAGTACCAGTCCAGATAATTCGAATGATTTTGAACGACTTCTTAGAAATTACATGTGTTTGTTGAACATATTAATGGAATAAAAAAAAATAAAATATGTTAACATAGAATTTTGAGTTTTGAATTTCGACAATAGTCTATTTTCATGAAACTTTGGAGGGGTATCAAACCCTGGGGATCTTCCCATTAGCTCCAGATCCACATAGACCTTGGGCACAGAGTATCAACTTGGGCCACATGTATAATTATATGTATAATTAAGGCTGTTCTGAACTGCTCTTCTGAAGAAACGCAAAACGTTTTCACACATGCACAAATTTATTTTTAACAGAAATATATAAAATTGGAAGGCCTAACTATGGAAGCGATTTCAAAACGAACTTAGTTTTCTATTTTATGACCATTACATTATCTATCGAATAATGAGCGATTTTGATCGCATGGTCATGATTTTTTCTCCCTTTGTAAGACTGATTTTTGTGCTTTCGTTGGGAAATTCGTTTCAAAACGCTAACTTCGACGGCTTGTTCTGAAAAATCTATTGCGTTTCAAGAAAAAGAAAAAAAAAAAAAACCCAGAAATATGAGTGCGATTAGATAATTTCTGAACAACAATATCTGCTAGTTTCATGTATTTCTGAGCAGAAATAAATTAAAACTTATTTGCCACAAAATTGACCTTTTTGATTTAAGGGTGTTCTTAAATTAAAAAGGGCAACTTTCTGACACATGTATTAATTTATTTTTGTTCGGAAATGCATGAAAATAGCAGGTGTTGTTATTCAGAAACTGTCTAATTGCACTCATTCTTTTGTTTTTTAAAAAACACTATAGATTTTTCATAACAAGCCTTCAAAGTTAACACTTTTGAGCCTATTTCCCGACGAAACCAGAAAAACCGGTCGAAAAGGAGGAGAAAAACGGGCGATTGCGTCATCGAAATAGCTTATAACTAGATAAGTAATTTAATTATCATAAAAGGGAAAAATAAGTTCAATTCGAAATCGCTTTCATAGTCAGGCATTAAAATTTTATAACTTTCTGTTAAAAAATTAATTTGTAAATGTGTCAAAACGTTTTTCGCTTGTTGAGTGGATCAGTTAAGAACACCCTTAAGGGGACTTACTCGAAGAGAAGCTACGTTGTCGATTCCCATGTTAGTCTATGGGAGAAAATAGATCGCTGTTCTTTCATTCAAATATCAAAATTTCAGAATTTTCTTTTTTTCAGCATATAAATTCGAAAGCTCTTCACACCATTATAAGCTTAAAATATTTTTAAAACAGTTTTAAGTATTTTTAAATTCATGTTAAAGTTTCAAAAAACCCCAAAAAGTGAGATGTGTTGTCTTTATTCGTTTATAACTTTGGATTGAAGAAAGATATAAAAATTTAGAGCTTATGCATGCAAAATTTGATTTGTTTTCTTTTACGTAATTAAGCAACTTTTCAATTTTATTCTAATTAAAACGTTGTAATTCTTAAATTAAAATTAGTTACATCAAAAATCCTTTACAAAGCTGTCAAACTGTCAGCCTCATGTAATAAATTGCTTCAGTTCCCGTTGTAAAGGGATCCGCGCGGGGGGTTGTAGGGTTACTACAAATAGAATGACTCCAGACTTTTGCAAAAGAATTCATTCTTGGCATAGTATTATTGGATAGATGGATAGTCATGGTTAACAGGAATGAAATAATTATACATTATATCCATGTTTCACTTACGGGAGAGGGAGAGGCAGAAAGAATATCGAAGAGTTCTATCTGCGGTTTAAAATTGTATTTTATTTTATAGGATGATGTATCGAAATGTAATTATATCTTGATATCTGTCGAATCTTTTAAAATTAAATTTTCGGAATTGTATTTTTTTAAACAAAAGGTGCATAAAAAGTCATTTTTAATTAAAGTTTTTATAACTGCCTCCCTCCTCCCCTCAAAATTAGAGATTGGGGAAATGAGAAAATGTTTGAAATCTAGGCGTTTTAAAATTATATTTTGCGAGTTGAAAGTTTCTAATTATAGACACTGATAGTGTTTTTTAATTAAAATTTTGACCATTGTCACTCCCCAGGAATGAGGGTGGGGATGGGTAGGGGCAAAAAACGCTTATCGTGTTCTATCGGACAATTTGAAATTAAATTTTGTGTGATGATAAATTTTTGAGTACATACACATATAAAGTTATTCTTAATTGAAATTTAATGCATATGTCCCCTCTCTAGGGGTTAGGGTGGCAATAAATATGTATCTCGGGTACTGTAAGGAACTCTAAAGTATTGTAGCTCGATACACGATCTAACTAATCGTATCTGGTCGTAGAAGAATTGAATTTTTATAGATTTATTTGTTAAAGTAGGAAAAAAGTTTTTCTAAGAATAATTTATAATACTTACTGACCTAGAATTTTTATTTTTGTAACGCTAGAAAATAACTACTTTTCAGCAAGTGGATTTTCATATGATGAAGAGCATTTGTAAATGTATGCTTTAAAACTAATGGTTTCGAAAATAGTAATGCTAAGAAGGCACCGAATATAGGATGACGTATTATATATATATATATTTCATCTTGCAAATATTATCAGAAATATTTTCTGCTTCTTACTTTCATAGAGGATTTAAGTAACCTATATTTTTTTGTACACAGAGTTTGTACACTGATAACATGTTTTTTAAATAAATTTATCCTCCCTGTGCTACCAATCTATGGATGGCGATAAAACCATACCTTGGATTCTAAAAGGCGCTTTAAAGTTAAATTTTGCATGATGGTTAATTCTCGAGAATGGAACCAAATAAAGTTATTCTTAAACTTTTGTTTCTCTTGATCTTCTCCCCGTCGTCGCCCCCCCCCCTCCTTGGTATGGGGATAGTTATAAAAAATTCCTTCTAGATATATCAAGCCTTTTTTAAAATTATTTGTGAGGTGATAAATTCTCGTACTTAATCTGAGATAAAATGATTCTTAATTAAACTCTGTTTCATGTATTCCCTCAAGGATGGATGTTGGGGGAGCCCCTCGTAAAATCAAATTTGCAGTTTGGGAAATTGAGTATAGACGAGGATGAAACAATTCTTAAATCAAATTTTTATCACAGTATCTGCAAAAAATATGCACACATATAAAAGGGTGTATATAGTATGGAATTAATTTTCTCACGGAATACTACGTAGTAATATTAGGTTGAAACTCTGAGAAGTAATACTTGAGTTAATTATGTTCTTTTACACCCAATACTCATAGAGCTATGCTACTTTAAAGTTTGTGAAATTTCGAAGCTATCTCATATTACAAAAATCATATGTCCGGTTTCATTACTGGAGAATTCTGAAATTTCATAAACTTTAAACTCTCTTATAAGTTTTGGTCGTAGAAAAATTGAATTATAAATAATATTTTACATTTCAAGTGAAAGAAACGTTTACCCAAATTTATTATTATTTGTGATTACATACAATTTCGAAAACTCCCCCCTCCCCTTTTTCTTATTTAAAATTTTACTTTTTTTTTTTCTAATCGGAAATCTCAGAAAAAACAGATTTTTGATATTAATCGAAGTACTTTTTCAAAATTTTCAAGCAGAAAAGCATTCTTTTTATTTTATAAACATGTCTGTAAAATTATGGTTATTCATCTCTAGATACACTATATATTTTTTGCAAACATTTCATAATTGTTATAAAATTGATTTTAAGGATTCAATTTAGCTAAAGAAGGATAATATATAATGCAGCTTTTCTCCGTTATAATTAAAAGCGAAATGCGCCATTCTAAGATATCTCTCTTTGTTATTCACTATATGGCTGTCTCTCCCTCTCTCTCTTTTTTTTATTTTTATTTATTTATTTATTTTTTTTTTTACTGACCGTGTGTCACATGACTGCAATAAAGAGTCAGATAACACCCCCTCCTTTTGACCAGGGCACTCCCAATAATGTAAACTTTCGGAGTTTTCTCATTCGAGGCGAAAGAAAGCAAGCTAACATTTTCTGTTTTACTAACTACATTATTTCAAGAAGAAAGATTTGCTGAAAATTTTATTATGGGTCGCTATGGAAAAGGAGGACGGCTATATTTATCAGCAAAAAGATGCAAAAGAGGACAATATTTACCTAATCGAAAAAACTTTCTTGGATCTTTATAAGAAAGTATTGGTTTTGCGAAAGTTTTCGATTTCCGGTTTTCGACAGATTTACACATTTTAGGGTTTAGAAATCATGTAAAAAATGAGTCTGTATGTCTGTATTTGACACAAATTTTGTGGACGCTCTATATCAACAACTAATGCACGGAATTTAATAAAAAATTATATTCAGTTAGTCCTTCATATAAATTGATGCTGATTAGCTTTTGGTGTAAATCACTTTGCAGGTGGCGCTGCTATGTAGCATTTTATCACTATTTCCGCAATCGCTCAATCTCTTGATCTAATGTGTGGATTTCATCAAACCTCAGATGCCGTTAGTCCATGACATGAATTGACGATTTTTATATTTTGTATAAACCGCTCAACAGGTGATGCTGCTATGATGCAATTTTTACGATTTCCGCAATAGCTCTATCTCAACAAATAATACACGTATTTTCATCAAACTTCAGATTCATATATACCTTGATAGATATTGATGCTTATTACGTTTTGCTGTTAATCGACCAATAGGTGGCACAACTATACTGCATTTTTCAAGATTTCAGCAATAGTTCTATCTCAAGAACTAATAAAAGAAGTTTTGATTCCCGGCTTGGATATTTTTCACTAAGTTGGTTCTACGGTTAGTTAGCAATGTGAAAATTCACTTATCAAATATTCTAATACAAGAAGTTTCTTTTACCTTAGGATTCAGTAAGACGTAGACACAAATCGTTGTTGATTAGGTTTTCGTGTTAATCGACTTATAAGTTGCGATGCTAAATTGCATTTTTTTGTATTTACGCGATTTTAGAAATCGTCATATTTCAAGAACAAATGCAGGGAATTTCACATCTTTGGAATCATTATGGTGGGCATAGGCTGCCACTCAATTTTGGTACTGTGATAGCAAATTTTGAAGTGATGCCTGAGACAGAAGTAAGTTTTGAAGTTGCCACATCCGACTAGATATATATATATATCTATTTTTTTAGCTAGTAATTTCCCCTCCCAATAACACACTACAGACAGATAAAAAAGAACAAGACTCTTGAGATTTTAATTAATAAATGTGTTGCTGAATAACCCTATTCTCAAACTTCTCTCTCTCTCTCTCTCTCTCTCTCTCATATTTTTATTTATTTATTTATTTATTTATTACTGATTTACTTTTATACATCTGCAATCCCATATATTAACAGGAGGTATTTTATTTACATGGAATATTTATTTTGAATATGTATTTTTTTAAATACATTGTTATTTTCTGCATTTGATAAAATTCTGTAAATAATAATTAAAAAGCATTTATGAATATTTTGAATTCAGAATTCATGTTTTTTACTTTCTGTAAAAAAGAAAATAAATTTATTATTATTTATTTATGAATTTATTCAGAATATTCCTTATGAAACATATCCATTCAAATTACATGAGCAAATAATGGAAAATTGAATGAATTTTAACAAAATTTAGCAATTAATTTTCCCTTGTATGTAAAATATAGTACTATGAAAAAATTGCCTCTTTTTGCATATTTAACTTGTTTTCGTCTAACCATTGAAAAGTTTTAATTTACATCTCTCAGCACAAAAATATAATCTATTTCTATTATATATTTTTTACATACTTTTACATACATTTTTTAGATGTAGCATTTATTTTGCATGGTGATATATACATACTAAAAATATAAATTTATTTAATTAAAGTTCTCTTAGTACTAAAGTTATATTTATAAAAAATTTCCCCTTTTATGGCACATGTAAAACATTAAAAATTCCATTCTAAGATGAAAATGCATAGAGTTGTGATGCTTTAGTTTAGAGAATTCATAAAGTTTCCGCCATTAGGAAATAGTCTTGATGCTTTTAGTGATGAAAGCCATCGAATTTTAATAAACTTTCAAGTATCATAACCCTGTACGTTTTGATCGTAGACTAGAATTTTTCAGTTTTACTTCTTACAGCGTGGAGATAATGTTTCTAAATATACTTTCCGGGACTTATAGGCAGGGCTCTACTTAGGCTTTGGTAGGTCCAGGGGCAAGTTTTATGTATCTATGGAATTTTTTTGTGAATAATGTGGAACTGGTCAGTACATACTCTCATACATATTGTAAGTATGCATAAATTTTATACCCGGCACTGCTCAAATCTGTATGCAGGATATTAGTTGGATAATAGCAGCAAAAAAAAATATGGGATTGGTTGATATGAGTATTTTTTCGAAAGCTTTTACATTGATTATTCACACATGTTACAATATGTATAAAAGAGAATGCTTTAAACTGATCATAATAAATGTTTTTAACTGTCATGTTACGACAAAAACATTAATAAAGAATTTTCTTTTAAAACAATAGAATACTGAGCTGTTATAATACAATTTTAATCATTAGTTTTCTAATGATATAAATTGCTATAGGAACATTTGAATAGAAGAGGAGCCGCACTTCCTAGCTAAATGTTTGAAAATATATGTATTTTGACCATTTTGGGCTAATTTTAATCATTTGCCAGCTTTTAAAGAAAATCCTGAGTAACCTCATGGGGTGGGGACGCTGTTAAAAGGGGGGCCCGGATCAATTCGCCTGCATGCCTCCACAGGACTAAACATTAATTAATTTTTGAATTTTTATGTCAATGGCTTGAAAACTGACTAAATATTTCTTCTATATAGAATAAAGAAGTAAAATTACACCATTCTTTCAAATATATCTATCAAAATATGAAATATAATGTAATCGTCACTCTACATTTTTAAATTAAAGAATTAAAATATAAGAATTAAGATTGTAGAGTTTTAGTTACAAACGAATTTTGTTATAAAGTTATTTAAAAAAATGAGAAGATGCGACAAAAGCGTAGAGAATTATTCTTTATTAACAAATTTAAAAATTTTAGTTAATGCTATTTATTGTTTTAATATTAGCAAAAATGTTTTACTTAATGTTTTGACATTAATAAGTGAAAAAAGAAACTTGGCAAATTATGAGATTTTGATACACAAGAAATCCTTTTTCACAAGAAAACGTCACACTTCTCGGATTTAACTAAGCATGCAATGACTCACAATTTGTAGCCCTCCTCCTCCCCCCCCCTCCCCAAGAAAAAAATATTATGGGCAATTATTTTATTTTATTTACTTATTTATTTATTCATATTCTAAATGAAAATGTCAATTAAATCAATTACGAAGCCCCGATAATGCCCCCACTTCCCTCAACTTGATATGTTCATGTTTCACCCACTCCTTTTCAAAAGAAATCTTCAATTCTCTTTGCCCCTCACTACTTCTCAGAGAACATTCAGCTAGGGATATCTCAGTTGTATCAAGATAACCTTGGGTTCTGACCATGAGATAAGGGAAACTGAGTACAAAACAGAATGCATTTTCACAGGGGCGAACTAGAAAAACATAAGCTGGGGAAGTTTTTACAATTTCTAAACAAATTCTTTATTTTTGCTTATTCAAAAATAAATAAATAAATAAATAAATAAATAAATAAATAAAAATAAATTGATTGATTGAGAAAATGCACAGTTAAGAAAAAAAATCTATAAAGTTACTAAACTTTTTCTATGAAACTGGGATTTTTAGAAGTTTTTATATTATCGTTACATAAAAAATTCCAGGAATCCAAGTTTCCTAGAAAAAGTTTAGAAACTTTACAGATATTTTCTTTATTTTATGCAACGTTTAATAGAAAAGAATATGCAACTAAAAAGGAAAAAAATTGGTTTTATATCCGGGATTTCAAAGTGTTTATACAAGGTGCTGCACTATAAAGAGATACAATGCAAAAATGTATTCAAATTACAATTTGTTGGTTGTTTGTCGGAAAAAATTAAACTATAATCACTGGAAGATTCAAAATTTAGAAACATAAAAAGGGCTTTAGAATTTATTTACCACTACTAAAACGTCAGAAACTTATCATGAAAAGTTCATGATATCATAGGAAAAAAACTTTTTGCATGCAACCAAATTTCGAAAAAATTGAATTCTCGTTGCAGCTATTCATACAAAATAATTGTAATTCAAGATATCATTAAAATAAGTAATAATTAATATATATATATACATATATTAAAGATATTGAAGCAATCTCTTAGTTAATGCTAATAAACAAACACATAGTTTGCACATAGTTTGAAAAAATTTAGTTTTGTTAAGTTAGTTTTAAAAATTAAATATATAGTTTGAAAAAATTCTCGCAGATTTATATAGTTAATAATTCATTTCCTTTTTATGGTATATCAATGTCTATATACCATTTATTTTCTTTTTACTTTACGAGAAAACTACCACTCATCCTGCTATAAAAATACAAGAAAGAAGAAAATCATGCGTCCAGGGCCGTAGCTAGAAGTGATCAATAGGGGGGGGGGGGGGGGGCTCATATTTTTTTTCTCTATCTTTCTTACGCAGAAAGATAAATTAGTGCATATTTACATTGTAGGTACTATGTTTCTTAAAAACTGTTCTAATAACTTCTCTTTATACTAAGAAAAGTATAGGCTGATGAAAATTTTGAGTGTATAACTGGTGCAAAATTAAACATTATGTTAGCTTCATATGTACAAATAGCATGAAGGAGCGTTGATTTACTTATTTTACATACAATTTAGTAACTTTGCAAAATTGTGAAAGGGTCTCAAAACTAAATTAGATTTTTTGAACAGAATTTAATTTGAATTTTGAAAGAGAAATTCATTTAGTAACCTTAGAATCTTTTCCAGGAAGGGGGAGGGCTGAGTCGCTCACAGCACCCCTTTAGCTACGGCCCTGCATGCGTCAAGCATAGATTATGAAGCACTTTCAACACATTCAGAAGAACGTAACAAAACTGCCCCTTTAAAAAAAAAATAAATAAATAAATAAAAAAAATAAAATAAAAAAAAATAAAAAAAAATTACGTCTCATTTTACAATATGGAAATGTATGATGCATGTAAAACCCGAATTTCAGCTGCTCTCATCTGCAATCGGAAAATAATCTGGAATTTTTATCAGCCATGTATGTATATAATGTAGAAATTTGTATTCATTACAACACGCATTCTAAAATTTAGTTCATTTTTGAGATACACATATTTCAGTTGAAAATTCCCCTTCTGCAATTTCCTCTAATAAAGAGAATGGTATGAGAATGCTTTTGTATAGCCCTGTATATGAGTTATAGAATTTATACATAAAGAGTAATATGTATTCTCAAGTAATATGTAAAAAATAATTAAATTTAAAAGCACATACCGAATTTTAAAACGCATTCTCCAGCAATTTTTACGCAAAGATTTAACCGATTTCTCTTGTGTATTCTTGCAAATTAATAAAAAAGGCTATGAATGTTTGTTTTTTTAAAGTGATCGTAGTGAAATTCAGTGATGTATAACATTTTCAATACATTTGAAATAGCGTGATATCCTTAAAATACTCTCCAAATTATTTCCCCCATATACCATAATGCAACCGAATTCTTTTGATTATCCCTTTAAATGAATCATTAATCGTGCATACTTCCTATGCAATACCAAACATGCTTTGGTTACCCTAAATAACATTTATCAATTGCATGAAAACCCGAGTCTATTTACGGGAGTTTGAGCGTGGACAGACGGCCGGACAGACCGAATGCATAAGCACTTTTCAACTTTGTTGGAAAGTGCTAAAAAGGGAAGAATATTTAAACATTAAAACTATTTAATTGAAAGTGGGCATATCAAAAATCTTTCTATAGATATCAATAACTAATAATTTTAATTACGTGTGATAAAAATGTTCTTCTCTAATTCTGTTCATATTCATATATAATGTAGAGTATTGATAGAAAAAACAGTGATACAGCTTATTGCGGTAACAAGGAAAAATAAAAGACTTTAAAAAAAGATCATTTTTGCAAAATCTATTACATTTTTGTGAAAGAATTATAAAAATTTTCAAATTTATAAAATAATAATTATTACTATAAAATAAAATACTGATAATACTACTGCTACAAATAATAATAATTGGCTTTTATGGACTGTAATTTTGTAAATAAACTTTTTTTTTAAAGGAATTTTATGATAGAGTCTCTTTGTATTAAGTGAAATTTTGTGAGAGGATCGCAAAGAGGACCCAATTTTGATCAGGTTCGGCTCCTGTTGCTGCATATTATAATCATAGAATTAATCATGGAAGGTTGTGAATTTTTTTCCAATTTTATCAATAAAATTTACTGCCCGCATTTTCGAACGCGCATTTATTAGCTTTGATAAAAATATACATGGAAAGAAAGATGGTATTAAATTTCAATAGTTGTGATACAGATTGTGTGCTTAGCAGATTTTCGAATACCTTGTTACTCTTGAATAATTTCGTTTCAGAAATAATTTTAATTTTCTAGTAACTACAAGGTGTAAAAATGGACATTGTGAAAAGCATAAGTAGCCAAAAGAAATTAAATACATGTTTTCTAGTTCATGTGTCCCAGGCTATTTTTTCCCTTTCCCGCGCTATCGCTTCCGGTAATTTGGTTCATATCGCCAAGTTTGACATAATTTACTGAACGATTTTATGCTTTTGCTGAAAAATGGAAAAAACTTTTCGATTATGTAATTTCTGAATAAGAACAAGCGTTATTAATAATTCTGTAAAAATGGTATAAGTAATAAAATCTCATACATTATAAGTTTCTACTAATTTAAAGAAGTGCTATTTTTAAGCTATATATATACAATATAACGAACTTTTCAGTTTGTTGGTTTTGAATGCATTTCGAAATCTAATGATGAATGTGCAAAAAATGTTAAAAGAAGAATATTACAAATATAGTTTTTTCGTAACCACCTTGAGAAGGTAAACGACAAATGTTAATGTTTATACTAATACTAGTGTATGGATTTCTTGATATATTTTTCTTTCCAATTTTAGTTATTTTCTGATGCCAGTTTGAATTCCTAATGCAATTTACATTTCGTTTTACGATTTTTTGAATAGGTAAAATTTTTAAACGCTATTAATAATTAATTGTGTAAAAACAGTAAAAACAAAATGATTTATTATATTATAATAGTTTACGATTTTAATAATAAAGATTTTAAAACTACACAAGTACAGTATACTGGAGCTTTTACATGTTTTGCTACTAGGAAACAAATTTTGAAACCAAAAAAGTGCAAAAATCAATGAACAATTCATACAGTTGCTAGATAATTAATTAGATGATCTGTCCATTTTTAACTCTTCAGGAACTTCAATTTTGTTATCGCTATTTGTTTGGCCTTTCTGTTTTTTTTTTTTTTTTTTTTTCTTTTTTATGCATTTAAAATGCTTACAGGATTCAATATTTCAGTTTTGTGAGAACTGGTCAAATGGGAGATAACGTGCCAAATCTGTCATCTTTGTACCGGTCAGCTGACTATTTGATCTTCCCGCTAAAAAGTGGGGAGATTTCCCAAAGTCGTAAATTATATCCGCCCACAAATAGTTAGCCAATTTGAGATGCAGGTGGCGCTCGTTGCAATTTCGACTTGTATACTGCTAAATAAGCCGCCTTAAAGCCCCTATCCTCGCTCGCGAGCTAATGCTATTCCTATGGGGAAGCATTTTTCTAATAACTCTTTCGCATTTTGACATTTTTTAATAATTTTTTGCATTGGATAGCTGAGGTGCATGCCGACAGCGCACCTTTTTTACTTTTTCGACTTTGGTTGCAGATATATTTTTTAAAAAGCACTTTCAGTTTCGAAACCGGTTTTGAAAGTGAAACTAACTTTGTAAAAAATATCTGCAACCAAAATCGAAAAAGTAAAAAATGTGCGCTGTCGGCATGCATCTCAGCTATCCAATACAAAAAAGCCAAAATGTGAAAGAGTTATTAGAAAAATGCTTCCCCATAGGAATAGCATTAGCTCGCGAGCGTTTCCTCGAGCGAGGACAGGGGCCTTAATTAACAGCCTTAATTAACAATTATGTCTATTTATGTATGCATTGATTATTTAAAAAACTGTACATTTTCGTTTTCGGCCAAAAATAAGAAGATTACCGAAATTCGGTTTCGGCCTTAAAAACCTGTTTTATTCGAGCGGCGGTGTCTGTTGTCATCTCATATTGCATTAAACGAACTGGCGCACTTCTTGGCGACCTATCTGTGCACTTCATCTTTCCTGTCCCGGAGCAAACCGTAACTTCAGCAAGGTGCTTACCTCTTGTGGAAGCGTTTTCAAACAGCTGTTTTCTGGTTTCTCTAAAAGAAAAAAGTTCAGGTGGTAAAGAATGACCAGGGCACAAGACATCTCCCGAATAAAAAAAGAGGGGAGTGTATGTTTTGGTACCCCCCTTCTCCCTGTAACCCTCAGGAAGCATAGCAAGGTTCCCTTTATCGGTTTAAAGGGACAAAGCTACGCGAGTAGGGGGTCCTCCTCGAAGTTTTTTTTTTCTTTTTTTCATTTTCTTTTGCCTCCTCTCCAGAGCTATGTTTCCGGCGTTTCAACGCTAGGACACCATCTGCCGAAGTTTGAAGGAATCGCTTTTTTTTTCTTATTCTTTTTTGAAAGGTGCCTCTGGAAATACATAAATATGGTTGTTTATATATATGTATGTTATACGCACTAGTACATTTATTTCTCTGAAATATATCGTTTTCTTAACTGCTCCGCTCAACAAGCGGAAAACGTTTTAACACATTTACAAATTCATTTTTTAGTAGAACCATATAAAATTTTAATGCCTGGCTATGGAAGCGATTTCGAATCGAACCTATTTTTCCATTTTATGATATTTAAATTACTTCTCCAGTTCTAAGCTATTTCGTCCACGCGATCACCCGTTTTTCTCCTCCTTTTCGACCGGTTTTTCTGCTTTCGTCGGGAAACATGCTCAAAAGTGTCAACTTTGAAGGCTTGTTATGAAAAATCTATTGTGTTTTTTAAAAAACAAAAGAATGAGTGCAATTAGACAGTTTCTGAATAATAACGCCTGCTATTTTTATGCATTTCCGAACAAAAATAAATTAATGCATGTGTCACAAAGTTGCCCTTTTTGATTTAAGAACACCCTAAAGAAGTATTGACTTCTTTAATTTATTCCGAATTTCTCTTCCTACATTATTTAAACAAGAGAGAAAAATTCATGCGTCAAACATTGATTATGAAACATTTTCCAACATATTGAGAATAATGTAAGAAAAATGCCATTTAATATTATGTCTAATTTAACCATATTGGAAACGCATAACACATTTGAAAACTCAATTTCAACTGTTCCCATTTATTATCTGAATATTATCCGAATTCTTTGAGCAACCCTATATATGATATAATAGAGATTTGTAATCTATCCGCTACATGTATGCCAAAATTACTTCAGTTAAGAAATATGTATGTACTTTACTTGAAAATTTCTTTTCAATAATTTTCGTTAATAAAGAGAATGGTACATGAATCCTTTTGTGTAGTCCTGTAAGGGAGTATAAAATTTATGTACAACGATAACGAATAGTATTAATTAAAAAAAAAAGTTTAATTGAAAATGCACTTCCAGCAATTATTACTCAAAGATAGTACTATAACCGATTTCTTTTGTGCGTCCCTATAAATGAACAATAAATCCTGTGAATACCTTATCCTTATTCTATTGTAATCATTTTGTAATGAAATTCAGCGATTTATATAAATTTCAATACATTTGAAAGAGTGTAATCTCATTAAAATACTTTGCAAACGATTTTCCCCACATGTACCATAATATAATGAATATCTTTTGGTTGCCCCTCTTAATGAACTATTAATGCCACATACTTCATATTTTTATTCAATGCCAAACATGTTTAGGTGACCATGATCCTAAATAAAGTTTATCAATTACATGAAAATCCAGCATATTTGCGGGAGTCATAGCGGGGACAGACGATAGACAAACGGAATGCACATAAACACTTTTCAACTTTATAAGGCTGTTCTTAACTACTCGGCTCAACAAATTCAAAACGTTTTGACACATTTATAAATTCATTTTTTAACAGAAAGATATAAAATTGGAAGGCTTAACTATGGAAGCGATTTCGAGTCGAATGTTGTTTTCCATTTCATGATTATTAAATTACCTAACCAGTTATAGGCGTTTTCGATCATGTGATCACGCGTTTTTTTTTCCCCTCACGTTGACAGGTTTTTCTGCTTTCGTCGGAAAAAGCGGTTTAAAATGCCAACTTTGACATCTTCTTCTAAAACATCTATTGTGTTTGAAAAAAAAAAAAAAAAAAAAAAAAAAAAAAAAAGAGCGCGATTAAATAGTTTCTGAAGGACAACGCATTCTAGTTTCATGCATTTCCGAACAAAAATAAATTAAAATTTATGTCACAAAGTTGCACTTTTTCATATAAGAGCTCTCATAAAAATAAATAAAACTTAAACTGTATCACATTGCCCACCCGATCTGAACCGAGCGGGTTTGGCAATATTTTATTTCATCACGAAATAAATGTATAAGATGCAGTGTGATTTTATTTTTCGCTCAATTCATTAGTATTTTATTTATAAACAATTATTTTCTCAGTATGACCATTTATTTCGTTCCCAAATCTCCCGCTTCTTCAGTTCAAAATGCCAAATTTGACACCATTTTTTTGCAACGTTTTCTGCATTTATCAAAAAATTGACAAAAGCTTCACATTGTGTTATAGTTTCTAAACAGAAGAATTTACCAGTTTTTGATGCGTTTGAGAGCAAAAATGAATTTAAAAATAAATCACGAAATAAGCAGTTTGAATTGGAATACACCCTTAATCGTGTTGCCATCCATATTTTTATTGAAAAAGATTACAGATTTAACAATTAAATATATATGATTTCGGTTTATTAATTAAAGGGTAAAGTGATTTAAGAGGAATATTAAACGAAACCCTGTGTACGATCTTCGATAATTCTTACCCGCGCTTATTGTTGTATTTACGACGATATTGTTAACACGATACTGCTCAAAACTTGCTTTTGACACAACTTCCATTTGGTGAAGTGGTCGAGAGGTTCTATGTTCTCGAAGCAGATAATTGGGAGTTGCTGGGTCCGGACACATCGCGCCCGTTGGCCTAATCGTTTGGAGTTTTCTGTTGTCTTCTTAGAACATTGGATTTCCCTGTATACTTATAATAAAGTTTCCTTAGGAAGACCACTAAGGAGCCCCCCCCCTCTCCCCTTCGGCTCATTTCTCTCGTGTAGATAATTGGTCATTATAAATACAGTCGGCTCTCGTTAATTCGAACTCGTCGGGACCACAAGAAATGTTCGAATTATCCGAAGTTCGAATTATGGAAAGTATAAGAGGAATTCATGCTTAATATGGTACTCTTACAAAGGAATTAATGTTATAGTGTTTTTTAAATTTATTTCATCTGTTATCATTAGAATATGACTTAATATTCTGTTAGAATGTATAAATACATAAACTAATTAAGGGATTGGGAACAAGCAGAATGGAAGAAAATTTTGAAGGGTCACTGATGAACAGACGGGGCATTAAGAAAGTGGATATCAAATGCATGGGATTATATGTATCAAGATATGTATTATGACATACTCGTTCGGAAAATTTTTCATAAAAATCAAAGAAAGTTATTCAAATGATCTGAAATCCGTGAGAAAGAAAGGAAGAATGAAAAATCGGAATTCTCGTTAGTTCGAATTAAACGAAGTCAAGAGAAAATGAGTTCGAATTAATGAAAATGTTTAACATTATTCTGCCATTGAAAATTTCGGGACTTCATGTTTAGTTCGAATTATCCGATTTCGAATTAACGAGAGTCGACTGTAACACCAATGCCCATTTGTTGAATACTCGTATGTTACAGGCCACTGATTGAAAATTGATTTTCACAGAGCCGATGCAATTTCGCGCGGGGCCTGGTAAATTATTTATCGGGTACCAACGTATCTGACTGAACTAATAAAAATCATTTTAAATCTTATATATTTTAGACTAATTTATAATTTATAATATAGCTTATAAAATGTATGAAAAATATCATCTAAATTCCTTTACGTGTAATGTGAATAATTATTATTAATTTCTAAAAATATTCTATCTTTTATATTATTTTAGTTATTTATATTTTGCGTTCAGAATCCCCAAATCTTCACATTCCCCGACAATTAGTATATCATTTTGGCTGTAAGAAATAAAATTAACACTAACTCCACCCCCCCCCTCTTCCCCCGAAAAAAAAAAGAAAACATTTACATGCAAATTTAGAGCAAAAATATCATTATCTTTCACAGATATAACATTATTTCGAATTGTATAGATAGTCTTGGATATCCTAACAAGATTCCAATTGGTTAGGGGCCCTGGCCATTCGCCTTGTTTGCCGGATGGTTGTGCCGGCTCTGTGTACTGATTTTTATACAAATCGGTCAACGGATTTTGGATCTATTTCTCCAATCTTTAAAATTCTTTGACAAAAAGAAAAAAAAGGGGGGGTTTTGTTATACATTTTTATTTAATTTAGCATAGTCCACATGGTTGGTATCTAACAAGTATTAAATGAAGTTGAGAACAGCATTAAATACTTTAAGTAGAATAATTTCTCCCTTCTAAAACTAGAATCTAAGTTTTTATTTATTATTAATTATTTGAATGCATAGAATAAGTAATCTGTTAAGGTGTTCGGAAAGTCAAATGGAGTCTTTCGAGACTTTTAGGTATTTTCTGTAGGATATACTTTATCTATTTATCTATTTATCTATATTTGTATACCTCTTTTTTTATTGACACGATAAATTCCATAATTCTGCATAAATCTCTTTCAAACTGATGCGTAAAATTAATGACCAGGAAACCTCAGTCAAGCTCATTAATAGGTAAAATCAAATCAAGGGGGTGGAAATAGGGAATTTTTTGTGAAAACAAGAAAAAAAAATAACTTGTTTATTATAATAACATATCAAATCAGTTTAAAGTTATTATTGCTTCCTAAAAAAAGGGACAAAAATTTATATGTTACAAATTTTTGATATCATTAAAAAAGGGCTCAAAGGGGCGAAATAAACAAGGTTTTAAGAAGAAAAAATTAATTAATTCGCATCTCACAAGATATCAAATCCAATTAAATTTATTATAAATCTTCTTAATGTTATCTACAACTTTTATACTGACAAGTTTTTCATAGGACCAACTCTTCTAGAAAAAAAAAAAAAAAAAAAAATGTGTGGCACTCGGGGACTGCCGCGGTAAAGCTATAGCATAGCATTTTTTATCAACTTATACAAAAATACCGCGTCAATGTCTGCTGAAGTCTATCGAAGGATACCGTGCAGAAGTCTGTCAAAATGAAACGTCGTTAGCCGGAGTGTTAGGATTTTTTCTTGCTACCGAATTCCTAGATTCGGTCGCCGCGCTCAAAGCCCGCCATAAAAGCTATGCAATAGCTTAATAAATTACCAAACAAAATTTGGTCGCGCTACGAAAATTAGATCGCGAGTTATAAACATTTAAAAGTTTTCGACCCTCACCGTGGGGGTCTCTTGTCACCAAAAATTAACACTGTTTCATAATAAATTACCAAACAAAATTTGGCTGCGCTACGAAAATTAGATCGCGAGTTATGAGCATTTTAAATTTTTCGACCCTGACGGTGGGGGGTTTCCTGCCACCAAAAATTAACACTGACTCATAATAAATTACCAAACAAAATTTGGCCGCGCTACGAAAAATAAATCGGAGTTAGAAGCATTTTAAGTTTTTCTACCCTCACCGTGGGAGTCTCTTGTCACCAAAAATTAACACTGTCTCATAATAAATCACCAAACAAAATTTGGCCGCGCTACGAAAATTAGATCGCGAGTTATGAGCATTTTAAATTTTTCGACCCTCACCGTGGGGGGTCTCCTGTCACCAAAAATTAACAGTCTCATATTAAATTACCAAACAAAATTTGGCCGCGCTACGAAAATTAGATCGTGAGTTATAACCATTTTAAATTTTTCGACCCTCACCGTTGGGGGTTTAATGTCCCCAAAAATTAACACTGTCTCATAATAAATTACCAAACAAAATTTGGCCGCGCTACGAAAATTAGATCGCGAGTTATAAGCATTTCAAATTTTACGACCCTCACCGTGGGGGGTCTCCTGTCACGAAAAATTAACAGTCTCATATTAAATTACCAAACAGAATTTGGCCGCGCTACGAAAATTAGATCGCGAGTTATAAGCATTTTAAATTTTTCGATCCTCACCGTGGGGGGTCTAATGTCCCCAAAAATTAACACTGTCTCATAATAAATTACCAAACAAAATTTGGCCGCGCTACGAAAATTAGATCGCGAGTTATAAGCATTTTAAATTTTTCGACCCTCACCGTGCGGGTCTCCTGTCACCAAAAATTAACACTGTCTCATAATAAATTAACAAACAAAATTTGGCCGTGCTACGAAAATTTGATCGCGAGTTATAAGCATTTTAAATTTTTCGAACCTCACCGTGGGGTGTCTTCTGTCACCAACAATTAACACTGTCTCATAATAAATTATCAAGCAAAATTTGGTCGCGCTACGAAAATTAGATCGTGAGTTATAAGCATTTTAAATTTTCCGACCCTCACCGTGGGGATCTAATGTCCCCAAAAATTAACACTGCCTCATAATAAATTACTAAACAAAATTTGGCCGCGCTACGAAAATTAGATCGCGAGTTATAAACATTTTAAATTTTTCGACCCTCACCGTGGGGAGGTCTAATGTCCCCAAAAATTAACACTGCCTCATAATAAATTACCAAACAAAATTTGGCCGCGCTACGAAAATTAGATCGCGAGTTATAAGCATTTTTAATTTTTCGAGCCTCACCGTGGGGTGTCTTCTGTCACCAACAATTAACAATGTCTCATAATAAATTACCAAACAAAATTTGGCCGCGCTACGAAAATTAGATCGCGAGTTATGAGCATTTTAAATTTTTCGATCCTCACCGTGGGGTTGTCTCCTGTCACCAGAAATTAACAATGTCTCATAATAAATTACCGAACAAAGTTTGGCCGCGCTACGAAAGTGAGATCGCGAGTTATAAGCATTTTAAATTTTTCGACCCTCACGGTGGGGGTCTCCTGTCACCAAAATAAACACTGTATCATAATAAATTACCAAACAAAATTTGGCCGCGCTATGAAAATTAGATCATAAGAAACATAAGTTTGAGACTTGATATCCTAATATCTGAAAAATACCGCGTCAATGTCTGCCGAAGTCTACCGAAGGATACCTTCCCGAAGTTTTCCGAACGGAAACGACGTTAGCCGAGTGTTAGGTTTTTTCGTTACGGATGTGTTAGGATTTTTCGTGTTACGGAATTTTTGGATTCGGTCACCGCGATAAAAGCTATGCAATAGCTTAAAAAAGTGGTGATGGTGGGGGAAGGGGGTTGAAGAAGAAAATTCATAACTTTTTCAATTCACAAGATATCAAATCCAATGCAATTTAGTATAAATAATTCTAATATTATCTACAACTTTTATATTGACATGTTTTTGATAGGACCAAGTCTTACAGCAAAAAATAAACAAATAAAATAAAAACAAAAAAACAAAATAGATAAATGCAAGGGTTGTAGAAAGAATAAAAAGTACATTAAGGGTGTATTTCGATTCAAACTGCTTATTTTCCGATTTATTTTTATATTCATTTTTGCTCTCAAATGCATGAAACTGGCAAATTGTCTTATTTAGAAAGTTCACAAGGTGCCGTGATTCTCGATTCTTTGATAAATGCAAAAAATGTTGCAAAAAAAGCAATCAAAAACAGCATTTTGAACCGATTTTTCCGAAGTGGGAAATCTGTGAACGAAAAAAACTGTCATACTGAGAAGATAATTGTTTATAAATGAAATTCTAATGAATGGAGCGTAAAATGACATCACACGGCACCTTATATGCCTCTTCAAAAATCCCCTCAGCAAGTTTCATGTTTCTACTTTTAAAAATGCGTCTGAAATGGTACCGGAAATTTTCGAGCTGTTGGAGGTGGAAAAGTATTTTTTCTAAAACACTCTTAAGTTTATCTCAAATCTTGACTTAGTTATTTTTGGTTTAATTTGCACTTAACTTTGAAATCTACGTAACCTGTAGGAATTTTTTAATACTCTTTTATTTAATTTCATTTTCACAAGTAAGAATAATATTTCTCCCTTGTAAAATTAGGATCTAAGTTTTCATTTATTACTATTGATTTGAATGTATCGTAAGTTTTCTGTAAATGTGCTTGTGAAGTCGATTAGAATCACTTTAAAAATTTTAAAAATACTAATCGTTTTATGTTCATTTTTCCCATTTTTTGTAAAGAAAATTGTGAAAATAATAATAATAATAATATTTTTATTGTAAGACAAAGAAGCTTTTCGAAAAAAGTAAAAGATCTATAAATGATGAAATGACGAAGATGAGGAAAATGTTCCAATAATAGGTTATGTAAGCTTTAATAAGGAATTAATTAAAGTGCTGTTTATTAATCGTTCACTGCCATATCTGGCGCATATCTAAAAACACTATATTTTTTTATGTGTCATGAATTTGGCCAACATGACCGCTGTAACTGATCAAGAACAGTCCAAAGAATGGAATAACACTCATTTTGTCCATTTCAAATGGCTGCATTTGACAAAAAAATTTGAATTTTTTTTCTCCGGAAACAAAAAAAAATTCAATCAAATTATTAAGGCAAAATTTACTTTTATTATTTTTACTTAAAAACATTAACATAAAGTTGCAACATATTAGGCAGATAAAATTGATTAATTTAAGTCCATTTAATTGCAAAATACAGCAATACACTATTTAAAAACTCCAATTGTGTACATAGGGTACAGCACACGCCATAAAATATCATATATATATAGATTTTAAATATTTTTTAAAATAAAAATATAAAAAATCGTATAATGAAGGGTTAAAGTTTAAAAATTTAAATGGGTTGGCCGTACAATAAATGTAAATGCATAATTTGATTTTGCTTGGCCCGATCAATTAGCAGTTTCTCAAGATTCGTTCTTGGGTGTGTTGATTGTCTTGAGAAAGACCTAAATATTTAAGAGGTCAAAAACTGAGAAACAATGGCCCGTTAAAAGCATTCTCGGAATGAGATTAAATCCATTCTGTTTCAGTTCTAGCTCACGGTGAAAGTCAAAGAGGAAAGAAATATGATTTCAAATTTAGTAGTGAAACTGGTATATATTAGATTCTATATTCTTCATTTTGAAGAGTAAAAGGCATTTTTCTATTCTAATCTTCAAAGTATGAAAATTTGTATCCGAAATGCACAGAACTTGTTAGTAATACAAAGCCATTAACCTATACATTAAAAAAAATAAAAAATGATTCATAAGAAGTACCCTTGCCTTAGCAGCGATATAGTGGATGGTACACGTGGTTTTGGTATACATTGTATACAGGGCCGTAGCTAGAAGTGAAAATGGAGGGCTCAAGGAAATGTAGGATGGGGTATTCATATTTTCTCTCTCTCGCTCTCTGATGCAGAAAGATAAATTAGTGCATATTCATATTATTAGGATGAGCGAAGCGAATCCTCTACTAGGCCACTCAAATGACATTTTGTCGTACACTTTACAAAAAAACTATACAGTATTTTCACTTGAAATTAAACACAAATATAAATTATGATCTGTAGATTTGCAGAATATTATTTTTTTTTACAGAAATAGTTTTCAAAAAATTATTATTTTAATTAATTTATTTTACATGTTTTTCCATTACGAACGCATTTTTTCAAATGAAAAGTGAAATACGTACGTTTTCAGAAGAAAAACTTAAATCATGGGGTCAGTAATTATAGCTAAAATCATCATTAAATAAATAAATAAATAAAATATATTTTCATTATTCTGATAAAATATCTCAAAAACTGCTTTCAGATTTTCAAACTATGCTCATTCCTTTAACTATGCATAGTTTCATGATTTCTTTTATAAAATGTATAAAATACTTTTTTTTAGAAAAATTATGGCATATTTTTAATGAATTAAAATTTGTGAAAATTCTTTTATTAACATTCAATTATAAAAGTATTTTTCTGTGTTAGGAATTCAAATACACAATTTATTCTTATTTTGTGAAATCATTTAAGCAGACGATATTTATGAATTTTAAAAGAATTGCATTATGTTTTTGTGAAGTGGCAATAAAAGAATTGTAAACAAATAAAATTAATATTTTGTATAATTCTACTTCGAAAATATTTTTATTTATACCAGTCTTATATCATAAATAAACAATCTGAGGAAATTCTTAGTTATTTGGTTGAAATACATTTTAAAATTAAAATGCACCGAAACATGAAATTACATTTTTGCTTAATAAAGATGCAAAAATAATTTAAAAAATATATTATTACTTTCAAATATTTATCTTATAGCATAATACTTCGCGAATCCAAACAATGCATGGCTTTTGCTAGTAAGTACTATGTTTCTTATTAAAGTATGTTGTAATAACTTCATTTTATGCTAAGAAAAGAGTATGATGATGAAAAATTCTAGTGCAACATTAAACATATGTTAGCTTCATATGTGCAAATAGGATCTGCAAGTGTTGAAACACTTATTTTAATTACAATTTAGTATTTTTGCAAAGCTGTGAAGGGCCTCAAAAGTAAATTAGATTTTTGAACAGAATTGTACTTGGATTTTCGGAACATAAATTCAAATGAATTTATGGGACCTTGGAATCTTTTTCATGGGAGGCTCAAAATGTTTTAGGAGGGACTGAGCCTCCCCCCCCCCAGCACCCCCTCAGCCGCTTCCCTAGTTGTATAACCTTCTGATTTTTTTTTTTTCTTCAGAAAACCGTATACCCCTCATTTCACAAATAGCTATATAGTACATACATTGTAGGGGGGGGGGGGGCATGTCTTCTGCCTGAAGTGTAATATCCTCAGTTTTCTTCTTTCTTGTCACATTTCTACATAGAAAATAAATATTCTATTTCTTGTTTTTCTTTTGAATGTTTCCATATTTTTCTTCTATATTTACTGTACCATCATCTTGGACTGCAAATTTGGTTAGGGGTCGTTCAACATTTCCTTTTTTAGGTGTTAGTACCAAACTTGCTTGGGAACTATATTCTGGTGTTTACTACACTCTAAAACTGGAAGGAGTGAAATGCTCACTCTTTGTGAGAGTGACAGACATTTTCACTCTTTTTAGAGTGCAATTTATAAAAATACACTCCTTAAAGAGTGGAATTTCCCACTCTCTAGAAAGGAGTGAAAAATGTCACTCCGCTGTCGAGAGTGAAGTATGTCACCCCGTTGTAGAGAGTGAAATATCTCACTCCACCAACAGGGCCGTAAATCCCAGGGGGGGTTGGGGGGTGGAACCCCCCCCCCCCTAGGAGAAATCAGTCGGAAAATTTCCAGATCTATCGGAAAAAGTATGTTTAGTCGGAAAAAATGGTATTAACCAATAAAATCGTATAAACTGGAAAATCATTCGGAAAATTTCCCGTTTCATCGGAAAAGACGTGTTTAGGTGGAAAAAATAGCATTACGTATTATCCTATAAAAACTTATAAATTGGAAAAACAGAAAAATCAGTCGGATAAATTCTTGTTTGATCGGAAAAAATGTTTATAAAAACTTATATACTGGAAAATCATTCGGAAATTTTCCTGTTCCATCCGAAAAAGCGTGTTTAGTCGGAAAAAATAGTATTACGTATTATCTTATAAAAACTTACAAATTGGAAAAAGGAAAAATCAGTCGGAATTCTTGTTTAATCGGAAAAAATGGTATTAACCTATAAAAATTTAAAACGAAAGTATCATTCGGAAAATTTCCCGTTCCATCGGAAAAGGCATGTTTAGTCGGAAAAAATAGTATTATCCTATAAAAATTTATAAATTGTAAAAACGAATAAGTCAATCGGAAAAATTCTTGTTCGATCGAAAAAAAAAATGGTATTAGCTTATAAAAACTTATAAATTGGAAAAACGAAAATATCATTCGGAAAATTTTCCGTTTCAATCCGGAAAGGCATTTTTAGTCGGAAAAAATAGTATTACGTATTAACGTATAAAAACTTGTACATTTTTAAATCGGAAAAATTCTTATTTGATCGGAAAAAACGGCATTTACCTATAAAAAAATATATAAATTGGAAAAACGAAAATATCAATCGGGAGTTTTCTGTTCCACCGGTAAAGGCATCTTTAGTCGGAAAAAATAGTATTACGTATTAACCTATAAAGATTTATAAATTGGAAAAATGGAAAAGTCAGTCGGAAAAATTCTTGTTCGATCGGAAAAAAAAAAATTAGCCGAAAAAAAGGGCAAATCTATAAATATTTATGAATTGGAGAAATATTTTTGTAGTTTTTAATTAAATAAGAAAAAAAAGTTAGATCTAAGAAAACCTATAAAATTTTATTCTCAGTCGGATTTATTTCCGCTTGCAGTTTCTGATAAGAAAAATAAGAAAAAAAAAACAAACAATTTAGGATGAAGAAAACAAATTTATTCTTAGCCGGAACTATTATTAATTAATTTAACTAATTGCTAATTTACTATTTACTTTAATTTACTAATTAATCAATATAACTTATTAATATATAGGATTTTGTTTTTCTGATAAAACTATTCAGAAAATTTTTGGTTTGTCAAATATTGTGTTCTCGGAAACTTCGATATGACGAAAAAAAATATTCTTGTACATTTTCTAGTAATGTAAAAGTTATACCGTGATATTATGAAAGTTATAACAGTGATATTTGAGTAAAACCTTGATATTCCGATTTTTTTTCCTGTGTCTTTTGCTTTGGATATATCGAAATCTACTTGTATTTTTTTTACTGTTGGAAAATTTTTAGTTTAATCTCGAAATTTTAAGATATACTGATCGAAGTGAAGAAACTTCTATTTTTTTAATCTAAACTTTAAATTTAATTAGAAATATGTATCACGGAATTTAGGTTGTATACGATGAAAATTCATTTATAGAAATACAAATGTTTGGTATTTTTTCATATCAAAATCTGGATATTTTCCATTCTATTCAAATTTTACCTTTAATTGAAAATAATTATAGTCTCATTTTTTCCTACTATCTAAATTTGTGTTTTCTTTTTATTTTATTAAAAAAAAAATAATAATAAATGCGAAATTGTTTATACTTACTTTTTTACGTAATTTTTGTTGATTTAAAAGATTGTTTAAGAAATTTATATGATACAGGATGAAAATTGAAAATACCCAAATATTTTGAATTTTCATCTCGAAATAATCTGGATATTTTACAGCCTATACGAGTTTACTTCCCTCAGAAGTAATACTATCGTTAGCTTTTTCCTCAGTCAATAGTATTAAATTTTTTTAATATTTTTATTATTACTACTACATTTTGTTTAGTCAGAAAAATGAGTTGTAACACCAAATTGTTACGCTTCTTTTAAGTTTGTCGTTAGAAAGAATTAAAACTTATATTAAGAAATCCCGTATTTTTGACAATTTTTTGTCTCTGAAATATTCCCCAAGCAAACAGATTTCAATTTTACTTAAAGCTAAAGAGATTTTAACTGAATGCTAAAAAATAGAAAGATAAAATATTGTTTTCTCTTCAACGTAAAGCTTGGGCACCCAAATGACTGGTGGGGTACTTTGCACCTCCCGCCCTATGTGTCAGTTACAAAAAAAAAACTGCGCCTGCCTTAACTCTTTATTTAAATGGCTCTGGTTTAAACCGTTAGTATTCTGGCTCATAGTACGAAATCATTCAATTAAAAAGTGTTGATGGGAGAATATTTTGGTATATTGTTACTAGTTCAATATATTTTTTTTTTTATCCGTTATGCCCCCACCTAATGTAAGAGACAAAAAGTGCAATGTGGGTTATGTAATCATATTTTCGAGAGTGATTACAGGAACACACTTAATAAACAAAAGCATGCTGAAAAAATTTCAACCCATATACATATACCGTTTTGCATCGTTGGAGCTCTAAAAAATCCGTTTGAAGTAAGCTAGCTATTTTATTACAGAAAATTTTAGATATGTAAAATGTGTAAATAACTTAATTGTTTTCATATTTAAAAATGAATTATTTTATTTTATTTTATTTTATTATTTATTTATTTATTTATTTATTTATTGAAGGGGCAGATAAATTATTTAATAATTTGTAAAAATGTACTCTTATTCGATATATATAAATTTTTTTAACAGTCAGTATCGCAATTCCCTAACTATTTGCTAGTTTTGTTACAAACTGGAGATGACAAGCTAGTTGTTATTTAAATTTCATAAAATTATTATGATTTTTAACTACATTTTTTTTTTCTTTCAATTTATTTGCCTTCTTTTTTGCCAACCATTTTACAATTTGCAATTGCAAGTCAATGTATTTAGTATTATACACGAAGTTAAAATTGTATTATAGATCTTTTTATATTTTATAAATTTTATTTCATCATTATTTAAGAGTAATGTAGTATTTTAATAAATTTTTGCCTACATGGCTTTTCATTTTTATTATCTCTAGGTTCAACAATTAAGAAAGTTCATTTATTTTTTTGAAGTTCAAATGTCAATGTATGTAAAATATTCTATATTTTTAAAACTTTGTTATAGTACAAGTATAATAATTTTGTCTCCCTGCATAACAATATTTTGATTATTATTTTATGGATAGATGTTTTTGTGTGTGTGTGTGTGTGTGTATAGATAAGAATCAAAATTTAATCATTTGAAACTTGAAAATAATTTTAGCCTTGGGGGAGGATAAAACAGCGCAACTTTTGACTGTTTAAAGTTAATTGAGGATTAAATGGATCTTTAAACCTCTTTTGCAATTTGAAATTTTAAAAAGGCATTTCAACTTTACTGGTACTTTTTTGTGCCTGATGTGCCTATGTGTGTGGGGGGTAGATGAAAAAGGAACCAGAATTTTACTTTTGGCTTATGCATTTCGTTTATTTGTTTGGTATTTCGCGCATATGTTCTCAAGGAGTCAGAAAAACTATGTACAATTGCCTTATTTATTAAAAAAATTGAGTATAATTTGAAAACCCTTTGAATTCGCTGCTGAAAATGTACATACTCTGCTTTAATACTTTATTTGTTATTTATCTATATATTGCATCTAATATATTTATATGATGTATCTAATTATATATTTTATCTAATGCCGGGTAACAACGGGCGGGTCAGCTAGTAGAGATAGCTTTAAATATATAAAATAGTTTGTTCTGACAGACTGATAATCAACGCACACCCCAAACTACTGAATCTAGAACCATGAAAATTGGAGAGAAAGTACTTCTTATGACGTAAGCATGCACTAAGAGGGAAATTTTGAAATTACCCCCCTTAAGAGGGACAAGCGGGGGGAGGTCAAACATTCTGGAACGAATTGCCATATCTCAGCAAACATTTAAGGTAGGAGCGTAAAATTCCAGAAAATAAATCTACTAAAAAATTATTAAACACATAATCCAGTGATTTTAGAAATTTCACCATAAGGGGGTTAAAAGGGGGAGTCGAAAAATTTAGAACATTTGGCACATCTCAACAGCTTTTTCAAATAAGAACGTGAAACAGCAGAAAATAAAATTTTTAAAAACTAATTAAATACGTGTTTCAGCGATATTTTAAAATTTCCACCCCCGAGGAGTTTAAATGGGGGTGGAAAAATTCCATACTTTTTTGGACATATAGGAAAGCCCTCAAATCACTCTTTCATATAATAAATCTTTCTCTCTCTCCCCCTGCCCCCTCTTATCCTCTATTGGGGACAATTTTCGATCTTTTTTGAAATTGTAACGTTTTATCATTTTAGATCGATTTTTTTTTCGGGGCCCTCCGATAAATATTACTTATAATATATGAAATTTTTATAGTTAGGGGAAGGGTCTATTCTGGAAGCGACGACAATTTCCTAAGTTTGGAATATATCTCTCTTGTGATATATCTTTGGATTTCTATTTTGCCCTCACGGGCAACCACTTTTCTAATTTTAGCCGATACCTTTCATGTGATATATTGCTGGAAAGCTCTTTGACTGCTTATTCGTATTATGCATGACTCGTGTCCCTCTCGGGTGGAACGGTTACTGTATTCCATCAGGAGATCGCCTAATAATGGGGAAAATATGAATAATTTGTATATAAGACTAATAATAACATAATATAAGATTATTTGACTATCTCGATACATTAAGTCATAATTATCTTGCGAATTATGATTATATATATATATATATATATATGTATATATATATATATATATATATATATATATATATATATATATATATATATATATATATATATATATATATATATATATATATATATATATATATATATATATATATATATATATATATATATATATATATATATGTATATTAGTCTTCATGTTAGCCATAGTACTCGGAAATTTTTGAGCCGACACCCCCCTACGTGATTAGGGTGGTTAACGCCCCTGTCCACCAACGAGAGTGAAAGCCCGGCATTATAAACTTAAAAAAGAAAAATCCGTTAAACTTTGATCCAATATATGGAGTAAAATAATGAAAAACACTAAAATATGTCAATTTTTCGTTTTCAAAAACTCCCTTTCATAA
The DNA here is from genome assembly GCA_964019185.1 of Maratus speculifer. Taxonomy (NCBI): domain Eukaryota; kingdom Metazoa; phylum Arthropoda; class Arachnida; order Araneae; family Salticidae; genus Maratus; species Maratus speculifer. The sequence continues at coordinate 72,521,388 of OZ025289.1, forward strand.
TATAACCTGAAAAATTAGGCTTATTTGGTTTTAAAACGCACTCTTTTTTAAGAGTCAGCAGTTAACTCTTTCGAAGAGTGAATACTCACTCTGCCAACAATAGTGACTCATCAGTCAATCAGAAATGTCTTGCACTTCCTTTACTGATAAGAAAAACGTTTCCGCCATTTTAAAATTAATCTTTCGTTTCCTCGGTTCCACATATGTGGATCTCCGTTCATTTCATTTTATTAATAATATTCAAACGTATTTTAAATTTCGATGTTTGAATGATATGCTTCGATATGTATGCTATGAAATAATCCAAATATTAGATTAATCTCTTCTTCTGGAATCACAATGAAAAAAAAAATCAGTAAAAAGATATAATACTTCATTAATACTCAATAACAGAGAGGTCACAGTACATGGATATTATTTACCAAACAAGGGATTATCATTTATGAAAAAAAGGATATTATTTATCAAGGTAAGTTATGTTTAATTTCAATTTTTGTTCCCAAAAGTTCGTGAATATTCAGTTCAGTTTCACGTTATGCACACTCTAAAAAAAAAATGTGTAAATTTACACACAAAAATGTGTAAATCGATGATACAAAAACGACATGTCTATATGTGTAAATTTGTGTGTAAATTGCGCCAAATGTGTAAATTTCAGAATACACATTTTAATGTGTAATTTGATGATAAGTCCAAATGTGTAAAAGTTATCTGATAACTCTTGAAATACACACTTTAATGTGTGAATTGCACTGAAATACACATATTTCTGAGCACTATTTTTACACATACATATGTGTAATACTCTTTTTTTACATATATTTTTGTGCAATAGGAAAATACCTACAATGTTGTGTAATATGCAAAATACACATGTTTTTGTGTTATGTACAGAATGCACAGATTTTTGTATAATATTCTGTTTTTACACATATGTCTACGTAACATGGAAAACACGTTTTTGTGTAATATTTAAAATAACAGGTTTTTGTGTACAAAGATTTACCTTATTCTTTGATGTGTAAACTGCGAAAAAGTTTTTAAAATAGCAAAACAAAATTACATGAAGAACAAATTCGTATATGCTTGACTTGTTTCTAAGTACGCGATCGTAATTATGTAAATACTACGTAATAACTATAGTTGTCATTCAATCCGTCCGTCTGTCTATCTGTCCGTTCGCATATAACAACGCAAAAACTACTTATCCGAATTGTTTGAAATTTTAAATACATAACTCTTGCATAATTTTATCTAGTAATTTCAATTTTTATGAAAATGAGGTGCATAATTCAATTACAGAGACAGTCAAAAGCGTTCCCTTGCATAACGGCCAATGTATAAAAATAATTTCAAGTGCCTTTTAATAATGTTACACGTTTTCGAACATAATAAAATTGACATGCATCTATGAAGTATATACTACAATATAAATTCTGTATAATCTGTAGTGCAGAGAATAGTTTTTATTAATTTACAGGGCCATACTGAAATATTCCATTACATTATGGTAAAAAAGGAAACATTGTTTGGGACGCGTTTTAATTTTATTAAAATATTTCACATTTTATTAAATTGATGTTTATGTTGCTGAGATTTGCTAAAGATTACTTATTTTATAATGGAAAGCAGATATATAGTGTTTACAAAGAAGACAAAGAACAGATTTCGGTTACTTAAACAGTATCCGAAGTACTGTGTACTATTACACCAAAATCTGAATATTTCTTTTTAACTTCGTTATAGTACGAAACGCATCTCATTTACTTTTTTAACGCGCAATTTCCAACTTGTTTCTTTGTAACAGATTTGTAATCTTAAAGCAAGACCACGAATCCTTTACGCTTAATCAAGGAACAGGGTCGTCTCAAATTGTAATCTATCATATTTCTGTTATTATAATCTATTTTCTTGAATTATTTTCCTTCATTTATTTTCTTTCTGAAACTATAATCTATTTTCTCCTTGTGTTTGCAGATATACAACGTGATGACACAAAGGATTAATTCATTTTACATAAGGATTTGCAAGCAATAAAAAAAAAACTTAAAAATTTTTTTTTGATTATTAAAAAAATAACTTTAATAATAGATTGTCGATATTACATGCTTATTTATGAAATTATAAATTTAAACCAATAATAACTTTTGATACATGATTTAAAAAAAAACGGTCATTAATTGTCCATATCTTACAGCAACTGAATGTACTCTATTTTGCCTATATTGAGAAAAATTTTATGTTTTTTTTTTTTTTTTCAAAGATGTAATTTCTGGCTGAATGTCTGTTGCCAAGGCTACTATAACACCGATACTATCGTAAATAGTACAAGGGATTAGAATTATTACTATCCAACTTTTAGAATAAAATGTGGAGAAAAATTTATTTATATCAGCGTATTAAAAATACAGGTTATTTTTTATAAGACACAATAAAAAAAAGAATAAAGAATCCAGTAATGGAACCCTACAAAAGTAATAGATTTTTATAAGAATAATTAGAGCCAAAATTTAATGAAGGCATACTAATAAAACAAAATAATTACTTCAAATAAATTCAACGAATTAGAATAGCAATAATTAATTAAATATTTTGAGAACTGTTCACTGTTTAAATCAATCATTGTAGCTATCACAATATCAAAATTTTTAATTATTTTAGATACATTGTTTAAACTTCTAAATGTCGGATGATTACAGTTATCAAATTATTTATACATTGGGAGGTAAAAGAAAGGTGGGTAGGTAAAAGAAAATGTGAAAAAAAGTTATTTGAGCACAAATTCGTTTATTTCCCTCTATTTTTAATAGTTAACACATTGAGCGCCACTCAGCTACCGGTAACAGATACAGTCGATGCAATTGTTTATACAAAATACAATTAATTTTTAACTATTTCTATAATTGTTTTTCTTTAAATGGGAATTATTAGATTTAAATGGCAAATGAGCGACCCCTCCCTCTCCCGAACCAGCATACAACGTAGAGTTAATAAAAATATTTTTCGATTAAAACATTGAAAATTTTATAAACCACACGAAATTAATTAATAGCAGTTATATATAATTTTTTTTATGTTTTTACGGTATAGTAAATGCAATTTAAATATTAAATTGAATTAATTAGATTTTCAATTAAATTTAACGATTTTATTCACTATGAACAATACTGTAATTGCCCTTTTAACTATGTCAACATTGGATTGCTCTGTACTGGAAATTGAATAACTAAGCATTTCAATAACACACGCTTCTTAAATTCTTAAAAATAAATGAAATTTTGCAAATAGTCATAAGTACATAAAATTCAAAGCTTTCTTTCTAACGAAACATAAACATATGCAAATTTTGCAAGGAAAGAAAAATTACAGTATTACTTTATTAAATGAAGCCAACTCTTAGCATACTCATTAAAATTTTCACTGAAAATCGATGGAACTTTGAAATATTATTTTCGGCATCTTGATTGGATCGATTGGGAGCATAAAAAATAATATAGCTTTTAAATCATGTAAAGAGACGTTATGAAAATATGTATATAAATTAAACTGTTACTAAATATTTTTTTATTAACCAAAAATATTGAATCTTGTCTATTACCTTCTCATCTAGTCTATATGTATCTCATATGCATGATGTACTTATCATATATTTCATATTCATACATTTTATAATGTGATATGATTCATATACTATGAGTTAAAAACTCTGTTTAACGTTGAAATTATTGGGATGTTATAATACATGTTTAGTAATTATGTTAACTATTGATTAAATTACTTTTAAAACCGCAAACTTTTAAAATCGAAAGACATTTAACCACATAGTTTTAAAAAGGAAAAAAAATCTGATTTAAATGAATGAATCATTGGCATGCGGCCGTTTATTTCAACGAAATAAAAATTAAACTTATTAAAGTTTATTGAATTGATAAATGTTAAGTTAATGTTAATCATTGCTTTTATAAAATGTTTGTGTGCAATTAAGTAAAACTAAAACTATTAACTAAAAAAAGGAAGCTGAGAAAATATTTTTTTCTTACCTATTTCTTATCAATCACTCTCCTCTGTGTTAAAATGGGATAATACAAAAATAAATAGATCCTTTCGTATTCGTAGAATTATGTCCGAATCCAGTACAGTGACATTAATGAGCTCTATTAACTACATTACTGAAACTGTACCTTTTTCGGACTGTTATGTAAAATATCCTTTGGATGAATTCTTGTAACATTCTCGAAAAATTTTTAAAATTCATGTGAACTATATACATTTATAACATAACAATATGTTCGAACACTTTGAATATTCTTGGTCCTTGGTCTGTTTCTATTCTAGAGAATAAATACACACGCTTGTGATCGTCTGCAGGGCAGGTGAAATTTTGCGCGCAGATGTTCTTATTTATACAATGCTAGATTTGAAAGTTAAATGTATATTTTCATGAGAGTGGCTCTGATTAAAATTTTCAGTTTGAAGAATTTTTTATGCACTTCATTTTTCTTTTTATTTAATTAAAAAAAATTCTTGCTAAAATGAACTTCAAAGTTTCTTTTTTTATATACATTATTAAGTTGTATTAGTCATAATATGACACATAAATTAAAAATGTGTGAACTTTTAGAAAATATAAAATCAGTTTAATGAGCAATAATGCATCAGTTATAATAAGTGACACACGTTTTTGTATCACATGTAATAAATGCAAAGTATATTCTTTAAAATAAAATGAGTTATCTGGGAAATAAAGTTATTTTTTAAGGTATTTTTACATGTATTTTTAAAGATAGATTTTTTTTTTTATTTGGGTGCGCGCGTGTTTGGGAGGGGGGGGGGAGTTAAATTAGGAATCATATGTCATAGCACACATTTTGTACATCTTATTTTATAATGAAAAATGTTAAATTTATTCAAAAAATGTGGGACAAATAGCAAAATTTATTTTTAAAGAGTCTAATAGTTAAACACTAACAGAAAAGAAAATATTTTTTGAAAGTATACATGTGTCATTACTATAATAAGGCATACTAGAACCCCCCCACACACACACACACACAGCGAAAGCTTAGTTTTCTCCACCAGCGTATTATTTTTTGTCGTTTCTGAAATTAAGAGCAATTTATAATTAATAAAACTAGGGGAGCAAATGCGGGCTTCTAATATTTTTGAACAGCCCTGTATTTGATCTGTCGGTTAATAGATATACTATAAAATAGGGAAGTTTAGTTTAGCAAGAAAATGCCTAACTAATGAAATTTTTCTTTTAGCAATTTATGCTAATATATGGAAACATACTTGAATATTTTGCTCAGCCCTGTAGTTTACCTAGTACCTTTATTACACGCCAATATTTTGCTAAAATTAAGTTCTTACAAAAATACTCTTTAAACTACTTAAATCACATTTCCAAAAATTATTATTCATAGGCGACCCTGTATCCATTTTTTTTGCGTGACCCTGTAACTCATTTTATCTGTATTCTAGAAATATTCCTTAGTAAACTAAATGCAGTTCAACGTAAAAATGCATAATTTATTTAAAAACAACTTTTAAGTAAATTACATTCATATTTAGTAACCTCCCGAGAAAAGCTTAGTAAATTCCGAGCTCTTTTGTGTAGCCCTGTATATCTAAATTATGTAACTTTTAGCATTTATAACGCCTTATAATATGCATACATTTAATAAAACTTAAAAGCGCTTATCATAATTAAAAATGCATTTCATTCATTTACAGCCGTCATTCGTAATATACAGTTCTTCGGATAGAATGTACTATTTAAAATATTTGCGTTTCCCTGTAAACGCTATGCATTTCATATTATGCGTGAAATAATTCAGCTTCAGTGATACATATCAATTTGATTATATTTTTCCATAATGAAAATGTGTCGCAAACAATTCCCCCCTGAGTTATTATGTCTTTTAATGAAATAATTATGCTCTGTAAATGAATTATAACTATCCTTTTCACTGCATATTTTACAGAATGCATATTTTAATGCATTTCGTAGATGCATATAATTTTGAATATGTTTGACTGGGTGTAATACCTTTAAAATTCATTTGAACCGATTTTTCCCCATAGACCGTAATGTAATCGAAATTTTTTAACTGTCCCTGTAAATAAACTAATCATGATAGAAACTTCATTTTCAATAGAATTTGTGCTAGGGAAACGTCAATAACGTTAAAAAAATTTATAATAATCCGAGTATATTTGCGAGAGTTAGAGCGCGGCCAGACGGACTGACAAACCGAAAGCAAACACTTTTTTAATTTGTTGGAAAGTGTTAAAAATGCACTTCCAGCAATCATCTCTAATATACAGTATACCTTGAACTGTAAAAATATAAACGGGCCTGTCTCGGGCCGAATTTATGATTTTTACACTTGCCCACTCTGGGCCAAGAAAGATGTCATTCGGGTCACGCCGGGCCTGGAAATTGCAGACGGTGCAGACTTCTAATACACTTAAACACTGTCCTTTAAGATTTGCACATTTATAATTATGTGTAACACTTCAATTCGTGTAAATTCACGTAATATTTTACATTTACACACTTTTGTGTGTCTATCAACTGATAAAAACAGACAGACTCACTGTCATAAACGAAATACTCATAAAAACAGTTAATGTTTTGAATAAAATGTGTAAATTTTATGACAAGTGGGTGATTTCCGAAATTTACACACTTTTCTGTGTACACATCATTATGCTTAAATTAGAATGACACTCCATTTCGTGTAAATCCAGGCATTTTTCAGAATTTACACACTTTTCTGAGTTTATCAAGTGATAACAAATTACACACTTAAATTCAGAAGCTAAATACACACAAAAACAGGTATTTTTTGGAAAAAAATGTGTAAATTGTATTACAAGTGTGTAATTTTAGAAAATTACACACATGTGTGTGTAAAATTAGTCAATTTACACATTTATTTTTTAGAGTGCAGAAAATCCTTTGCTATGTGTCAGCCATTCTATCTCCTCAGGAAAAAAAAATGCTGACACAAGTCATACAATATAAACATCATTAGCAATTACGTGATTTTATTATTCTGATTCAGTCTTATCTTAAAGTACTAACTTTTTTTTTTCTTTTTGAAGTTAAATGTATAATTCGAATAGGAATTTCTCTTTTGGCAATATTTTTGAGAAATTGTTGAATCTAACAATAAATTTTATTACGTTATAAAATTTATATCTGTTGTAAACTTTTGTTTGTGACGTATGTATTTCTAGACATTTAAAAATAAAACATGATATTTAAGTATTGAAACAAAGTACTTTTTTATGTCTGGTGTTTATTGAAACTGCTTCATTAATTTTAAAAGTTCGTAGTGTGACTTATATAAAAAAACGAAATATTTTTAAAGAGATAAATAACTGCTTTTTATATTACAAATGTTTTTCAAAGCTAGTAATAAACGCCCCTGAATATTTTCGGTTTATAAAAATATAACCAATAAAAATGTAGCTTTTAGTATTTTTTTCGTAACTCCCCCCTTGCATATTTTATCATTTTGCACTATTGTTGATATTCTTAATTAAAGCAATCAGGAAGCGGAAAATAATGTTTCAATTTTAAAGTTTAATATTTATAAAGTTAGTTATTATATTTAGTTTATAAATAGTTATTTTCCAGTAATGTACATCTCATACAGTAATTGCTAAAAATGCAATTTTGGGGAATGTTTATAGTGCATACAATATATTCACTTAAAAGAAAACTTAAATAATCAAATATTATTTTTAAATTACACATATCAAAATGTAATGGCACCATAACTTTTATAAATAGTTATATTAATGTGATTAATAAAATTTTAATATTTTTTTTCATTTTATTATTATTATTATTATTATTATTATTTAAAATGAATCAATGTTTTGTCTATTTTATAATCTGGCAATCAAACTACTCATGAGGCCGATAATATTATTTAAGGGCACAGTCAAAGAGGGGCTTATAGGGCTTAATCGTTCACCATTTAAATAAAAACACTTAAGTTACAGAAGTCATTAAAAACATATTTTCTGTCTTAAATATTTGTTTAGTTTTACTTTTTCAATTTTGGCAGCAGATACTTTTTAGAATAACACTTTCGTTTTTGGTACCGGTTTTGAAAGTGAAAAAAACTTTATTAAAATTATCTGCGACCGAAATCGAAAAAGTAAAAAAGATGCGATATAGAGACGAACTTCAGCTATTCAATGCATTATAAGTATATAAATAAATAAAATGTCGAAATGCAAACGAGATATTAGAAAAATCCCGCCCCATAGGATTAGCATTAGCTCGTGAGTGTCTTCGCCGGCACTGTCAGATGCCTTAAGGGTGTCCATTACATGCATATCTACTCTATATACGGGAATAAAAAATTGAAATTAAATATGACTTATGTTTTATAAATACGGGTTGTATTAATATATATTTTTCAGCAATAAGATTTTAATTACATGTAAAAAAAAAAAAAAAAAAAAAAAAACATAGATAACGTGCATTATGTATTTATTTAAATAATATGTAAAACTTAATGGGTATCTTGAAAAAAAATATTGTCTGTTTAAGATTTTAAGGGTGTATTTCGATTCAAACTGCTTGTTTTCCGATTTATTTTATAATTCACTTTTGCTCTTAAACACATGAAACTCGCAGATTCTCTTATTTAGAAAGTGCACAAGGTGCCGTAAAGGTCAATTCTTTGATAAGTGTACAAAATATTGCAAAAAAAGCAATCAAAAACGGCAATTTGAACCGATTTTTCCGAAGTGGGAGATAAGGGAACGAAAAAAAGGGTCTTCCAGAGAAGTTAATTGCTTATAAATCAAATTCTAATGAATTGAGCGTAAAAAGACTTTACTCGGCACCTCATACGTCCCTTCAAGAATCCCTTCACCAAGTTTCATGATTCTTCTTTTAAAAATATGTCTGAAATTGTATCGGAAAATTTCGAGCTGCTGAAGGTGGAAAAGCGTTTTTTCGAATACACCCTTAAAATTGTTTCATAACTTGCGCTTATGGGCATTTTAAAACTATCATATATTTATGGGGCTACCAATGAAAGCAAATACAAGTAGAAAGAGAGGAATAAAATAGTTTATTTCTGTCAATAATCTAATTTAATTCATATGAACTTTAATTACGTTTTCCCTTAAAAAATTCAATTAATGTTACATAATATGAATTAAATGTATTTGAATCCAATCTTTACCAAGCTTGCATTTATTTTCATTGTAAGTTCTAAAAGATACGATTCTTTTAAAGTGCCCATAATTGCAATAATAAACAAAAGAATTCATTTGAAAAAAAAAAAAAAAAAAAAAAAAAACATTCACTCTTATGAAAAAGTGACTACTCACTCCTTCTAGGAGTGAAAAGACGCACTCCTTTAGCAAAAGTGAATAGTCACTCCTCAGAAATAGTGATTATTGACCCCTGTTTAGAGCGAATATTCACTTCCCAGGAGTGAGTATTCACTCTTTGAAAGAGTCAATGATTCCACTTTTGCTCAGAGTGAATAGTCACTCTAAAGAGGTTCGGCATATTTTGAGTCTGCGATAGAGTGAATATTCACTCTTCCGGAGTTAATAGTCACTCCGTTTTATTTAGAGTGTACATCATCGAACCTCAGGGCCCATGGTCTGGTAAAAAGGGGTGCGCCGCAGAGTTTAGTTAGTAATTTTTGCACGTTTAAGGGTGCATTCGAAAAAATACTTTTCCACCCACAAGAGCTCGAAATTTTCTTATACAATTTCAAACTCATTTTTAAAAGTAGAAAAATGAAACTTGCTGGGGTGGTTTTTAAAGAAATGTATAAGATGCCGTGTGATTTCATTTTTCGCTCAATTCATTAGAATTTGATTTATAAACAATTACTTTCTCAGTATAACCATTATTTTCGTTCCCAGATCTCCCGTTTCGGAAAATTCAGTTCAAATCGCGAACTTTAACAGCATGTTTTTGCAATATTTTCTATATTTATTAAAAAATCGACAAGCATGATACATTGTGCACTTTCTAAATAAGAGAATTTGTCAATTTGAAGCGTTTGAGAGCAAAAATGATTAAAAATAAATCTGAAAATAAGCAGTTTGGATTGGAATACACCCTAAAGAAATTTATCAATTTTTTTTTAGGGGACAGGGGTTTACCCCTCTTACTGAGGGCTATAGTACAGACTCGTCTAAAAATTGGTTACATTTTCCACCGGGATATTCCGGACCCTCACTTCCGTAGAAGATGTACCAGTTTTTTTTTTTCTGTTGCGTAATGTGGGATAAAATCCCTTACCACAATATTCACAATATCGCTTTGTTGTGGATCTCTTTAGGTGGTAAGGTCCTTGAATCTATTGTAAAGAGGGAATAATAATAAGATTTGAGCGGGGGGGATCTCTAGTACTGCTTTCCCGCAGAGAAATTGTCCTGCCTGTCTTCGAGAGCTAATTCAGCACGCTACTTTGATACTCGATGGTCCATGCAATAAATAAGAGAGACTTGCACGCTTCCCTCTTTTAAACTTGCAGAAAACGAAGATCTTTGTTGAATTGCCGCTATTTATCTTCTATAATAGGGATTTTCGATTATACAATTCTTTTGATTTTATCGACATAATAAAAAAAAGAACAAGGATTAACTTTTGTAAGTGAGGCCTATCACTTTCGCTGATATATTAATGTGATATGGAAGTATGACATAAAAATTAATCGTTCATAGTGGCGTAGCAATTTAAAAATTATAGAAGAGGTTCAAGTAGTCATTTTAAAATTAGTTGACCAGCTACAATTGCCAATAATTAATAAAATGGTTATGAGAATAATTAGTTTTTTCAAAATAAATACTGCACCAATATCACAAAATGAGGATTGCAGGATTTCAAAATTGTGAGTGCAGGAATTATATATATAAAATCCCTCCGTGTATAACGATTCCGGGATCAACCCATCCACGAGAAAAAACACTTATGATTACCAATTAACGATTAAACGCTTATATTTACCAATGATAAATTCCATTGTGAAAAGTTATCTCCGATTTTAAAGGCTATCAATTTTTTGTCCAATGCGAACGTTCCAGAGTCGTAATGGAGCGTTCTAATTTGCCAGATTTACAGTTTGAGCTGTAAATGACGTCACTACATTTTACTGTGCTTTGAAATCTTTTCCCTATTTGAAACACAATATTCACGCTGTTAAAAATGCGACTCATTTGCTGCAGCATCACTCCACCGCTTTTATAGAAAACGATTACTTTGCTGTGTTATGGAGCATTCTCATTGGTCATAAAAGAGACATTCTATAAAAGCTGTGGATTGACGCTGCAGTAAATGGGTCAAATGTTTAGCAGTATACTGTTAAAAATCTGCTGCATTTTGTTGCAATGCACTCCACCGCTCGTATATAATATATCTATTCCAACCAATGAAAAAGCTCTATTTCACGACCGAGTAACCGTTTTCTATACAAGCAGGGGAGTGCGTTGCAACTAAATGCAGCAGATTTTTTAAAAGTGCAATACGGTAAAGTAATAATTTTCTATAAAAGCTGTGTACACTGTTAAAAATTTGACCAATTTGCTGCAGCGTAAATCCACCGCTTATAGAAAATGGTTACTTTACTGTGTTATGGAGCATTCTCATTGGTCATAAAAGATATTTTCTATTAAAGCTGTGGAATGACGTTGCAGCAAATGGGTCAAAATTTTAACAGTGTAATGACGATGCAGCAAAACAGTCAAATTTTTAACAGTGTTTAATTAAAATTTTTTATTTAAGAAAAGCGGAGGTGCGTTTTAAATACAATATTGTTAGAATTTTTATATTCGTGTTGCTTTATTTATTTATTTATTTTTTTTTTTTTTTACAGCCGTGAATGAGTTCATTTTCACATAACAAATCACGATTGTTCACTCTTTGTTGTTGACATTTGTTTTCGATCTTATAAAGTATTCCCTAGGGCCTCCGTGGCTGAGCGGTTAAGACATCACGCCACTAATCGTGAGGTTGTGGGTTCGAATCCCACTGGCTCCATTGCACACACACTTTGTGTGGAGCTCCTGGTTGTACTTCTCGTGTGTTGTAATATTTCCTTGTGTGCTATCTCGTCCTTGTATATTGACGATGGCTTATAAGCAGGCTTCATGTCGAGCACACAAGTCAGATGTATGTTGTTCAATAAACAAACAAACAAACAAGTATTCTACAGATCATGTTAGTATACATGGCGCTACGCGCCATACACACTACAAATCTATCTCATGGAAAATGAGATGAGAGAGAGAACAAGTATTCCCTAGAGTTTCGAGACAAAAGCCTCCCTAACGGGTAGTAGCATACGTCTCAGTATTTGCCAACCAATCATATAAAGTATTTTCTTTTAAGTATTAGCTAATGGTATAAAATAGTTAATTCACAAATGTTTTAAAATAGCATTATTAATGCATGTTTTGCATTATTAATGCATGTTAATTTGCATGTTTTTTTGTGAAATAATTACTGTAATTTTGTGAGTGAAATTCATTAGCTGCATATTCTATGCTATTATTTTACCCATTCAATTAATAATTTGGATACCCTGGCATATCCGTCCGGAAATGGCCAAAATGGGAATTTTTTTTATACATTTTGGATATTTTTATTATTTTCTCTCAGTATTTTAAAATATTTTTTGGCTGTAGTTTCACAATGTATTCTTTTATATTTGATATTTTACCTTACTTTATTCTTTTAAAATTTATGCATTTACCATTTTATTCACTACAATCCTTCTCATCCAACAGATAATTTTGTTATAATTTTAAATGCAGATTTCTATTGAATTTTTTCCCCTCATGTTCAATCTTTGTATTTTTTCAAAATTGTTTAAGCCTAAAGTGGCTGTGATTGACCAAAGTTGTTGTAAGGTTTTATCATCCTTTTAAAAATGGAAACACGTCATTTTGACGGGCTATCTTCTAGTCCATCTAATATGGAGCTTATCTGATGAAGCTTGTGGTCGGCTAATATTCTAGATACTATTGGCCCTTTGTTGGCTAATGAGCGGGAATTTCTTATTGCGGGCCAAAGTAAGACAACATTTAGCCAATATTGGTCCAAGCATTTTGTGCTACTTGAGAAAGCAGAGGGTCATGGTTCATGGACTACTCTGCCTTAGGTAGCAAACACAATATTTTTTTACATTTTTTTGTAATCTTAATTCGTCCATCTCACATGCATGCGGAAATCGACCCGGAATAAATTCCAATTTTCAGTTGGCACTTTCATTTTCGGAACGGGTTTTAAAAATGAAAGTAACTTCATGAAAAATATCTGCAATCAAAATCGAAAAAGTACAGAAAGGGCGATGTGGAGAAGGACCTCAGCTATCCAATGAAAATAAATAAATAAATAAATAAATAAAACTGTCGTCGAAATGCAAATGAATTATTAGAAAATAACTTCCAAATAGGAATAACATTAACTCGCGAGCGTCTTCGCTCGCAGGGGCAGGAGCCTTTTCTCTAGTAGGTCTCCCAATATTTGTTACTTCACAAACAGAGACCATCATACTATTTTTCTTATTCGGCCAAAACGACGCCCGTGGCTTAAAACTCACTTTTCTAACTGTTATCAATACCGTTTCCGATTAGTCTGTCACCAGTTTCTTGCACCTATCTGTCCTCCTACCCAGCGCTGAAGTATATACATTCAGAAAATTTCTCCCCAAAATGAATTTTTCCTCAAGACATTTCATTATTAGACTTCACAATATACCGAGATTCTTTTGTCGCTGTATATCTTTCACTCCTCCAACATCTTTCTGCACCATCGCTCTGGAGGATACAAACTGGCAGAAAGAAATCCGTGTTTTCTCGTGCGTTGTGGCTGGGGTAGAGGATTCCGTTTTGTGATTTCTGTTTATAAATACACATTTTACAAAGAAGAAGAAGTGTAAATTTAATGGATATGTTTTCGAGGCATGTTTAATCAATTGTAAAAAAAAAAGAATAGAAGACAGATGCTATAGGTATAGAAAGAATACATCAGAGAGCATTTGCTATAACTAGGGAGAGTTATGTGGTAATCCATCAGAAGGTGTACAACATATACTATCGTATACTCAAAAATAAAACCCTGATTCTATTATCCTACTCAAGAAGCTATTATTCTGAAGTGTGATAATATAAAAATACTAATCAATTTTTCTTTTTCTAGCCCTGCTTTCATTCTATTGTCTTCTTTCTACTGTATATAGTTCAAGAACCTACCGCACAAAACCCTAAGCCATCGAACAGAAGAAAAATTCCTTTATATTTTGGAAGAGTATATTCAATAGGGTAATCTAATCCTCCATGTCTGCCGGAAGTGAAGGGGTGCATAAGCCAAAAATTGATACCACTGGTGGTTGACTCGTAGGTCTATCATTGTGTTTGCCGTACAATCAAAAGTATGAAAACACGGAAAACTGGGTTCAGGAAAACATAATGCTAAGTCTACGAGTCAACCAATAGTGGTATTCATTTTTGGCTTATGCACCACCTTGCTTCCGACAGTGATTCCCCTATGACTATTCTTCCACAATATAAAGGATTTTTTCTTGTGCTCGATGACTTAGGGTTTTGTGCGGTCAGTTCTCGGACTAAAAGTGCTATTACACGTGCGCTGCTGCAGGCGTCAAATCGCAGGCGACTCCATGTTATCCTATGGGATCAGGGGAGTCGCTTGGTTAGCGCGCGATTCTTTTGTGTCGGAGCGTCTTTGACGCCTGGAACAAATCGAGTCGCCAGTAAGAGCCAATCAAATGCTTGGAAATCCAAATGATGCTAAAGACTTCTCGAACAGCCAATGAAATGCTACGAAAACGAAAAAACGCAGGCAATTTTTGTCGCTTGCAGTTTTTAAAGTGCTATTACATGTAAAAATTGCAAGCGACAAAAATCACCTGCGTTTTTCCGTGTTCTTAGCATTTCATTGGCTGTTCGAGAAGAGTCTTTACCATCATTTGGATTTCCAAGCATTTGATTGGCTGTTGCCGGCGACTCGCTTCGTTCCACGCGTCAAAGACGCTCCGACAAAAGAGAATCGCGCGCTACCAAGCGACTCCCTTGGTCCCATAGGATTACATGGAGACGCCTGCGATTTGACACCTGCATCAGCGCACGTGTAATAGCACCTTTACGTGTAACAGCTCTTTAATAGATACTATATATATATATTTTTTTTTCTTTAGATTCTATTTTTTTTTATTCAAAATGTATATGCATAAAGGTAAACTCCGTCCTAACCCGACTATGCGCATTTGTTGATGAGATTACATTTTACCTCTTTAGCTTGCCCCCCGCTCATAAACACGAGACTTTCTGATGTATTTTTTACTAAACTTTTAAATACAAAAGGCATATAAAATTTGTCAGTCCAAGTATTGCAGCGATTTGAAATCGAATAGCGTTTTCACTTTTTTTTTTCAATAGAGAAATAACTTTCGAGTTAAAAGCGATTCTTGTCACTGGACGACATGTATTTCCCTTTCTCGTGTTCGTCGTGCTTTCTCCTGTTTCCACGATGTTGTGCTGCGATTTCTCGATTTTTAATTCAAAATGTCCATTTTGATGGTATTTTTCGACAGATTTTCTGTTTTCACAAAAAAATGGGAAAAGGCAAGATCTATCAGATCTAGCCATAGCGGGAGATCTTCCCAGATCTCCCGCTTCGAAAAATTCGGTTCAAAAAGCAAACTTTGACTGCATATTTTGTAATATTTTCTGACTTTATCAAAAATCGTCAAGCAGTGCACATTGTGTAGTTTCTGAATAGGAGAATTTGCCAGTTTGATCATTTTTGCTCTCAAATGCACCAAACTTTCAAAATCTCTTATTTAGAAACTACATTATGTGCCGTGTTTGTCGATTTTTTTGGTAAATGTAGAAAATATTGCAAAAAATGCTGTCAAAGTTGCCAGTTTGAACAGAAATTTCCGAACCTGAAGATTTAGGAAAAAAAAATGAAATGATCGAACTGAGAAAATAATTGTTTATAAATCAAATTCTAATGAATTCAGCGAAAAATGACATCACATATACCTTATCTTATACACACACATACATCACATCTTATGCATCACTTCAAAAATCATCTCAGCAAGTTTCATGTTTGTACTTTCAAAAATGAGTCTGAGAATGTATTGGAAAATTTCGAGCTGTTGAAGGTAGAATTCAGCAACTGAACTCCTCTGCTCAGCAAGCGCAAAACATTTTGACATTTCATTTTTTTTTACGGAAGGATATAAAATTGGAAGACCTGTCTATGGAAGAGATTTGGAATCGTACTGCGTTTTATTTATTTGTTTATTTAAGGTACCCTGGGGTAATAACGCCACGTTAAGGTTCTACCAATTTTCACGGCTCAGTTTTAGATTGTATTTTTCAAACAAATATATGATTTGGTACAGCAACTTCATTGACTATCTATATAAAAAAAATAATTTAACAGATATGTATTCATAAAATGTAATGGCGTGATTTCTTGACCAGTGCTATTTGGCGTTATTACCCACCTATATGGATAACAACGCCATGCAAACAAAACTATGAAATAAGATGGAATAATGGCATGTAGATTGCCCAATTCGAAAAATACAAACTCTACAAACTTAGAAATTGACAAATTGCATTCTAAGCTATTGAAAATGTTCAATTTTTTGTGAAAGTGTAAGAAAATTAAAGGTGTGGTGTGTGTGTGGGAGGGGGGGGATGAAGCACAAGAATATCAGACCGTGAGCTTCTTTTTACTTAAAAAGAACCGCTTAAATATAATTATTAGAAACATTGCACAGTTTTAACCGTGTTTATTTGAATCAGTATTTAGGATGTAGCTCGGCCACTGTAGGGAAACAACCGGGGTATTAATGCCAAGGATTGGCGTTATTACCCCGTTATAGTTATTGCGCTTTGCATTTTAAATTACAAATTATCTCGAGAAGATATCCAAAATCTTCAACAACATTTTGGAAGTCCATGAAATGTACTACAAATTTATGTAATTAACAAAGTATTTCCGGATAAAAAAAAAAATAGTCTTCACATCACAAAACTTATCTTGCAAATTTTAGATCAAGCGTTAATTTTAGTTGCTTGTAAAAACGATAAGACCTAAAAATGAAACAAATTAACTTGAAGCTGTTTTTTGCGATTTATATGACTCAAAACCCTTCTGCGCAGAGCACATGGGTGTCATTTACCAGATTATTTCATAATTATGCATAATATTAGCACTTGGCGGTATTACCCCGCCTGGCGTTATTACACCAGACCACCTTATTTTATCAATAAACTACCTATTGAGTTATAAATAATTTTGATCACGTGACAAACACATTTTTCATCCCTGTTTGAGCAGTTATTCTTCTTTTGAGCCCAAATTTGGTTGAAAACGACCACTTTGGCACTATTTTCTAAAGTATTTGTTGCGTTTGCAAAAAAAGCGGAAAATGAGTGCGATTAGATAGCTTCTGAACAACAGCACCTGCTAGTTTTATGCATTTCCGAACAAAAATAAATGAAAACTCATGTCACAAAGTTGCACTTTCGGAAGGGTGTATTCCAATCCAAACTACTTATTTTCTGATTTATTTTTAAATTCACGTTTGCTCTCGAACGCTTCAAACCGGCAAATTCTCTTATTTAGAAAGCACACAATGTGCCGTGCTTGTCGATTTTTAGGTAGCTTTCATTACAAAAAGTAAAAAGCTACCTATTGCAGCCGTCCGGAGGAAAGCACTTCCGGAAAATTTTGGTATATTTTCACCGATCATGACCCCCAGACCCCAAAACCACCCTCCGTTCAAATGTTGACATATATATATATATATATATATATAACCATATATATATATATATATATATATATATCTGATTTTTGTCATGCGATAACTAACGTATTTATGAACCGATTTGAATGAAACTTGGTATGTACATAGTACATATAAATGTCTCGACCGAGTTCGTTGGTCAGCATCATCCGCCATTTTGTTTCAAAATGGCGGCCATTTTAAATTTTTTTAAAAATTTTAAATTTAAAATTAAATGCGAAAAAATCAAAATTTGAAAAATATTTTTCTTTTACGTGTTAAAACTTAAAACAACGATTCCAGAACACTTTTTATTTTGTCTATATCTTACAAAATGATTGAGTTATAGCACTTTGAATTTTTCTTATGGCTGACATTTTGAAACGATCTGATTTTTGTCACGTGATAACACGCGTATTTATGAACCGATTTCAATGAAACTTGGTATGTATATAGTGCATACAAATGTCTCAACCGAGTTCGTTGGCCAGCATCATCCGCCATTTTGTTTCAAAATGGTGGCCATTTTAAATTTTTTAAAAAATTTAAAATTTAAAATTAAATTTGAAAAAATCAAAATTTGAAAAATATTTTTCTTTTACGTGTTAGAACTTAAAACAAAAATTCCAGAACACTTTTTATTTTGTCTATATCTTACAAAATGATTGAGTTATAGCACTTTGAACTTTTCTTATGGCTGACATTTTGAAACGATCTGATTTTTGTCACGTGATAACACGCGTATTTATGAACCGATTTCAATGAAACTTGGTATGTACATAGTACATACAAATGTCTCGACCGAGTTCGTTGGCCAGCGTCATCGGACATTTTGTTTCAAAATTGTGGCTATTTTAAATTTTTTAAAAATTTAAAATTTAAAATTATATGCGAAAAAATTAAAAGTTGAAAAATATTTTTCTTTTACGTGTTAAAACTTAAAACAACGATTCCAGAACACTTTTTATTTTGTCTATATCTTGAAAAATGATTGAGTTATAGCACTTTGAATTTTGCTTATGGCTGACATTTTGAAACGGTCTGATCTGAACGATCCATCATGTTGCTTTAAAATGGCATACACTTTATGATATCGTGGAGTTTGGCGACTCTCTAAATCGCTTAAAATAAAACCAGGTTGAATAAAAGATGACTAATTTCTAAAAATTCCTATTAATATTCAGTCTTGAGAAAAACTAGTATGCAATCTTATAAAATCACTAATTTTATAAGATTATTTCCACTAATTTGAGCTTAGTATTTTTGAACAATGTAACTTACTTTAAAATAAATAAATAAATATATAAGTATATGAAAGCTACCTCTTCCTCCCGGCATTGCCGGAAGGACTTTTTTAATAGAGGCAGAAAATATTACAAAATATGTTGCCAAAGCTGGCACTTTGAACCGAATTTTCCGAAGCAGAATATCTAAGAACGAAAAAAAATGGTCATATTGAGAAAATAATTGTTAATAAATCAAATTCTAATGAATTGAGCGAAAAATGAAATCACACGGCACCTTATAAATCTCTTCAAAAATCACCTCAACAAGTTTCATGTTTTTATTTTTAAAAATGGGTCTGAAAATGTATTAGAAAATTTCGAGCTGTTGAGGGTGGAAAAAAGGCCTCAAGTAAGATTTCCTAGCTTTGTAGCGCCACAAATAGATTGGTCTATTTGTTTTATCTTTATTCACTGAAAATTGATGACAGAGCATTAAAATTATATAATATATTACCAAAAGGACAAAATATTGAATGCATGTCACAATTCTTTAGCTTCAATTTCTTGTTCACAGCTGCCCTCCCACACAGCTCCGAAATCTATATACAGATACAGCCTGCAAGCAAAATACTCCCAGAAAAGAATTTTTCCACAAAGCATTTCAATACTTAGACCCCACAATGCACTCCGTTCCCCTGTCGCTATATATCTTTCGCTATTCCAACTCACCATCTTTCTTCACCATCCAACCGTTCGCTCTTGAGGTTCCAATCTGGTAGAAAACCGCGCTCACTCGTGCGTTATGGATAAAGTAAGGGGGCGCCTTCTGTATTTTTCACACTCTGGAACTAACTGAAAAGATTCGAGGGCCACTTTTATGCCGGAAACTTTTATTTTTATCGCTCGAAATGTAATGCGATAGTCGAAGCTTTGCTTTTGGCCTCAAAAAAGGCTTTTTGAAAACGTGAATTATAGTATCGGTTATTTTATGATGCTATCTACGCTATAATGATATGGGGTAATATGTAGCGCAGAAGCTGGGGCATTTTGTTACATAGTGTGATGAATGCCACTATAGTGGGGTTGTTAATGCTTATGATTGTTGGATCTTTTTTTATAAAGCTGGTCAGGTTATGACATGGGCATAAGGGACATTGATCCAGAACTACCCCCTTCAGTTTGGAAAACTAAAAAATAATTGCCAGTTGAATTTCTTTATTTACATAGTTTCATGTTGTACAACAGCAAGATATTAAAACTAATTCAGGAAAAATCACATCTAAAAAATGCTCAGTCACGTGTGTATTTAAAAGTTAAACAACATTTTTTCTTATTTTCTGAAACATCTTTTGCGTTTGTCAAAAAAAAAAAAAAAAAAAAAAAAAAAAAAAAAAAAAATGGAAAACGTCTTTTTTAACATAATTTCTAGGAACGAATCTCTGCCGTTTTCACGTGCTTCCAGAGAAAAACAAATTTAAAAATTGTGTTGCAAAATAGCTCCTTTTGAGTTTAGAAGAGCCTTAAATCCTCTAAGCGACATCAAGGTTTACAGATTATATATTATATTCAACAGTCATTTCCAAAACAAAATGAACTTCATTTTTGTTAGACGTCATGATGAATGCATTTTTTCCGTTAAAAGTATTACTGAGAAGTTTTTCAAACATTCCTTTTTTTCCAAACATAGAATGTTCATAATATAATAATTTTTAGATAGCAATCGCTTTATTTGGCCGTGAATATCTCACATTTACATATGATGATTTTTTTTTAATTGGTTTATTGTTATTATCATCATATTATTGTTATTTTGCAGTGCTGTTGATTCATTGGAAATTCCTCTGGTGATGCATATAGAAATAATTGTTTTAATTAAAAGTAATGCAGTTTCGCTTATGTCCACGCAAACTGTATATACACCCAGAGAAAAATACTGTTGAATCAACAAAAATTTGTTTGGTCCAACAAATCTCTCTGTTTAAATATGGGTCAATGGAAATTTTGTTTGAATAAACAAAAAATATTGTTGATTTTTTTTTCTTTTCAATTTTCTGTCCATAATTTTCATCCGAAATGCATAATAACGTAATAATAACATCGTTAATCCGTCTGAATTTGAAAAGTTTTTATTATCCAAAAATTATGTTAATCCTTTATAGCTATATAAGTCAAACAAAATTACGTGAGAGAGTTTATGGCAACTGCACACCAATTTAATTTTTGCAAAAACAACAAAGTTTTGTTGGAGTTGCAAATTGCAAATACAAGACTTTAGTAAGACTCAAATAAAATTGATGAAATTTTGTTAAAATTTTATAAGAGTGTTAACAATATATATATATTTTTTTTCTTTTTGTCTGAGAAACAAAACCGAAAACCGATTTTTTATTTTAAATAAAAAAATCGCTTAAAACAACCAAAATATACTCAAGAAAATATGTTTTGTAGTTTTATTAACTCTTTTCTCTGGGTTTATGCGTAAATTGTTTTCTTAATGCTGAAATTAAATAAAAAGGTACCAAGTATCAAAAATAGACTCAAAACGGATTGCCTTATTAAAGAAAGGTTCCCAAACTGTGGATCCCGATTGATGTTTTTCTTAGTCGCAGAATGATTGCTCATTTTTCCAAAAATATATCATAAAATATATCATTAAAGCCATCTGCAAAGCAAATCTAACAAAAATATCAGTGTCAAACTTTTAGAGTTAAAAGTCGTCACGAATAGTGAATAAAGAACTTCATGAAAAGACAATGTATTAATAAAATTATGTAGACAGCGACTTGAGCCTGGAATTAACAGGTTTCAAACCCGATATATAGACGCTTGTCAGTGCAAAATGTATTCGAAAAACTGATTTCTGACCTTCAACAGCTCAAAAATTTCCGATACATTTTCAGACTCATTTTTAAAAGTAGAAACATGAAACTTGCTGGGGTGATTTTTGAAGTCATGTATGAGATGTCGTGTGACGTCATTTTTCGCTCAATTCATTAGAAATTGATTTATAAACAATTTTTTTCTCAGTTCCATCATTTTTCCGCTCCCTAGGTCTACAGGTTCCGGAAATTTCTGTTCATATTGGCATTTTTGGCAGCATATTTTGCAATATTTTCCACATTGACCAAAAAATCGACAAACGCGGCACATTATGTAGTTTCTAACTAAGAGAATTTGAAAGTTTGGTGCATTTGAGAGCAAAAGTAATTTAAAAATAAATCTGAAAATAAGCGGTTTTGATCGGAATACACCCTTAAGGTACACAAAATCTTTAAAAATGAGAAGTAATTATTTTTGTACGGACACTTTCGCGCTATCTAATCACAGATTTCTTTGATTAACCCTTTGCACTCCGTTGTCGGCGACATCTCCCTTCCTTGCAAAAATTCAGCAGTAATAAAGGAAAATAAAATTTGTCTTATTTAATCAGAGCATTTTTGAAATTGTGTACCTGAAAGAAATTTCTTATAAAAAATGGTGCCGACCGAATAAAATTTACGTAATGACGCTAGTTGCTTGGTACCCATACTCAAGTTGACGTGGAGTGCAAAAGGTTAAACAATGGCAATGATAAAAATAGTTTAAAAAAATTACAATTTTGAAAAACTGATGCCAAGAAATTAAAATAAGTGTAAAAGATGATCTCCCGAAGGGATTGATGAAGGTAATTTTTCATTCATACTTAAAGACAATTATGTTTTATAATTATACTGCGTCGTTAAGATTATTCACATTTGGAATGCTTAGTTTTATTTTCGTACATATACTTCGTATAAAAACCGACACATGCATATAATTTTAACTCTTCCCATGATAGACTATACAAAAACTCATAGACAGGGAGGCGACTGCATAGATCTTCACCTCTTCGGGTTGACGACTGAAATTCCGGGATTAGACATAAATCGACTGGCATATTAAAATGCAATTAGTTTGCCAAGTCATATCTTGGTGGAAAACATTTGCAAATCCGATTTTAGTGGTTGACTGGTATGTTTACCTGTGTGCTTTCCGGCTTTCAGTCCTCCATGTTTTTATATATCTGGATGCAAGAAAACACAATGGTAAATCTACCAGTCAACCACTAAAATCGGATTTACAGGTAGTTTCCACCAAGATATGACTTGGCAGACCGACTGCGTTTTAATATGCGAATCGAATTTTAACTAATCCTTGAATTACAGCCATCAACCCAATGAAAGATAATTTGTTTAGTCTTGTCCCCACTCTATCACATATCCCCTTCGAGACGTTATTGAATCGCGAAAATAATCGGATTAAATAAGGCAACATTTACTGAAAAAACTTACTGGTGAGAATAGTAAAGTATTCTAAGTACATTATGCGGCACGCATACCGGTCGCTCGTTCCCAAGGGAATACACCTACGTATTCAACGTTTATTTCAATTCAAATTCTTTATTTTCTGATTTATTTTTTAATTAATTTTTACTCTCAAACGCATCAGACTAGCAAATTCTCTTATTCCAGAAGCTACAGAAGGTGCCGTGCTTGTCGATGTTTTGATAAATGAAGTAAATATCGCAAAAACTACTGTCAAAAGTGGCATTTTGAACCGATTTTTTCAGAGCGGGAGATCTGGGAACGAAAAAAAGGGCCACACTGAGAAAATGAACTGTCCATAAATCGAATTCTGATGAATATTGAGGAAAAGTGAAATCACACGGCCTCCTATACATCTCTTTAAAAATCACCTCAGCAAGTTTCATGTCTTTACCATTAAAAATGAGTCTGAAAATGTATCGAAAAATTTCGAGTTGTTGAGGGTGGAAAAATTTGGTGAGGTGATTTTTGAAGAGATATATAAGGGGCCACATGACTTCATTTTTCACTCAATTCGTTAGAACTGGGTTTATAAACAATTATGTTCTGAGTTTGACCTTAATTTTCGTTCCCAGCTCTCCCGCTCTAAAAAACACGGTTCAAAACGCCATCTTTGACAGTATTATTTGCAATATTTCCTGCCTTTATCAAAACATCGAAATTCACGGCACATTCTAAAATTTAAAACTAGTCGTTGGGGGCCACCGTAATACTTACCCATCATGGATATGTAATCTATAATAATAAAGAGAGAAGGATGTTTGTCTGTCAGCGCTGTTCTGAAGAGACTGCAGCACGTAGAGTTACAAAATTTGGAGGAAAGGTACTTTTTTATATCTAGTTTTGCACCTCGAAGCCCGATTTTCGATTTTTTGTTTAGATTTTTTAAAATAATTTTTTAGGCGATTTTTAGCGTTATTTTTGCGGTTTTATCCCATTAGTGAAAGGAATACGGTTTCATTCTTTTAACCCAAAATAGCAATTTTTTTTCTCTTTTCAACAAAGTTTATTCGGAATTTGTACATCGATTTTTGAATTTTTAATGCGATTTTTAGTGTTTTTTCTCATTTTGCGGCTATTTTTTGAGATTGATAAAAAGAAAATCGTTTTAAACTTTTAGACTAATGCCCTAAATTTTGTGTTTGTTACGATTTTTAGATTTTAACGATTTTTAATGCGATTTTCAATGCGATTTTTAACGTTTTTTAAAGATTTTTGCGTTTAGCATCTATTTTTTTCACAGTTGTTCTATCAAAAAATTGAGCTGTTGAGAATGCAATAAGTAGTATTTTTTTGTGAAATCTACCTAAAATGTCAAAAATTTAGGTACCTATTTTCGAATAGCATTTTCATAAACTATCTTAAATTCTCGCTTAAGACCGCTACCCCCTCGAGTTATATATCACCTGATAGCTTATTTAACAGGGTATGGTTTTGATAAAGTTTTTGAAGAATAGAGTGCTCTACCTGGTGGTGGAAAATGAAACTAATAGAAAGCTATTTTTTTTAATCTATAATAATAAAGAGACAAGTTTGTGCGTGTGTCAGCGCTGTTCTGAAGAGTCTGCTGTACGTAGAGTTACAAAATGTGGAGGGAAGGTACTTTTATACATGTAGTTTTGCACCTCGAAGCCCGATTTTCAATTTTTTGATTAGATTTTTTTTATAATTTTTTTAGGCGATTTTTAGCGTTCTTTTTGCAGTTTTATCCCATTAGTAAAAGAAATACGGTTTCATTCTTTTAACCCAATATAGCAATTTTTTTCTCTTTTGAGCAAAGTTTATTTGGAATTTGTACAGCGATTTTTGAATTTTTAACGAATTTTTAATGCGATTTTTTGTGTTTTTTCTCATTCTGCCTTTTTTTTTTGAGATTGATAAAAAGAAAACCGTTTCAAACTTTTAGCCCTAAATTTTGTGTTTGTTACGAATTTTAGATTTTAACGATTTTTAAGGCGATTTTCAATGTGATTTTTAACGCTTTTTCAAGATTTTTTGCGTTTAGCATCTAATTTTTTCATAGTTGTTCTATCAAAATCTTGAGCTGTTGAAAATGCAATAAGTATTTTTTTTTTTTTTTTTTTTTTTGCGAAATTCACCTAAAATGTCAAAAATTTAGTTACCACTATTTTCGAATAGCAATTTCATAAAATATCTTAAATTCTTGCTTAAGACCGCTACCCCCTCGAGTAATATATCACCTGATAGGTTGTTTAACAGAGTATCGTTTTGATAAAGTTTTTGAAGAATAGAGCCCGCTAGCTGGTGGTTAAAAATGGAACTAACAGAACGCGATTTTGTTACAATTTGGAAATATAACAATGTGATTTATTTAAAATTTTAAAATGGCTTATAATACATGATAAAAAATGTAAACAAAGAATGGTGTGACACATTTCAGGGTGCGTGAAAGGAAGGGCGTGAACAAAATTAGGAAATGTAATAAGGAAATCTGTTTTACACTTTAAGGTAGTTTATAACGCATGTTAAAATTTTTAAAGTACTGGCGATGCTCTGGAGAGACCGCTGCACGAATTAATATATGGAATTTTACACCTTGAAGTCCAATTTTCAGTTTTTTTTATTTAATTCATATGCGAATTTTAGTGGGTTTCGGGGCGATTTTTCCACATTAGCGAAAAGGAAAGCGGTTTCATTCTTTTGACCTAAATTAGTGAATTTTGTTCTCTTTTCAATATAATTTATTTGGATTTCGTGCAACGATGTTTGGATTTTTAGTGAATTATTTAATGTAAATTTTGGCGCTATTATTCGACATTAGTAAAAGAAATTTTGCTTAACTTTCAGGCTGATGTATTAAATTTTAGCTATTAAGATTTATGAATTTCAGCTAATTTTAATGAGATTTTTTGCGTTTGATGTCGGATTTTTGTCATTCATGAGATATTTTCAATTACAACGTTTTAGTTTTACCCTATTAAATTTCGACCCCTGTGATTTTTTAATATTAGTGATTTTTAATGCACTTTTCAATGCAATTTTCAGAAATTTTTCGAGTTTTATGGTGATTTTTTTTGTATTCGGAAGTAAAAATTGATTTCAAATTTTTAATCTAATATAATTTTAGAGATTTTTAACGCGATTTTTCAAGAATTGTTGTGTTCCGTGTCGATTTTTTATTATCTATAAACTATGTTATAAACTACCTTAAAGTGTAAAACAGATTTCCTTATTACATTTCCTAATTTTGTTCACGCCCTTCCTTTCACGCACCCTGAAATGTGTCACACCATTCTTTGTTTACATTTTTTATCATGTATTATAAGCCATTTTAAAATTTTAAATAAATCACATTGTTATATTTCCAAATTGTAACAAAATCGCGTTCTGTTAGTTCCATTTTTAACCACCAGCTAGCGGGCTCTATTCTTCAAAAACTTTATCAAAACGATACTCTGTTAAACAACCTATCAGGTGATATATTACTCGAGGGGGTAGCGGTCTTAAGCAAGAATTTAAGATATTTTATGAAATTGCTATTCGAAAATAGTGGTAACTAAATTTTTGACATTTTAGGTGAATTTCGCAAAAAAAAAAAAAAAAAAAAAAAATACTTATTGCATTTTCAACAGCTCAAGATTTTGATAGAACAACTATGAAAAAATTAGATGCTAAACGCAAAAAATCTTGAAAAAGCGTTAAAAATCACATTGAAAATCGCCTTAAAAATCGTTAAAATCTAAAATTCGTAACAAACACAAAATTTAGGGCTAAAAGTTTGAAACGGTTTTCTTTTTATCAATCTCAAAAAAAAAAAGGCAGAATGAGAAAAAACACAAAAAATCGCATTAAAAATTCGTTAAAAATTCAAAAATCGCTGTACAAATTCCAAATAAACTTTGCTCAAAAGAGAAAAAAATTGCTATATTGGGTTAAAAGAATGAAACCGTATTTCTTTTACTAATGGGATAAAACTGCAAAAAGAACGCTAAAAATCGCCTAAAAAAATTATAAAAAAAATCTAATCAAAAAATTGAAAATCGGGCTTCGAGGTGCAAAACTACATGTATAAAAGTACCTTCCCTCCACATTTTGTAACTCTACGTACAGCAGACTCTTCAGAACAGCGCTGACACACGCACAAACTTGTCTCTTTATTATTATAGATTAAAAAAAATAGCTTTCTATTAGTTTCATTTTCCACCACCAGGTAGAGCACTCTATTCTTCAAAAACTTTATCAAAACCATACCCTGTTAAATAAGCTATCAGGTGATATATAACTCGAGGGGGTAGCGGTCTTAAGCGAGAATTTAAGATAGTTTATGAAAATGCTATTCGAAAATAGGTACCTAAATTTTTGACATTTTAGGTAGATTTCACAAAAAAATACTACTTATTGCATTCTCAACAGCTCAATTTTTTGATAGAACAACTGTGAAAAAAATAGATGCTAAACGCAAAAATCTTTAAAAAACGTTAAAAATCGCATTGAAAATCGCATTAAAAATCGTTAAAATCTAAAAATCGTAACAAACACAAAATTTAGGGCATTAGTCTAAAAGTTTAAAACGATTTTCTTTTTATCAATCTCAAAAAATAGCCGCAAAATGAGAAAAAACACTAAAAATCGCATTAAAAATTCAAAAATCGATGTACAAATTCCGAATAAACTTTGTTGAAAAGAGAAAAAAAATTGCTATTTTGGGTTAAAAGAATGAAACCGTATTCCTTTCACTAATGGGATAAAACCGCAAAAATAACGCTAAAAATCGCCTAAAAAATTATTTTAAAAAATCTAAACAAAAAATCGAAAATCGGGCTTCGAGGTGCAATTTCGTGCAACGATGTTTGGATTTTTAGTGAATTATTTAATGTAAATTTTGCCGCTATTATTCGACATTAGTAAAAGAAATTTTGCTTAACTTTCAGGCTGATGTATTAAATTTTAGCTATTAAGATTTATGAATTTCAGCTAATTTTAATGAGATTTTTTGCGTTTGATGTCGGATTTTTGTCATTCATGAGATATTTCCAATTACAACGTTTTAGTTTTACCCTATTAAATTTCGACCCCTGTGATTTTTTAATATTAGTGATTTTTAATGCACTTTTCAATGCAATTTTCAGAAATTTTTCGAGTTTTATGGTGATTTTTTTTATATTCGGAAGTAAAAATTGATTTCAAATTTTTAATCTAATATAATTTTAGAGATTTTTAACGCGATTTTTCAAGAATTGTTGTGTTCCGTGTCGATTTTTTATTATCTATAAAGAATTTCCTTTTACTACGTGATTATCCTGTCGACCAATTTCGCCAAATTATATTAATCGTGAAACAAGCCAAATTATGCAAATAGATGTAATTCTTATGTTAAATAATGATAGAAGAGATAATTTAGAAAAACATTAATACAAATACACATAAAAATAAGAAGTAAAAACCACTTGATGACGTAACAAACATATGTAACATGTTTAATGTCAAGTGAATATGGAATTTACGATCCGCCATTATTGTAGTTTAATCTTATGCTTTGATTCAGATAGTTTTTGGTCAACCGGATAATCAAATAGTTCAGATTTCCGATTAGAATGTTTTATCCGTTTGATGAAATTCTGATTACTGCGATTTAAAAAATAACTAGCAATATTTAGTGCATTTTTCAATGCGTTTTTAATGAACTTTTTAATGCGATTTAGTACTAATTTTTTCGATCCCCACCACAGTGGTGTTTTAACAATTAACAAATTATTTTGGTTTCAAACTTTTAGCCTAATATAGTAAATTTCACCATTTACTTTTTTTTTTTTTTTTTTTTTGTCGATTTTCAATGTGATTTTTGATATATTTTGTGTTCTGCGTCGATTTTTTTGTAATTCATGTAAAAAAGAATGGTTGCTACGTTTTACACGACTAGAATATTTTTTTATTCACGAGATGTATTTACATTTAGCGATTCTTAATGAATTATTCAATGGTTTTGTATTGGTTTTTTGAATCTCACAGCTATTTTTTTGAAATTTCGAAAAGGAAATTAATTTCAAACATTTACACTTCATTTACGAATTTTGAAATTTAGTGATATTTTAATACAATTTTTAGCAATGTTTTTATTATTTCTCACGCTTTGCGCTGATTTTTTCATTCGTATTTAAGAAATAATTCAGATTACACTATTTTACTCTATTAATGTATATGTTGTCCCCCGCTATTCTTAAATTTGAAACGATTTGTAATGAATTTTTGAATACAATTTTTAGATGTTTTCGAGTCCACGGCGATTTTTTCACAATTGGAAAAGAAATTTTTAAATAATTTGTAGCTCAATGTAGTAAATTTTGACATCAATGATTCAGATTTTTTGTGTATTTTCATAAAATGTTTAGCAAGTTTTGTGTCGATATTTTTTAACTAATGAAAGAGTTGTTTTGTCCCATTATGGTAAATTATATCCGCAGGAATTTAATATAAATGTTTATCTTACTATGGCAAATTTTGTCCGGATTTTTGAATTTTACTGATTTTTAATCTGTTTTATAGCGATTTTTCAAGTTCTGTGACAGTTGTTGACATCGGTAAAAGAATTTCGGTTTCTAACTTTTAGCATAAATATAGTACAATTTGTTCTCCACGCTTTTATGAATTTTGCCAATTTTTAATGCGATATTCAATGTAATTTTTAGTTAGTTTGGGGGATTTTAGGTGTTCCGTGTTGACTTTTTCTTATTCATGAACGATTTCCGATTACAATATTTTCGACTGAATATTAAATTTTTACAGCCGTGACTTTTAAATATTCAGCGATTATCAATATAGTTTTCGATACGATTTTTAGCCATTTTTTTTAAGTTCCTTGGCAATTTTCTGCCATTCAGAAACCAAGTTTGATATCAAACATTTTGTTTAATGTAGTTACGTTTCGAATGCAATGTTTTATCTCTTAATATGATTTTGGCGTTCCATGCCTACATTTTGTAATTTATGAATGATTTCGATCATAACCCCCCCCCCCCGGCCTGCCCTAATATTATTTTTTTAAGCATTGACTTCCAAATATTTAGCTATTTTTAATGCTATTTTCAATGTAATTTTTAGCCATTCTTCAAGTTCCGTGGCGATTTTTTTACATCCAGAAATCGATTTCGATTTCAAACTTTTTGGCTAATTTCTTGGTTACAATATTTTATATTATAACAGTGAATTTTTACCCTAGGGATTTTTTAATGTTTTACGACTTTCATTACAATTTTCAATGCAATTTTTAGGCTTTCTCAGTCTTTTTTTTTTTTACATTTTTGAAAGGAATTCGATTTTAAATTTCTAGACTAATAAGAGTTTGGTTTCAAACTTTTATCCTTTACGGTAATTGTTTTGCTCTCTTATTTTGATCTATAGCAATTTTTAATGCAGTATGCCTTTTTTTTTTTTTGAGTTTACGGCGATTTTTTTCAGATACGGAAAAGGAATTCGGTTTTTTATTTCTTCGCTAATATGATAAATTTTCTCCTGTGCGATTAAAGATTTTTATTGCGATTTTTTAGCATTTTTTTTTCGTATTTCAATGCTTTTTACATTATTAAATTAATTAGATTCAAAACATTTATCCAAGTAGAGTAAATTTTGAGTTCCGTGATTTTTGAAATTTTTGCCATTTTTAAAGCGATGTTTACGTTTCTTCGCGACCCGCTTCGATTTTTTAGAGGTTCAATTTTTGGCCGAATTTATTAAATTCTTATCTCTTTTCTTCAAAGTTTATTCGAATTTTGAAACACAATTTTTGAATTTTGTTTTATATTTTTATGAGATTTTTAATGTTTTTTGCGATTTGTAAGATTTTTCCACATTAGTAAAATTAATCCAACTTCAGTTTTCTAGCCCATCTCTTTTCAACGAAGTTTAGACGAAATTCGAGCAGCATTTTTTAAATTTTTCGAGGTTTTTATTATGATTTTTAAGATTTTTTCGCAATTCTTGCTATTTTTTGATGAACCCGGGCAACGCCGGGCAGAACAGCTAGTATGAAAATAAAACGTGTGAAAACTATTTATACAATGCATTGCAATTCATAAACAAAATTTAAATATTGTTAATATACATAGTAATGCTCTATTAATGAATTGCTAATGTACCAATTTCGACAAATTATATAAAACGCCAAACTACTCAAGTAGTACCAAACTGCGTAAAAGAAACATCCTTATAACTCCAAAAATAATAATTTTATTAGCTAACAATTAACTGCGTCGGATTAAGCGTCTCATTTCCAATTAAAATATACCTCTGAATTGAAATTTGAATGAAATACAGGGTCATGAAAAATCGAAGATTGTGGAAAACAGGATTACAAATATCTCGGCAACCAATAATCCGATCGACTTCGTTCTATATGCAAATTTTGTTTTATTGCCTTTTACGTTCATTCCTTAGAACAAAAAAATTCGAAAATTTTTATATACCTTTCATCAGAACGAATTTTTCGAGAGTCCGAAAAAAATAGTTCCGGATCATCGAGGTTGCTGATATTAAATAGGCTTCGTCCCATTATTACATACTAACTACATACAAAATTTCAAGTCTCTATCTCAATTTGTTCGGGAGATAGAGCGTTTGCAGACAGACAGACAGACGGACGGCAATTTTTTTTACTTACCCATCATACGTAGTATAGGGTAAGTCTTGCAATCGTTTTGAAAATCGAAAAAACTTTTTTGACGGATTTACATGTTTTAGATAGTGGAGATTTCGAAAAACAGATTTTTAGAAAAAATTTTTTGCCGTCCGTCTGTCTGTCTGTCTGTCTGTCTGTAAATGCTCTATCTCCCGAACAAATTGAGATAGAGACTTTAAATTTTGTATGTAGTTAGTATGTAAGAATGGGACGAAGCCTATTTAATATCACAAACCTCGATTATCCGGAACTATTTTTTTCGGACTCTCGAAAAATTCGTTCTGATGAAAGGTATATAAAAATTTTCGAATTTTTTTGTTCTAAGGAATGGACGTAAAAGGCAATAAAATAACACACATTTTGCATATAGAACACAGTCGATCGGATTATTAGTTGCCGAGATATATGTAATCCTGTTTTCCACATTCTTCGATTTTTCATGACCCTGTATTTCATTCAAATTTCAATTCAGTGGTATATTTTAATTGGAAATGAGAAGCTTAATCGACTCAGTTAATTGTTAATTAATAGATTATTATTTTTGGAGTTATAAGGATATTTCTTTTACGCAGTTTGGTACTACTTGAGTAGTTTGGTGTTTTATATAATTTGTCGAAATTGGTAATTAGCAGTTCTTTAATATAGCATTACTATGTATATTAACAATATTTAATTTTTTTTTATGAATTGCAATGCATTGTATAAATAGTTTTCACATGTTTTATTTTCATATACATATCCATGATGGGTAAGTATTACGGTGGCCCCCAACGACTAGTTTCTAAAAATATGTTTTTCGGAATCTCCACGATCTGAAACGTGTAAATCCGTCAAAAAAAATTTTTCGATTTTCAAAACGATTGCAAGACTTACTTTTTTAGTACCCTATACTACGTATGATGGGTAAGTAAAAGAGAATTTGCCAGTTTGATGGGTTTGAGAGCAAAAATGAATTTAAAAATAAATCGGAAAATAAGTAGTTTGAATTGAAATACGCCCTTAAAGTCACTATAAATTTCATAGTCTAAGGTGAGTCCCATAACAATAAAGTTTGGGAACCGCTGAATAAGGAAATCAACAAGGGTACCATCTGTTCCATCACAACTTTACCTACGATAAACATTTTCGGTGATAAAATTTCCAACAATAAATACCTGCACTCCCATTCACAATATTCGACCGCGGAAAGAGATACGTATTGCGATCAGTCGTAAATAATGCGTTGCACAACTTTTAGGTCTCTCCAGAAATTTTCCATGCTGAAGTGAGAGCTATCGCATTACCTTCGATTCGCATAAAATTCGGTCATAAAAGACTTGCGGCATTCAACGGGGTCAAAATGGCGAAAAATGTATCTATAGGGCCCCCGAAACCCATCGATTACACGTGATTGGTCTGCGGCTTTCATGCTCTATCGACGTCTTCAGGGTCCTTCAGAATATCAGAATAGTATAGGGTCTTTAGAAAAGGAGAAGAAAAGGTGTTTAGTGCCTGGATGTGTAGTCCTTTGTGCTTGCTGTAAGAATTTTCGAGAGGGATTTTGAACTGCCGAACAAGGGATTTCATGCCGGTTATACGTTGAGTTGACATCTATGGTCTGACCGAAAAAGAATAAAGAAGAAGGGACGTTTAAAATAACTATACATCGATGTAAATTTTACTGGATAAATTGAAAGCACTATTGTTCAAATATAGGTGCATGGTGCATAGGGTTCTTGAATCTTGTATACAACGAAGTTTTTTTATATAATTTGAAAAATTGTGTTTTTTAGTTCTACTAGCCGCCCTTGGCGACCAGTTTGGTCTCCCTTGAATATATACTAAGCATTGAATCATATTGCTTTTATTCATAATTTATTTTAATTGCTCAAATTTTTGCCAAGTTAGAAAATTCTGCTAGAGAAATAGGCCCAGATGTCATATACGCACCACATTGGCACGATTGTAAAAAAATGACAATTATATGCCTCACATGGTAACCCGGCTATTGTTGTTTATTTATTAATAAACTGTTCGTTTATTTTTATTTTCCTTTTTAAAACTATATAAATTGTTTTATTCTATAGTTATTAACTAAACTTTATTTTTTATTTTTTATTATTTCCTTTTTAAAATAATAGAAATAAGTTGAAAAATATATATGTAATTGGTATTTGAAAATGAAGTTTTCGCCAAATCATGCCAATATGGTGCATATATGACATCTGTGCTGATAAATTAAGAACTCAGTATTTTTATTCTAGCCTGGAGCAGATAATAAATCGCTAAATGTTGTACCCGTGGCATTTTTTCGCATTTCATTAATTATTTAAAATATAATAATTTAATCCTTTTACTCATTACATTTATGATACATAACTTTAATTGGAATCTGAAAAGTTTAAATTTATTTTTAAGTAAAATAAAAAACAGAAAAAGTGATATTTTGAAACTCTAGCAAGGAACAAAATATAAATAAATCAAATTTACCACTGATTAAATCTTACCAAAGGACTTTTGCACAGTAACCAATAAGATGTGATTCATTTGGACGTTGCCATTAAACAATTAACAAACAATCGTGATTTTTGTGCTGCATACGATAGCCGCATCAGCTAACTAGTTGTAAAAAATATTGAAAGAAGTCCGAAGATTTGTTTTTAAGCTGCATTTTATGGAACATCAGATATTTTCATTTCCTGTTTAAGCGTCTACATTGGTTCTAATAGGCGAAAACTATTATACAATAAAATTGCAGTCATGCAATTATGAATAGCAACCACAAAACGCTTTACATTCCAGAGTTCCCAACATCATGGAAAGGCTGAGAACTTCAAAATATACAGGAAAAGTCAGGGAATTTACTGATATTTCCTAAAAAGTCTTGGGGAAAAAATGAAAAGTGACACAAAATTCATCAAACAGTCTAGGAATGATTCGATTATTGGTTCATTTACATAGACACCCAAAGAATCCGATTACATTATGGTACATAAGGAAAAATCGTTTTTAAAGTATTTTAATGATTTATCATTATATCAGTTTCAAATGTATTGAAACTGATATAAATCACTGAATTTCACTACGATCACATTAAAACAGGGCATTCATAGCATTTTTTATTAATTTACAGGGACACATAAAAGAAATTGGTTACAGTACTATCCTTGCATAATAATTGCTGGAGAGTACGTTTTAAATTCAGTATGTGCTTTTAAATTTAATTAGTTGTAATAACTTAGCCCTTAGTAGATTAAAATGCTAAGTGGTAGGTAGCGTGTGTGCCGCTCGGCAAATAATCCAGGCAAGAATATTTAATGGAGAATCTATTTATTATTTGTAGAACAAAAAAGATCCTCTGGAGAAAATATTTACAGCATTAAAATTATTAAAGAACACGTAGGCTCTTATACCAACCAGCTTCAACTAATGTTCAATTTGAGTTCCGTAAATACAAAGTTCGTGATTGACGTAAAGTCTTTCTAAATTACACACAACGTAGAGGTAAAATAGTTCACATATAACTGCGTTATCAAACCACTCAAGACGAGAGTTATTGCTGTCTCTCCTGGCGAGAGTACACTCCGTGATGCTGCACGGGCTCTACGATCAGAATCACCTTCTCAGATCCGCTGGCGGGACCTTTCTTCTTCCAGCTCCCAAATCCGAGCTGCTTCACTTATCCGAGAGAACACTCCAAGCTAACCGCTCTGCTCTCTCTCTCTACTCTCTGCGAGAATCCTCTCTGCAAGCCCCTGGTTTCTCCTTTTCTTCCGATCCAGGACCTCCTCTAGACCTCCCCTTAGAGGTCACAAACCAATCATGAACCTTAATGATCTTTTTCTCGTTAAATGATTAGTAAAATCGTGCGATTATTGGCACCTGAGATTTCACTCCCACGGCGCCAGCCTGTCTGGCCTTCTGGTCATCTTCGCACTTTCGCTTCGTGTCGGAGCATCATCAAAGGCACGACGCGGGCGGTCGTCCCATTCACCCTAGTGTCATCCACCTGTCGGTTCCGTTGATCGATAATGATGTAGCGATCCTTTAATATCGCCGACATTCTCACCGTGAGAATAGGGATCACTTCGAGTTTGCAGTTTCATGGTGAAACCTCTTTCAGAAATAAATGCCTATTTCTGCTACTTTGCTTTAAAAACATGTGATAATTCTGAATTATCACATAGTTTTTTGCTGATTACTCTTTATATATAAATTCTACACCTCATATACAAGGTACACAGAAGTATTCACATTCCATTCTCCTTATTAGAGGAAATTGCTGAAGGGGAATTTTCTGAAATATATGTAACTATATCTTAAATGAACTAAATTTTGGAATGCATGTTGTTAAAAGATACAAATCGCTATATCATATACAAGGCTGGGCTGCTAAAAAATTTGAAGAATTTTCCGATTGTAGATGGGAACAGCTGAAATTCGATTTTGAAATGCGTTATACATTTCCATATGGTGAAATGAGACGTATATTTAAAATTTTTTTAACGGTGCAGTTTTATTACATTAATCTGAATGTATTGGAAAGTGCTTCATAATCTATGCTTGACGCATGATTTTTCCTTTCTTGTTTACAAATAGAAATGTTCCTTTTATTTAAATAGAAAACTTCTGCAATGAAAATTAATTAACGAGAAATTTTCTATTCGAAGAAAAAGGTAATAAAAATCATAAAGATTGACAGGTTACCAGCTGTTCTGAATAAAAATATTCGTCTTTTTTCAGAGGCTACTTCATTCAAGCGAAAAGACCCGCTCGCTAATGCTATTTCTATGGAAGAAATTTATAAAAATATCTCGGTTGCATTTCAATATTTTGGATAGCTGATGTATATAAGGTGCCATGTGATGTCATTTTTCGCTGAATTCGTTAGAATTTGATTTATAAACAATTACTTTTTCAGTATGACCACTTTTCTTGTTCCCAGATGTCTCGCTTCGGAAAATTCGGATTCAAATTGCCAACTTTGACCGCATTTTTTCGCAGTAGTTTCTGAATTTATTAAAAAAAAATGACCATCACGGCACATTGTGTCCTTTCTTAACAAGAGAATTTACCAGTTTGGTGCGTTTGAGAGCAAAAACGAATTTAAAAATAAATCAGCAATTTTGATCGGAATGCACTCTTAAGAGATGAAAATTAACTAAAAATAATTCGGTATTGACTAGTGAATAGCATTAAATGTTAATGAACATTCATTAGCAATCGAATTCCCATTCGTGATTCTAATAAAACAATTATTTAGCATCTGCTAGTGGCAATACATCTTCGCTAATTACACTCGTATTTCCATTTCGTTCGCTACTAAGTCACCTACATAATTTGTTCAGTAACTGTCTCTGTGTGTTTACAATAATGATCTATAATCCCCTGACATAGCAGGAAAAGTTAGTTTTTAAAAATAACGCAACTGTAGAACGCAAATCTATTGTTGCACATGGATTCGCGTGACATCGAATATTACGAACGGGAAAACGTTGCATGCGGGTGCAAACTCGGAACATGATCCTTAAGAAGCTTATAAAATTAATGAATATTTATTTGTGTGTGATGGTGGGGAGGGCGTTTTCTTTGTGAAAATAGTTAAAAGCATGTTTCGTAATCTTCCGGCAATACGTGACTAGAGGATCATGAAAGGGTGGAGTAACTGTCCTTTCTTTAGTCTGTCTAAATGAAAACATATATTTTTAAATTGAACAGTGTAAAAAAAGACAAATATATATATTTTTTTAACTCGACGAAAATATAGCATAACAACGTACAAAAATATGCAATAACATCTTCAGAGTTACCCAGTACAGGTTTTTAAGGTCGAAATCAAATATCGGTGATCTTCCTACTTTTGGCCGAAAACGAAAATGTTCGAAAAAAATTCTAACTAATTAAATTGTGCGCATTAAAGTAATTAATACATACATAAATGTACTTAATCATATTATATATATTTATTAAAAATCATAATTATTAATTATGCCTATTTATTAAATACACATAATTATTAAATAGTTATACGGGTGGCCCAAGTTGATTCTCTGTCCCTTAGACCCATTTTTTTCATATTAAATAAAACGTAATTAATTCATCCACGACACAAAAATATTTTCAAATTATACGAATTTCATTTAACTTAAAAAATATTTTTGTTCGATGTATACACACCTAGAATTATCTTTTATGATGATTTTTGTAAATGGCCATCTGTTATACTAGACCTTTCTCAAAGAGTTATTCGAAACCCTTCTGCGGTTTCAAACTAAAAACTTTCTGTTACTATTATGCTTGCAGCGTTTAATGAGCACGTGGAAAGTTTAGCTATATATGCTTTGCTTGCTTTATCTGCACTGATGACTGGAGTCAGTCATCACTGATAATTATAAACTACGAAATGAATATTCGTATAGTCATTATTCTAATCTTGGTACCGGAAACTTAAAAATTCCAGAATTCTATGTCTTTTGTAAAAGCATTCGTGGGACAAAATATTTAGTTTCATCAAAGAAAATGATCCTTTTTTTTTTTTGTTTTTAAATATGACGTCATTTTCATTAATTGAAGCGTTTCGCTTTAGCGTCTCACATTCAGTATTAGCCAACGGAATGGCAAATTTTTGAAATATAACACCAGCTATATGATGGAAAAGTAGAGTTGCAAAAAGTCGGTTTATTCCCGGGTTTATTTCCAATAGACCAGGTTTATTCCCAAAAATCCCGGATGTTTTCCAGGTTTATTCCCGGGTTTAAACCGGGTTTTTTCTAACCTTTGCAACGCTATGGAAAAGCGTGTTTTTAAAACATGACGTACTTTTCTATTCAAACTTTTTAAAAAAGATATTTTTAATTATAATGAAAAAATGCATTAATAAGGATAAAAACCTCATTATTTCTTTTTTATCTTCAACAATGAAAATTATTTGCCACCATTTTAAAGTGATTTCATAAAAAAAACTTTTAAAATTAGAGTTAAAATACAAAAATGAGATTATTAAAAATAAATAATGTAGCGTATATTGGGTTCTTTTGATCTTATGGTTAGACAACTTCAAACTCTTGCTTATAGAAAAGTAGAAAATAATTTATTTACAGAACTTCAGAACAACAGAGTCTTCGAAACTCACAAATATTACAAGATATTCCAAAATAACTGTTTAAATCTATCGAACAAGTACAAATATAGGTCGCAGAGACTCTTTATACAATGTCTCAACACTATATCACATTCAAAACAACGTAGATAAAACTCAATACATCAAGCAAACTTGCTTAAACCTAGAAGTTCACTCTATGACTGACTGGTAAATAATAACAACAGCTCGCATCGCTTCTCTTCTTATATAGGTTCGGAGCATGTGCTAGAAATTTCTAGAACCTACTCGAAAAAATCCACGGAACAACAAACAATGTATCAGTATATCTAAGGGGGGTTACCAGAGAGGAAAGGGTTACCATCGCCAACAATCGCCAAGTTTGTCGCCAACTTGGCGATATATCGCCAAATTTGGCGACCAAAATTAGTCGCCAAAAGTGACGCCAACTTGGCGATATCTTCATTATTTCGCCAATCTGCCGTAGACATACACTGAAAATAATGGACAAGTTTGCTTGATAACAGAGACAATGTAACAAAAACTAATATAAGTAAAGGAATGGAGCTTAATAAGATTATTTACATTATTTTACAGTACAAACACTAACTATTTACAAAATTCGTAACACTACCCCCTCCTCAAAGACTGCACGTCCCGGGCAGTGCAATCCTTGAGTTAGAGGAGAACACTTAAAATAAATAAACAAATAAATAAATAAATAAATAATAACAATAATAATAAAATTTACATAAGTAAGAACTAATTACTATTTACATATTTACAAAAAGTGACTTTCATGACCATGGTCTAAAATTCTAGTTTTGAATTTCTAATCACTTTGGCCAAAATAAGGGGCTAGCCGGTTATAGTGTACGACCTTGGGTTTGGCGTGTGGCGATTTTCGTATGCGTACGACGACGTCATTCAGCCTGTTGACGACTATGTAAGGACCGTCCCAGTTTCTTTGTAATTTTGGCGACAGTCCCTTACGACGGATCGGATTCCACAACCAAACTTTGTCACCTTCGTTGAACTCATGTCCTGTTGCCTTTGTGTCGTACCGTGTCTTCATCTTTTCTGATGCCAGTCCAATTCGGTTCCTCGCTAGACAATGAATCTCCTCAATCCGCGCCTGGAGTTCATCGACATATTCCTCAGGCGATGAAGGAGCATCAGGAGGACGGCCAAACAAAAGATCCGCAGGTAGACGAAGATCACGACCAAAGAGCATTTGAGAAGGGGAGTAACCAGTGGCCTCATGAGTGGCACTCCTGTAAGCAAGCAGGAAAAGAGGCAATTTCTTGTCCCAGTCCTGTTGGTCTCTAGACACCAGGAGAGAGAGGCTATTTAGGATGGTACGATTGAACCGCTCTACCATGCCGTCCGATTGAGGGTGTAGAGGTGTTGTTCGGGTTTTGTCCATGCCGAGTAGTTCACACATTTCCTTGAACACAGCCGAATCAAAATTTCTTCCTTGATCGGAATGGATTTGAAGAGGAACTCCGTATCTGGAAACCCAGTGTTGAATCAGTATGTCTGCTACGGTTACCGCCTCTTGATTAGGAATGGCATAGGCTTCAGGCCACTTAGTGAAGTAGTCCATGACAACGAGGATGTACTTATTGCCATCAGATGTTCTAGGAAGTGGACCCAGGATGTCTAGGGCAATTCGTTCGAAAGGAGCTCCTACATTATAACGTTGCAATCGTCCACGGGTGCGCCTCTTAGGACCTTTACGTGCTACACAGGTGTCA
The DNA here is from genome assembly GCA_964019185.1 of Maratus speculifer. NCBI lineage: Eukaryota > Metazoa > Arthropoda > Arachnida > Araneae > Salticidae > Maratus > Maratus speculifer. The sequence continues at coordinate 72,562,252 of OZ025289.1, forward strand.
CAAGCTCGACACCACTTCTCCACGTCACTGCGAACATTATTCCAGTAGAAACGCTCTCGAACCTTTTGCAGGGCCTTCATTACACCAAAATGACCTCCTGTGGGACTACCATGCAGTTCTTGAAGGACCATAGAAATTCTCGACTTAGGGAGTAGTAGTTGCCATCTACATGTCTTTCCATCGTCAGACTCCCATTTTCGGTACAAGATGCCGTTCTTCAAATGTAAGGAATCCCAGAGAGCCCAATAACGTTTAGTCGTAGGATGGTAATGGGCCATGTCTTGCCAGCTGGGCTTCCTGTTGGACTCCTCTTTCAGCTCTAGAATTGGCTTAATTTCAGGATCAGCAAGTTGATCTTTACGCAGGCTCTCGTCACTCCACGGATCTTGCGATGATGTAGACCCAGTTGTAACTTGTCTTACTATAGGACCTTTGACATTAAATTTCTTCTCAGCCCGGTCGCAGTATCTACAATTCTCTGAGCAGGGTCTTCTTGAGAGAGCATCTGCATTTCCATGTGATGAGCCTTTTCGATGGCGTATCTCCATATCGTACTCTTGAAGCTTTTGTATCCACCTGGCTATCTGGCCTTCAGGGTTCTTAAAATTCAATAGCCAAGTTAGAGAAGCATGATCAGTTCGGATCAGGAACTTTCGACCGTAAAGATAGTGATGAAAGTGGTCTATGGCTTTCACTGCAGCAAGAAGCTCTTTTCTTGTTACGCAGTAGTTTCGCTCGGCCTTTGACAAGCACTTGCTGAAATAGGCGATAACACGCTCCTGGCCGTCGATTTCCTGAGACAGTACAGCGCCAATGCTTTCGTTGCTTGCATCCGTATCAAGTATAAACTGTTTATCGATTTGAGGATACGACAGAATTGGAGTGGATGTCAAGGCCTCCTTAAGCTTTTCGAAAGCAGCGTCACATTCCTGTGTCCACATAAATTTTTGATTGGCTTCTGTTAATTTATGAAGTGGTCTTGCAATCATCGAGAAGCCTTTGACGAATTTTCTGTAATAGGTGCATAATCCTAGAAAACTTCGAAGCTGGTGAACATCTGCTGGACGACTCCAATTTTTCGAGCCAAATCTTCTCTTATTATTGTCACATTGACTCCTGTATCGACAATCATACGGCACTGAATTCCGTTAATAAAGCCTATCACATATAATTCATTATCACCGCCACTCATTTTTGATATCTGGAGGATCTTCAGGTGGGGCTTTTCATTCTCTGGCAACCTCCGCCCCGCGAGATGGCCAAAATTTAGTTTCCCTGCTGACTGTTTGAATTTATCTCACGTTCGTGGATTTTGGGGCAATTTCTTCGGAGATGTCCTGTATCACCGCATCCCCAGCACGTGAGATTCTGTCTTCTTGAGCTTATTCTTCCGTATTTCAAAGCTTCAAGCTCTTGATTTATTTTCCTAATTTCTTTCAAGATGTCGATTTCATTGTCTGAGCTTTTGTTCACCGTTGCCCCTCGGACTGAATGACGATCTCTTCGGCTGGCTTGTGTAGCTGCTTCCAACTTTAAGGCATATAGTAGTGCAGCCTTTAAATCCTGTACATCTGCCATTCGTACCGCTCTTTGCACTTCTGGATCTTTTATTCCGTCTACAAAATATTGCAGTGAGAGCATTTCCCGTACATTTGTTGGACAGTCACTGAATGCTAAATTTGCAAGTCGTTCAATTTCCGAGGCAAACTCTTGAAGGGTTTCACTCGATTTTTGATGGCGGCTCTTCATTTGTATTCTCGTATAATCCTTGAAGAATTTTTCGCCGAATCTCATTTCAAGTGCACAACTTAAAGTCTCAAAATTGAGTTGCGTCATATCGGGCAATGTTTGCAGCACGTCGGCGGCTTCCCCTCTTAAAGATGCTGCCAGCTGACAAGCTTTCACCTCGTCACTCCATTTGTTCGCTTCGGCTACAATGGTGAATTGGGTCTTATAAACTTGCCAGGAACTCTTTCCGTCATATGTCGACAGTTTGATGTGCACGGGAGAAGCAGGCGGATTCCTAAATTCTTCATAATTACCACTGGACGCTGAAAGCTTCTTCTCGAGATCTTGTACTCTTTTATTTAGCTTTTCATCTATTTCAATTATTTTTCCTTCCATTTTCTCTTCAACATTTTTAACATCATTCTGAATTTTCTCTTCTACTTCCTCTATTTTCCTTTCCATTTTCTCTTCTACATTACTAACTTCTTTCTGAATTTTCTCTTCTACTTCCTCTATTCGTCTCTCTACCGACGAGAACTTTTCTTCTAAAGTTTTCTTCATTTCTTCTTGGCCTATATTAATCTTTTCGGTCACTTCTTCTTGGCATTTGTCAATTTTGTTTGTCAACTGTTCCATTCTTTCTTCGTTTTTATTCATTTTATCCGCCAACTCTTCTTGGCCTTTATTCATTTTATCCGCCAACTCTTCTTGGCCTTTATTCATCTTTTCCGCCAACTCTTCTTGGCCTTTATCAATTTTATTTGTCAGCTCTGTTCTTAATCCGTTAATAGCTTCTAACAGTTCTTTCAGTTGTACGTCCATTGTTCGTGTTTTCGCCATAAGATCCCGACTCCTGACACCAAAATTGTAGCGTATATTGGGTTCTTTTGATCTTATGGTTAGACAACTTCAAACTCTTGCTTATAGAAAAGTAGAAAATAATTTATTTACAGAACTTCAGAACAACAGAGTCTTCGAAACTCACAAATATTACAAGATATTCCAAAATAACTGTTTAAATCTATCGAACAAGTACAAATATAGGTCGCAGAGACTCTTTATACAATGTCTCAACACTATATCACATTCAAAACAACGTAGATAAAACTCAATACATCAAGCAAACTTGCTTAAACCTAGAAGTTCACTCTATGACTGACTGGTAAATAATAACAACAGCTCGCATCGCTTCTCTTCTTATATAGGTTCGGAGCATGTGCTAGAAATTTCTAGAACCTACTCGAAAAAATCCACGGAACAACAAACAATGTATCAGTATATCTAAGGGGGGTTACCAGAGAGGAAAGGGTTACCATCGCCAACAATCGCCAAGTTTGTCGCCAACTTGGCGATATATCGCCAAATTTGGCGACCAAAATTAGTCGCCAAAAGTGACGCCAACTTGGCGATATCTTCATTATTTCGCCAATCTGCCGTAGACATACACTGAAAATAATGGACAAGTTTGCTTGATAACAGAGACAATGTAACAAAAACTAATATAAGTAAAGGAATGGAGCTTAATAAGATTATTTACATTATTTTACAGTACAAACACTAACTATTTACAAAATTCGTAACAATAAATAATTAATTAGAGTGGACACATGTACCAACAAGAAGTTTTCATTAAAAAATAATAATTAGCGAAATTGATTCATAGAAAGCTCGGAGCAGATATCTTTTTAAAAAAAACTTTGTGTTTTAAACATATAGATTTTTTTTTAATTTACTTTGGTATTTTATGGTGCTTTTTTTTTTGTCACATTTTTAAAAGATTTTATAAGAAAAAATGGTTTAATCAAGAAGATTATATATTTTTTATTTAGAAAAAAAAATTGAAACCCGTACTTCGTTTATAATTTTGAGCTTTGCAAGGTTGAACTGTTTGTCCACCAACGCATTTTAAAACGAATGATGCATTGCTTCCCACATCCTGGCAGAACATCGAACTACATACTTAAGGGTGTATTCGAAAAAACGCCTTTTCCCCTTCAAAAGCTCGAAATTTTCCGATACAATTTCAGACACATTTTTAAAAGTAGAAACATGAAACTTGCTGAGGGGATTTTTGAAGAGACGAACGAGGTGCCGTGTTATGTCATTTCACGCTCCATTCATTAGAATTTGATTAATGAACAATTATCTTCTCAGTATGACCCTTTTTTTCGTTCCCAAATCTCCCGCTTCAGAAAAATCTGTTCAAAATGTTGTTTTTGATTGCTTTTTTTGCAATATTTTCTGCATTTATCAAAGAATCAACAGTTACGGCACCTTGTGTACTTTCTAAATAAGGCAATTTGCCAGTTTAATGCTTATGAGAGCAAAAATGAATTCAAAAATAAATCGGAAAAATAAGCAGTTTGAATCAAAATACACCCTTAAGGCTGTTTTCAAATCCAAACTATCTGTTTTCTGACACATTTTTTAATTCACTTTTTTTTCGAAAACTTATCAAATTAGCAAATACTCTCTTATTAAAAAACTATGCAAAGGAACATTTTTTTTTTTTTTTCAGTTTTCTCTAAGGCAGAAGATTTTTCCAAAAATGCTGTCAAAGTGGTCATTTTGAATACGTAAATGGGATAATGCAGAAAACACAAGGCCTCTCTGAGACAGCAGTCGCATATTAAGTCGCAAGTAATTCATTTATCATAAAATAAGAAAAAATTGTTCGATTTCGAACCATTTGAATTAACATGCCTGCAAGTATCATATGCTTTTACGTTTAAAAAAGATTCAGAAAGTTTCTCCTTGTTGTTCGGGAGGAAAATATTTATTTGTAGAACTGTCTTAACTTAATTTTCTTACTAGATTTTTCAGAGAAAAGTATTTGTGTTATTGTAATATTGAAATCACAAAGGAATTTTCGCAATTTTTTTTTCTCAAAATAAGGAAAAGCAATCTTACAATTTTTTCCCCTCCAAATTTATAAAAGTAAAATTAAAGTTTCTGGTCGAAATCTTGATTAAAATTATGTGGGATATAATATATCCCTTTCAAGAGGTTAAAATAAAATGTATTTGCATAATATGTTAGTCTTATTAGTAAATTATAACTGATAATGTCATACTTCTAATACAATTAATGGCATGTTTAAGTTTGCTATAAGGTGATGTGGGGACACAAAAATTGTGGGAAAAAGTCGGTTGGTTTATAAGGTTGTCGCCAATTTTAACACTTTGGGGACGAGTTTCACTTATTGCGTGCCGCACAAGATGCTCAGAATCCTTGATTATCTTCACCAGTTAATTTTTTCCTTATCAATCAGGGAATTTTCCTAATAAAATTGGACAAAAATTTTTATTTAAAAAAAACCAGTGATAAAAAATTAAAAACTCTGTAAAAGATGCTCTTAGCAAAAGGGTTTAATTCATTTATCTATTGGAATGTTTTTCTCAAGATTAATCATATTAAAGTTGGTATAGCTAACTTATTACCAATAATAAAGATTTGAAGTTCTGTTATATATTCTTTAATTCAATTATATATTTAGTTAGTTATATTTAGTCTTCATTTTGTTTTAGGGTTTACTTGAGAGAAAATTTTGGAATTATGATTCATTCAATAAAAATTACTTGTTAAATACTATTTTCTTTAAGTATTGTAAGGATTTAACTGCTGTAAGAATCTAATTTGGCTAATTAGAGCTAGACAATGGACTGGCACATCGAAGTCTGGTGATTGTGGAAGCACTTAAAAGGATTAAAGGTCCTTTTTTCCCTGTAGACAGCAAGTCTAGCGCGGCCTTTTTCATGTGACGTTAGCATATTAGTTACGGCTACTATTGATTAATCACCAGACCACCCTGAGAACTAAAAGTCGGTTGAAATAGTTTCACTATGCCCAGACGGACGATGGCAATCTGTCGCCAAGGCGTATCCCAGCTGAACCAATAACTTTGATCTGGGAGGGGCCCGAGAGAGTTGCTCTCCTGATGGGAATGAGAGAGAAGGGGGATGAGGATTCTCGACGATGGAGCTCGCTGTAAAAGGCGTGTGGTAGTTTTTTCATACAGAACCCTGAGTTCTTAGAACTGTATATTATTTTGTCATATCTTGAATAAAGTTATTTAACATGGAAAATGATTTGCATCACTTCATCGCTACCAAATATTTACCTAACCATATATAGTAATGCAAAATCCTCACAGTGGTGGCAGCGGAAGATTATGAAAAATAGCCACTGAAGCCCAGACGCAGCGGACGATGATGAAAATCGCTAGTGGAACCCGGACGCAGGCGACGTGACTCAGAGTTAGGAGAGTCAGACGTACAGCGGGGACCTGAACGGAAGAGCCCAGACGCAAGTGACGTGACTCAGAGCCTAGGACTCCAGACGTGCAGCGGGGACTTGAAGGAATCAACCCAGACGCAAGCGGCGTGACTCAGAGCCTAGGACTCCAGACGTGCAGCGGGGACTTGAAGGAATCAACCCAGACGCAAGCGACGTGACTCAGAGCCTAGGACTCCAGACGTGCAGCGGGGACTTGAAGGAATCAACCCAGACGCAAGCGACGTGACTCAGAGCCGAGGAGAGGTCGGACGTGCAGCCGGAGACCTGAGACGAAAAGAAATCAACTGACGGAGACCTGAGCCGAAAAAGAGGGAACTGACGGAGGTCTGAGCCGAAAGGAGTCAACTGACTGGGACTTGAGCCGAAAGGAGTCAACTGACTGGGACTTGAACCGAAAGGAGGTGACTTCCCTGACGCGGTGACAGACGTAGCCCGGAGCCCGAGATAATCCAGAAAAGGACGCCCGGGGAAAGTGGACAGTGGATTACCCTAAGTGTGGGAGCTGTGGACATCCGAAAAAGGAATACAGGTCAGTGCTCTTTAATTGTTCATTGCAGAGGTTTTCACTGTAGGTTGTGTGTTCGTTCAAAAAAATCATCGGCAGTTATCTATGATTATTCAAAATTGAATTAAATTAAATTTGCAAAGTTTAAAATTAAAAAAGTTTTAAGTAGGGTACAAATTGGCATGCAATAATTTGAATAACTAATTATTTATTGGAAATGCATTTTAATTCTTTTGAATAAATATAATTCTGTGATTTAGGATTTAAATCTTTATGTGTAGTAAAAGTTTAAATATTATACTAGAGTTTTGCGATTAACTAAAGAAATTTCTATCTCTTATTTGCATATTAATCAAAATTAATATTTTTTAAGAATCAGTTGATTGTTTAACATTGGGTTCGCTAAAATGCTTTAGAAATATTTTCCTGTTTGAGTAATGATAAGAGCTATTTAACATATTGTTGAGTATTTGTATTGTGAGTATTTTCATAGTGTATTTTGTATTGTGATTGACATGTCGCGTATTATGATTGTGAATATTTACATTACGGGAAATAATTGAGAGGCATCCATTTACGTAGTGAACCTAGTATAGATTGTTTTTTTTTTTCATAATTACGCACCGTTCAGAATGACGTGGTCAGGAAAGAGAAAATGTGATTTAAAGGAATTAGCTGTTGAATTTGGCGCAAATGTAGAGGATTCGGATAATATTCCTAAAATCATAAAAAAAACTAATTGAAGCACCTGATTATGATGAGACTTTGGCATTAGCCCAGCTAAAAATTATTGAAAAAGATAGGCTAGACAGGGAAAATGAAGAAAGGGCTGAGAGAGAATTACTGAAGGTTTATGAGAGGGAACAAAAGACTAAAGCGTTGGAAAGGGAGCATGAATTAGCGAAACTAAGGTTAGAACGGGAGACGGATACAATTAGTTTGGCCTCTAGCCAGAGCGAGAGAGAACCAAAAATATCTTTAAAGTCTGTTCTACCTAAATTTGATTCAGAGAACTCCGAGATTTCCATTTATTTGAATTTGTTTGAAAGACAAGCCCGTAAAGCTCAAATCGATAAAAATCAGTGGGTTACTCATTTGTTAGGACTATTGCCTACCGATTTAGGGGAATTGATACTGCGCGAATCTCCCTCTGATTCAGATGATTTCGACCACATTAAAAAATGCTTCTCGAAAGATTTCAACTTTCAGCAGAAGACTTTCGGCTAAAATTCGTAAATTCTAAAAAGCCCGAGAACAAAACATGGAAAGATTTCGTGTACGAAGCTTCCAATTTCTTTGACCAATGGTTAAGTGGTTTAGAAATAACGACATTCGAACAACTCAGAGATTTGATAATCACTGACCAACTGAAACGGAAAATTAACCCGGAAACGAAGCAACATTTTATTGATGTTTGGACCGCGATAATTACACCATTTGAGTTAGCTAAAAAGTTAGACGCGTACGAGGTGGCGAGGAAAAATATTAGGCGGGAAGGATCCCCTAAAATTCATAGCGCCGCTAAACCTTTTGAGCGAAATAAGTCTAAAACCGAAACTAGAACGGATGAGACCAAAATAAATTGGAGGGATAAAGAAAACTCTAAAAATCGAAATGAGATATTCGATAAGAGAAAAGAAATTACTTGCTTTATTTGTAAGAAATCAGGTCATTATAAAATTAATTGTACGGAATCAAAAACTGAAAATACTGAAACAGTTTATCATATCGCGGGTCTACGAAATTTGGAAGAAGATTTTAGTCCCTATGTCAGTCGAGGGAAAATTAATGGGAAAGAGATGAAAATTTTACGCGATACAGGATCTACGTTTGACCTAATTTCTGCTCACGATGTAAATAAGGACCAATTTACTAAAGAAAGGGTTTGGCTAAAACAAGCCTTAGACAACAAACTTCGTTGTTTACCAGTGGTAAATGTTGAGATTAGGCTAAGTGACGGCAGCTTCATACGCACTAAAGCGGCTGCAGTTGATAAAGAAACGGATATGATCCATTATTTATTAGGAAACAAAACCCAAGCGTTAATTGATAAACAGAGGGCAAGCGCGAAATTAGAAGGACATATCATTCCGAAACCATGCGTATTCTCGAATTCCGAAACTAGGAACGAACGTAAGAAGAGAAAACCTCAATCGTTAGACGAGCGAACCGGTTTCCAGATCTCTGCAGGAGAGGGAATTGTCAGCGCCGAGGGAGAAAGAGCGTCCCCCCATTTCGACCCCCCTGTGTCGGGAGGAGCGATATACCGGCGCGCCAAGATAGTCAGTCCGAAAGAGGGAATTTTCTCGCAGAGCGAAAGAGAAGGTTTAGGAGGAATGATAGCCTGGGGCAATCAGAGCGCCGTTAGTATTTTTAAACCAGAAGCGAAAGTAAAATATACCAATCCTGAACCTGACGAGAAAATATCGCTCGTTGGAGAAAAAGGAGAATTAGGGGAATGCCGCGTTTTAACGGATCAGCGAAAAGGAAAAACTAATCACAGCCCGATAGACATTGAGAAAAATATCGGATCAGGCAACCGTGATTGTGTAGAAAAACCGGAAATTGTGAAAGAAATTGAGAGCAAAATAGGGGATAATTATTTTTGGCCAAATGCCGAAAAAGAACTGAAAGAATTATATGAACGATGGAAGAAAGGTGAGATTTCCGAAAATACGGTAATTGAATGTGCCTTTGATTTGATGAACCGCATGAAAGGTCATCAGGTATTAATAGGGGAAATGATGACAAAGGCGTCTGAGAATAAGACGGAGCAAAATGATGTAGGTACGGTGGAAGAAAAATTAACCGAGACGGACGCTGTCACTAGTCAGTTGCACCGCAGCGCGCTTTCCCAAAACAATAAGGAAAATTTTCTTAAAATGCGTGTTCCAAGAGAGTCGGAAGTTGACTTCTTGGGTAAAAAGGCATCGGAATCTGATGTAACGAGGAATGATTTCGCTACTAGATCTTTAATCCGTATCCCGAAAGAAGTTGACTCGGAAAAAAGAGGATCAAATGATAACAAAGTGGTGAGGCTCCGCCCGAGTCGGAATTCGCAGAGGCGTAAGGAAAATTTAAAAGTTAAGGTTATCAAGGGAAAATCAGCACTGCATACGATTAATGAGTTGAGACGGAGGCTAGGTGACAGAGGTCGTAACTCAACTGGAGTTAAAACCCGAAATAAAACGGAATTCTCCACGCCGGAATGTAAGTCAAACATTAGTCGTTCGAAGTTGATGCCCGATCTTATCCAAAATTATGCTTCGGTAATAAAATCTGAGACGCACGATTTTGAGGGAAAAAATCGGAAAACTAAACATAATTGGAATCCAGTAAGGGAGGAAACTATCCTCACATCGAAAGAGGTGATCGAAAATAAAATCTGGGAGATGCCGAATTACGCGAAGAAATTCGAAAATAATTCGAGCTTATCATCACTCTTTCAGGAAAAGGGTTGGAAAGGGAAGGTTACACATTAATGTTTGAGTAGAATAGAATGAATGTGAGCTGTAAATAATATTTGTATATAAATTCTTAATTAGCTTGCATTCAAATTATTTCTATATTATATTATTAATTAAAATGTGTATCTGGCTTATAAAAATGTTGTATTGTAGTAAATTGTGTGTTTTATCTTACAAGTTAAATTAATAAAATTAACTGGTGCTAACCTCTGTAGTGAATTAAGTTAAGAGTAACTGTACCTCGACGTAAGATTTTCCACATGTGAAAAATCTCTGCCGCAGGAGGGGATGGTTGTAAGGATTTAACTGCTGTAAGAATCTAATTTGGCTAATTAGAGCTAGACAATGGACTGGCACATCGAAGTCTGGTGATTGTGGAAGCACTTAAAAGGATTAAAGGTCCTTTTTCCCTGTAGACAGCAAGTCTAGCGCGGCCTTTTTCATGTGACGTTAGCATATTAGTTACGGCTACTATTGATTAATCACCAGACCACCCTGAGAACTAAAAGTCGGTTGAAATAGTTTCACTATGCCCAGACGGACGATGGCAATCTGTCGCCAAGGCGTATCCCAGCTGAACCAATAACTTTGATCTGGGAGGGGCCCGAGAGAGTTGCTCTCCTGATGGGAATGAGAGAGAAGGGGGATGAGGATTCTCGACGATGGAGCTCGCTGTAAAAGGCGTGTGGTAGTTTTTTCATACAGAACCCTGAGTTCTTAGAACTGTATATTATTTTGTCATATCTTGAATAAAGTTATTTAACATGGAAAAGGATTTGCATCACTTCATCGCTACCAAATATTTACCTAACCATATATAGTAATGCAAAATCCTCACAGTATGTATTCCAATCCAAACTGCTTATTTTCTGATTCATTTTTTAAATATGCAGTTTGGAAGTTGCCGATTTTATGCGTTTGAAAACAAAAATAAATTTAAAAGTAAATAAGAAAATAAGCAGTTTGGATTGGAATACACCCATTGCCCATAATGAAATATTAATACGGAAGAATTTCCTGGTTTGGAAATTCAAGGACCCTTACGAGCCCTGAAAGCACCTATATGTGATAGCTCATGATGTTTGCTTATTAGATTTATATTTTGTAAAAATCTGTTTTTTTATTATTATTATATTATTATTGTCCTGTTAAAGTTTAATTATTTTATTTTTACGGATCTTGAAAATGTCACCGGTAGTATGCGAAACTAGTAGATTTGTTTATTAAAAGGGTTTTTTAAGCCTTTATGTTTACTGTAATCACTTTTAGCATATAGGTTTTTGTTATTATTATTCTTTAATGATAATAAATGACTTTAATTATGTAATTCTATAACATTTTTGCTATCGTAGGATAAATAATACACTTTTGAATATTTTCTTCTTATTTATGCAACTCCAAAATTACAAAATATTGAATTATAATCACTACAAGGTTTTTTTAGAAAAAGTGCTAATATAAAAAATACGAAATTTGAAGGCTTGAAAATCAGGGGTTCCCTGTACCGCGACCCAATGACCTATACTTTGATTCTTCGTGTCTCTGACCAAATCTTTATACAAAAACCACATTATTTTACCACTAAAAACCCCTTTGAAGGGCGGTGGAATATATCATATCCCACTTAAGTTTAATCAAGATTTCCAGCAGAAACTTTTAATTAAATTTTATTTTTCTAACTTTGATGAAAAAAGTTGAAAAAATGTGTCAGGATCTGATAGCACCTGTGCTAAAGAATGTAATGTCTACTCTTTCTCTATTTGAATATCTAGTATATTGTATGGTTGTGTACAGAATTTCCAAGGTGACATTCCCTCTTCGTGGAAAGGGGAATTGCCAGCTAATCCTTTACAGGTGGTGTGTTAGAGAAAGGAGATGGTTCAGAGGCATGTCCATCTGTCAGTGAAGTATGCGGATGATAAGCATTTTAGCAGCATGTCACTAGGCAAGAAAGGAGTGAGGGAAGGTGCCCAATGAGGAAACTCCAGAGGGGGTTGGCATTTGTGTGACCCCGTGAGTTGAGAGGGCAAGTTTGTCTGAGAGATCATTCATTCGGTATCTAGGTTTCGGACCTAGAGGTTGCTCTGTGTGGAAGAGCGTAAAGTGTGTGTTTTCTGGTGCGCAAAGGACACAGACGTCCTGGTGTTTAGTGCTCTGGGCTAAGAAGTGCAGGCCCAGTATACTTGTGTTGGGAGACTCAGGGTTGAGCTCCAAAAAAGTGAATTTAACGTGTATTGAGTGTGAGGTGGAAAGTGTAATTGGAATAGTACACAACCAATCTTTACGGTATCTAATTTAATGTTGAACCGGATCACCTATATCCGAGTTGTAGTTGTATATATTTGTAAATAGCGTATTTTGTGTGTACATATATTCTTAATAAACTGATAATTCGGTTACTAGCGTAAGTCTTTATTTACACCAATCTCACAGTGGGTGACCGATATCACCTAGTAATATCGGTGGTGGCAGCTATATCTACCACGGACATTCTTCAAAGTTGTGTGGACTGAGGGGAACGTCCGACAAAATGCTTTTCCTTATTTTGAAGTAATTTTTTTCTAAAATTCCGATGTGAATTCAGCATTTTAGAGTCGCAATTATTTGCTGCTGAAAGAGTTAAAAGCCATCCTAAAATTCAGCAGTTATAGCGACGCGATCGTAATAATATTTTAAAAGATAATATATATTGTATAGTAAATCCAGATTTACAGTTAAACACATATACATTAAAATATCTGAATAACAAACAACCTCGAAAGCTGGAAATTTATCCGCTACTCGGAGGTATCTGCTATTGAGAGGTAAAAATGTACAGATATTACACATTTGTTAGGAATAGAAAAAATGTCCGTTTAATAGAGGTATCCGTTATTCGGAAATGTCCGTTATGCAGGTTTATTTTTTTACTGTATATTCCCACACGGGATTTATCTTATTCTGTTACGTCTAAATATAAGGAAATAAATAACTTATTATAGCTTCCAATGAACGATGGCATTCCATTTACTTATTTAGAAGCTTAAACTGAAGCTGTGTTTATATAAAAATTCAGAGGGCATTGACATTAAGCACGAGGTAGACTAGAGCCAAAAGGCTTTTACTGGCATAATTTCAAGCTACAGCTTTTACGCGCGGAAAAATTTTGGCAGCTTTCCGACAGATAACATACAACCGAATGTTCAACACTCACTGTTTCACATTGTCTAAATTGTTCAATGGAAATGTAGTCGTTTTCATTTATAGCGCGAACACAGATTTAATGATAACCCTTTGTAAATTCTTTGCACTTAGAGTCATGACTGTGACCTTTTACTCGAGGGTAGCGGGGAAGGGGGGGGACGGATCTTGAAATCGCCATTTATCGACATTTTGCTAATTGTATTCATTTAACCACAACATGTATTACAGTAAAACTTTAAAAACATAAACTGTATAAACTGGAAACTTGTCTTAAACGAAAAATCTTCACATATTCAGCGGAAATGTTATCATATAATTTTATCTGATAAGACAAAATAATAATAATAATAATAGTAATAAAATGGACAAATAAGCTTGTATTTTTTTTTTTTCATATGTAAAAAAAAAAAAAAAAAAAAAAAAAAAAAAAAAAAATAATAATAATAATCTCTATAAATAAAAGGAATTCCGAGGATAATTAATTAATTAATTAATTGAGGCACAGGGGAAAGCAAATCTTGGCAATGCGCCAACTCGGTCCAGAGGAAGCAAATCTTGGCAATGCGCCAACTCGGTCCAGAGGTATAAAAGCAAGATAGAAAAAAACGCGCAGGTCTGTGCATTCAAGTACAACCACCCATATGTATATGCTGAAAGTTTGTTCTGACGCTCACCCGACGCACGTGGAGTGCCGATGGTCCGGGAAGCGTACCATACACATAAATTATTAAATAAACCTTCAAATTAAGCCCGGCGAAGCGGGCTGGGTATGCTAGTAATAATAATAATAATAATAATAATAACATCTTCAGGAAAGGAATGTACTCTTTTCGTGAGGAGTGCGTCTCTCATTCCCTTCTAAGATACCCTCTCTGCTTTTGCGCTTCTTTATCAAATGTGACTAGAACATAAAACTGGAAAATAATTATTTTGCGGTTGACAATAAAATACTTTTCTTTGCTCAACAACGCAAAACTTTGTGAAACATCCTGTCCTTTATTTTTAAAGGAAAAAGCTTGATTTTTGCAGTTATTAAAAATTATAATTATTGAAGAGGTTTATAATGGAACAGGTTTCGCGATGTTATAGCATTTCATGTAAAACAAAATACAGTCGTGAAAAAAAAAAGTAAACACACCCTACTTACGCTTCAACAAATTATCATAGAAGAAAGTTACTAGTACCGAACGATTGGAAATAAAGGCTACTTTTAAATGATGTAGTGTATAGAATTTAGTTAGGGAGCCATCTACGTATTAAAACAAAACCTAACTTTTTTTTTTTTTTTTTTTTTTTTTTTTAATTGCAATACCCAGTTGTAACAAAATATTTCAAATCTTTGGTTCAAACTGTGCCTAAGACACCAAATTTCAAGTCATTTGAATGATAAGTTTTTAAATTATAAACATTCAAAGTTAGGTGCTTTTAATGTTCAATTACATTTTACTTACCCATCATACGTAGTGTAGGGTAAGTCTTGCAATCGTTTTGAAAATCGAAAAAAAAAAAAAAAAAAAAAAAAAAAAATTGACGGATTTACACGTTTTTGACACTGGAGATTTCGAAAAACATATTTTTAGAAAAAAATTTTTGCCGTCCATCTGTCTGTCTGTAAACGCTCTATCTCCCGAACAAATTGAGATAGAGACTTGAAATTTTGTATGTACTTAGTATGTAAGAATGGGACGAAGCCTATTTAATATCATTAACCTCGATTATCCGGAACTATTTTTTTCGGACTCTCGAAAAATTCGTTCTGATGAAAGCTATATAAAAATTTTCGAAATTTTTTATTTTAAGGAGTGATCGTAAATGGTAATAAAATAACACAAATTTTGCATAAAGAACAAAGTTGATCGAATTATTAGTTGCCGAGATATAGGTAATCCTGTTTTCCACATTCTTCGATTTTTCACGACCCTGTATTTTATTCAAATTTCAATTCAAAGATGTATTTCAATTGGAAATGAGACGCTTAATCCGACGCAATAAACTGTTAGTTAATAAGATTATTATTTTTGGAGTTATAAGGATGTTTCTTTTTCGCAATTCAGTACTACTTGAGTAATTAGGCGTGTTGTATAATTTTTCGAAAGAGATTCATCAGCAACTCATTAATACAGCATTACTATGCACAATAAAAATATAAATACACGTTTAAATTTTGTTTTGGAATTGCAATTCCTTTTATAAATAGTTTTCAAATGTATTATTTTCATATATTATATATGCATATATATGATGGGTAAGTATTACGGTATCCCCCAACGACTAGCTTATATTTTTATTAATATCTCCTGATACTATATTTCTAATGATGTGCTAAATTTTTATGTAGCAAAAATACTAAACAATCCAAACATAAATACGTTGAATTTGCGATTTTTATAATTTTATAGTATGAATTATAAAATTAATATTCGAAAAAAAAATATATAAATTGCAACCTACAATTTTTTTTTTTGTGAATTTAGATTTATTAAATCATTCTTTATGCAAATCAAAAATTTCAAATTTTTCTTCCAAGTAGTTTTCAAATTATGCTTAAAAAACGGCAAAATCATGGTTCGTATATGGTAATGTTCCAGGTAAAACACCAGGGTTTTCTTTTTTTCAATAAAAAATAAATCTAGCTCAAACGCACAAAATTTCGCTTTATTTAAGGATAAATTTTCTAAAAGAAAATACTAATGCGGAAAAATTTCTTGGTCTTGAAATTCCAGGATATGTACGAACCGGCACGTAGCCAGGGAGGGGGCTAAGGGGGCTGAAGCCCCTCCCGAAAGTTTGAAAATATTTTACAAAATTATCTCTATGATAATAAAATAAATTTTGTCTGCTTTTATTTTCCATTACATTAAAATCAATTACATTTTTAGTTGTAAAAATACCTATTTATTCAATTACAATTATGGTAATCCTTCATTATATCGGTTATTTGGATATATTGTTTTATAGGTATTATAAAATAGGTATGTACCACTAAAAATATAAATTCTTTTTAAAAAGTAATTTTTAGTATCTTTATGGACAGTAAAATTCGATCAAGTGTAATTTCGTTTCATTAATTTGATTAAGAAAAATTAAGTATTATGCGCATACGGCGTAAAAAAAAAAGGTCACAAAAATAGGAAGACGATTTTCTACATGTTTCAATCATTGGAAAAGGGCTAAATGTTTTTCTCAAAACATATACAATTAGATTAACACAAACCATATGTTATTTTATTAAACAAATTTTTGATTTCTTTAGGAAAATAGAAATGGGATTATTTCATTGTAGGGTTTTCAAAAAACTTCAGGGGAAAAAAAGTTATTAGAGTAGCTCTTGGATTAATACTTGAAACAATCTTATTTTGTGCAGTACAAAATAGCCACTTAGAAATGACCACGATGACGATCCTCTAAAGTTAGAGAAATTGGACTGTTAGAGACTGTTAGCTCAGAGCTCTTTTAAGTTTTGAGCAAAGTCTGAAGAGAATGAATTGATATTATAAATATCCGTACAAATGCTATTTACTTCATTCCAGAAATTTAGAATAAAATCATTCAAATATTCTCGGATACAATTACAGAAGTATTAATTAACAAAATAATTATCGCTATATGGTTTAGCTTAATTGCTGATGAAACTATGGGCATTTCAAGCGCAGAACAACTTGCCATTTGTATTAGATATGTAAGCTATTAAAAAATTCACAAAACCGAATAATTCGGATATATATATATATATATATATATATATATATATATATATATTTTTTTTTTTTTTTTACACGTTTGATTCCAATAAGTGTCTTTTTTTCCAAAAATTCAAGAAAAGTAATATAACAACATTGTGATGAACTACGTCTTGGCATGTATAAATGCGTCGCATTAGGTGTATGACGAAGTAACCAATAAATTTGGACATGTTAACGGGGTCCATTCTAGAATTCTTCAGCGTATCTAAAAATTAGATACTCCCCTCTGTGAAAGCTATTGATTAAACCTTGCGTTGTCCAACAGCATACAGATTCCCGTCATTCGAAAGTATCATGGACTTGTTAAAGCAGCGACAAAAGTTTTTAAAAATCACCTAAAGGCAAATTTAGCACTTCAAAATGCAGTTGCATCATATACCCTAAAAAACAAAAGAAAATGACTTCTCCACATTTGTAAAACAAAATTTATCGAGAGGCATGAAAACATATTGACTTTTGATGAACTGTTTAATTACATTTGTATTAGCTCAGAAAAAAATATTTCGAA
The DNA here is from genome assembly GCA_964019185.1 of Maratus speculifer. Lineage (NCBI taxonomy): Eukaryota > Metazoa > Arthropoda > Arachnida > Araneae > Salticidae > Maratus > Maratus speculifer. Next base: position 72,579,682 of record OZ025289.1, read on the forward strand.
AAACACATGGAAGATTTCTTCAACAGCTGGAGCTTTTTTTTGGCAGTCAGGATGAATAATCATTTTCTCATAAGCCTCTCTGTTTTTCAGAAGGTTTTCTGTCTGACGAAGTTATGATAAGTTCTTCAAAAAAAAAAAAAAAAAAAAAAAAAAAAAAAAAATCGTGATATAACATTGGCTGTAACCCATCTAAAGATGTCCTAATTGTTTCACGTAGAAATCTTTTGTGAGACTTTTATTGTGTATCAAAACTTCGGGAAGACATCTTCCAAACTGTAATAAAGATCCCAAGACTAACATTTAGACAGACAACAGGTACAAACCCTGAAATTACATCCTTTAACAACTATTGCAATATGACGATTTTAATTCCTCATGTAGAAAGTTTTATTCGAAATTTAAATTATCGATTCATTTCAAATGAAAACATTCTAAGAGATTCCCAGTTACATCTTCCAGGATGTGCTTCGCTGAAAAAAGCAAGCAAATTGGAGAATCTAGTGCAAAATTTTTAGGATTAAGTGTTAATGTAGCAAGTGAAAGCTGAATATGAATTAGGTTTCAAACGAATTGCTAATGTTGACACCAACACAGAGGTCCTAAAAGTTTTAATACTGTAAAGTGACGTATTACAATTACAGTCGAGTCTCTCTATAACGAAACTCCATCCAGCGGGTTTCCCTATTCAACGAATTTTTTATAGGAACGGTCAATTTTTTCATGATTACATTAAAAATTATCTCCATATAGCGAATTGTATATCTCCATTTAACGAATTTTTCCAAAAATGTTCTTTCATATGTTCAGAAAAACGCTTTAAATTATTTGTGGAATAATTTTTTTTCGTTGATTTCTGGTTTATATTTCATAGCTGCATTTCTCTAGCTTATTCTTTATGTAAAAAAAAAGGCATTTCCCCCATCTTCCCTCAAGAAAAAAACATCCTTTTTGCATGATTACTCTTGAATTTGTTTTAACCAAGATGAGCATGCGTTCTTGGAAAAGACTGAAACATTTTCTTACTATTCGAACGATTTGCAATTATCACAAAGCACCCTAAACTGTAAAAAAAAAGAAAAAAAAAAGGTTAAATTTACAGCAGAAAATGCTGGCAGCAATGTTACCAGAAGTTTTTGCCGTAAAAATTGCAGTAAAATTGGATGTAATAAAAAAAAATACATCTAATTTTTCTACAGTTTTTACGGCAAAAACTGCTAGAAACATTGCTGCCTGCAGTTCTTGCCGTAAATTTAACGAATTTATTTATTTATTTATTTTTACGGTGTATAAGATAACTATTCCATTGTCGTCTTGAGAATGTTCGTTTCTTGGTTTGGATAGTAAGGCAGCGATAAGGGGTCAGATGCAGAAAAGGTAGTCTTCAGCAGGTTTTCATCTACCTAAACTAACACTTTAGTTTACAGTGGATGTTTGATGTCTGTGATGACTCGGCGCAATTTTTCTTGTAAGAGACAATTTGAATGAAGAATTGTTATTAACTATCATTTATGCTGGTGGGATCTTCTACTGCATCTTTATAAAATTGCTTCTGGGATAAGCATAACTCTCTCTGATAGAGTAATAATTTTGAAAATAATCAATAAGACATTGGGGAAAAAATGAAGCGGCGAAAATGCTTGAGATACTGGCAAAATTCCATTAAATATTTCAAAAACTTAATTAAACAGCTCAAAAACAATTCTGTTTCAAAAATTTAACATTAAATGAAAGATTTTTTGCCGTTCTTTATCCAACGAATTTTCCTATATAACGAATTTTTTGACTGAATAATGGATTTCGTTATATAGAGACTCGACTGTACACTGTAAAAAAAATTCAGAAACGTTTCTGAATATTTCGGGCAGCTACGGTGCATGTAATTTTCAAAAACGTTTCTGAATATTTCGGAAACCACTTTCCGATATAGCCAGAAACGATTTTGACTATTTTAGAAATCTTTTTGAAAGGTTTCCGATATATTCAGAAACATTTTAGAGTATTTCACAAATCTTTTTGAAAGGTTTCCGATATATTCAGAAACATTTCAGAGTATTTCATAAATCTTTTTGAAAGGTTTCCGATATATTCAGAAACATTTTAGAGTATTTCATAAATCTTTTTGAAAGGTTTCCGATATATTCAGGAACATTTAAGAGTATTTCATAAATCTTTTTGAAAGGTTTCTGATATATTCAGAAACATTTTAGAGTATTTCATAAATCTTTTTGAAAGGTTTCCGATATATTCAGAAACATTTTAAAGTATTTCATAAATCTTTTTGAAATGTTTCCAATAATTTCGGCAGCATTTTAGTGTTTCAAAAGTTCTTTTGAAACTTTCTATTACATTCAAAAAGGCTTTTGAGTTTTTCAGAAAATGCTTCATTATATTAAAGTATCCAATAAAATACATAAAAAGCCATTTGATAGAAAAAGTTTCAAACGCCATACACCATCTTGAGTCAGTGTTCTTGCACTTTGTTTGGTCTCCAACAAGAAGTTTTAGCCACATTTTATGTATCTGTAGTTAGAATTTTATGAGCTTCGCGTTGCAACTATATAATGATTTCTGAATAAGAGGAGCATTTTAGTGCTTTTAATAGTGACTTCAATTGGTTGTGTCATATTTAAAAAGAATTGGACTATTCTTCAGTTTCTGCTTTTTAAATCAATGTGTTCTTTTTTCCTTTAAGGTTTTTTTTTTTTTTTTTAATGAAATTATTTTAACTTTTACAAATCAAAATCATACAAAATGTAACAAAAAAAAAAAAAAAAAACCTTTCAAAAGGGAGGAAAAAACCCCAAACACATAATGATTTAAAAAACAATAATTTAACAAAAACCATAGCTTAGTTAAATCTAAAACAAGTAGTTCAAGTAGTATAGGAAAAAGCAAAAAAATTATCTTTATTCAAAAATCTCTTATGTATTTTATAACAGAAAGCTCTTAAAATTCTATCGGATGAAGCGATAAATGATCTGACATATGTACATCATGGGTGCAAAAAGTGCATCCAAACCAAGACTGATTTTTTTTTTTTTTTTTTTTTTTTTTTTTTGTATTGGAAATAACTAAATGAAAATGGGTTAGATTTCTTTGGCTAAAATTTGATCCCTTACAATAAAAGTTTAAAATACTGGAATTAAACACATTTTTCACTTTAATAAGGTGTTAACTTGTATAGCACTTCCATTCCATTAGATTCATCTATGCAATCTATTCTAAAAATTGTTTTCTTTTTGCATAGCATATAAATTGCCTTGTATGAGGGTGTCAGTGACTGGGGGTTTCTTGTGGTCGACTCACAATAGATAAATTGGCTTTTTAGAAATACAATGCTAACAATAGCAAAAAGAAAAATTATTAAATTAACGGATTAAATTCAGCTTAATTGTTCTAATTTATTAAAGTACAGTAGCCTCCCGCTTAACCGACCTAAGTGGGACCAAATGTTAGCTGGTTAAGAGAAAAACCGGTTAAACTGGATTGAAATAAAAATTATCACTAATAACAAATAATGAACAAAATTTAATACAAATTAATTTTTTAAAAATCTTGTCACATACCTTTATAAGAAGTTTAAATTATTCTCCATTATTTAAATTTGAATTAATTAAACATAAAGATATGAGAACCGAAATTTTACTTTTGAATTTTGCCTGAAATTGGGGAAAAAAGGCAGCTGAGTTTCGGTTAAGAGGAAGACTACTGTACTTCGTAATTTCTTATATGCAAAGAAAAAAAATCACCTCTTAATCCCCCCCCTTTTGTTTCAAAATTTAAACCAATTTGGAGTTTTGCATTTTAGAGTCTGAAAACTGTCAATTTTCAATTTATTTTAATTAAATTTTTAAATGAGTTAAAAAGAAAATTTGCATATCACCACCTGCATATAGGAACATAGAAAATTTAAACTATATTTTGTTTATATTTTGTTGTTTTTTTAAAACTTATTTTGTTTAAACTATTCTTATACTTTGAATAGGCTATTTCTCTGTTTCTAGTTTACAAAATATTAATCTATGTAGTCTCCTTTAAAAGTTCTAATTTCAAATCAGTTATTTGTAACAGAAAATGTATGACTGATACATGGAATGATTTATAATTTTTTGTCTAACTTGTGCTATTATTAAGTAGTAAATTGTATGCATATTGTAAGTCTAACAAGTTATACTAATGAGCTGATAAGCTGCACCAATAACATTTTTACCTAGCAAAAATTAGAAAATAAATTTTTGCAGTCTTCCAGCCTACTGTTATTAGCAAATGATGAGGTTCATTTTAACTATATATATTAAACAAAAACATAATTTGCAGAACAAATAAAAAAATAAAAAGAAAATAAAAAAATGCTAGATTGTTTTATCATTAGAAGTGACAGACATTATAATATTTCATTCTATTAATTCTACATTTAATGTCAATTTTTTATAAGTTAAAACAATTTAACATTTAAAAAAAAAATTACAATGTGATACTTAAAACACCCCGAAAACTCAAGTTATATTCAAATGCCATCAAAATAAACCTTAGACTTTTTCCAATTTTAATTTGAATATATTTGTACTGCAGAATTTGTATTATGTTTATGATGATTATACATAAATGATAAGATACATGCAAAATACAAAACTTTAAAGTATTAAAACTAACTTTTTCTTTAAAAAAATCTAAAATTTATTTCAATGCCATTTGAATAGGATTTAAGTTTTTAGAGTATTTTATGTATTATATTTTTATGTTAAATTGGTTTAACTTATTTGTTACAAAATTTATCATTAAATGTAGAACTAATTGAATGAATTATCTTAATATCTGTACCTTCTCAAGCTTAAAAAATCTATTTTTTTTATTTGTTCTGCAAATTGTTTTTGTTTAATATGTCCAGTTTTTTAATAACTACTGCATTAAGACAAATGTATTTCAAAATTAACATAGGTTACCGTAATCAGGGTTTGATTTATGCAGTATCACATCACAATTTATGATGTTATTTACCAATGATTAATACAAATTTATTAACCTCTAAACATCGAACAATTTAAATTTTTACACTGTCTTAAAACAATATAAATAGTTCAATATTTGTTTCCAGCTAATATCCGATACTGAATAAAAACTTTATCAATAAATAAAATAAAAACATAAATAAATCACAAATAGCTATTTAATCGAACTATGCACTCATTTGAACTGATATTAGTGTAAACCAGTATCGGTAAAACATATTTAAATTTTTTGTTTTATCTGAATAATCTGCTTTTTCTATTCACTCATATTAGTACTCTTTGTATTACTTACAAATGTTTAAAATGTCATTTTTATTTCTACTATGATGCCATATTTAGCTTACTTTTTAAATCTTAAAAAACATTTTTGCATGAAAATTTTTTAATTGAAAATTAATTACTGTGGGCAAAAATTTTGCACAGCTTTTGAATTTTTTCAACAATAAATGATGTTAAATTTCATAGCAAAATGTCCATTTAGTTTCAATGAAAGTAGCAAAATTTGTAATTATTAAGAAAAATATTGGAATAATGTAAATAAAACATAGCCTCTGTTACTTTAGGTATTTAAAGACATTCTACCATCTCTTTTGATCCTGATATTAGGCAAACGTTTTCGCACTTTAAATTTACAATATTATTAGAATTGGGAAAGAATAAAAAATTCATTGCATCAGATACAAAATAATAGAAAGTTAAAAAAAAAGAGCCTTATAGGTTTTTCTATTAAACTAACATTGATAAGTGACACTGGAAATAAATATTGTGCTGCTGCATAATGCTTATAAATACATATATATATGCTGATAAAAGACAAATCACTGTTTAAAAACAGATCTTGCTCGAATTTACACCTTCCAATAATTAAAGAATTAAAAACATTACATTTATTACTTTCTTAAAAGGTGAAGATTAAAAGCAGATATAATATGAAGATATAACATTTATAAATGTTGTTTTTAATCTTTTTATCTTCACCTTTCAAGAAAGTAATAAATGTAATGTTTTTAATTCTTTAATATACGTTGTTTTTTTTTTTTTTCAATACAGAAATTTTATAACAATGTACCTAATTTAAATCATGTTTGCAATATAGAGGACGGATTGGCATTTTAGCCAATTTTAATAAGTACAATTCACTCAAAAGCTGGAAAAAAATACATTTTAATGTTTAAGAATCAATAATGTCAAAATCAGAAATAAAGTAAAATTCAGTGATCTGAATTTGGGCAAGTAGGGGGATGAGAGCATTTCAGTTTTAATTATGTATTAGGAAATCAGAAAAAAAAAAAATGTAAGCATAATACAGAGTAGACTAGGAGTAAGGTGAAAAACTGCACTACATCTCAATGATTATTACTTTGAAATTCCTGACAATTAGCGACCTCCATATATACTGCAATTTACCTGAAGTTTGATGCTAATGTTAATATTTTAAGATATATTGGCAGTTTAAACAAATTTAAACATACCATACAAATCAGCATGATATAAGTCTAAATTATTTCAAATTTATGAAATAATAATGCATCATAAAAAAAGTAGATGCTTTTTAATGAAAATAAACTTTCTAAAGGTGAGCAATTTGTTTTTAAAACTGCCATATTCTGTTCAAAGTTTTTTTTTCTTTTTCCTTTTATGTTTACAAGAGAATGAAAATATAGCTAAATGAAACTCTTAATCTGTCAATTTGACTATTAAACAAATTCTTTTAATGCTCAACTGAATATCTTAAAAAGATAAAAATTTACTAATTGTATAAAAAATACCATTTTAAGTTTAATATATTTCACAAAACAAATTGAAAAATAATATACAAATACACAAAAATTGCAAAAAAAATTTAATTTATAAAGGTGAAGTTAAAAGTGAAAGGGAAACCAAAATTAAAATTAAAAAAATATATACAATGAGAGATAAAATGAATTTTATTGCATTTTACATATCAATAAACATAACATCAAATGAAAAGAAAATCCCAGAACTATCTTTTATGCTTTATAAATTAATACATAAACAGTAAATTTGATTAAAAAACAGACTCGGTTAAACTTAAGGAATGAAAACTGTCATATGAATTTGCACATAAAAATAAAATAAAAATTTATTCTAGGATATTTTAAGAAAAAGTTAGCGGTGAATCATAATTTTAAATTATGAATACTGAGAGTGGTACTTAAAATTTTCTGAATGGCTGATTTGAAAATAATTTAATAAAAACAATCTCTTTCCATATTTAATATAATAGTCTATTCAAAAAATAACATAATAATATGAACACATTCCTCTATTATAAGAATAATGCATTCATATTCATACTGTTTTTGGACTAATAATTTACAAACATTTTCTAGATTATTTATAGATTGTTTACAATAATAGAAAGAACTGCAGTTGTATCTGCCATCTGCAAAGAATGTCCTATGAACAGTTTACAGAAGATTTTGAATGGTAATTCAAGAAACCATGTCATAGCAGGAATGCAATTCATGATCTTGTGAATAAATTACGCAAAAGTAGAGATATCGCAGAGGGAATTCTTTGAGAAGCCATCAATGACACAAAACAGCCTATATACAATATTTCAAATTGCTTGCCTTCTGATGTGGCTTCTTGAATTCACATACAAAATCGTCTCTGACTTTTCATGAATCTCCATAAGAACATTCCTTGCAGATGGGCAGATTTTTGTAATTTTTTGTATTATTGTGATCATTTCTTAAAAGACCTGGAAAATAAAGAAATCATTAGTACAAAATTTAAATTTTGTACTCACACAATCAAATTTTTTATTTCAAAATTCCATATATAATTTACCTAATTTAAATATAAATACACTTCAAAGTAAAATGCTAATGTGAATAGTTTAAGAACTATCATATGAATAAAAGGAAACATCCTATATTAACATATATATATGTATATATATACATATATAAAGGTAGAAAAAAGTCTGCAAATTTACTACATGAGTTCTTTTTTTTTTCCCCCTACATTTGTAGCTGTTCTTACATGAGGTTAAACTCAAAAGCTTCATATTTTCATAACTATAATTAATTATTCCTGGTTTTCAAATGTATTTTTTATGATAAAGTTTTACAAAATGTAACTAATTAACCTGGCAATTTTTTACAATGTAACTGCAAAATATAAGGCTGGAAAAATTTATAAGTTCCCATGGCCTCTTTTGGATATTCTATATTTATAACGAAATACAATCCTATTAATGTAGCAATCCCTTCAATAAAATAATTACATTCAATATCAATAATATAGTACGAATTACTTTATTTTTAATATTTTCAGAAACGGACACATCCATTAAACTTTCACCTTTACTTTTCTTTTTGACATATGCTTTTACAGCAGAACTACATGCCTGTAATGAAATAAACATTGCTTTCTCCAAATCTATATTATAAAGAACATTAAAATCATACTGAATTCCAAAAAAAGTGAATAAGGCTGGGAACATATTTTTAAATTACACTTAAGGGTGTTTAAATTAATGGCACTTCTAAGCTCTTTATAAGAAATTTTCAGTCCTTGAATGATTTGGCACATCTACTGCCAGGCATTTTCCTTATCTCCAATAACATTTTCTTTTTCACTTCTAGGTTACTTAGATTAATTTTAGTAAGTTCTCTAGCAACAATGTCTCGCTGAGATGGAGATTGATTAGAAGTATTCTTTAAAATTTCAACAGCCATAGTTTTCAAAGGCTCACTCTTGCTTGACCAAGACAGACTTCCAGAAACAGCTTCCTTTTTCAAAGATTCAGAAAACTTCGAAGTGAGAATTGAAAAGTCTACAGGCCATGCAGCAAAACATTTTAAACCTAGAAAAAGAAATATGATTAATGTAGCAAAAAATATTAAATGGCAATTTAACTGCTAAAGCATACTTGTTTTTTTTTAAAACCAGGGAATGAAGAGAATAGCATTCTCACAGTAACTGAAAACCAGGGCGGCAGAGTCGGGGGAAAGGGAAAAATGGCTGACTCTGGAAATTTTAACGATTTCGACTCTAGGCTGGTTAATAGAGCTGTGCAAGGTGACGCCACGAACAGGTTTTTGCTGCTGCTGTAGGACAACCATCGCTGCCTTTATCAATGCTTTTTGTGTTTGTGTGTCCTACAGCTTTCTTCATTGTTCTCCGGTAAAAGTCACGTGATGTGAACTGCTCTATACAGTCAAACCTCATTAACATGAACACGCCTAAAGTTACTTTTAACATCAATTTCTTTTCACAGACCCCTGCAGAAACAAATACAAAAATTTTATACTGATAACATGAATTACCCTTAACATGAGCAAAATTTTGATCCCCCTTGAGGTTCATGTTAACAAAGTTCGCCTGTATACTTACTTATACTAGTGTTGCCTATTGGTTAAAATTACGAGGGAATGTAAGAAAAATAAAGCAAAAATGTTTATCATTCCGGCATTACTTCTGTTCAAAAGAAAAAAGAGAAAAAAATAATTTGTCCATTTTATTAATTTTAAAATTTTATTTCCTGCAAACCCGAAAAATTCAACTATCAAAATCTGAAACAAAATGGAAAGTTTACTATTTTGGATAAGCAGACTCTGAAAAGAAGAGGCGAAGTTGTTACAATGTTGTTTTTGCGATTCTCCAAACCCGAAAAACTTTGATGGAAAGAATGAAAAATAAAGAAGAAAATTTTATTACAGTAGACTCCCTCAAATCCGCACAGCTTGGGACCAGAGGTTGTGCGGATTTTAGAATTTTGTGGATTTCTGGTCATTGCTTTGTTTACATTTTTAAACAGTAATTTGAGTGCAATTAATTGTGCATTCAGGACTATAGTGTATACTTACAATGTAATAAAATATTAAAATAAGTAATAAACTAAAATGATAAAAATTTAGATAATTTTCAAAATAATTAAAGTAATAGCAAAGGTCAAGTTAATAATCAATAGTATATGATTAAATATTCATTACAAAGATTAAATGTATTTTTCCAAAATTATTCAACAAAACTTGCCTCATAAAAGTACATTACTAATTCACATCAAAATCATAAAATATTTTTTTTTTTTTTTTAAGTTTAGCCAGCCTTATAACTAAAAAATCTTGATTAATGCATAAATATATTTGGTAAGAAGATTGTGATTATCAGTGATATCAGCAATATCTTGAATTTTTCCCCCAAAAAATTATTCTTCCTTTATGAAAAAAAACATGAATAGAGTATTATTGAGAAAATTACAAATTAAAAATTATATGGAATTGATACAAAACTAAAAAAAAATCAAATTTTCTCCCAATATCCAATCTGAAAGTTTCATTGTTTACATCCATAAAATATGTGCGGATTTTAGAGAGTTGCAGATTTCTGGTTTACGGATTTAAGGGAGTTGACTGTATTTTGGAAATAATTCTGGTTCTGCAAATGCGGAAAAAAAACAGCGAAATTTTTTAATTTTCAGCATAAATTTTACAATTTTGGCTTTAGCAACTTCATAATAGCAAAATCACTATTTTATCGTTATTTTGGGTACTATCTATTCAGAAGTGTCATGCACAAATGGAATTAAGAGAGAGAGAGGGGGGGGGTTACAATTTTAGCGTTTTTTTTTACTCCAACAGACCTCCCAGCCAGCACCTTTAACAGTTTGGCTTTGCCATTTATATTGTCGCAGTTCATGCCTGAGTCTGGGCAAAAGTCAGTGAAAACAAGCACGGCACATGTCAAAATCAATTTTTTCCAGAACAGTCAGACTCAATTAAAAAAAAAAAAAAAAAAAGAGGTTTATAATACGCAATAAGCTTCCTAAGAATTATATATTTATGGAAGAATTTTACCATATGTTTCATATTATGGTAAGTTCACAACAGGGCTGGGTTTCGGACGTCAGAAACTGGTTTTTGACATGACAAGCATCAAAAACTGGTTTAAACCGTCAAAAACATGTAATGTGCTTTAAAACATTTTAAGAACAGGAGAGAAACATTGAACAAGTCTTAATGATTTAAGTAATTTTTTATTTAACATTAAGTTAACTTATTTTGTAATTATTAAATTACAGTAATTATTTTAATTGCAATAAAACATTTTTGTTTTTTAGAATGTTCAAACAGAAGAAAATGATTTTGTACAGTTAATAATCTGGATTAATTTTACCCGGCAGCATCCTATAACAAATAATCAATTTAGCATGTTTATTTACACTGCGACTGATTGGTAAAAATAGATTTCCCCCATCCCCACGACTGTTCTTAGGGTGGAGTGAAAAAGACCAAAAAAATTTTTTTTCGGAAATTTTTCTTTGGATAGGTCTAAAAAGTTGCCTTTTGGCGCACTAAATATACGGTTAAAATTTCATTTCGTTTGGAATTCATCTTTAGTCCCCTACCAGCTCTTAAAGATTATGCTCTTTATATGTGAAATCAAGATTTCACTATATAGTGTAAATGACCCCCAAAAAAATTTTTTTGGAATTTTTTCTTTGGATAGATCTAAAATGTTGATTTTTGGCACACTGAATATATTGTTAAAATTTCATTTCATTTGGAATTCCTTTTAGTTCAATACCAGCTCTTACAGATTATGCCCTTTTTATGTGAAAATCAAGATTTCACAATGTATGTAAATTAATCAACCTTTTTTTTTTTAAACTAAATTTCTCATTTCAGTAAAATAACCCACAAAAATGACTTCTTAAAGTAATACTTGTGAACGATCTGTATAATTGCGTTTTAACTCTTTAATTCGCGAATAAAATCCTAAAATGTGAATCGTCTTGTTGCAGAGTAGAGAAAACACAATAATTAGTCATGCGTTCCCTTTTATTTTTCGAATGCACATGAAAGATAGTTCTCTAAATATAAAGGACATGCAGTTTTCTGAATATATAGTAATTAAATGAAAAGAATATATACGATGTATTGTAAAACGATCTTTCATTTCCTTCTAATTTATATTGGTCTTTGTTATCAAAATTAGGTATTACCTTTCGTGATTTGATTTTGCTCATATATATCCGGCTCTTGCTTCTACTACTACAGCCGCTAATGGCGCTTCAACACCTAAGTTTACACATCTTTCGAATACTTGAATCTAACAGGGAAATTTTTCTATTGAAAAGATGGGACTTTCGATTTTTTTCTGAGAATTTCAGTTTCTCTCTTGGTACTTTTTTAAGAATGTGGGGTGATTTCACATTCTTGCCAGTTAATAATGTTTATATAGTTTGTAACACTGAATTTCAATATTGGAATATGAAACTGTCTTATTGTAGAATATATAATATCCTTCATCTTCAATATCTTCGGAATTCAAATCTCCAACATGATTTTTTTTAATCAGTTATCGTTCCTGTAAATTTTCATCTCAATGACAGAAGTATACATTTTGTTGAATAACGGGATTGAGAACTTTCTTTAAATATTCCCTCAAATAACAAAACAACTTAATTGTTTATAAAAAAAAAACATTTTGAGCTCTATTGTTGCAAGAAAAATCTTTCTTGAAGTGAAACAACATAGACAAATGTACTTTCATTACAAATTCAGCCATAATCTTCAGATTTTGGGATGAATTCTGTCTTCCAATCTGTAAACTAAGTAATCAGTTGGAAGTTGTCAATCATTTAGAGTGCGAAATTCTTGCTTGATTACGATTTACCAGATTTGAGAAACACTGACCAGATTCAAATGTTTGACACATGTCATAAAGATAATTTTGGTCTACACTTAACTCTCCAGAGTTCATTTCTGTGTGATAGGAGCAGATATTTTTTAATTTCCATAACTGTCTATTGTTCACATTGATCCAACGACTTTCCAATTAGAACAGGAAAAGCTCGTGAGCCTTTATTTCGTTTATCAAGTTCAATGACTTGATAAACAATCGGTAGCGGCAATTCGTTTGAAGAGAGCTGACATATTAACCACTAAAACGGACGACTAAATCTTAGTTTCAAGAATCTATTAGCAAGATTTTTTATCTTACTTTTTGCAGTTGTTCCGTCACAACCTATTGTCATAAATTTATCAAGGTTTAAATGTTTTTCAGTGCAATATTTTAATACTTCCTGCAATGGTCTTTCCTGGTCCAAAAGATGGTGTAATGTGTCCCAAATACAATTCATTTGACAGTTAAAATCAGAGATTATGTTTGTAACTTATAGTTCTTCCATATATCTCCAATTTTCCATAATTTACTTTCATTTTGGAGAATTGAATAAGCTTCTGATAATCAGAAAAATTGTTGTCTATCATTTGATCATTACATCTTTGGGAAACTACAATTATTGATGCCTTCGATGATTTCTCTCAGGATTTTTTTTTTTTTTTACCTCTGGTTTTGGCGAAACTTTACAATTACTGGTGTGTTTTATTTATTGTTTTGTACAATAATAATATTATATAGCATTCTACTATTGTTGGCAAAACAGCTTTATTTAGTTTTGAAGGATCACCAACTTCTAGTAATGGTAAATTTCGATTTGCTTACACACTTACTCATTTTGACTGTAAAAATGACAACATACAATTTTTAAAACTCAATAAACCGTTTCAAATATTTAAAAAAAAAAACTTAAAAGTTAGAAAATGATGAAAGGAATTGCACTATACATTTTAAATATAAAAATATCGAACGATGTCACCAAAAAATCCTGTTAATGTACAATTTATGGTAAAAATTTATCGTATAAATCATTGAAAATATAAATGGCCTGGTAGGGGACTCAAGAAGTTTTTCAAAATTCATGAAATTTTGCACATGTATTACAGGTACAAAAAGGCAACTTTTGGCTGCTATCCAAAATCAAAATTCCAACTTTCGATTTTTCACTCCACCTTACTGTTCATTGAATTTGTTATGCTTTTCCTCAACAGGCTGAAGAATTTCATGATTTGTTCTACATGATTGATGAATTGCAAGAGATTTTCTTGCAACCAATTGAAGAATTTTGCAATAATATATTTAAATGAGTGATTAAAGAATTTTGTGATGTCCCCCCCCCCCCCCCCCCAGCTAATGAGTGGCGAACTTCGCAATTTTTCCTTCAATTGAATGATGAGTTTTCTTGAAAACGAGAATCTAAAATGTCCTACAGAAGTCTTTTGTTCTGAAATGTACGCCGCAGTTGTAAGCAAATTCTGCTTTGGAGTTTTTGATGCTATAAATTTATTTCAATGAAACATGACAACATTGTCATCATTAGCCGCTAGTTCCCTATTGATCTTCATGACATTTAATGGAAAAGTTTGGAAATTATTTAGATTTTAATTTTTTGTAACATTGGAGTCAATAGCGGTTAAAAATATGTATTGCTACATCTCTAAAACTTATTAACATTTTATTATGAAAATAATCAACATTTTGTGCATAAGCAGTACTATATATGCTGAAAGTTATATAAAATTAGTTCAAATGAAACAGAAAATATACAAAAAATTGCATTTTAACATTAAATTGCTCTGGAAAAAAAATGCACACCATGTCTCTTGTCATGTACATAAAAAATAGAAAGAGAAAATATGTTTTAATATTTACTTTTTTTTTTTTTTTTTTACTTACCTGTTGGTAATTTGTTTAGTGGCGGAAGTCATGTATTGGCCAGTCATGTATCGATTTATTTTTTTACAATTTCTCCATAGTTTTAAGGTTTAATCAAACTGAAATATAAAATATATTGTTAAAAGACCAATATGTAAGGAAATAAATTAGTTTTGTTAAATTTTACACAAGCATTGCAAAAGCATGCCAAAATGGGCAGTGCATACACATATATTATCCGATTCAAGTATTGCCGACTACTACATAAACTACTATTGTTCTTTACGACTCATCAAACATTATTTTTCACCGTTTTGAGGGAACCCATTATGATCTCTAACAGATCTGGATATGCTTAATTACATCTATACCAGAAAGAAATTTGTTACTCTAAAGTAGGAGTGCACAACCTTTTCAAGAGAAGGGCCATTTACAAAAATATCTGAGTGGTCGAGGGCCACATCAATAACATAGAGAGAATTCGAATTTGAAGGTGATCTGTGACCTATAATCAGATAAAAAATATGTTTTCAGAGGGAAGTGGCGGGGATACCCCTTTAGGTTCCCTTAACCAGTCAAAATATCCAATTCAGTTGGTGAGAATAAATCAGCAGTTTTCACGTTTATATATAAATAAGAGATATACCAAGGTTTATTCTCAAGATGTAATAATATTCCTTGACTTTATTCAAGAGAGTAAATTTTGTTTTATTAAAAGTGCGAAAAAACAAAGATAAGTGGTTAATGCCGAAAAAAATGCAAAATTTATGAATGAAGGAGAGGGAATGAGCCCCTCAACAAGATCTTTCCATGCCTCATCACTGAGATTCCCGATTTTTCAACTCCTGATCAACAAAATTTGTAATTTTCCATACCTGATCGACCAAATTTGGGCTTTTTACAAAGTGATCGACAAATTTAGCAATTTTTATGAAACTGATCGAGAAAATTTTATCTTTCCGTGCCTGATCAACAAAATTTGCAATTCTTACAAAATCAATTGAGAAAATTTGCGATTTTTACGAAACCGATCGACGAAATTCTTTACTTTTATGAAGAAGATCGACAAAATTCGTGATTTTCACGAATCCGATCGACGAAAATAGCAATTTTTATAAAGCTGATCGGCGAAATTCGCAATTTTTACTAAGCTGAATGGCGAAACTCGCGATTTTTACTAAGCTGAATGGCGAAATTCACGAATTTCCTTCACATGATCGAAAAAATTCACGATTTTTTGCGACCGATCGACAAAATTTGCACTTTTCCCTTACATGAACGATAAATTTGTGATTTTTCTGCGGCTTATTGACGAAATTTTCGATTTTTACGAAGCCGATCGACAAATTTCGCGTTTTTTACAAAGCTGATCGGCAAAATTTGCGACTTTTTTGCATGATTGACGAAATTTGCGATTTTTACTAAGCCAATCGAGAAAATCCAAAAATTTTCTGTGCCTGATCAACAAAATTAGCAATTTTAACGAAGCCAATCGGCAAATTCATGATTTTTCAAAGCCGATCGATAAAATTCACGATTTTTACAAAGCTGATCGACGAAATTCTCGATTTTTTTTTTAGCCTATCGACAACATTCACGATTTTTTTCGAAGCCAATAAAGAAAATTCATTCTCTTTCCTCGCTTTACCAGCAAAATTTGAAGTTTTATGTAGCCGATCGCCGAAATTCGCGATTTTTACGAAGCTGATCAACGAAATTTGGAATATTTCTTGCATGACTGATAAAATTCACGATTCCTCCATACCAGATCAACGAATTTCGTGATTTTTACAAACCTTCTCGACCAAATTCGCAATTTTTATAAACTGATTGACGAAATTCACGATTTTTCTTCACCTGATAGACAAAATTCCTGATTTTTCGGCACCAGATAGAGGAAATTCGCGATTTTATTTGAGCCCGATCGACGAAATTTACAATCTTTCCGCGTGAGATCGACGAAATTCGCAATATTCTCGTGTCCGACCAACGACAATCAATAAAACTCGCGATTTTTTCGAGTCCGACTGACGAAATGTGCGCTTTTTCACTTTTAACTGACGAAAATTGCGGTTTTTCCGTGCCATATCAACAAAATTCGCGATTTTTAACTAATTTTGACGAAATCTTCATTTTTTTACGCGGCAAGATGAAATTCGGGATTTTTTTCTCTTGATAAACTTAAATTTCACGATTGTTTTGCAGCCAATCAACGAAATTTTCAATTTTTCCGCGCATCATCACAAAATTCGTAATTTTCCCGTGCCTTATCAACGAACTTTGAGATTTTTTCCTCCCTGATCGACAAAATTCGCAATTTCTTTCGTGCCTGATAAACAAAATTCGCGTTTTTTTTTTCACACAATAAACCGAGAAAACATGCGATTTTGCGACTGATGCATTTAATTTGTTATTTTTTGTGCATCGTCAACAAATATGACGATTTTGTTTCTTCCTTTGATTTTGACGATTGACGATTTTTTTCTTGATTTCTTTCTGATTGACAAAACTTGCAATTTTTCCGTATCCGATCGGCAAAATTTGCTATTTTTTCCGAGCCTCATAGGCAAAATTCACAATTTTTTCATACCTGATGAACGAAAAGTGCGAATTTTCTGCACTTGATCAATGAAATTCGCGATTTTTCCGTGCACAGAAATTCGCGATTTTTCCGGGCACAATCTACGAAATTTTCGATTCTTAAGCGATTGATGAAATTTTATATTTTCCCTCGGTAAATTGACGAAATTTACAATTTTTTTCTTTGACTTTTGCACAAAAATTGCATTTTTTTTTTCTAGTTGTAAATTGACAAAGTTCGCGGGCCACTCGTTAACACATCGCGGGCCACCGGTTGTGCATCCCTACTCTAAATGTTTCTGGCAGTTCAGTATTGTTAGTGGCTATTCCATATTGATGAGTCCTTATAAGGAAGAAACTAGTTTACGGATGCAGTAGAAAATATTTGAGAAGTATTATACATAAATAAGTATCAATATTAAACTATTTCATGAAATATTATATTTAATCTTTAAAAGATATGAATTAATATTGATATTTTATGTAAAATACCAGCAGAAGTTTGGCAATTTTAACATTTATACATAAAGAATGTGTCGATGTGTTACTATCATTTAATATCATTTCAGCTTGAATGGAAAAATACAAGGGATTTTCATCAACGAATACCGTATTTACTCGTGTATAACGCACTCTCCCCCCCCCCCCCCAAATGTAAGACAAAAACTCTGGGTGCATGTTATACACAGAATATTTTTTTACTGTTTTATATAATCACACGATATACCTAAGAAATGTATTCATAGAAGAAATTAAAACTTTAATCTTACTGAATAGAAATATTCCTGAATATACCATAACTAAAAATGCAATTTTTGTCGAAGAATCACAAAAAATTGTAATTTCCGTCAAAGGATTGCAAGGAAATTCGATACCTAATTATTAGGACGATATACCTAAGAAATGTATTCATAGAAGAAATTAAAACTTTAATCTTACTGAATAGAAATATTCCTGAATATACCATAATTAAAAATGCAATTTTTGTCGAAGAATCACAAAAAATTGTAATTTTCGTCAAAGGATTGCAAGGAAAAATGAATTTTACATCAAACAACTGAGACAAAAATGCCATTTCTGTCAAAGGATTGCAGCAAAAAAAAAAAAAAAAAAAAAAAAAAAGGCATTTCCATCAAAGGATATGATTTTTGAGAAGAATTATGAAAAAGATGCAATTTTTGTTAAAGGATCGTGAAAAAAAAATGTGAATTTCTACAGAGGATCATGTAAAAATATACAATTTGAATTGAAAAATTGTGAATAAATGTGCAATTTTTGGCGAAAGATCATTTAAAATATGCAAATTTTATTGAAAAATAATTGAAAAAAGGTGAATTTTGTCAAAGAAAGCAAAAATATGCAAATTCTGTTGAAGAAAAGTGAAAAAAATTCGAATATTGTGCAATATGATGCAATATTCGTGGAATATAATGCAATTTTTGACAAATGATCATGGAAAATTACTTAAATTTCATCAAAATATCCTGTAAAATATGCAAATTTTGGCAAAAGATCGTGGAAAGTTTTGTCAAAAAAAAAAAAAAAAAAAAAAAAAAAAAAAAATGTGCCTTTTGTCAAATGATTGTGGAAAACACTTGAATTTTGGTAAAAGATTGTGGAAAATATCTGAATTTTTGCATCCAAACTTGGCGGGGGGGGGGGGGGATTGTATGTTTTGAACATCGAAAATTTAAAAACTGAATTTTCCAGGAGGGACATTACATTGTTCTAGGGTGGAGACTAAACTACATATTAGAAGAGAACAAACTACATATTATCTTTTTTACAAACAGTAACATTACATTACAAAAAAAATAAATAATACAATAAAATCAATTTTTTAAACAGAAAAATATATTGCTAATTACAATAATTTTCTTTTCCAAGTTATAAGCGTTTGTATAAGTAAAAAGAATGGTTGCGTAGATGAACGATAGAATGTACAATACAATTAAATTTTGTTTTAAATCTGCAATATTGTTGCTTAAATTTTGTAAATTACGAGGCGTTTTTATTTATTTATTAATGAAATATTTTAGCTCATAAAAAAACAAATAAATAAAAGCTTATATTATTTTTATTTACTTTTCAATAATAGGGGAGTGTGTGTGTGGGGGGGGGGGGGGGGGAATGGAACAGTATATTTTTCTCTTTATCATTCTAAACATTTAATCATTGGCACACTGGATGAAGCGATGATAGTGCAATCTTCAGTTGAAAAAAGTTGTTGATCTGCATAAGCTTGCAATTGTATAAAGAAAAAGATTATATTAGGAATCAAAAGTAAATTTGCTTTGTATATTTTTTATGCGTTCTGTATACTAATGATTTATTTAAGCTTAGATGTAAAAGTTTCCCTATTTATGGAACATAATACTATTGAATTTAAACTAAGCCAAAACGCAGTATTTTTGTGTATACAAGAAGTTTAATGTACAAGAAAGTAGTGAGGACGAATGAGTCAAGCCAGCAAAGGGAAGAATGACACAAGTCAAATTCCTTCTTTTTAATAAAATGATTGCAAATCACTAATATAAAGGGTAATATATTAATTATACCCCAGTTCCAAATAAAGTAGAAAACTGTGCCATGTGTAAGATCTGATAGTTTTGAACGTTCTTTTACAATTCTGAATATCGCAGTTTAGTGTGAAACGCGGTTCATTTTTATGGAGTAATTCGATATGCAAAAGAAAAGTTATTTAGTTTTGTTTATAAATTTTTTAATGCAAAAAATGCAAGACAATTTCATTTTAGCAAAATCAAATAACTACATTTAAACAAACAGAATGGACGATTTTAATATAATCATTATAAATTTGGACAATATAGTAATAAGAATAACAAAAACTAGAAGTCACTTACCGATTATAAACTAATGTTGATTCCATAAATGCTTCAATAATGGCGACAGCGAATGAATTTCGTTTTTCTTTCCCGCTTTCCGTGTGTTGTGTTTGTGTGTTGCCAACGCAAAAGACGCTAGAACGAGGATATCATTATTTGCGCATGCGTCAACGTAATTCCTCTTCTTGAATTTGAAAATAAAGGAAACTTTTTTGAATTATTCGGAAACATGATTTTAACAAGAGGTTTTTTGAATTTTCGGAAAGGTTTCCGTTTAATTAAAAAAGGTTTTGGAAATTTTTTACAGTGTATATCGAACACTTGTTGACAGTTTTGGTTGAAAGATGAGTAACAACAGTCAGTGCTGAAAGATCTTTTTCGACAAAGAAAACAATTAAATCTTTGACTTGGAGTGTTATGGTAGATGATAGACTGAGTAGATTTCCAATGATTTCCATCCATTAGGACACTACAGTAGATCTTGATAAGTTAATCAGCATCATGGCTAAAGCTAAGAAGAAATTATGATGATTGTTTCTGTTGCACTAGTAAATTTATTGTACCAAGAGTATCATTTATAATTATTATAATCAGTGAAAGTGAAATACAAACATATTTTTTATGATTACATATGACTGTAGATATTAATTTTTCTTTGGAAAAAATAATGCGTGTAATTAAATTCATTTATGGATCAATAGTTTCAAGACCTCGCACTCGTAATGTCAAATTCTAGCACATTAATATTAATCCTGTGTTTTAAATCAATGCATATTACTTGTTTGCTTTTCAATATTTTATAACGTTTTTCCCATAGGATATTTGAGGCTCTTCTCAAACATTGTTAGTTTGTGCTTTTTAGGTGCGTTCGTAATTATATAATACGTAGCACCTATAGTGGTCGTTCAGTCCGTTCGTCTGTCCGTCTGTCCGTCCGTCTGTCTGTCCGCATATAATAACGCAAAAACTACCCAACCGATTCGTTTGAAATTTAAAATACATAATTATTACATAATTTTGTCGAGTCATTTCAAATTTTATAAAACTCGGATGCATAGATCAATTACAGGGGCAATCAAAAATATTCCATTACATTACGGTCAATGGGGAAAAAAGTTTCAAATGCATTTTAATTGTTTGAAATTTAAAATACGCAATTATTACATAATTCTGTCGAGTTATTTCAAATTTTTGATAATCGTGTGCATAGATCAATTACAGGGACAATCAAAAGTATTCCATTACATTACGGTCAATGGGAAAAAATGTTTCAAATGCATTTTAATCGTGTTACACTCATTCGAACTTAATAAAATTTATATGCAACTATAAAGTACATATTATAATATACATTTTACATAATTTGTGGTGCAAAGAACATTTGTTATTGATTTAAAAGGCCACACAAAAGTATTCCATTACATAATGGTATAGGGAGAACATTGTTTGATGAGCGTTTTAATTGTAATTCACTATTTATAATTTTATGAGATTGATATATGAAAGTAATATTTTTAAAACTTCGTTATCGTACGAACGCACCTAATTTGCTACGCTTCACGTGCAATTTCCAACTTGTTAAGTTTCGCGGAAGTTTTTCCCTAAAAACTCCCCGGTTTCCGAACCGGTTTGGAAACTGGAAGTGCTCTTAAAAGTTAAAAATTGCAACAGAAATTGAAAAAATTAAATATTAAATAACAATATTTGATAGTTAACACACTAACAGTATCCTATGCAAGAACACACATCGGTTAAGCCTCGATTATTTTTAATTTTTTTGCTGAAAATTATGCAATTTACTTTTGTAAGAACAGAAAAAAATCCGAAAATTGAGCCCCTCCCGAAAGAAAATCCTGGCTACGGGCCTGTGTACGAACCCTGAAAATGATGGAACTTATGCTGTTCTGTAATTCTAGCAGTCTTTAATGACTGCTCGAGTGGCGTGGGTGTATTCGAAAAAATGATTTTCCACCTTCAACAGCTCGAAATTTTCAGATACAATTTTGGACACATTTGTAAAAGTATAGAAGCATGGAACTTGCGGAGGGGATTTTTAAAGTGACGTACAAGGTGCCGTGTGATGTAATTTTTCGCTGATTTAATTAGAATTTGATTTATAAGCAATTATTTTCTCAGCGTGACCCTTTTTTTCGTTCGCACACCTCCCGCGTCGGAAAATTTGGTCCATAACGACGTTTTTGACAGCATTTTTTGCAACATTTTCTGCATTTATCAAGGAATTGATAATCACGGCACCTTGTATATAGTTTCTAAATAAGGGAATTTGAAAGTTTGGTGCATTTGAGAGCAAAAATGAATCTAAAAATAAATCTGAAAAAAAGCAGTTTGGATCGGAATACACCCTTAAATGCCTTGATTAGAAAGGGGACTCTCTCGGTCAATAATCGATTACCGAATTTCCATTCAGATATAGCCCTTAAAATAGGTTCGTTTTTAAAATAATTGAGTTATCGTATGAATGGCATGAAAACTTGTTTTGGGGCTAATTGAAAGGTGTAGAATCCATTTATGTTGTCATAATTGGGTACTGCTATTGAAAAGAAATAGGTAAGTCTGATTGCAGATCGCACAGAGGGTATCGTAAAGTATTTTTTTTTTTCAAAGCAACTTAGTCTTTAATTAATAAATCCAAATTGTTAATTTATAATTATTAAATTCTAACATAGATGGTAGTAGCAATAAATTTAATTTTAAAATAATTATAAAAAGACATTTATTTTCATAAAATTAAAAATTTTCAAATAAAATTATTTAAATAAAATCCAAAATTCAAAATTCTTTGAAAATCTGAAAAAAAAAAAAAATAGCGGAGATTTAAATAAAATTTTAAATTTCTAAAAACAAAATTTTTTTTAAAGAAAATTGAAAATGCTGAATCATTTGGAAATCACAATAATTTTTAAAATAAAAAAAAGGAATTCCAAAAAATGTTATGAATGTCAGTGATAAAAAAATAGAGTAATAATAATAATAATGTAAATCCTTAAATTGACCAAAAATACGAAATTTCTTTTAATTAAATCCATATTAGTCTGAACATTTCAGGCTCCAACACTGGGTCTCAAACTGAGAATCTTTTGTTTACTAGAGCGACGCTTTAGCTCCAAACTGTGATGTCTACCCGAAAACCGTTGAAATTAAGGTTCTTTTTCAAATTTAAGGGTGTATTCGAAAAAACGCTTTTCCACCTTCAACAGCTCGAAATTTTCAGATACAATTTCAGACTCATTTTTAAAAGTAGAAACATGAAACTTGTTGAGGGGTTTTTTGAAGAGATGTAAAGGTGCCGTGTGATGTCTTTTTACGCTTCATTCATTAAAACTTGATTTATGAACAATTATCTTCTCAGTATGATCCATCTTTTCGTTCGCAGATCTCCCACTTCGGAAAAATCAGTTCAAAAAGCCGTTTTTGATTGCTTGTTTTGCAATATTTTCTACATTTATCAAAGAATCGACAATCACAACACCTCGTTTACTTTATAAATAAAACAATTTGCCAATTTGATGCATATGAGAGCAAAAATTAATTTAAAAATAAATCAGAAAATAAGCAGTTTGAATCGAAATACACCCTTAAATCGTGAAAATGAACGGACGACACTGATAAAATATATTTAATTAAAATAAGTGAAATCTGTCTAAGCTGGAAACATTTCAGAGTCCCACATTTATAAACATAGAAATTTCCGAGAAATCGGTCTAAGACGGAAAGAATCCGTGTAACGCGGAACCGGACATTCATTTTGGGTCCCAGGTAGCAAATTTACTGTTTAAGACGGAAGAAAATTTTCGTGCGAAATATAAATGGAAAGATTTTTTTCTTTTCATATTGAAATGTATTGTCTAGTCACATTCCCAGAGGTTAAGAAAAGCCGTTACTGATTGCTCACAGTAGTTTGGGGTTGATTTTATTATTGTATATAACTGGGTACTGTTGAACAACGGGTGTACTAGTGTGTATGTGTACTATCAGTTTGTAGTGTAAACTATTATTACTTTAAATATATAAAAATATGTGAAGATTTCATGTCTAATTAATTAAAAAAGATTTTAAAGATACGTTAGTTTTAACTTTTAGCCAAAGAAATGTATAATACTCTGTGAACGGGATGTCTATAAAGTTTTTCTCTCTAAGCCGGAAATCTATCTAAGGCGGAATTTTATTTCAGTCCCAAGCGATTCCGCCTTAGACAGATTTCACTGTAATAGACTCTTTAAAATTTTTATGATTTGTCGTGTTGCACGAGGTATTCAGCTGTAAGTACACAAAATTTGAAGTCTCTTACTTATATAGTTTTTTTTTTTTTCTTTTTTTTTGCGTACTCTGTGACGGACGGAAAAATAGAGACGTATAGGGTTTCGTCGTATGAACGAAACCCTATAAAAAGAAAGTTAGGTTTCGTTTTGATATGCAGATGGCTCTCTAACCAAATTTTATATCCATCATTGTAAAAATAGACTTTATTACCTTTTGTTTGATGTCAGTAACTTTCTTCTACGATATTTTTTTGCAGAGAGTAAAGGGGATGTTTACTTTTTTATTCCACGACTCTATATATCTTTGCATTTTTATCGCAACTTATTTTTCCTAGAACTATCACTGTCAACCCAAGTTCAGTTAGGATGAAACATTATATTTGTGACAAATAAGTGGCTTACTACTCCATATTCTATAATATTTTTTTTTTTTTTGTAATCTTAATGTTTTCTGTTTCCCTTCTGAATTTGTAGATCGAATTCGCGATAATCACTGCTTAGAATTTTATAAAATTACATTGTTAGATCCATTAACTCCTTAACTATGGTTAATTCATTTCCGTTCAATAAATTGAAGATAGCGGATTCACACCACTATTATTTAAATAAAATATTCCTAAAATTTAGTCTAAACCAGCGGTTTCCAAACTATGCGTCGCGACCCATTGGTGGGTCGTGGCAACTATTTTAGTGGGTCGCGGAAACAATCGAGGTTTGTCACAAAATTATATTTTGTATTTCACGTGTTAAAAACATAACAATTTCACCAGCAAATACTATTTCAAGGGAAATTCCTTAATTTCCATATGAAAAAATATACCAGAAAATATCCAGAAAATAAGCTTTTAATTCCTTGATGGAGTTCAACACAACATACTCGCGTGAATATGCTTTTGTACTTGGCTGTTTTTGAAAAACAAATATAGGAAAAAACTGTGTGTTGAAAGTAATTTAAGGTTGAAATTATAACAAGTTTTAACCCTGATGTAGATGCTTTTATCGGTAAAAATCTGTGCCAGAAAAGGCACTGATTACAAAGTTATATTTTGATAGTAATCAAATATATTTTTAATGTTTCTAGTTTGTGTGTTGTTTTAATTATTATTCCACTTACACACATTGGAATTCAAGAATTGTTTTCGTTGATAGTGTATCTTTCGTATGAAATTTTTGCTTTTGCGTTGGATAGTTTAGCCGATAGCTTATAGGGGTTATACAACAATTTCCATACTGATATAAATCCTTATATTAGGTGGGTCGTGAAAATTTTTTTTACTTAAGGGTGTATTCGAAAAAACGCCTTTCCACCTTCATCAGCTCGAAATTTTCCGATACAATTTCAGACATATTTTTAAAAGTAGAATCATGAAACTTGCTGAGGGGATTCTTGAAGGGACGTATGAGGTGCCGAGTAAAGTCTTTTTACGCTCAATTCATTAGAATTTGATTTATAAGCAATTAACTTCTCCGGAAGACCCTTTTTTTCTTTCCCTTATCTCCCACTTCGGAAAAATCGGTTCAAATTGCTGTTTTTGATTGCTTTTTTTGCAATATTTTGTGCACTTATCAAAGAATTGACCTTTACGGCACCTTGTGCACTTGCTAAATAAGAGAATCTGCGAGTTTCATGTGTTTGAGAGCAAAAGTGAATTCAAAAATAAATCGGAAAACAAGCAGTTTGAATCGAAATACACCCTTAAAGGTGGGTCGCGTACCAATAAAGTTTGGGAACCGCTGCTCTAAACATTTCTGCCTTTCAATAATATGAAAATTTTCTTAAAAATAATAGTGGTGTCAAAAAGCTTTAAATGATGAATTAAGCAAATTCGTCTTGCCCGAACGGCGTTCCGGAAAACCAGTTAAGGAATTAATAACTGATTTAGATACGTTGTTCTACACATAATACTTTAAAATTTACATGAAGGTCGCGGGGACTACTTTTAAAGACTTACCCATCCTAATCTTTTTCCTTTTAAAATTCAAATAAATCTTCATTTGAATGATTCCATATATACATATGTTTCAATAGTAGAGTAATAATTTCCCGGCTTTTTGAATACCGGTAATTTAATACAGAAAATGTTGTTTTATTTAATTGGAGCATTATGCGGATTTAAAAGACCAACATTTTCCCTACTATAATACTGGTGTACAAAAAGTCAGGCCTGCATATTTCATGCCTTTACGTTTGAAAATGAGTCAGAAAACATGTCAAAAAGTTTGTCGTTGTTGAGTAGGGGATTTGAGAAGCGCGGTGCATTCAAATACTTGACAACTCTGTAATAGCATTTGACTGAAAAGTAAAATACCTCTATATATATTTATTGAAAAAAGAAAGAAAAAAAAGGAAAAGAAAAGAAAAATTAGTGATTTATCAAAACTTGCTTATCAGTATTATCTTTATATTAAACAAGCACTGGATGAGCACACTGAAAAGTGGCAGGATGTATCTTTAATCACGAGAAACGCATAGCTTAGGGAGGAAACAGTGAAATTAGCAGAAAATTGAAATTGTGGGCCGATAACGTGGGAAACTGCAATCCGGGAAAACAGTTTGAAAGCAATTCTGAATAACACGGTTGTTTTGAGAGTATAACGCCGAATTCCTTCTGCTTATAATAAATGCGGTAGGTAGAACATAGAAATGAAATTTTTTAAAGGATTCTGGTTAAGAAACGCATGAAATTCACAGGTGATCTTTAACAAAAAACTATGTAATCGAAGGACGTTTTCCATTTTTATGGAAAAGCAGAAGATCTTTCAGAAATTACTACGTCAAAATGTACGTTTAGAGCCGAATTTCCTCACCACGAGAAGTGAGAAAATCGGTCATCAGGTAATTACAATTGCTTATAACTTGATGAGAAATTTTCAAAAAATGGGAAATTCATTTCGATTCCAAATAGCTTTAATAGTCAGGCCTGCATATTTTATGCCTTTACGTTTAAAAATTAGTCAAAAAAAGTGTCAGAAAGTTTGTCTTGTTGAGCAGGGAATTTGAGAACCGCGGTGCATTCTAATCTAAATTTCTTATTTTAAAATATATTTTTGTTTTGAAGATCATCCTACTGGTGGATTCTCTTATTCAGAAACTATATAATGTACCGTGCTTGTCAGTTTTTTTAAAATAAAAGCAGAATATATTGCAAAAAATGCTGTCAAGTGGGCATTTTGAAACGAATTATCCGAAGCGAGAGAGCTGGTAACGAAAAAAAAAAAAAATGGTCATATAGAGAAAATATTTGTTTATAAATCAAGTTCTAATTAATTGAGCGAAAAATGAAAGCACACGACCGCTTATCTCATGAAAAATCACGTCAGCAAGTTTCATATTTTTACCTTTAAAAACGAGTCTGTAAGTGCCTCCAAAATTTTTTAATTATGAAGCGTGGATTTTTTTTTTTTTTTCTTTCTTTAAGGGTGTTCTTAAATCAAAAAGGGCAACTTTGTGACACATGCATTAATTTATTTTTGTTCGGAAATGCATGAAAATAGCAGGTGTTGTTATTAAGAAACTGTCTAATTGCACTCATTATTTTGTTTTTTAAAAAACATAATAGATTTTTCATAACAAGCCTTCAAAGTTGACACTTTTGAGCCTATTTCCCGACGAAAGCAGAAAACCGGTCGAAAAGGAGGAGAAAAACGGGTGATTGGGTCATCGAAATAGCTTATAACTCGAAAAGTAATTTAATTGTCATAAAATGGAAAAATAAGTTCAATTCGAAATCGCTTTCATAGTCAGGCATTAAAATTTTATAACTTTCTGTTAAAAAATGAATTTGTAAATGTGTCAAAACGTTTTTCGCTTGTTGAGCGGATCCCTTAATACCATTTTTACACAATTTGTTTCTAGCCGACTTGGGATTCGAACCCGAGATCTCTTGACAAGTGGAAGATCCTCTTGTGAGTTAGCTATGAGAGCTCTTGTTAATTTGCAAAGTTTAACAAGTACTATGTCTTTTATGATTCAGCAGGGAAAAATCCATTGTGATTTTCAAAGATTTCGTTTAAAATTTTATAAAAGGTTTAATTTAATTTATTTTTGGCTGTTACATAATACATATTATTATTATTTTTTTCAAAATATGTATATATATATTTAGCTTTATGGAATAAATAAAAAAAAAATTCAATGGATTTTTTTTTCAATGAAAAAATTTGAATCTGATTTTTACTATAATAATGTTAAAGAGAATTTTCCGAAACTGTAGCCCACTATTTATTTTTTAATGAGCTAATTTTTTTAGAGGATTTTTTAGTAAGAAATAAAAAAATAAATTAACGTTATTATTAATGTTTTCATTATTTTATTTATTTTGTGTAGTATGTTTTTAGAATATTAATAAACTCTTATAACGCATTTACCAATTAAATAATAATAATAATAGCATTGTAATAATAATAACAGCTTTCAAATAATGCTACGCAATTTACTTTTGCTATTACCAAGTTTCTTACATACGGTAAAGAAGAAATTGCAATTTGATTTTCAATAAAAATTCCCACTAACTCCGAGGAGATATTTTCCTTTCCTAAATCATTTTAACAGCTAAATTATACATTTAAATTATTTTATTTAAGAAATTTATTATATTTGGCTAATCAAACGTATCGTTCATTAAAAGAAAATCGCGCCAATTGAAATTTATGTGTTGATGTTAAGTATTTTGATCATGTTGATAGACTAATATATAAATAAACAAATAAATAAATGCAGAATAAACACTGAGTAAAATAAATTTAAAAATAACACCTCTAATTAATTTAAAAAATAATAAAGGCAGCGAAAAGCTTTTTTTTTTCGCAAATTTTAAATTATCGGATCTCTTGGGGAACTTCATGAAATATACTACAATAACGATGTCTAAATTCCTTTTAAGGAAAAAATTGAAAAATTCATATTTTGCGGCATTTTTCGCAAAAAAGAAAGTCATTGCAACATCTTTTACAAGTTCTAACTCGCCAAAGCTAAATATGTTAATTTGTCTCTTGATGTCCGTAAACCTATATCCGAACGGGACATTTAAATAGTACCGAAAGTATTCAGTAGCTATATGTCAGACATTAAGCACGCCATTCAAAATTTAGACTCGTATAGGATTTTAAAGACGAGCCGAAAAGGTAATGAAATAAGTTGCAGCTGGTGGTAGTAATAGTATAGATGGGCGGCCTTCTTTTCTCCTCTTCAGAATTGATAAATTCAAAAAGCTGCAGCTGGTATAAATTAAGTCCGGAAACATATCTGACCATCGACTGAATGGTACGAGGATATGCATAAGTTAGTGAAGATAAAAATATATAAACAAATTTGCTTCACAAAATTATTTATATATATCGGAAGGAAAAGAAACTTCAAAGGAAAACTGTCTATCGCATTCGCATGTTGAAATTAAACTACTGCTGATTACTGTCTTAACAAAAATAACAATGGAAATAATGCATCAGGATAAATGATTTTAGGGGTACGCAAGATTTCGGTTAGGGGGATGTGTCAGCTGTATCTAGTTGGTACGCTCTCTTAACATATTAGGCGCCAGCCAAATTTAATTACCGTATATACTCGTCACTCGTGTACAAGTTGACTCCCGAACTTTGAAATGCAAATTCGGGAAGGGGGAGGGGGCGGGGGAACCGTGTATAAGTCGACTCTGGAATTTTTTACTTCAATTTTGCAGAAATTCAAACCGAAGATACCACTTGCCAATGCGAAAAAGTAGCAATTAAGCAAAAGGAAATCACTGAAAAAAAAATGTAATGATACATTATTGTTATTTGTATATTTTATTATACATACAGATATTTTTTTTTTTTAAATTAATTTCTATGTAAGTCATTTCCCCAATTTTCCTGCTGAAAATTGGCAGAAATTCCTCGACTTATATGAGTATATACTGTAATTACATTTTCTTTATCTCTGATTATTAAATATTAGCTGGATGTGCCAATTCTAAAATTGTCTCTGTACCTTATTATTTCAAAAAATAATTACCCTTTTTTTTTATCGTTCACAGATCTCCTGCTTCGGCAAATATCGGTTCAAAATGCCGTTTTTGATTGCTTTTTTTGCAGTATTTTCTGCATTTATCAAAGAATCGATAATCACGGCACCTTGTGTACTTTCTAAATAAAACAATTTGCCAGTTTGATGCATATGAGAGCAAAAATGAGTTTAAAAATGAATCGCAAAATAAGCAGTTTGAGTCGAAATACATCCAAAGGATTAGAAACATGAAACTTGCTGGAGTGATTTTTAAAGTGATGTATAAGATGCCGTGTGATTTTTATATTTTCGCTGAATTAATTATAATTTAATTTATAAACAATTATTTTCTCACTTCGATCATTTTTGCATTCCCAGATCCCCAGGTTGGGAAATTTCTGTTCAAATTGGCAACTTTGACAGCATTTTTTTTTGCAATATTTGCTATATTTACCAAAAAATCGACAAACATGGCACATTATATAGTTTCTAAATAAGATACTTTGAAAGTTTGGTGCATTTGAAAGCAAAAATGAATTTAAGAATAAATCTGGAAATGAGCAGTTTTGATCGGAATACACCCTTAATGGAAAAATAGACTAAAGGTGTATTCGAAAAAACGCTTTTCCATCTTCAACAGCTCGAAATTTTCCGATACAATTTGAGACACATTTTTAAACGTAGAAACATGAAATTTGCTGAGAGGATTCTTGAAGGGACGTATGAGGTGCCGAGTGATGTTTTTTTTACGCTCAATTCATTAGAATTTGAGTTATAAACAATTATCTTCTCAGTATGACCCCTTTTTTAGGTAGATTTCGTATGAAATACTATTGCATTCTCTCCCATGTTGGAATTTCTGAAAAAATTTTGCGGATCTACACGAATCATGACTCCTAGACCCCAAAACCACCATCAGTAAAAAAGTTTATATATATATATATATATATATATATATATATATATATATATATATATATATATATATATATATATATATATATATATATATATATATATATATATATATCGGTGTATATCACTTTCTTCTAGACACGATAACTTCCATAATTATGCTCAGATCTTCTTCAAACTTTTACATAAAATCAAGGAGCTTAAAATCTCGGTCGAGTTCGTTAATGGGCAAAATCGGACCAAGGGGGTGGAAATAGGGAGGGTTTTTGTGAAAACAGAAAAAACGCAATAACTTCTTAATTAAAATAGATATCGAATCAGTTTAAAGTTTATATTACTTCTAAAAAATGGGGTAAAAGTTTCTGTATGATAGATTTGTGATAAAGTTAAAAGTGGGCTCAAGGGGCGAAAAAAACATGGTTTTTGGGAGAAAAAAATTCATAACTTCGTCAATTCTCAAGATATCAAATCCAACTAAATTTTATATAAATGTACTCAATATTATCTAAAACTTTTGTATTAACAAGTTTTTGATAGGACCAATTTTTACCGATGAAAAAAATTAAAAACGAAAAGAAAAAGGGGGGAGGGAAAAGAAAAAAACCCATAACTTACTCAATTCTTAAGCAATCAAATCTAATTAAATTTATTTTACATCTTCACAATAAGGTCTACAACTTTTATATTGACAAGTTTTCCATAGAACCAATTCTTATAGCAAAAATAAATTAAACAAAAATAGGAGTTGGAGAAAAAAACCTTAAATCCAAACTGCTTATATTCTGACTCATTTTAAAATTAATTTTTGATTTTAAACGCATCCAAATGACAGATCCTCTTATTTAGGAACTATATAATGCGACGTATTGGCTAATTTTTTGATAAAGGCAGAATATATTTTTTAAAAGGCTGCCAAAAAAGGTATTTTGAGCAGATTTCCCGAAATTATTGTCATTAAAAATTGATTAAGTATAACAAATTGCGTTTTTTCTGAGTCATTTTTAAATTCATTTTTGTTCTCAAACCCATCCAATTTACAGGTCCTATTATTTAGGAACTATATAATGCGACGTATTGGCCAGTTTTTTGATAAAGGCAGAATATATTTTTAAAAAGGCTGCCAAAAAGGGTATTTTGAACAAAATTTCACGAAGTTATCATGATTGAAATTTGAGGAAATTTAAAAAATTGCGTTTTTACCGAGTCATTTTTATATCTTTTTTCGTTCTCAAACTCATCCAATTTACAGGTTCTCTTATTTAGGAACTACACTATATTGCCATTGATTATGGGACACTTGCGATTTTAGACATTTTGCTAAATATCTAGAAAAATACATGAGGAATCATCTCGAAACTCTTAGTGTATAAATATAATAGTATACGTCATACATCTCCGTGAAGATTTTTTACCGAAACTCCATAGGGGACCGTCAACAAATTAAAAAAGAATGAATATCTTTTGATTAACCCTGTCAAAACTAATGTAGCAAAAGCGCTCAAACTCTAGATTATGATTATATGCCTTATTGTAATACATTGTGTTCATTTTAATGCAAATAGCATGCATACTCGCAGAGTAATTAAGGTTTTTATAAAAATGGCCCCAAATTTTTCTAAGTTTTTCCCTTATAATTTTCAGAGTTCTTAATATAAAATAATATCTTTTTCAGAAAATATGACAAACAACATTGTACACAGTACCCTGTAATCAGAATTGAAAAATAATAAAAATTGTATGAAAAATGAGTAGGTTTACTAAATAATTTTTTACTGCGCATGCGTCAAAGATATCAAAATTTCATTTGCATATTATGTTAGCTAAATGTATAGAGCAACTTTTGTAAAAGTCTCAAAATTATAGCTTGAAAATTCTGAAAGTAATCGTCTATAGAAAAAGGACAAAATCCGTTGTTTCCAAAATGAAGCACAAAAATGAGGGATTTTATCCAAAAGTAGTCGTAACATCCCGTATTGTGTATTCTATATTGACACTAATCAATGAATATATGGATACAACCCCTCTTGTTTTTGCTTCATTTTGAGAATAATGGATTTTCAACTTATTCAATTGACGATTATTTTCAGAATTTTCAAGTTATGATTTTGTGACTTTTACAAAAGTTGCTCTATACATTTAGCTAACATAATATGCAAATGAAATTTTGATATCGTTGACGCATGCGCAGTAAAAAATTATTTAGTAAACCAACTCATTTTGTATACAGTTTTCATTATTTTTTAATTCTGATTACAGGGTACTGTGTGCAATGTTGTTTGTCATATTTTCTGAAAAAAATATTATTTTATATTAAGAACTCTGAAAATTATAAGGAAAAAACTTGGAAAAATTTGGGACCATTTTTATAAAAACCTTAATTACTCTGCGAGTATGCATGCTATTTGCATAAAAATGAACACAGTGTATTACAATAAGGCATTCAATTATAATCTAGAGTTTGAGCGCTTTTGCTACATTAGTTTTGACAGGGTTAATCAAAATATATTCAATCTTTTTTAATTTGTTGACGGTCCCCTATGGAGTTTCGGTAAAAAATCTTCACGAAGATGTATGACGTATGCTATTATATTTATACACTAAGAGTTTCGAGATGATTCGTCATGTATTTTTCTAGATATTTAGTAAAATGTCTAAAATCGCAAGTGTCCCATAATAAATGGCAATATAGTGTATATTATGTGACGGAGTGGCCAGTTTTTTGATAAAGGCAGAATATATTTCAAAAAAAGGCTGCCAAAATGGGCACTTCGCTCAAAATTTCCCAAAGCGATCATGATTAATGAACTGTGGGTATTCAAATAACAAATTGGTTATTTTATGACTCATTTTTAAATCCAATTTTGCTCTGAAACGCATTCAAATGACAGTTTTTTGTTACTTAGGAACTATGTAATGTGCGTATTCTTCGATTTTTTTGATAAAGGGTGAATATATATATTTTTAAAAGCTGTCAAAGTAAGCACTTCGCAAAAAAATTTCCCAAAGCGATCATGATAAAAGAATTGAGGTTGTATTCAAATAACAAATTGTTTATTTTATGACTCATTTTTAAATTCAATTTTTCTCTCAAACGCATTTAATTGACAGTTTTTTGTTATTTAGGAACTGTGTAATGTGCCGTATTGGTCAGATTTTTGATAAAGGCTAAATATATATTTAAAAAAATCTGTCAAAGTGGGCACTTCGTACAAAATTTCTCAAAGCAATCTTGATTAAAGAATTGTGGATGTATTAAAATAATAAATTGGTTATTTTATGACTTATTTTTAAATTCAATTTTGCTGTCAAACGAATTTAATTAACAGTTTTTTGTTATTTAGGAACTATATAATGAGCATATTGGTCAATTTTTTTAATAAAGTAAGAATATAATTCAAAATATGTTGCCAAAATGGACATTTGAGTAGAATTTCGTTTAAGAGAATTTTGATAAAACCAGTTCTTACAGAAAAATGAAATTAAAAAAATTTTAAAAGCGGTTGAATAAAGTAGTTAAACTGGGTTTATCTCTAATCATTTTATTTTATTTTTATTCATTTATTTATTTATTTATTTATTTATTTATTTTTTTTTTTGAGATGAAAACTTTTCGAAATCTACCTCCGCCTATAGGCCATGCCGAAAGGGATTTTTCGTTCTCAAATCTCCCGCTTGGGAAAAATCGGTTCGAAATGCCGTTTTTGATTGCTTTTTTTGCAATATTTTCTGCCCTTATCAAAGAATCGACAATTACGGCACCTTGTGTACTTTCCAAATAAGAGATTTTGAAAGTTCGGTGTATGTGAGAGCAATAATGAGTTCAAAAATAAATCGGAAAATAGGCAGTTTGAATCGAAATACACCCCTAAAGAATTTTCGTCAGATGTGGTGTTCCCTTAAGAAACTCCTGTGGGAGATATTTTTTAATTCCTTTTTCTTTTTATATTAATGTTGTTCAAAGTTAGCGCACACAGATTTGCTGATAATCCTTTTTTGAACCATTGTATACAGACTCTGTGTGATTCTGTGTCGCAAAATCATCGCTGTGATTTTTTAATCGAGGGGGGAGGGAGTGGGGGGCGAGTGAACCTTAAAATTGCGATTTATCGTCATTCTGTTTATTGTATAAATTTAAGTCGAAAGTCAAAAAATATTTTTCCATGCTAACCAGTTTAAAAATTTCTGACATATTTTTAAAAGAAAAATTATGAGTTTTGTTGACGTGATTTTTGAAGAGATTTGTAAGCGACTTGTGTTTTTAGTTTTTCGTTCAATTAATTAATAATTCAATTGAGTTTCAACTAATTAATTTAATTGAACTTTATTTATAAACAACTATTTTTACAATACGATCATCTCTTTCATTTCCAGCACTATCACTTCAGGAAATACGTTTCAAAATGCTCACTTTGACAGCATTTTTTGAAATATATTCTGCCTTTATCAAAAAATCAACCTATAAAAATCAATCTATATGGCACATTATATACTTTCTAAATAAGAGAATTTGGCAATTGGATGTGTTTGAGAGCAAAAATGAATTAAAAAATGAATCTGAAAAAAAGCAGTTTGGATATGAGTACACTCTTTTCGCGTATTTCAAGATAAAGCGAGATCAAAAAGTGCATTTTTCAATAAAAATTAATACTAAATTGGTTTTTTGAAAGTTCAAATATGTGTTTTATTGTGTAAAACCGAGCTTTCAAAACAACTCCATAAAATAGGCTTAATTTTCAAGCGAAAGAATTCCCTACGCGAATTTTATTTTATGTTTCTCACAAAAGGATGATTATCGATAGAATAAGAAATACGACTGCACGCTCTTAACTTGAGAATAATGTCTTTATACAACAAGTAAACACAGCAGGGAAAACCAATAAAATAGAATACAATTGCTAAAAACTGTCTAAATAAAACTCTCCGTCAAAATGCAAATGGCCGTTATTTTTGCAAGATTTTCCAGCTATTAAAACACTTGGGATTCAAGCTGATCTTCACAAATATTTATAAACAGCTTGAAGACGATGGGGGCAAGGCCTTCGATAAATTTGACAAGAAGAGCACCATCTTCACACAAAAAAAGAAGAAAGAAAGAAAGAAATAAAAAACACTTCTAGAGAAAATGCATGCATCTCTCTTCCCATTTAGTTACAGGTACAAGTGCTACTTTAGCTTGCAGCCAAAAAGCAAGGATGGTGTTTTTCTAAAAGTGGATAATGCAAAAAACTCGGCAAGTGGTCGCCGAAGCGATTAGTAAAACGGTGAAGACCTTCACACCGCGGAATAAATTTAAGCGTGAAAAATGTTTAAAAGGGAATGGAAATTCGATATTACCTGAACAAATTTACATATACATTACTCATTTTATTTTTTTTTCTATCCTGTAACCATGGCCGCCATTAGTGGGGAAGGTAGATTTTGAAAATTATCTAACTAAAATTACTTTTTCTGTAACGATTTTAGAGAAAAAAAATTCTAATAACGTTCATTTTTCCTAAATAAATTAAAATAATTAAATACAAAAAAAAAAAAAAAAAAAAAAAAAAAAAAAAAAAAGGCTGTTTATAAATTAAAGGCAATTTTACAACATAAATTTTAATTTATGTTTTAATTCCTTTAATTTTTCTTAAATCTAAATCCTTCTTATAATCCAAATTTAATTTCTTTCAAGTATCCCACCCCACCACATTACTGTATTGATGCTTAAGCTTTGGTGAAATTTAAATAATTTATCGAATTTGATTACAGAGTAAAGTCCACTGAAAATATCCCGTATAATGTAACAATAAAAAAAAATTAATCCCTGTTGTTTTTCTTTAACCATGTTCTGAACTCAAATTATTTTAATTTAGATTAGAAATAAAATGAAATGAAAAATGGTTTGGGTGAGTTCAGAACATGCAGCACATGCTGTTCGGTTGGAAATTATTTCTGCGACTCAAAATAATATACCTCTGAATAAAAGAAGAAAAATGTAGCGGTTTTTTCGGTACTATTCATATTGCTGCGGAACTCGAATTTTTAAAAAATTTAACGAATAAATGAGTTTGCCTACAACACGTATTTTCACCTGTTTATATTTATTTGACCTAACGAAATATTACACAACATTTACCTTTGTATATTTACAACGCCGAAAAGCGGCGGCACAAGTAAACGTGCTACAACATTTGCAGGTAGATTTTTCTGATCTTGCCGCTTTTATGGTTCCACACCTTTTTTCACATTTATATCCACAAAGAGTAAAATTTACGAACGCACAGAAATTTGTAACAACACACATAAAGCGACACACCTGAGGATATCTTTATATCATTCTTGACACTTCCGCGGGGAGCTTTTGTTCTCTGTCCATTTTCTGGACACTATGGAGCCACGTCCCAGGATAGAACATTTCAATTATCTCTTGTCCGACCCCCCAACGTCAAACCCACGGGCCAACTAAATATAGAGCGGGTTCCTATACAGGCAATTTCGGAAACAGACAAAAAAAATATGGCCCCTTCCCTAACTGTCATTTTGTGAGATGTTCAGGAGAGAACATCCCACCGTACTGTAAAGAAGAAGAAAAAAAGATGATACATCGATCTTAAAATAGTATTATATGTGTCTGTGCTAGGAAGTAATGGTCAACAGACACACGATCAATGGAGAAAAAATAATAAAGTGTGGCAAAGAAATGCAGTGGAAAGGGGTTGGGCCGTTTCGAAGGTAGGATCATGCACGGTTCCCCTAATGAACTCCCGTAGAGTACGATACAGTGATAGTTCGTGCCAGAGAAAAGTGCAGAAAAACGGTTATCAAGTTCAAATTACAGTTCATGTTCCCTATGATCTCCCTTGTTTTTTGGATATGAGAGATAAGATTTTTCTTCTAAAATGTGGCGATTTCATCTCGAAAGCAGCTGCGTGTAATAGTTTTCTTTACTTTCTTTTTCTTTTTCAACAAAGCGAGACTTTCTGACATGTTTTCCGACTCATTTTCAAACGTAATGGCATTAAGAAAAAAAAAAAAAAAAAAAAAAAGGTCAATTTTGGTACGAAATTTCTGTAAAGCTGGTATATTTTAAATCCGCTTTCACCTTTTATTCATTATAATCCACAGTTTTATTTTTTTTTGGAGTCAGATAAAATTAAAACCAAACGAATATATTTATCTAAATATTGAATTTTTTAAAGAAAATAACGACGTAGTAGAAAGGAAGGAGTTTGGAAGCAAGGGTCTTGCAAAAGTTTTCGCATCCAGCCAGGGCCCGGGGCGTTCGGAAAGTTCCGGAACTTTTGGCACGGAAAGTAAGGGGGCGTCAAATTTATACTAGCAGTCTGGATTGTTCCTTCTTTTGTTGTAAAAAAAATCATATTTATGCATTGTGAGAAGTTTTTTGTGACAAAAACTCACATTCTTAAAATAGCATGAGATTTCTTTCTTCGAATCCAAAAGAAATATACAAACTGTTATACTTTACTGTTATATACATTCATTCCACATCTATTTTCTAAATTCCCTTTGCCAAAATATAAGTGAAATTTTCTCCTATATTATTTGGTTGCTAAAATTAAATCTTTTAAAGTTCTACAGTAAACGCGAAATATGTATTCAACAGAATGTATTTGTGTTCCCACACTTTTAATTTTGTGACACCCATCACAAAGAGAAGTGGGGAGGCGATGGGGAAAAAATTCAATTTGGCGATGGGGGCCAAATTGAAACTGTCCCGGGCTCAGTTTTCTCTTCGCGGGCCACTGCATCCAGCTCTAATTTTTACCAACAGTTACCACTATCCGAATGATACTAAAAGTTATAAAGGATTTACAACTTCATTATTTCACTAAAACTGTTTCCCCCCCCCCCCCTTCAAAATAATTTAATGCATGCGTCGCGTTGCGTCGGCTAAAACGTCCTCTAATTTGCCAAATGAAAAGACCAATCCATCATATAAGAAATGTAACAAAAAGAAAGATAAATATTTTTTGTTCCACTTAACATAACTTTTTTTTTATATAAGATTTTCATTGTATTGTTTCTTCAGTAAATAAATACTAGATAAATGCAAAAAGTCTGTCAGTTTTTTTCCCTCTTTTATCTTTCTGTCTTTTCTTCATCTTTGAATGAGAATAAAAAAAAATAAATAAAAACGAATAAAGTAGAGATTGGCTCTCCGTTTCTTTATTTATTTATCCAAAAGTAGAAAATTATTTTATTTGTCACAAAGGCAGTATATAAAAAAAAGCTGTTTTCAAGCTGCGTGCATTTTGACATTTTCTTATTTACCACCCACGGACTCAAAAAGACACACCTTGGAACAGCACATTAGCGACTGCCTACTCACAGAACTTATCG
The DNA here is from genome assembly GCA_964019185.1 of Maratus speculifer. Taxonomy (NCBI): domain Eukaryota; kingdom Metazoa; phylum Arthropoda; class Arachnida; order Araneae; family Salticidae; genus Maratus; species Maratus speculifer. The sequence continues at coordinate 72,619,169 of OZ025289.1, forward strand.
CCCAGTTGGCGCGCGTGAAGGGATTGAAGCTGATTGAAGGAATAAGATAGTTTGGTAGCATGCATTCATCATTTATTTATTTGTTGTTGTTACTCTGTATAAAATGGAAACAGTCATAATTATTTAAGGATGTATTCGAAAAAACATTTTCCCAGTGTTGAATTCAAACACTTTTCACCGGGAGGGATTTCAGTGGTCTCCGAGGGGGGGGGGGGGGGGGAAGGGTATATAGAGTTCCGGGGAGGGAATTATACTTTTTTGACATTGAAAACGCAAAATTTCAAATTTTCCGAAGGGAACATTTCATTGCTCCGGGTGAAAATGTCCCCCCTCGCCACCACCTGAATTCAACACTATTTTTCCACCCTTAAGGGTGTATTCGAAAAAACGCTTTTCCATCTTCAACAGCTCGAAATTTTCCGATACAATTTCAGACACATTTTTAAAAGTAGAAACAGGAAATTTGCTGAGAGGATTCTTGAAGGGACGTATGAGGTGCCGAGTGATGTTTTTTTACGCTTAATTCATTAGAATTTGAGTTATAAACAATTATCGTCTCAGTATGACCCCTTTTTTCGTTCTCAAATTCGGAAGGGTGTATTTCGATTCAAACTGCTTATTTTCCGATTTATTTTTGAATTCACTTTAGCTTTCAAATGCACCAAACCTTCAAAATCTCTTATTTGGAAAGTACACAAGGTGCCGTGATTATCGATTCTTTGATAAATGCAGAAAATATTGCAAAAAAAAAAAAAAAAAAAAAAAAGCAATCAAAATCGGCATTTCGAACCGATTTTTCCCAAACGGGAGATTTGGGAACGAAAAAAAGGGTCATACTGGGAAGATAATTGTTTATAACTCAAATTCTAATGAATAGAGCGTAAAAAGACATCACACGGCACCTCATACGTCCCTTCAAGAATCCCCTCAGCAAGATTCATGATTCTGCTTTTAAAAATATGCCTGAAATTGTATCGGAAAATTTCGAGCTGTTGAAGGTAAAAAAGCATTTTACATTACACCCTTAACAGCTCGAAATTTTTTGATACATTTTCAGACTCATTTTCAAAGGTAAAAACATTAAATTTGCTGAGGAGATTTTCAAAGAGATATATAAGAGGCCGTGTGATTTCATTTTTATCTCGATTCATTAGAATCAGATTTACAAACAATAATTTTCTCAATTCAACCCTTTTTTTCGTTTCCAGATCTATACCGTTTCGGAAAATTCGGTGCAAAACACCAGATTTAAAAGCATTTCTTAGAAAATATTTTCTGTCTTTATTGAAAAATCGACAAGCACGGCACTTTATGTAGTTTCTAAATAAGAGAATTGGCCAGTTTGATGCAATTGAGAGCAAATATGAAATTAAAAATAAATGAGAATATAAGCAGTTTGGATTGGAATACATCCTTTCTGTTGCTGAAATGTTCAAAAGGTTGCATATCACCAGAATTTTAAGAACAAATTGATTAAGAAATCATTAAATGCCTCATGCCTGACGTACATGTACTACACACGCAAAGATTTTTTTTTTTTTTCAAAATTTTGATGCAAAAGTGACAGTTAGGAATTAAAATTTAAGTCATTTATATAATATAGCACCTTTAAAGCGTTAAGGGTGTTCTCAACTGCTCCGCTCAACAAGCGCAAAACGTTTTGACACATTTACAAATTCATTTTTTAACGGAAAGGTATAAAATTGGAAGGTCGGACTATGGAAGCGATTTCGAATCGGACTTATTTTTTCCCCCCCAGGGGGATACCTTCTTTAGGTATTCACGGGTTTCACAACCCCGGGGCACCTGAGTGATCTTTCTCCCTTCCTTTTCCTCTTACTCATCTTGTCTTCCTTTAATCTTTGTTTCACTCTCACTGTGGTTTCCTTTTCGAAGGTGAAGGCAATTCTGTATGAGCCGATATCATCCTGTATATTGACTCATGGAGAATTGTAAACCACCCACGTGTTGGCCGTGCGTGGCGACCCGTGTCCCAGGAAAGGGGGATCCTGGCAGTTGAGGGAAACCAACACACTGCTTTGGCCACTGCTTCAGGTAGACGGGAGGTGCATATTGGTCCCGTATGCATCAATCGGCTGGTCAGCTGATTTTGGTCACTGGCTTTAGGGATCAAGCGAGCAGGCAATTGCTAGTCATCTCGTTAAGGGTGGAGACTGACATAGGATTGTCTTGTGACCGTATAGACCCTGGTTAGCACTGGTGCACGAATGTGCATCCCCTTGTTAGGCTCGAGAGTGGGTGGTGCGGCCGGGGTCCGAATTTTATTTTTATATCATGGATGGAAAAGCTTCATTTCCTTCTTTCTCTCTCCCTAGTGGAGAGCAACAAGCTGTACAAGCTTCTTCCTTCACTCGTTTTTTATCATTAAACATACTGATAGCCACTCAGATTGCTCCTTCAAAAAAACTTCACCTTTTCTCATAGCTAAAACATTTCAGTCTGTCTTGGGAGATGGTCATTCTCTCAAAAAACTACAATCTGGGGATTTGCTAGTAGAGGTTTCTGCAGCCAAACAATCACAACTTCTCTCTAATTGCTCCACAATAGGCACATTTTCTGTTTCTGTACAAACTCATAAAACATTAAATACGAGCCGCGGTGTAATATCCGAACCAGATCTTTTATACTCCACCAAAGATGAACTTCTAGAAAACTTAAAAAACCAAAATATCATTGATGTACGCCGTATCACCATCCGTAGAAATCAGCAGATTATGCCTACTAAACACATCATTTTAACATTCGATAATGGCCATACCAATACCAATGGCCAATGTCGTGGCAATGTTATTTGTGCACATTGTGCAGAAGTTGGCCACGACAGTAAAACTTGTGAAAATTCTCAACGCTGTGCAAATTGCAAGGGTGACCATACATCATACTGTCGCTCCTGTCCTATATGGACCCGTGAAAAAGAAATTCTTACGTTAAAAATTACTCAGAATTTATCTTACCCCGATGCCCGTAAAGTTGTTGAATCGAGAACCCCATCTGTTGGTGTTTCCTATTCAAGTTTACTTAAGCAGCAATTAAAATCCGTAAGACATATAAGCACTCAGACAGAACCATGTAATCTGCCCAGTACCCCAAAGAAAAAAACATGCGATTCATGTTGTTCAGTTAAACTTCCTGCAATCCCAAAATTAGAATGCTGGTTACCTTCTTCAGAACCTGTTATTATTTTACACTCACCTACTCCGACACAAAAATCTTCTGCTCAACTTAAGAAGGCAACTGAACTCCAAACTAAAAATAAGGCAACTATATCTAACAATAATAATCCTGATCCTTCTGTTTCTAATCTCCCGAAACCTGTTACTAATCAAAAGACTAAGGCAGTTACACCTAATAAAAAAACTCTTGATCATTCCGCTTCTTATCTACAGAAACCCAATACTGTTCAAAAAATGAAATCGATCCAAAAGGCAAAGGGGTGAGGGTTCCCATTCGAGGTTCCCAGCAGTGGCAGACTGTTACAAAAAAACACCGCAAATCGCATCAGAACCTGTCCATTACAAATTTTAAAGATCCCAAACTGCTACAAAACTATGTGGAAGATGCTATGGAAGAATCTGACGACTCGAGTACAGAAGATAATATTGTTTTTGACGAATTCATTCCGAATTAACTTCACATTTTTTAAATTCTGACTTGTGCATCATCTCATTTGCTTTTTTTTAAAAAACAATTACTGCATTATTTTTACTTTTTTTAATTTCACCTTGTGTTTAAAACTTGCCTTGTTGTTTTTACCTCTTACTTTTTTAAGTTTTGTGTTCTTTAAAATTATGTTTATATGATTATTGTACATCGTCTATAATTTAACATATTTTTCTGTATTTTTATGCATTTTTAACAAAGGACTGTAGACTTTTAATTGGTTTTAATTTGGCATATTTTCACTTGCTCTTAATTTTTTTCTATTTTGACTTGGTCTTGGCGCAGCATGTCCCTAAAGGGATTTTGCGCCATTAAACCCCATTCAACCAACCAACCAACCAAACAACGGACTTATTTTTCCATTTTATGAGTATTAAATTACCTATCCAGTTCTAAGCTATTCATCCGTTTTTCTCCTGCTTTCCGACTGGTTTTTCTGCTTTTGTCGGAAAATGTGCTCAAAAACATCAACTTTGAAGGCTTGTTATGAAAGTGTTTTTTAAAAAACAGAAAATTGAGTGCAATTAGACAATTTCTGAATAACAACACATGCTATTTTCATGCATTCTCGAACAAAAATAAATTGAAGCATGTGTCACAAAGTTGCCCTTTTTAATTTAAGAACAACCTTAAAGGGACCTTACAATCATCGCAAATTCTCAAATTTAATTATGGCGTGGAAATTTAATTAGGTGATTATTCATTACCTAATATAATTACCGAAATACGATTTTTATCTTCAGAGAGTAGAATAAGAGTCCTATATCGGCTCAAACCAATTTTATTTGACCTGATCCGATTTTAAGGTTTACCTCAAGTATAAATTTCAAAATTTATAGTTTTTTTAATACATAAAATTAAGGCTGTTCTCAATTTTTGACACATTTACAAATTCATTTTTTAACTTAAAGATAGAAAATTGAAAAGCCTGACGATTGAAGTGGTTTGGAATTGGACTGAATTTTCAAATTTTGCTCAATAAATTACTTATTGAGTTATAAGCGAATTCGATCACTTGACAAACTCGTTTTTCACCCAGTTTGAGTGGTTATTATTCTTCTTCTGCACTGAAATTCGGTTTAAAAAGTTCACTTTAACATTATTTTCTAAAAAATCTATTGTATTTGAAAAAAAAAAAAGAAAAAAAGGGTGGGAGATTCAGGGCGATTAGATATTTTCTGAACAACATCTGTTAGTTTATGCATTTTCAAACAAAAATAAATTAAAACTTATGTCATAAAGGTAAGAGCAAAAGTGAATTGCAAAAGTGAATTGCCTGAATGTCGTTAAGGCAAACAACAACTTTGAAAATCTGAAGATTGTGGGGCAATGAAAATAATAATGAAAAAATTCTCCTTTCGGAATTCTAATTTTTCGATAAAAATTGTTTTCATTTGAAAACGCGGTGTTCGTTAAACTGAAAAAGGGATTCTTTTTAAGACTTCATAATTCGTTAATTTGAAAAATTCGTGAATTTTAAGTTAGTTAAAGTGAATAAATTTATAACGGCAAAGTAATATACAGTCAAAACTTCGTTAACATGAACACACTTAACGTGAATTACTTTTAATATGAGCTGTTTTTACAGTCTCCTATATAAACGAATGCAAAGCTTTTTTACCGATAACATGAATTACTGTTAAAACGAATAAAATTTTGTTCCCCTTGAGGTTCATATTAACGAGGTTCAACTGTATATATAATATATTTCTGATTTAAATACGTTTAGTTAAACTGAAAAATTCGTTAATTTCAAGTTCGTTAGAGTAAATTAAATTTAAAACCTTTTTTTTTTTTTTTTTTTTTTTCTAATTTAAAAATTGTTAGTTAAATTGAAAAATTCGTTAAAGTGACATTCGTTGAAACGAGATTCAACTGTATATATAATTTTAAATGGGGAAAGAAAGAAACAGTCCACACTATGAGAATAATTTAAATACAATACTTATTTTTTAAAAAATGAAAATTTATGAATATAGAAATAAACTAATGAAATATTGATAAGAACAATTACTATTTTAAACATAATTATTAATGGCATTATCATAAAATCAATATTTTAATTAGTATAGATGAAAGATTTAACGCGGTGAAAATGGTAGAGTTGAAGGTTTTACATAAAATCATCATTACATTTTCATCAAGATGAAGTTTTTATACACAAATTATGAGACAATGGGAGTTTTCACACGGAAATAATTTGTAAAAATAAAGTATCAATGCGTGTGCACTGTAAAAAAAAAAAAAAAAAAAAAAAAAAAAAAAAAAAATCTGTAATTTTTACAGAAAACAATTGTATTTCTCACAGAAAAACTGTTTCATAATAAAAAAAAAATCTGTGAATGAACTAAATTTTGTAATTGTTACATAAAAAAAACTGTTTTAATGAAAAATTACAGATATTTTCTGTAAATTAAACAGTTTTAAACTGGCGCCAAAAGTGGCAGTTTTTTCCTGTCAATTTGAAATATTTTTTTACAATGTAATCCCCTTTTTACTTTAAATAATTTTTCACTCTCAACAGCTCGAAATTTTCCGATACATTTTCAGACTTATTTTTGAAAATAGAAACATGAAACTTGCTGAAATGATTTTTGAAGTGATGTATAAGGTGCCGTGTGATGTCATTTTTCGCTAAATTTATTAGAATTGGATTTATAAACAATTATTTTTTCAGTTCGATCATTTTTTTCGCTCCCAGGTCTGCAGCTTCGGAAATTTCGGTTCAAATTGCCAACTTTGACAACATTTTTAGCAATATTTTCTACATTTATCAAGGAATCGACAAACGCGGCACATTGTGCACATTTCTAAATAAGAGGTTTTGAAAGTTTGGTGCGTTTTAAAGCAAAAATGGATTTAAAAATAAATCTGAAAATCAGCGGTTTTGATCGGAATACACCCCTAAGGGTGTATTTCGATTCAAACTGCTTATTTTCCGATTTATTTTTGAATTCACTTTTGCTTTCAAATACACCAAACCTTCAAAATATCTTATTTGGAAAGTACACAAGGTGCCGTGATTATCGATTCTTTGATAAAAGCAGAAAATATTGCAAAAAAAAAAAAAAAAAAAAAAAAAAAAAAAGCAATTAAAAACGGCATTTCGAACCGATTTTTCCCAAGCGAGAGATTTGGGAACGAAAAAAAGGGTCATACTGGGAAGATAATTGTTTATAACTCAAATTCTAATGAATGGAGCGTAAAAAGACATCACACGGCACCTCACACGTCCCTTCAAGAATCCCCTCAGTAAGATTCATGTTTCTACTTTTAAAAATGTGCCTGAAATTGTATCGGAAAATTTCGAGCTGTTGAAGGTGAAAAAGCATTTTTTCGAATACACCCTTAAGCACGAAATAATAATAATAATAAATAAATAAATAAAATAAAATAAATTAAAAAACACAATTTATCAAAAATCTCATTCAGCTACTTTTAGGGCAACTAAAAATCAACTCATTCAAACGCCTAAATCTTTCTGGTTTTGAAGATATTTCACTGATTTTTTCTTTGAGTTGCTCTCTAAAGTTGACTACTAAATCCTGAAAGGAAAAAATAAAAATCTTTGATATGTTTGCCCAATCGCAGTTAAAAAATATTCTATAAAATTGCTCATTTTTCGTCAAATATTTAATATATTTATATCGAATTGCATTATATTGTTTCTACTACATTTTTCCAAATTTTCTGAAATTGGCGTTCAGTTTGGTTGAAAACTCTAGATGATGCGGTAGAATGCCAATTATCCGGACCAGTCGGGATCAAGGCCGATCCGGTTAATTAAAAATCCGGATAATTACTCAAATTTAAAAAACGGCTGTAATGTTTTATAAAAAAAACTTCCCTGCACATTTTTTCTAGGCTTACGTGCAGTGTTCTTGCTGTCGCTCGCCAATGCGCCGAATTGCGACTAAATTCTTCATTTGGCGAGTAAACAAGCGATTAGATTCGCCAAATTGCTACTGCTCAATTTTTGCTTTATCTTTCTTTTTTTTCGTTTTTCATACATATGCATTTATACATATTTTTAATATACACATTTTTTTTAACGTGTTCGTAGTGAATAGTTGAATTTAGATCAATAACAATCATTGTCGCAAACATAAAAACTGAGGCTATTTTTCAACTTATTGAAAAAAGGGGGGTACATTAAAGGATTAAAGATAATTTTTTTAATGCTACATGGCGAATCTATTTGGCTAACACTTTTTTCATTTGGCGAGTGTTTTTTATTTTTAATTAGCCAAATCACTAACGTTGGTCAAATGTCAGCGAGAACACTGCTACGTCTACATTATATAGCCAAAGGTGACTGGCCACGTCCTATTTTAGACATTTTGTTAAATATTTAGGAAAAATACATTAGGAATTATCCTGGAAATCTACGTGTGTAAACATAATAGTACAGGTCATACATTTCCGTGAAAAGTTTTTTTTCCGAAACTTCATTGAGGATTATCAGCAAATTGAAAAAAAAAAATAATATCTTTTGGATAACTCTGTCAAAACTAGAATAGCAAAAGCGTTCAAACTATTGATTATGATTAAGTGGCTTATTGTGATAAACTGTGTTCATTTTTATGCAGATAGCGTGTATACTCGCAGAGAAATTAAGGTTATAAAAATAGTCTCAACATTTTCCAAGTTTTTTGCTTATAATTTTCAGAATTCTTAATATACAATGATGTTCTTTTCCGAAAATATGACAGGCAATATTGCACACAGAATTAAAAAATGATAAAAATCATATGAAAAATGAGTAGGTTTATAAAATAAGTTTTCATTGCGCATGTGTGAACGCTATCAAAATTTTATTTGCATATTGTGTTAGCTAAATATTTCGAGCAACTTTTGTGAATGTCTCAAAAACATAGCTTAAAAATTCTGAAAGTGATCCTCGATAGAATAAGCTCAAAATCCGTTGTTTCTCAAATAGAAAAAAAAAAAAAAAAAAAAAAAAAAAAAAACGAAGAACTGTATCCAAATATACACTATATTGCCATTGATTATGGGACACTTGCGATTTTAGACATTTTACTAAATATCTAGAAAAATACATGAGGAATCATCTCGAAACTCTTAGTGTATAACTGTAATAGTATAAGTCATACATCTCCGTGAAGATTTTTTCCCGAAACTCCAAATGGGACCGTCAACAAATTAAAAAAGAATGAATATCTTTTGAATAACCCTGTCAAAACTAATGTAGCAAAAGCGCTCAAACTCTAGATTATGGTTGAATGCCTTATTGTAATACACTGTGTTCATTTTTATGCAAATAGCATGCACACTCGCAGAGTAATTAAGGTTTTTATAAAAATGGTCCCAAATTTTTCCAAGTTTTTTCATTATAATTTTCAGAGTTCTTAATATAAAATAATATTTTTTTCAGAAAATATGACAAACAACATTGCACACAGTACCCTGTAATCAGAATTAAAAAATAATGAAAATTGTATGAAAAATGAGTAGGTTTACTATATAATTTTTTACTGCGCATGCGTCAAAGATATCAAAATTTCATTTGCATATTATGTTAGCTAAATATATAGAGCAACTTTTGTAAAAGTCTCAAAATCATAGCTTGAAAATTCTGAAAGTAATCGTCTATAGAAAAAGGACAAAATCCGTTGTTTCCAAAATGAAGCAAAAAAATGAGGGATTTTATCCAAATGCAGTAGTACATCCCATATTGTGTATTCTATATTGACACTAATCAATGAATATATGGATACAACCCCTCTTGTTTTTGCTTCATTTTGAGAATAACGGATTTTCGACTTATTTAATTGACGATTATTGTCAGAATTTTCAAGTTATGATTTTGTGACTTTCACAAAAGTTGCTCTATACATTTAGCTAACATAATATACAAATGAAATTTTGATATCGTTGACGCATGCGCAGTAAAAAATTATTTAGTAAACCAACTCATTTTTTATACAATTTTCATTATTTTTTAATTCTGATTACAGGATACTGTGTGCAATGTTGTTTGTCATATTTTCTGAAAAAAATAATATTTTATATTAAGAACTCTGAAAATTATAAGGAAAAAACTTGGAAAAATTTGGGATCATTTTTATAAAAACCTTAATTACTCTGCGAGTATGCATGCTATTTGCATAAAAATAAACAAGGCTTATTACAATAAGGCATTCAATCACAATCTAGAGTTTGAGTGCTTTTGCTACATTAGTTTTGACAGGGTTATTCAAAAGATATTCATTCTTTTTTAATTTGTTGACGGTCCCCTTTGGAGTTTCGGGAAAAAATCTTCACGGAGATGTATGACTTATACTATTATATTTATACACTAAGAGTTTCGAGTTGATTCCTCATGTATTTTTCTAGATATTTAGTAAAATGTCTAAAATCGCAAGTGTCCCATAATCAATGGCAATATAGTGTAGTAGTAAATGCCATATTGTGTATTCTATATTGACATTAATCAAAGGATAAATGGAGATACAATCAAGTAGGTGTTGGCAAGGCCCGACTAAGACTGTGTGTGTGGGGGGGGGGGCATTATCCGGAGGGCCCCCTTCTATTTTTTGAAATTTTTCGTAAGTTATGTGGAAGTGACTAAAACTTAACTTCATATTTATTGTATGTATACATAAATTTCATACCAAGTATTATTCACATCTATATACAGAATAGTGCAAGAAAAATACCCTTTAAAGAAACTATAGAAAACAATTTTTTTTCGTTTATTGGAATATAAAGGTAAATGTAAGCTGTTAAAATGTAAATACAGTTGTATCAAGCATTATTGCAAGCATTTGGGCGTTTGCATCACATGGAAAAGCAAATGGCGTTTTGCATTTAATAATAATAACAAATTTCAATACTTTTTATGTTCTTACAACATTCCAAGTCCTTTGGTATAAAATTTCTTATTATGACAAATTCTTTTTAACAGAAAGCAACAGATGATAGATGAATGAGATTGAATTGATGAAATTTATGTATTTAAAATTTTTTTTATGAAATTAGTAAGGATGAAGTTAAGTACCATAAGATGAAAGATGCTTTATATTAAAACCTGTTCACTTTTGGTCATTTTCATCATCACTTGCCCCCCCCCCCTTTAAGGAATCTTATATCTGCCCTTAGGAGGGCCTTCTCAAATCGGGGGGGGGGGGGGTGCAATTGCCCCGCATGCTCCTGTATTAGTCAGGCCCTGAGTGTTGGTTTTGAACCATGGTGAAACTCCACGTTTTGGGATGGGAGAATCATAATAAGTAGAATTTACTCCCAATTTTCGTCAGATACTTGAAAAAATCTTGGAAACCATAGATTGCCGGACCACTTGGACCACACAAAATCGAACCACACGGTTTTCAGTGTTTGTATTTTGTACAAAGAAAACGAACAAGTCTTCAACCACAGACTTGGGTGGGCAGGCATTTGTAAAATGGCTAAAATATTTTTGTTAGTTTGCAGCAGTCTAGAGAAATTGCTTTCTTACCTATATGAATATGGACTGTTTTGTGGTTAGGCCTTGAAGTTTTAACCTGTGTTGCTGCTTATATGAGCTATTTACATAATTAGAAGAATTCTGGTAAATTCTGGTAAAAAAGAGTAATTCTGGAGAAATCCTAAAATATATTTCTTTCTCCCATTACTCTGCTTTATTTTTATTTTATTTATCTAAACTGCTTTTTTTCTGATTTGTTTTTAAATTCACTTTTGCTCTCAAACGCATCAAACTGGCGAATTACCTTATTTAGAAACTGCATAATGTGCCGTGCTTATGGATTTTTTTTTTTATAAGAGCTGAAAATAACACAAAAAAAATGCTGTCAAAGGCGGCACTTTGAACCGAATTTTCCAAAGCGAAATACAGTGGAGTCTCTATATAACGAAATCCACCGTTGCAGTAAAAAAATCGTTATATAGAGAAATTCGATGTATAGAGAATGATGTTAAAATTCGTATTTAATATGTGAAATTTGAACAAATATTATTTTTGATCTTTTGAATTATGAATTTGAAATGTTTTAAAGTAAATATTAACCTAACATTTTATTTCTTACTTATTTAAGCTGTTTCAAAAAAGAGAACAGACATTTATTTGAAAGCTTAATGAAAATAAAATAAGGAAGACTTGCATTAATTTCAGACGAAGATATCTGTAATTTTTTGTTGCTTTGATTTTAAAGTTGTTACTCTCTCTCTCTCTCTCTCTCTCAAAAAAAAAAAAAAAAAAAAAAAGGTTAAAATTTTAGCAAGGAATGAAAAATTGCAGTTAACATTTCCCTTCATTTGAAGGCCTCTCATTTTGTGCCTCTTATTGATTCCTCTCTTACATGTGTATCAATCCAATTAACACTGTTTTGAGAAGGATGTGGAAAGGTGTGTGGGAGGTGGGATGAATTCATGGATTTAAAGAACAAGGAGAGAAGTAATAATGAAGAAAAAAAACCTCAGCACTGACGATAAATGAAAAATAAGTGATGGAAAATTGATTCCATATGATTTCGAAGCTTTTTAAAACTGAATAAATTAAGACCAATTTATGAAAAAGTTCGTTATATAGAGACTGTTTTTAATGTAATCATGCGAAAAGGGGATCGTTCCTACTAAAATTTCGTTGAGAAATTCGATGTATGGAGTTTCGTTATAGGGGGGAAAACTAGGAAAAGCCAAAAAAAAAAAAAAAAAAAAAGGTTCATACTGAGAAAATAATTGTCTATAAATCAAATTCTAATGAATTGAGCGAAAAATGAAGTCACGCGGCACCTTATGCATCTCTTCAAAGATCACCACAGCAAGTTTCAAGTTTCCTGTTTTAAAAATGAGTCTGAAAATGCATCAGATAATTTCGAGCTATTGAGGGTGGAAAAATATTTTTTTCGAATACACCCTTAAGGGAATAAAATTACTTATTGCTAAATAAGTTTTTTTTTTTTTTTTTTTTTTTTTTTCAGCGTAGGGTGGTTTTTAAATATCCTGCTGAACAAAGAGAAACTTTCTGAAACATTTTTTTACTCATTTTACTTACCCATCATACGTAGTATAGGGTAAGTCTTGCAATCGTTTTGAAAATCGAAAATTTTTTTTTGACGGATTTACACGTTTTAGATAGTGGAAATTCCGAAAAACATATTTTTAGAAAAACATTTTTTGCCGTCCGTCTGTCTGTCTGTAAACGCTCTATCTCCCGAACAAATTGAGATAGAGACTTGAAATTTTGTATGTAGTTAGTATGTAAGAATGGGACGAACCCTATTTAATATCAGCAACCTCGATTATCCGGAACTATTTTTTTCGGACTCTCGAAAAATTCGTTCTGATGAAAGGTATATAAAAATTTTCGAATTTTTTTGTTCTAGGGAATGGATGTAAAAGTCAATAAAATAACACACATTTTGCATATAGAACGAAGTCGATCGGATTATTAGTTGCTGAGATATTTGTAATCTTGTTTTCCACATTCTTCGATTTTTCATGACCCTGTATTTCATTCAAATTTTAATTCAGAAGTATATTTTAATTGGAAACAAGACGCTTAATCCGACGCAGTTAATTGTTAGTTAATAGAATTATTATTTTTGGAGTTATAAGGATGTTTCTTTTACGCAGTTCGGTACTACTTGAGTAGTTTGGCGTTTTATATAATTTGTTGAAATTGGTACATCGGCAGTTCTTTAATAAAGCATTACTATGCATGTTAACAATATTTAAATTTTGTTTATGAATTGCAATGCATTGTATAAATAGTTTTCACATGTTTTATTTTCATATACATATCCATGATGGGTAAGTATTACGGTGGCTCCCAACGACTAGTTTAAACTCAAAGGCATAAAATTGGCAGAACTACTAAAACAATTTGAAATCGAAATGATTTTTTTTTTTTTTTTTTTTTTTTTTTTTAATAAATAAAATATTTATCGAGTAATAAGCAATTGTGTTCACGTGATGTCCGATTTTTCTTGTTTCTTGATCTTTTGCATGGAGAATTCGGTTTAAAGCGCCAACTTTAACAGTGTTTTCTGAAAGTCATACTGTCTTTACCAAAAAATGGAAAACGCCTTTCAATTACATAGTTTTTGAGTAAGAACAAATACCATTTTCGTTTTGGAACAAAAAGGAATTAAAAAATGTGTCTGAAAGTAGCTCCTTTGGGTCTGAGAATAGGTCTAATAAGTCATTCAGACCAACTTACTATTGATTATTTTTAATTGCATTTATAGTTATATTTAATTATTTTCTTTTAAATTTTCTTGTCATTGTTATCCATTCTTTTACATTAAGTAATCATCGCTTTCTTCCTTACGTACTTTAAAATAAATAAATAAATAAATAAAAACAAATAAACTAGTCGTTGAGGGTCACCGTAATACTTACCCATCATGGATATGTATATGAAAATAAAACATGTGAAAACTATTTATACAATGCATTGCAATTCATAAACAAAATTTAAATATTGTTAATATACATAGTAATGCTATATTAAAGAACTGCTGATGTACCAATTTCGACAAATTATATAAAACGCCAAACTACTCAAGTAGTACCGAACTGCGTAAAAGAAACATCCTTATAACTGCAAAAATAATAATTCTATTAACTAACAATTAACTGCGTCGGATTAAGCGTCTTATTTTCAATTAAAATATACTTCTGAATTGAAATTTGAATGAAATACAGAGTCATGAAAAATCGAAGAATGTGGAAAACAAGATTACAAATATCTCGGCAACTAATAATCCGATCAACTTCGTTCTATATGCAAAATGTGTGTTATTTTATTGCCTTTTACGTCCATTCCTTAGAACAAAAAAATTCGAAAATTTTTATGTACCTTTCATCAGAACGAATTTTTCGAGAGTCCGAAAAAAATAGTTCCGGATAATCGAGGTTGCTGATATTAAATAGGGTTCGTCCCATTCTTACATACTAACTACATACAAAATTTCAAGTCTCTATCTCAATTTGTTCGGGAGATAGCGCGTTTACAGACAGACAGACAGACAGACAGACAGACAGACAGACAGACAGACAGACAGACAGACAGACGGACGGACGGATGGACGGCAATTTTTTTTTCTAAAAATATGTTTTTCGGAATCTCCACTATCTAAAACGTGTAAATCCGTCAAAATTTTTTTTTTCGATTTTCAAAACGATTGCAAGACTTACCCTATACTACGTATGATGGGTAAGTAATAAAAGCGATATTGTTTTAACACTATAAATGTACAAATATTTGTTTTTAATCCTCATTTAAGATCTGAATGCCATTGTCAGAAATTTTGAAAGAAACGTTTTAAAAATATCAACATCAAAAGCAACACAAAAATGCATAACAAATAAGAATTTTTTTAAATTCAAAAATTGAATTTTACCATATTTTTTTCTTCAAAATTCGGAATCGAAACGTTTGTCCCCTTGTTCAGAATAAATTTTGCGCAGTTGAATGTGCATAGGAACATTGAAAATAGCGACCCAAGAAGAAAGCTATGTACAATTACGAAACTTTGCAAATAAGTACAGCGTAATGTGATATGCAAATGATGCAATTTTTGTGCCAATACGCATGCTCATACACGCCGAGATGGCGCTACAATCAGGAAGAAGGTGCTATATAAGCCAGCGCAAAATCGAAGATTCATAAACGCGACGATTACCTACTGATTGAAGGAAGACTTTGGTAAGCGAAACATGCCAGGTAAACGTGCTAGAAGACATTTTTCACAGTTAAGCGAGTTTGAGAGAGGCCTGATCATCGGAATGAAAACTGCAGGCTGGTCGACGCGCCGTGTTGCTGGCCAGGTGGATCGTTCGGAGTGTGCCGTTAGAAAATGTTGGGAGCAGTGGACACGAGAAGGTACCCACGTGCGGAGAATCGGGTCTGGAGCGACCAGAAAGACCACGAGAAGAGAGGATCGAAGGATCGTGCGGCAAGCACTCGTGGACCCCACAGTGACTCGTTCAACGATTCGAGCAGACGTAGGCGTAGCAATTGTTCCCCAAACAATTTCCAGACACCTTGCAGAAGCAGGTCTAAAATCCAAGCGCCCTTTTCGTGCACTCCCTTTAACACCGGAACATCGGCGACTGCGTCTACAGTGGTGCCAAGCCAGATCAACGTGGAATGTCACAGATTGGCAAAAGGTTGTGTTTAGTGATGAATCCCGGTTTGTTTTGGGGACAGATGACAACCGTGTACGGGTGTGGAGGCGCCCTGGTGAGCGGTACAATTCCTCCCACACTGTTCCACGTCACACTGCCCGCACAGCTGGTGTAATGGTTTGGGGGGCCATAGCCTATGATAGCCGGTCTACTCTAATTGTGATTCATGGAAACTTAACGGGCCAACGTTATGTTGATGAGGTGCTTCGACCCCATGTAGGACCTTTCCTAAATGGTCTCCCAGGGGCGATTTTCCAACAAGATAATGCTCGTCCGCATACAGCAAGAGTTGCTCAAGACTTCCAACGTCAATTTCAGACTCTTCCATGGCCGGCCCGCTCTCCCGACTTGTCCCCTATAGAGCATGTGTGGGATCAGCTAAAACGTCAGATGCCATCGTGTCATTCGGTGCATGATTTGGTGTTGGCTGTGCAAGATTTATGGACCCATCTGCCTCAGGACAACATCAGGTGTCTAATCAACTCTATGCCGGACCGTGTGGCGGCATGTATTGCAGCTGGAGGTGGTCCAACGCGCTATTGAAGTTGCCCTGTATTTGCGTCGTTGCACACCCTGTATTTGTTTAATTGTCTTAATTTTGAGATCAAGTCAATCTCTCATCCGTATCATTATGTGTATTAAATTTCATTTCAATCCGATGCTTTCTTCTTGGGTCGCTATTTTCAATGTTCCTGAGTGTATATAGCAAAACTAAAAATGGACTTCCATGGGGAGCGGGTGAAGGGATTGACGGAAACCCTTTAGTTATTTTGACTTTCGGCGCTTAATTATTTTCAATCACTAGAAAAGTATATTTTAAATTATTAGATTTAAAAAAAAAACCACTTAATGAAATTTGAAATTATAGAGAGAAAAAATGGCCATCCTTCGGCTTGTAACGTGTTAGGGGTTGTATTTCGATACATACTGCTTATTTTCCGATTTATTTTTTAAATTCATTTTTGCTCTCATATGCATCAAACTGGCAAACTGTCTTACTGAGAAAGTACACAAGATGTCGTGATTGTCGATTCTTTGATAAATGCAGAAAATATTGCAAAAAAAGCAATCATAAACGGCATTTAGAACCGATTTTTCCGAAGCTGGAGGTCTGTGAATGATAAAATGGTTCCTAAGGAGAAGATAATTGTTTATAAATCAAATTCTAATGAAGTGAGAGTAAAATGACATCACACGGCACCTTGTACATCTCTTCAAAAATCCCTTCAGCACGTTTCATGTTTCTACTTTTAAAAATGTGTCTGAAATTGTATCAGAAAATTTTGAGCTGTTGAAGGTGGAAAAGCGTTTTTTTCGAATACACCCTTAATATAGATATCACGAGTCTCCACATCACTATTGCAAGTCCATAAAAAAAAAAAAAAAAAAAAAAAAAAAAAAAAAAAAAAACTAGTCGTTGGGGGCCACCGTAATTACTTACTTACCCATCATGGATACGCATAATATATTATATGAAAATAAAACATGTGAAAATTATTTATACATATCATTGCAATCGCAAAACAAAATTTTAATGTATATTTAAATACTGTTAATATGTATAGTAATGCTCCATTCATGAATTGCTGATGAACCAATCACGACAAATTACATAAAATGCCAAACAATTCAAGCAGTACCAAACTGCGTAAAAGAAACATCCTTATAACTCCAAAAATAATTATCCTATTAACCAACAATTTACTGCATCAGATTAAGCGTCTCATTTCCAATTAAAATATATCTCTGAATTGAAATTTGAATGAAATACAGGGTCATGAAAAAGCGAAGAATGTGGAAAACAGGATTACACATATCTCGCAGCTAACAATCCGATCGACTTCGTTCTTTATGCAAAATTTGTGCTATTTTATTGCCTTTTAAGTCCACTCCTTAAAATAAAAAAATTCGAAAATTTTTATATACCTTTCATCAGAACGAATTTTTCGAGAGTCCGAAAAAAATAGTTCTGGATAATCGAGGTTACTGATATTAAATAGGCTTCGTCCCATTCTTACATACTAAATACATACAAAATTTCAAGTCTCTATCTCAATTTGTTCGGGAGATAGAGCGTTTACAGACACACAGACAGACAGGAAAACAGATGGACGGCATTTTTTTTTTTTTTTTTTCTAAAAATAAGTTTTTCGGAATCTTCACTGTCTGAAACGTGTAAATCCGTCAAAAAAATTTCGATTTTCAAAGCGATTGCAAGACTTACCCTATACTACGTCTATACTACGTATGATGGGTAAGTAATAATAATAAAATTATAAAGAAATAAAGAAAAAAAAATAAAAAATAAAAAAAATTATGTACACTGTTAAAAAATCTATGAATTTACGGTAAAACTATTGGCAGCATACTTGCCAGAAATTTATCGTTCCGTAGATTGTCCGTTTTGGGAAATAAAAGAAAGGAAAACTCCGTTTGAAGAAGCGGTAACTTTCCGTTACAAGGTTCGATTTTTAATGATAATAATCTAATATAATTTTTAAATCGGTCAATCGTAAAAGAATTCGAACTTTCCGAGCTGCTATATATTTTAACTTAATTATTTTTTTTTCTTTTGTATAATTTACTTCAATTTTACAACACGAAGAAAATACAGCAGGAAGCTCCACTCAAAGAGTGTGCGCGATGGCGCCAGCGGGATTCGAGCCCACAATCTACGCTCGTAGGCGATTAGCGGTGTAGTGCCTTGACCACCCGGCCATGGAGACCATCTAATAATGGAGCGTGTATGTTGTTTCTTTCTATTTCCATCCCTTTCGTTATTTAAGGGTGTTCTAAAATCAAAAAGGGCAACTTTTTGACACATGCTTTAATTTATTTTTGTTCAGGAATGCATGAAAATAGCATGTGTTGTTATTCAGAAACTGTCTAATTGCACTCAATTTTCTGTTTTTAAAAAAACACAATAGATCTTTCATTACAAGCCTTCAAAGTTCATGTTTTTGAGCACATTTCCCGATAAAAGCAGAAAAGCCGGTCGGAAAGCAGCAGAAAAACGGGTGATCAGGTGATCGAAATAGCTTAGAACTGGATAGGTAATTTAATAATCATAAAATGGAAAAAATAAGTTCGATTCGAAATCGCTTCCATAGTCCCGCCTTCCAATTTTATATCTTTTTGTTAAAAAATGAATTTGTAAATGTGTCAAAATGTTTTGCGCTTGTTGAGCAGAACAGACAACAGTTTTACAAAAATATGGTGGAGTTTTCTGATTTTTAACGGAAAATGCCCTTTTGTTGTGAAAAGGTACCTTTTCTGTGAAATTCCGAAAAAATATATCCATGAATTTGAGATTGTTTTTTAACAGGGTACTTTATTTAAAATTTTCAACCTGCATTTTTTTTTTAATTATTATTAAGTAAGTTTTTTTAATTTATTTAATTTATGTAAATTGTAACGCGAAATAAAATTAGTATATGATACTTCAGGCTTTTTTGTTTATGTTAAAATTTTACATTATATCGGGGAGCTTTTCCCTGAATTCTATATTGTCTTATAATTTTGATAGTCACAACTCTCTAGAACTAAGCACCTTAAATCTTTTATCTAAAATTAATAAAATGTTAATTAGCATTGATAATTAATTTATTAATTATTCTTACACATATTTTATTATTTTTTTGAAAATTCAAATTGTTCGATTTATTTAAAAATGACTATTTAATAATTAGATAATTTTAGAATTTCTAAGCCACTGAGCGTGAGTGAAAATTATTTTATGATTACGGTATGAACTATAAAATAACAAGAATTTTAAATTTAAGACCTAGTCTAAAAATAAAATGGTAAATTTGAGGGAAAACATTATTAATTCAACTTTCAGGTTACTTCAGATAACCAATGTCGCAATCTGTTGCATGTCGAAATAAAATTATATTATTAGTCCACGTCTGCTCGAGTATTCATTAGATCATTTTCCCCAATTTTGTTTTTAAGAATTATTTTCTTTTAGATTAAAAACATCTGCCTCTGTATTATCATGTCATGTAGCCTTACAAAAATGTATTTATCGCCAAGTGCCGATTTCCAAATCTCTTGGCGATGTTTCACAAACGAGATTTCGAGAAGCAAGATTCCCGCATGGCCGTATCTTTATAAAGCAATTAGAAAGTTTTTAATTATTGATATTAACTAATTATCAAATAATGGTTATTATACTTGATCGATTTATTTGAAAATGATTGTGAGCGTGAGTGGAAATTACTTTATGATTATGGTATAAAAGAACAAGAATTTTTAATTTAAGAATTAGTCTAAAAATAAAATGGTAAATTAGAGTAGAAAACATAATCAATTCAACTTCAGGTTACTTGCATAATTTTTGAATTGCTACGCCAGTGAGTGTAACTTAGAAAGGAAATAAATTATATAAAAAAATCTCTTTTTTTCACTTCACTTCTACGATATTCTGTTTGGTGCCGTAATAAAGTTCGTATTGAATTATTAGCTTATTTTTTCTAATTACTTATTACTTCATTTTTATCATTTTATTTTTAAATATTTTCTTTTTCTATCCTCGAACGAAATTCAGGAAGCAAAGAGATTTTTGAACGGAAAGAAATGGCTGAGGTTTCCAGCTTATGTCGTGATTTATTTAAAAGAAGAACATACAGTGTCTCACATAAGTGATGGGACACTTGTGCTTTACAAAAGGAAACTAATCAAATAAATTAAAAAAACATGTACACATTTTTTGTGGGTGTGTTTCATACTTAAATTTAGTAAAGATTATTACATAACATACATTTTGTCAAAATATTAAAATATTAATTTAATAAAAATACAAATGTTTAGAACGGAGCAAAAAATAACTCACATAAGTGATGGGGCACCACTATATATGCAACAAAAATCGTCTGAAATAAGCTATAAAAATATTTTTGGGGGTTTTATTTTTACTTAAAAGTAATTGGCAATAATTTATAAAATCGTCTGCAGTATTTCTCTCCAGTTTGTTTTGGAAATTTGTTTTTTAGCTCTGTGTAGCCATGAATGCTAAACGAAAAGAAACTTCGCCTGAAATTCGAAAATTAGTTATTAATTTGCATATTGAACGTGGAAAATCTATTAGAAAAACTGCTGAAACAGTTAACTTGAGTCGTTCAACAGTTTTCAATATCATTAAACGATATAAAAAGAATCATATGATTCTTGGATAAAATAAGACCTGGCCGACCATCAAAGCTAATCCAATGGAATAAAGCGAATTATCGTTCGAAATATAAAAAAAAAAAATCCAAGAAACAGTGCTTCAAAAGTTGCTGCTGATTTACAAGCATTATATGGAATAACTGTTAATCCTGAGACTATTAGAAGAGTAATTCGATCTGCTGGATATCACGGTAGAGTAGCCAGGAAAAAATTCTTCGTAAGTGAAAAGAATAGAAAACTCAGACTAGCTTTCGCAAAATCCAACATAAATAAGAATTCTGATTACTGGAATAAAGTTATATTTGCTGATGAGAGTAAATTTAATATATTTGGTTCTGACGGTAGAATCTTGGTGTGGAGAAAACCCAGGGAAGAATTTCGCAAACAGAACTTGGTACCAACAGTAAAACATGGTGGAGGAGGAGTTATGGTATGGGGGTGCATGTTATCCGCTGGAGTTGGTAATCTTGTTTTTATTGACAGTATAATGGATCAGTACAAGTATATTGATATTTTAAAGCAAAATTTGAAATCTTCAGCACGAAAATTGAACCTTTATAACGATTTTAAATTCTACCAGGACAATGACCCCAAGCACACTGCTCTGAACGTTAGACTCTGGCTGCTATATAACTGTCCTGAAATAATAAAAAACACCACCACAATCTCCAAACTTAAATCCCATAGAGAATATTTGGCAAGAATTGGAATCAAGAATTCGCAAATACACCATTTCTTCAAAACAACAACTAAAATCGGTGCTTCAAGAAGAATGGGGTAAAATCACTCCAGAAATCACAAAAAAATTTGTCGAATCCATCCCAAAAAGATTAAATCATGTTTTAAAAGTAAAAGAAAACCCAACAAAATATTAAAACCTTTTAAAAAGTAAAATTTTTGGATGAATATTTGATGGAAAAGTAAGTGTCCCATCACTTATGTGAGCCATTTTTTGCTCCGTTCTGAACAATTGTATTTTTACTAAATTAATATTTTAATATTTTGACAAAATGTATGTTATGTAATAATTGTTACTAACTTTAAATATGAAACACACCCAAAAAATTTTTGCACATGTTTGTTTATTTTATTGCAGTTTCTTTTTATAAAGCACAAGTGTCCCATCACTTTTGTGAGACACTGTATACTTTAAATAAACTAAACTAAGAATTTTTTAAACCAAATTTCCTGTGCAAGACAATTTTTAAACTGTAGAAATGTTGAACCAAATAAAAAATAATTTAAAATAAAAATATAAACTTCTAGTCTTTTTCCTGACTAGAAAATTGAAACAATTTTATACCCTCGCCGCCTCCTCTTTGACAGGAAAAAAAAAAAAAAAAAAAAAAAAAAAAAAAAAAAACAGAACTACATACTATTTTGCCTCCCTGACAAAACAGTGTTAGATTTTTTCTTTTTTAAACAGATTTAATTTTTTAAATAAATTTTCATCAACGACTTTTTTTTTTAACCAGCATTATTGGAGATAAAGAAAGTTTCATTAACACTTTGAGGGACAGTGGGATATATAATACACCTCGCTTAATTTTAATTCAGACTTGCTTCCAGAACCTTTTAATTAAAATTTATCTTTTTAACTTTGATAGAAAAAAGTTGGAAAATTGCTTTTACTTATATTGAAACAAAATTTTTTGCATATTCCGGTGTCAATTCAAAATTTCAGAAACGTAATTACTTTCCCCTAAAAGGATTGAATCTAGGGAGGTACAATGATCCTCCCCCCACCTCTTTTCTTTGTCGTCATTCTTGTACAATAAACGATCTAAAGCATAATCGATCAAAACAAAGAAAAACTTCCGTTATAGGCAGTAACCTGCCTTAGGCAGAATTTTCTTTATAGAAAATCGCTCTGCGGTACTGCAAATTATTTACGCATTAGACAGAATTCCGTCTTACAGAGAATACGCCTGAGGAATAATTTACTGCTTCGAGAAATTTTAGATAAAAACATCTGTCTCTCAATAGCACGTCGAGAAGCCTTATAAAAATGCACGTCGCCAAGTGCCGATTCCGAAACTCTTGGCGATGTCTTAGCGAATGAGCCAATCCAAGACGCTCGGAAGGCCTGCAGCAATCAGTAACCCTACAAGACCAAACCTACCCGGCAAGTTAGCAAAAAATTTTCTTCCATCAGTCGAACGCCAGCCTGCCTTTCCCTGTGGAGTTGCTGTGCGTTCTATTCTTACCTTTTCTAAGTGTGGTGTGTTGTTTTTCCTGTAGTGCTTTGTTTTGATTATTTTCTGGGGAACTTTTATACTTTTATGTGCGTTTGATAAAGGACTATGCTGATCAAGATGCCTTGGAAAAATTTAATCGCAGTTGTTTTAATCATTTTAAATGGTAAGATTTTTTTTTTTTAAACATTATTTGTGGTTTAAAATTTTGATTGTTCTTAATTTTTTTGGATCATCTGTTTTTCCTTCCTACAAACATATTTGGATTGAGAACAATTTTATTTTTGTTGATTGTAAAAATATTTTTCTTTCTCGAAAAATAAAATAAATAATAATATGGTAAAAATAAATAAATCAACATTTAATAAATAAATAAATAGATAAATTGATTGTAGAAAAAACATCGCTAGAGGTGCGAAACGTTGTCCATTTCTGTAAAATAGAATAGTATCGAGTGCAAGAACTTTCAAGAATATTAAAGATTTTTCGAAAGTTAATTTACTAAGAAAGTAAAAACCAGGGAATGTTTCCCTTTTTTTTCTTTTCGCCCCCCCCCTTTTTTTTTACTCTGTCAGTGGGGGTGGGGGGATTATTTTTCGAATGTATCCATCGGAACCCTCTCACATCATATTATAAAAGAATATTTTGTTCAGCATGCTTTCATCACTTGAAGTTACTTTTATAGTGTGCATTAAAATTTTTGCAAATATTGCAATTTGTTTAAGTTATTTTATTCTTTAAAATTTGTTCTTATTTTTTTATTTTATTATTACATTTTACTACAAGTTCAACATTATCTGTTGCGATATATATGAAGAATTAGGTTGATTCATTAACTTTATTACTTTTAATTTTCAAAGCAAATGCGGAAAATATTTTGGATAGTTTATTAAATATTTATCTGTATTTAATTATTTATCCGTGGTAATATTCATCTATTGGTATTTATTTAACATGTTGTAACGATAATATTTGCTTTGATTTATATCGAAAATATACAGATAAGAGGGAACTAAGGAATTTATAAATGTTTTTCTAGCTGTTTTATTTTTATTAGGAAAATCCTGTCATATTTTTTTCTCGCCCACCCTCCTAGTCAAAAAAAAAAAAAAAAAAAAAAGGAAAAAAATTGTAATTTTTTTAAAAATCAAATAGGATTTCAATTTAAGAATTTTATTTATTTATTTACTTTTTTTTAAAAGCCTTTTCAACATAGTTTTCTTAATACAGTTCTGGACCAATATATAAGCAGTACCAGCTTTTATTATCTTATGATTATTTATAACTGCTTATACATTCTATTATTACTTATAGTTTTTATCAATGATTGTGTTAGTAACAGATTTAGTCCTCGCAAGGGGGAGGGGCTTCATATTATTTCTAGAGAGTATTATGTAACCTATTAAGGCACTTTTTCAATACTGATGTGTGTTCCTTAAAATAATAATAATAAAAATAATAATTTAGATTGTGTAGGGGGAGAATTTTGACTCCGATTGTGTGTGTAGGAATTTTTGTAGCGCTGATCTGCTTTTAAAGGGTTTTAGAAAGTTTCATTGAAGGTTCCTTTTAAAAATGTTAATCAAGTGAGGACAGGATCGAATAAATAGTTTTTGGGGGGCTTAATTTTCTCGCCCAAAAGGGAAAAATGGTCTTTTTTTGAGCTTTTAAATCCTTATTGCTTGTGCCGACCTTAAATGTAATTTAGTGGATAAAACTTACCAGTATTTAAATATTTGGCTTACAGTGGAACTTTTATTATCTACTATGAATTAAATTTATTTTAAGTATCTCATTTTGTGAAAATTAATTGTTAGAATTATTTTTCTTTAGTAATTTATATAACATTTTTACTCTCAGTCAAGCAACTCATTATAATTCATTATTACATCAATCCATTATTACATATAATTCATTATTACATCATTCATATTTAATATTTGTTGTGGGGGGGGATAATTTTCTTTTGATCATGTTTGCATTAGTCAATTTAATTTAAATAAATATTTATTATATATTGTCTAATCATTTTCTTTACCTTTTATCGGAGAGTATCATTTTAAGTAAAAGTTAGTATGGAATTTCAAACTATAATATTTATGAAATTCATATGATTTTTTTATGTACTTACTCTAAATCGGATTTTTCTAAGGCAGCTTTTTTTTCCGACCGAATGATCGACGTTTCTTTTAGTTTCTTTTAGCCAAAATGTTCTTTGGGGGGAGGAGGGGAAAAACAGTAAATTTTGCCGTTTTTTTTTTTTTTTTTTTTTTTTCAGATAAAGCAGACAATATATTTTTTAAAAACAATGAAAAAAAATTATTAATCTTAGCTTATTCTTGGGCATAACGAAAAAAATCTGTTGATGAGGCAGATTCTTTTGTTTGTTTATTTTATTCCTTTGTTTTTCTAGTAATGCGTTATGATATTGATTATTATCTGTTCACTAGGTAGCTGATTGGCAATTTTTCAGGGTTCATGTATCTCGAAAACTAGATTATAAATTTTTGCATAATTCTTTGAAAACTGAATTGCTTTGAAACGGAATTTGAAAAATACTTTTTGTAAATCTAATTAGAGTACGTGAAAAATTATTCTGTAATAACAAAATGTTCCATTAATTAAAAATAAAAATAGTAAAGATTTAAAATTTTGTAATGAAAAGAAATAAAAGATATGGAGGTGATAAATATTGAGATTTTTTTTAATTAAAAATAAATTCTTTTTTTTTTTTTTTTTTTTTACGAAAAGGAAAAAAAATTGGCTATCATGTAGTATTCGCCCGGAGATGGCGGCCATTTTTTTTTGCCGATTTTAAATTTCTGTATTTGGATTTATTCATTTATTTTTGTTATTGTTTTTTTAAAAATATAATCTCAAACATTTTTGACTGTGATTTTGGAATATATATATATATTTAAATGAATATTTGTTTTGTTTAACTGTTTTAAAATTTATGTATTAACCGTTTGCTAATTATGAATTCTTACTCCCCCTTCCTCTATTTTTTCTTTTTTTTTATAAATAATGTTTGGAGTGCTGCTTTTCAGTGTAAAAGTTTGTTGTTGTTTATATTCAATTTCTGAATTGTTCAAAAATTAAGCATAAAGTGTGCATAAGTGACAATCAAAGAAACAAGATGACGGATTCCGGGCGAATACTACACCTGTTCCAATAAAATAAATAAATAAAAATGTTGAAATGCAATATATCTTTACAAATTTCTTCCATAGGATTAGCATTAGAGAACGTGATGTTATGTTTTTGTAAGTTAAAGTAGTTTTCAAATTCCCTGCTCAATAACGCGAAAATTTCTGACTCATTTTTAAGTGTAAAAGCATAAAATTGGCAAATGCGATTATTAAAACGATGTGGAATCAAACGACGTTTTTCATTTTTAAAAATAAATTACTTATCGAGTTATAAACTGTTCTTGTCACGTGACAAGTTATTCCCGTTTCTTGCACTGCCGGCGTTAAGGATTCAATTCAAAACGTCCACTTTAACAGTATTTTCTGAAAGATGTTATGCCTTTGCATAAAAATGGAAAAAGCTATTCGATTACACATTTTCTGGATACGAACACCTGCCAATTTCATATGTTTCAAAGTAAAATGAATTTAGAATCATGTTAGAAAGTAGTTTCTTTGAATTTGCGAAAAAAGTTGTTTCATAAATATATGTATAGATTAACCACAACAATTGCCCACAGGATGCACCTTATAAAGGTCTTAGTTCTTTTTTTCTTTCTTTTATTAATTTTCTATTGGTAGTCGAACCTCAGACTAATTTGTAATTCTTTTGTAAGAGCAGAATAATACTATTAACCTCCATGATGTATTCTTTTTGCGGTAATTCGCAATTCCTTAGCAATCTGTACGATATGCTTTTCATTATTATTATTATTATTATTATTATTATTATTTTTTTTTTTTTTTTTTTTTTTTTTTTGAAACGGAAAAGCATTTCTGCGGGTAAATGAAGAAAGCAACATCTTATCCAATAAAATGTGAACAAATAAATTATGATAAAAATTTAGGACAGTACACTTTGGCAATTGCAGAAATGAAATGAAGTTTAAAACACCCAGAATATTCTCAATTCTCTAGTAATTTATTTTTGCATGTTCTCACAAAGATCTGTCCAAAGGATATCCTTTCTGACTGGACTTGGCGATCTAAATAATGACCAATATCCCCTGCAGTTCATTCTTGGAAATTTCACTTGTTTTCTAGGGTCTGTGAAATCTTCTATTTCCCTCCAGCTGTACGGAAATACTTTGATTTCCGTAGGTTAACCTCACGGAAAGAAGAAAGATAAGAATTTAAAAATCGATGGAGAGAAGAACTAATAATATCTGTTGGTTTTCTTTGATTTGGTCTATTTATTTTTATAAAAAAAAAAAAAAAAAAAAAAATGACCGCAATTTTATTACGTTATGCATCAAAATGAAAAATAAAAAATCAACCATTGTGGATTTTTATGTAATTTTTAACATTAATAAGGAATTAAAATTAGTACTGTCTTATAATTCGTTATTTAAGTTTCAAATATATAAGAAATAGTTTATATTTAGCATAATTTCCCAATTTAAAAAATTATAATAATTTTATACTTATCTTTTTGTTTCTAAAATTTGTGAATATCTTGCAAATTTCCTGTTTTCAATATTTTTCTCCTCCATTGTATAATTAGTGGGACAATCACATTATATATATTACTTTGCTCGAATTATAATCATAAATTAAATTTTACTTTTCTGCTATAGATACAATTCTATAGGAATTTTAATTATTATATTAAAAATATTAATCGATTATAAGGGGCATTATTACTTTTCATTTGAAGAATTCCAAACGTTGTAAAATCTAGTTTTTCAAGAGATTAACCTATACTGAATTATTCGGCAATAGTATTTTGTAATAGCCTGTCTAAAAAATGGTAGCAAAAAGTCGCGAGACCGTTTTTATAGTTACTTACTTCACTACATTGTAAAATGTTCTCGTTAATCTGAATAAAGATAATTTAGGTTAAGTAACCGTTTTGTATAAGAAACGGTAAATTGATGGAACAGGTTCTGTTATTATTTTTAGTGTAGGGCAAAATTTCATTATACTAACAGTTTCTATGCATATTTTCTTTTTTTTTTCTTTAAGCAAATTTATTACAATGTGTTACAAAGTAAAGGAAAAACACAAGAAATTTCCTACCCAAGTACTTTTTGAAGAAAGATTGTATAACATTATTTGGCAACAGTAGGGAAATTTTTTCTTCTTCTTCTTTTTTTTTTTTTTTTTTTTTTTTTTTTGTTTCTTATTGCGTATAGTATTTTTCATATACAGTTTCTCTCTAAAATTGCGCACACAGAAGGGAATTTTGGCACATAAGTTACTGGGAGGTGTCTCGAATAGCACATTTTTTTTGCTACTTTATCTACTAGCGCCCTATAAGTATTTCCGGAGGAGGAATAAACCCGACTTCAGCGAGGCGGGGGAGGTACGTATGGATGTGAGCAACACCAGCAGCTGAAATCGTTTTTAAAAGCTTGTATAAGCTTACTTGCAAGAGAAAAACCCTCGACAACCACTGTCGACATCTTTCAGTGGCCTTCTTATCTCGAAGATATGTCAAAAGTCACCTCCCCGAGCCTTCCTGGGGCCCTAGAAAATGTGGCCGGCTCCGATTACACTAATACCCAATTGCTAAAACTGTCGCCAGTCATTAGAAAAAATGCAAGTGTTCCCCCCGAGTTTTTTTGGATACGAGGGAAAATATGGGATCATTTTTTTTATGGCAGTAATAAACGATGCAGTTTATCCTATTTTATGGGAGTTTAGTAATTTCCTCGTGTTTTACTTCCATTACTTTTTTCTCCAAATCCTTAAAAAGAAAAAAAAAAAGAAGAAAAAATCCACCTCTATCCCCCTATTTTTTTAATGTTATAAATTTGTTCTTTAAAAAAGAAATCTCTCGCAAAAGAAATTAAAATACTGTGATCTTACTTCATTTTCGGAATTCTGCGTGCTCTGATTTACTCAAGGTGAATGTAAAATATTCAGGAAGGGAGGGGGGAAGGATTTATGTCTGCAAAGTTTCCTTTACATATGTTATGTTTTATTTAAAATATGATCGCTGCGTGGCACAGCGAAAATGATACCTATAAAGTAGCTAATATTATGATCGATGTTAAATGTGTTTTTTCTTAAGTTCATTTATTTCAGTTTTTCACTCCTATAAAGCTTATAATTTAGCTCTTTTTTTATGTAAGTATAAACTAATATCGCGTATACGTACATTGTCTTATCCTATTTCCTCAATATAAAGTGGTATAAAATGGTGAAACTGCACTGATGATGAGCTATTGGATAATTCTATACATATACATTGAAAAATTAAAAAAAAAAACTTTTTATTATTATTTAAAGTATTAAAATAAGTAACCTCTCTTCTTTCCCTAAAATCAATTCTTTTCTGTGTAGCATATTAGTATCACTGATTTAGGTAACTATAATTATATTTAAATTTATAGAATCTAAGCTATTTGTCAAAATTTTAAGCAATATGTAATGCTTGATTCTAAATATTTTAAAGATTTCAAGTAAATTTAAACTTACAAAAATCTCCAAATTATATTAGAATTGTTTTTGATAAATTTTCGAACCAGAAATCTCGGGCTAATTTTTGTGATTTCTGCTAGTAGCTTTTGATGGTATTGCGGCCGATTATCTACACTAGAAATATAAGCCGAAACGGTATGTCCTCTACTGGGGTCTTTCTTAAGGTGCCTACAAGGACCCTTCAAGTCTATTTACACAAAGTTCAAAGAAAACTACTGAAACCTCCAAACGATTAGGCGTACGAGTGTCATAATATTCGAACCCAGCACAGCACCTCCCGTTTACCAGCTTTGGGAGCAGAGCCTCTCAGCCATTGTTGGAGTGCTAATAACTTTGGATGTAAATCTTGTTAATCCTTTTAATGGAGTGATCTTTTTAAAAATACAGGATTTCTAATTTCACTGTAAATAAATAAAATATAAATTTATAAACCGAAGAAAAAAAATTGTGTTAAGGGTGTTCTTAAATCAAAAAGGGCAACTTTGTGACGCATGCATAAATTTATTTTTGTTCGGAAATGCATGAAAATAGCAGGTGTTGTTATTTAGAAACTGTCTAATTGCACTCATTCTTTTGTTTATTAAAAAACACAATAGATTTTTCATAACAAGCCTTCAAAGTTGACACTTTTGAGCATATTTCCCGACGAAAGCAGAAAAACCTGTCGAAAAGGAGGAGAAAAACGGGTGATTGCGTCATCGAAATAGCTTATAACTCGATAAGTATTTAATTATCATAAAATGGAAAAATAAGTTCAATTCGAAATCGCTTTCATAGTCAGGCATTAAAATTTTATAACCTTCTGTTAAAAAATGAGTTTGTAAATGTATCAAAACGTTTTTTGCTTGTTGAGCGGATCAGTTAAGAACACCCTTAAGTTATTTTTACTCAATGTTTTGAAGTTTTTTGAGAAGTAATTGTATCTTCCCTTAAGAGGTCCCAAAATCTTCTATTTTATATTCCATTTCATACACTTAAAGTCAATAAAAGTCAGAATGTGAAACTCGCGCCATTAACTTTCTTGAAAGATGCGCTAGTTTGTCTTGCCTTGCGACATAAAATGTGGTGACTTAGGTACATTTTTTTTCTCATTTTTATCGTCTCTTTTTGCTCCAGAAAAAGATAAATTCCGGCAGAAAAACAGCTTGCGAGTGATACAGAACCGGTTACATGTCTTGGAAAAGACGTTGGTAGAATTTTGTATTTGTCCTGGCGCCGATTCTGACATAAGATCAGTCTGAATACGAAAGACTTTCATCCGATGTCTTTTAAACTTTATCTGCCACGGCCCTCATCTGTGTTATAGGAAGTAATTAGAGAATTTAGATTGTCGTTCGAAATTGAGCATTTTCATGGTCATTTAGGTGTTGTATCTCTGATCCAGTTCCAACCAAGGACAAAGAACCTTTCCAAAGTTGTCCTTTCTTCTTTGTTGTTAAGCAACAGATTGCAAAATAAATATTACTTACGTCTTGTCAAAGCCTTTTGAGGCTCCTTTTTAAGATAAAATTAATTGGAACTCCAGAAAGAATTGCGAGAGCATGAGAGAATAATTGATTTAATTCAAAAACAATTAATTTGCTATTCCCTTTTTTAAATGGACCAGAAAGTAGACACACATACACAGGAGGTTTGCTTGAAGTGATTAATTTTGGTATTCAAGGCTCAAGCAGTGGCGCAAGCCAAGGGGGTGGTTTTAGGGTTAAAACCCCTCCCAGAGATAGTGAGGTCGCTATAATTGTTGCTTATATGAATCAAAACCAAATTTGATATTTAAATGTTTTGGCGCATTTCGGAATCCGCCGCTTTATTGAATCGGATTTCATTTAATACAGTGATTCATTTAAATGGCGAAAATTCTACATAAAACTGTGGAAGTGCATCTTACATGGATTAGTTAAGTAAAATTTGGTTATTTGAACTAAATCACTTTTCTGAGACGTATTATGCTAAAAGAATGATTCCTGCCACACAGATGCTGTTTAAGTATTATACAAAGAATATTCTAATTAGTACTGATTCCATTAACCGGCGATTCAAATAACCGGCAATCACTTTTATTAGAAACTCAACCCCCCCCCCCCCCTAGAACCGAATTCTGGCTGCGCCACTGGGCTCAAGTAAGATAATCTTATGCTCCGCAATTTTTTTTTTTTGTACGCAATGAATTGCCCTCTACTTTTCGACTCATAATATTCCTTAGACCCACAAACAAAGAAAAAAGAAAAATCATGGCATTTCAATTACCAATTTTAAATTGAGATTTTATGTTTTTAATGGACAAATGTGCAATTTCTCGCAGAAATACCTCCTAGAGAAAAACATCTGAATTCAATACTGCTTTCAGGGACAAGTAATTGCTTTATACATACATATACATTTGAATTTACGGTACAATTTTCAAAAGATTTTATATAAAAAAAGAAGGAAAAGCAAATCAACAGTCTTTTTCCCTATCAAAGTTAAACCCAATGGGGGAGGGGGAATTTATTCAAAAAATTAGGTACAAATCTTGTTAAAATTAAGGTTATAAAATATGTTCCGTCTGCTTTTGAAAAACATCTCTAATCTAATCTCTTCTTAAAAATAAAATAAAATCCTAATCAATGATTAAATATTTCTGATTAACACAATTCTTTAGCAATTTTGGTATTTGGAAAGGAAGATTTATAGAAAAAGGAGTGATTGTATCATTATCACATGATTTTCCTTAGTTAGCTTTAATTTTCCAAAATATCTTGCTTAGATTGGGAAAAAGTTATACAACAGGATGTATAATAGCAACTTATTATAACCCCTTTTTATTTATTCTTTTCTTAAAAGGAAAAAGATATAATGCTTTAGTAAAGAACAGATGTTAATGAAAAGCACTCATCACAAAAGGAGAGAAAAAAAGGGAACGTTTTTTTAAAATAAGCAGAGGGTGACAATTAATTACCATAGTTCAAGGAGATATCAAACTACGCACTTTTAAATCATACCTTAAAACGATGCACTGCTGAGATAAAACCCTAAATGTTTCATTTTATTTATATTTTTAATAAAAGAAAACCATTTTTATAATTAATTTCCCAAATTAAGAGCAAACATTAGGTTTCTTTAAAAAGGTACTTTTTTATTCAAGCTTCCTTTTAAAGCAAAATAATGCTTGAGTGTGTAACAAGTGTTAATTGCATGCACTCATCACAATATATATACTATATACACAGACAGTGTTTATGTGAACACATTTTTTAAATAAAGCAGAAGGTGAAAATTAACAATCGTAGCTCAAGGTGATGCAGAAAAAAAGGCACCTGTATAATAACACCAATTAAAATTCTCCAACAGTTTTTTTTTCTCCCTTGCAAATAACATACCAGCATTTAGCAAGAAGAGGGGGTGAAAAGAAGAGTAGAGTAATAATTTAAGGCGTAGACAGTAGCAAAACAACGCCAGCTACCATATATTTTTTTTTCTTTCGGTGGTTGCCTACTAGTTGGGCCCCCACCCATCAACTTGGGCAGGTATTTTTAGCGAAAGTTGAAGATCCGGCCCTACCCTACCCCTGAATTTGCTTGGTCGGAACCGTTTTTTCTTTCTTTCGTTCCATTGCACTCGATTCTTGATTACAGCCGACACCCACATAGCCTTATAAATCACGAAATGAAATCTCTTTAAGAAACTTTTAACTGACGTATCTCTAATGCCCCTCCTTAAAAAAATCAAAATAAATGCATTTATGGGGAAAGGGGGATGGATGTAAATTTGCTTCCAATGGGTGTGGTTATAGTTCCTTAAAATAAAATAAAAAGATCTTTAAAGATTATTCGCCTGGTACCTTATCATAAATCCCAAACGGTATAAATCTAAATATAAGATTGAAGAAGGTGATATTTTAAATATGTGGCTGAATTTTCGATATTAGGAGAGAAAAATTAAATTTTATTTATTAGGGATGCATTGTTTATAGCCTTACAACTTTTTTCCATTCCTGGTTATCAAAGTAGAAAATCAACATTTTTATTTAAAGCAAGTGAAAAAAATAATATCTGCACACATTAAAAAAAGACTGCATATTTCTAAAAAAAGAAAAATAAGGCTTTTAATTTCAACATATTTATTATAAAAAAATGGCTTTACATATTTTATTTCAGATACAAATAAAATGAAACACTAGGTCCATTTCTCTGCTGTGTATAATATCGTTTTGAGAAACGATTTAGAGTGTTATTGAAATTTGTGTGTCACGAATTGAAAATAACATTCAATTTATTCGTGACGGCCTGCTCAAAATAATGATACCAAATCATTTTCAAATCGATTGCATTATCGAGGTCAATACGCGAACAAGCTTATAGTCGGTGATTTTCAGCTTTTTTTTTTTTTTTTTTTTTAATTTTTACAGACGTACAATGTAGACTTGTTGTTTCTTATAAATTATTATTGCCTATCGTCTTTAAAGTGAACAAGTATGAAAAATCATGCGTTAAGCATAGATTATGAAGCACTTTCCAACACTTAATGAAATTTTTAACAAAATTTTGATATTTAGGGAAATAATAGTGTATAGCCAAATATACCCAAATATGTATTCCAGTACATTAGAACAGCCCTGTATTTCATATGTCAGTTCATATAATGGAAAAATTTAGCTTAGCAAGAAAATACCCAGTAGCTTGAGATTTCTTTTTCAGCAATTCATACTATTAGATGGAAACATACTTGAATATTTTTGTTCAGTCCTGTAGTTTACATTGTACCTTTATTACACGTCAGCATTAGGCTAAAATTTATTGTAAACTAAAACACTTTTAAAACAACTGAAATCACATTCTCATAAATCATCATTCATACGCGTCCATGTACCGAATTATTTGCGTGGCCCTGTATATCCTTTTATCTATATTCTGCAAACATTTCTCAGTAAATTGAATGAAGCTCAGCGTAAAAATGCATAGCTTATTTAAGAACCACGTTTAAATAATTTATGCTCATATTCAGTAACGTTGGTGAGCTCTTTATGGGTAGCCCTGTATATCATCTATAACATTTATACACACCATATAATGTGCATATATTTAGTGAAAAATGAACGCGCATATCATAATTAAAATGCATTTCATCCCTCCATCAACCATCATCGGACACATATACGGTACTTCGGAAAAAATATACTATTTGAAATCTTTTGTATGGCCCTGTAAATGCTATGTACTTCATATTATGCAAGACAGTAGCGTATAATTTACATTAAGCTTCAGAGACATATATCAATATTATTATACATGAAAAAGCTTAATATATTTAAAATATGTAATGGGAAACTTTTGATTCGCCCCGTAGATAAACTAATCATGGTAGAAACTTCATTTTCGATAGGACTTGTGCTAGAGTAAACGTCAATAACATCCTAAAATTTCATGGCAATCCGAGTATATTAACGATTTTTCCCCATAGGCCGTAATGTAATGGGAAACTTTTGATTCGCCCTGTAGATAAATTAATCATGGTAGAAACTTCATTTTCGATAGGACTTGTGCTAGGGTAAACGTCAATAACGTCCTAAAATTTCATGGCAATCGGAGCATATTAACGATTTTTCCCCTCAGGCCGTAATGTAATGGGAAACTTTTGATTCGCCCTGTAGATAAACTAATCATGGTAGAAACTTCATTTTCGATAGGACTTGTGCTAGAGTAAACGTCAATAACATCCTAAAATTTCATGGCAATCCGAGTATATTAACGATTTTTCCCCATAGGCCGTAATGTAATGGGAAACTTTTGATTCGCCCTGTAGATAAATTAATCATGGTAGAAACTTCATTTTCGATAGGACTTGTGCTAGGGTAAACGTCAATAACGTCCTAAAATTTCATGGCAATCGGAGCATATTAACGATTTTTCCCCTCAGGCCGTAATGTAATGGGAAACTTTTGATTCGCCCTGTAGATAAACTAATCATGGTAGATACTTCATTTTCAATAGGGTTCGTGCTAGGGTAAACATCAATAACGTATAAAAATTTCATAGCAATCCGAGTATATTTACGGGAGTTAGAGCGCAGACAGACGGACAGACGGACAGACGGACAGACGGACAGACGGCCATCCGGCCAGACGGACAGACGGACAGACGGCCAGACAAACCGAATGCATAAGCACTTTTCAACTTTGTTGGAAAGTGCTAAAAATGAGAAAGTATGCATGTGTGGTTTTACATTAATTTAACCTCTTTAAAGTGAATACAAAAATCGTGCCGTTAATTTTTAAATAAAAACATCCTATTGTTATTATTCTTACTATATTTTTTTTCTCCTTCTAATGTAGTATATATGAAAAAAGAAGCAATTGGGAAATAATTTTTGAATAAAATAATAAATTCTTTTCTCGGTATTATTCGTTTTTAATTTAACCTTCCTACCCTGAATGGGTCTAATCGACCCATAACTATAATCTGTTTTATAAGATTCCAACCATAACTTCTTTCATAAAGAATTTTAAATAACAGATTAAGAGAAATAAGTCAATTAAATATATTAAAATGTTTTAATTCTGGTGTGAAATGTTTTTATCAAGGTTGAGTAAAATTTGAACAGGGTAGGAAGGTTAAAAATATTTTTCCTAATACATAATCCTCCAAATAAAAAGTAACCTATATTCCTGTACTAATTATATTTGCACACTCTCTTGATTCTGATGTATTGTTATAAGTTTTTTTTACTATTGTTGTCATAAAAGTATTTAATCCTCATACACCTTTTTTCCGTATTTGTCTTCCTGATATTCATAATATTTTTTGAAGTTCAATTTTCTTTCTGTGTTAAAAACTATTGCAATTTATTTAATGATTCAGAATTTTAAATTTCGTTTAAACATTTTTTTTTTCAATTTAAAATTTTACCTATCCCCCGCTTAATTTTTACTTTCTTCTATCTTCAATAGAAGAAAGTATTGTAATCGAAATTTTTTTCGACTTCAGGTTTTCGACGGATTTACATGTTTTAGGGGTCAGAGATTCCAAAAAACATGTTTTTACAAAATGTCTGTCTGTCCGTGTGTCTGTGTGTGTGTGTGTGTGTGTGTGTGTGTGTGTGTGTCTGTGTGTCTGTATGTCGCCATTCTACCATCAAAAAGTATATGAAATTATGCATAGAATTGAACCAAATTTTTTGTGAATGTTTTTAGCTGTGGCAAGCAGGTCCTCCTTCAATTTTGAAATATTCCGCCGGAAGGGGGCGCTGCAATCGCGATTTTTATGCCATTTTCAATATTGTACCGACTAAAAGTATATGAAGTTATGCATCGAATTGAACCAAATTTTTTGTGTATGTGTATGACTATGGCTAGTTGGTCCTCCCTGAATTTGAAAAAAATCTGCCGGAAGGGGGCGCTGCAATCGCGATTTTTGTTCCATTTTCAATATTGTACCGACCAAAATTATATGAAGTTATGCATCGAATTGAACCAAATTTTTTGTGCATGTGTATGACTATGGTTAATTGGTCCTCCCTGAATTTGAAAAAATTCGCCGGAAGGGGGCGCTGCAATCGCCATTTTTGTGCCATTTTCAATATTGTACCAACCAAAAGCATATGAAGTTATGCATCGAATTGAACCAAATTTTTTGTGTATGTGTATGACTATGGCTAGTTGGATCGCCCTGAATCTGAAAAAAATCCGCCGGAAGGGGGCGCTGCAATACCGAATTTTATGCCATTTTCAATATTGCACCACATAAAAGTGTATGAAGTTAGTTCTAGAACTGAACTAAACATTTTGTATATGATTATTTTTTGGTAAGGCAAGTTGGTCCTCCCTGAATTTGAAAAAAAATCTACTTATCATTCTATTGTCCATCGGCTCGTGCAGAGACGGAAATTCGTTTTTACTCCGATTAATTGATTGAAGCAGAAATTTAAGATGAAAATCAAAGTTGGTAAGGTATTGAATTAAAATTATTAAAGCATTAAAAAGAGTAACTATTTTTTTTAAATATTAAAATGTATGTATGAGATAGAAGAAAGTTTTGGGATTGGCACATCCAACTAGTTTTTTTAAATTTCAGATTTTCAAAAAATTTAGAATTTTAGATTTTATTTAAATAATTTGACTTGAACAGTTTTAATTGGTTTAAAATAAATAACTTTCTTTTACAATTATTTTAAAAATAAATTTATTGGCGCTACTTTTTAAGGAAAAAATTCATAATTATAAATTAACAATTTTTATTTGTTAATTAAAGAATAAGTTGTTTTGAAAGAAATATTAAACGAAACCCTCTCTGCGATTTGCGATCACACTCACCCAAATGTTCAAACTTCTTACGAGAAAATTAATATTCTAAGCCCATAAAAGGTTAAGGGTGTATTCGAAAAAACGCTTTTCCACCCTCAACAACTCGAAATTTTCTGATATAATTCCAGACGCATTTTTCAAAGTAGAAACATGAAACTTTCTGAGAGGTTTTTTTTGAAGAGACATATAAGGTGCCGTGTGATGTCATGTTGCGCTCAGTTCATTAGAATTTCATTTATAAATAATTACCTTCTCCGTATGACCCTTTTTTTCATTCCCAGATCTCCCGCTTCGGAAAATTTGAATCAAAAGGCCAACTTTGACTGCATTTTTTTTGTAATATTTTCTGCCTTTATCAAAAAATTGACAGTCTCGGCACCTTATACAGTTTCTAAATAAGAGAATCTGCGAGTTTGATGCGTTTAACACTAGAAGCCGGGAAGGTGTCAATACGACACCGATCACTTGACAAATTCTGGATTCGAAGCAGAAAAATCTTCAAGTAATAAGTTATTAAACAATTGCAACGAAATGAGCTGAACAAATAAACTAAATAATTTCAAATTATTTTTCTGGTTTTAAATGTATTTTATAAAACTTGCAAAAATTTCCCGGCGTTCTAGTGTTAAGAGTAAAAGTGAATTCAAAAATAAATCGGAAAATAAGCAATTTGAATCGATATAACCCTTAACATTGGAGAGGGTAATCTTAGATTTGACCGCTCTAATAAAAGAATCTTCTGTCCATTTTATTTCAGCACTGTTTTATTACCATTGATTCTCAGCAGCGGTCGCACATGTCTAATTTACAAAACATGGCTAGCAAAATATGCGTCACCAGTATTCACGCGTGGACACAGTTGCAAGCACATTCCCCACATAACACATCGCCGCGGAATCTTACCGATTTAGAAACATTTGTAAAATAAAACAAACTACAAAAGATAAAACGGTATTTTTTTGCTCATCATTAGGCAGGTGTACTAATCCCATTCGGGAATTGTACTTTTTTGGAAGACCTTTTCGGCGTTCACGCGTAAAGTTTTACTTCACGCTCGCTTACTCGCGCACTACGCCCTCAGCCAGGAGTTAGCCGTGCGTGTAGCAAAAGAATTGCTGTGCGCCAAGGAGTTATTAGGCATCGGAAAGATTCCCACCGTTTGACAAATATGTTTTTGTCTTAAAAAAAAAAAAAAAAAAAAAAAAATAGAAGAAGAAAATCGTTGTGAGAAAACCGGGACTACTTAATTGACTCCTTTCTTTGCAAACACTATGCGCTGGTTTGTATCTGGATTGTTTTGTTTGTTTTTTTATAAATTTGTATTATCCGTTCCCCACCTACTTTTATTGTTACACTTGATAGCCGCCGATTAAATAATCATTAATAATTAAAAGAAATAAGAGTATCTCCTTTTACAACCGGGCATCTTTATTTTAAAATTTTTAACACAAAATATTCGAAGATAGTAAATTTTTTTTAATGACAATGAAGGGAAAAAATGTATAACTTGACTTTCTGAAATAAAATATAATTCACATTATTAAATTGTGCTATCATCAGAATACTAACAATATCTGAAAAACATATAATAAGAGAAGCTGGGTTCGAACCCACACCCACACTTTCTGTAGAGAGCCAGAATTCCTCTTTTCTGGCGCTTTTGGACCGTTCCGTTCTCTCAACTTCGCTCTTCTTAATTCTTCGCTGGCTCTCTCTCTTATTACACTGAGCCACTTAATCAAAATCTGCAGTTTGAACGCTTTTGCTACATTAGTTTTGAAAGGCTATCCAAAAGATTTTCGTTCTTTTCCAATTTTTTGACGGTCCCCTATGGAGTTTCGAGAGAAAATCTTCACTGAAATATATGACCTTATTATGCTTAAACATGTAAGGTTTCCGGATAATTCCTCAAGTATTTTTCTAGATATTTAACAAAATGTCAAAAATCGTAAGTGGACGGTCATCTTTGGGCATATAGTGTATTCTATTCCAGAAATATTAAATTCAAATGATATTCTACTCCAAAATTAATCTCATGGAAACTTCCTTTCCCTTTTTAAAATCTTAGGGGTGAAAAAATAAAAGAAAATACTCTATCACTTTCAGATGCTTATAATATAAGCTCACTTTTAATTTAATGAGTTAGCACGGCAATTCAGATACGAACCCAATGTTCAAGACTGCTTTTTAAAGGATAAAATTCCTCTTTTAGGAGGATCTTTTTCCTGCCGTAAGGATGTTCTTAAATCAAAAAGGGCAATTTTGTGATATATGCTTTAATTTATTTTTGTTCGGAAATGCATGAAAATAGCAGGTGTTATTATTCAGAAACTGTCCAACTGCACTCATTTTTTTTTTTTTTTTGTTTTTTTTAAAAAAGACAATAGATCTTTTATAACTAGCCTTCAATGTTGACGTTTTTGAACACATTTCCCGACGAAAGCAGAAAACCCCGTCAAAAAGCAGGAGAAAAACGGGTAACCACGTGATCGAAATAGCTTAGAACTGGATAGGTACTAATTTAATTATCATAAAATGGAAAATTAAGTTCGAAATCGCTTCCATTGTCAGGCATTCCGATTTTATATATTTCTGTTAAAAAATGAATTTGTAAATGTGTCAAAACGTTTTGTGAGCAGAGCAGTTGAGAACACCCTTAACAATGGTGCGTTTAGTTATTTTTAGTCTGTGAAGAAGGGAAAAAACAGCAACACACATAATTAACGGTCAAATGGACACAGCTAACAAGCATAACTGTTAAATAAATTATTTTTTTAACGTTTTTCTTTTCGGACAGCTGTTGGTTTAACTGCGTGCACACAGTAGCTGAAAATCGTGATTTTTAGATACAATCTCTCAAATTAAAGTCCAACGTCAGCACTAATTTACACCTGCCAGAATGTGTAGATCTTTTTTGGCAAGTAATGTGGGGAGATAGATCCATCGCATCATGTCCCCACCGTCTAGAAATTTCCCCCCTCATCAAGCGGAGGGAAAAAACAGGGGCTCCATTAACTATCCTAGATATGCTGGGGCACCTGTTGTTAGAGTAATGAGCAAGAGGCCGGGAGAAAATGAGCTGATCTCTTTTTCCTTATTGGTACTTTTGGTGTTTGGTCATTAATATCAGCTTAGACTTTATTGCGTGACGTCTGATAGTAATACTAGAGAAGAAAAAGGGAGCGTTTAAAAAGGTCTCTTGATTTTTGGAAGTTTGCTCAAAGTATTATTAGTTATGACAATTTCTATAAAATGTAAGTTTTGATTAATATTAAAAATCCAAAAGAATACAATCCAAATGAATCCAAAAGAATAAAAATAAAAAATAGTAACGATTTCTCGTTGATACTTCCCTTCCTTGTGGAAAGTCAATTTACAATTGTGTTTTTCAGTTCATGTCTTCAAATGAAGTAAAGGGATTGGAGGAGGAGGGGGGGGGGGGGGGCGTTGACTCGACGAAAAATCCTCAGCATCTTTTACTTTTAGTGTTTAATTCTTTGATTTCGTCGGTTAGTAAGAATCTAAGAATACATTTCACTATGTTATATATTAAATGAATGATTTGGAATGTTGAATGATCAGACTGTTGTTATGATAGAGGAAAAGAAAAGACACTGACAAACGAGACAAAAAATAACATTGTATGGGATTTCTCCTGGATTCCCCTTGGTAACAAAGAATCTTTAAAAATCAAAGACCAAAAATATTTATTTTATTTCTTTTTTTCCCCCCTCGCTGTGTGACATGAGCGGATGTCTGATACAATCGTGGGCGAAGGCGATGACAAGAAGCAGGACAGTTCTTATGTTGTTTTTTTCCCTATTCCAACCTCTTTCATCCTGAGAATCCATAAAAATTGAATGGAAAAAATAGTTGTTGTTCGAATAGAAGTTGTTAAAATAGAATTGGAAAATCTAAAGTATATCTGAATCTTTTGACTGGTTGAATTCCGCAACTTATTTTATTTTATTCGTTTCCTGATTGGTCCAAGTTTAATAATAATAATAAAAAACTTCTGTTTTTTGTTTTATTATTAGTTTTCTGATTGGTCCAAGTTTAATGTCCAAAAAATGGAATACTTCTGTTGTCACGATGTCAAAAAGAGTAATAAAAACTTAAAACAATTAAAATGATAAACAATAATTTAAAAGCAAATTGTGATAGAGATTTCAAAGAAATTTCATTAAAGAGTGCATTTTTTTTCCTCTACGCAACAGTGTAAAAAATTTAAATGTGCGATGTTTAGAAGTTTAAAAATTTGCAGTTCCGAAAATTGTAAAACTGAAATTTCATTATAAATAAAACATTTTAGATGATTGCAATGGATTTAGGAATATTAATGTTTAA
Source organism: Maratus speculifer (assembly GCA_964019185.1). Taxonomy (NCBI): domain Eukaryota; kingdom Metazoa; phylum Arthropoda; class Arachnida; order Araneae; family Salticidae; genus Maratus; species Maratus speculifer. Next base: position 72,661,609 of record OZ025289.1, read on the forward strand.
TCCATGTCGTACGTAATATGAGGCATTCAGAAGTCAGTCTTATTAACTCCATTAAAAATAAAAATGCACATTTTTAAACAGTTAAAGTTGTCTATCTTTAATCTACTGTGTGTTTTTTTTTTTTTTTTTTTTTAATTATTGGTCTAGGGATATTAATGTTTAATGCAGGGTGTACATAATAATATATGACTCGTTATAATCATCCTAAAAATGATGTTTATTATTATTAATTTAAATATGGAATTTATTTATAAGTCTTTAAAATTGTAGTCTTTGAAAACATTATTTTTCAAATGTTTGCTGTAATTTGTTAAATTACAATTTTGTTTTATTTCTTTTTTTTTTCCCCTCGCTGTGTGACACGGGCGGATGTCTGGTACAATCGTGGGCGAAGTCGATGAGAAGCAGGACAGTTCTTGTGTTGTTTTTTCCCCATTCCAACCTCTTTCATTCTGAGAATATATGCGGTCTTTTTATTTTTTTTTTTTCTCTCACTGTCACAGGACGACGGTCTGTGGACTCGAGTTACAAACTTCCGTTAATAAACCAGAAAGGCTTTTAATAGGATTGCTCTGGAGATTGTTGTTGCTAATTTAGATACCGTGAATGAGTGTAAACAGAGATTTATTGTACTCATTTTGCCACGGTTCGTGAATGGCCTCTTTTTTTTCTGATTACAAGTGGATACAAGACATTTGTGAATCGAAGGGTTATATATAGAATTTTTCACACTTTCAAGATGACAGTGTTAACGAGGGGAAAAAATAATTTAGAGGAGATAAAAATACTATCATTATCGGGAAAAAAGTTCTTACTTATAGTACGACGATAGACTACTTTATACTCAATAATGGGGAAAATACTATTGTTGCTTTTTGTTCATAAGTTTAGATTTTTTTTAATAATCACGCAATAATTATTTACGCAACAAATTAATCAGTTACGTGCAAATAATATACAGACATACAAACAATAAATACAATAAACCCAACTGGAGTGAAAAATTAGGCAGTTTTCACTCCTATTGGTTTTATTGTATGTATGCCTGTATATCATTTGAATGTACTTTTATGATTTGAATGTAGGTGTTATGTGTTTTTTAATAAATTAAACAGTTATTTCATTTGATTTAGAAAATAAAAGCTCAAAGATAAAAAAAGAAATATTTTTGTTTAGCGAATCGGTATTGTTTCGTATATTTGTTTCGCAATGTCACAGAATATTACTTTTAAAAGTTTAATACATTTCACTGCATTTTTATATATTTAAAAAAAAAAAAAAAAAAAAAAAAAAAAAAAAAATGCATAACAAATTTTAAGTATATTCCAAGAAAATCACCATTTTAGCAATTTGTCTTTGAGTGATTTCGATCCATTTTAATTTAGTTGTAGAGTTATATTTATTTGCCTGTCACAAAACGTTCGTGTAATCTTAGAGTACATTCAGTATTTTAAAAAGTCCCATTCGTTAAAAAAAAAAAAAAAAAAAAAAAAAAAAATATATATATATATATATATATATATATATATTGTTAATTTAAATATTAATATCTTTGCTGCGAGTAAACAAACAAATTTATACCTACAATACCCTTCCCTTTATTTAAGCTGGCTAATCAGCGGGAATTTTAAAGTTTTAGAATATTTATTTCCTCTTCTAACATTTAAGTTTTTAGAAATACAAGTTACTCCCTGTCTCCCAAAAACTGAAACGCCGTGTGATAATATTTACATTGTTACCTATATTTGACAAAAAATGATAAATACTAATATCACGTGCTAACGTGGGCAAAATCTAACTATACCTTTTAAACACAAAATGGATTTTTTAAAGACTGATTTCAACTGATCTGAGCATGTTCAACAATCAGTTTAAGGCGTTTGTCTGTCGCTAAACGGAATAGAGTTTCATTTCATTTCAGTGGGACGTTGAGAGAAGAATTATGTATGCTTAATTTAGACATATTTATGCCTAAATCGAATTGCATATTTATGCTTGTCTGCAACATTGAATGTGCCATATATTGAAGTACTCTGTATTATCCGGCTACTCCATAATATACCTACCTCTCTCTATATATGTATATATTTTTTCAAAATTATTAGAAAATCTGAAAATGTTGATAATATTTTAAAATTCATTGTGAGCTGAGATTTGACTTATTCCCGGGCACTTCAAAAGTGCGCAATTTTCCATGCATGAATGGTTGAAAATTATTTTTAGATAGAAGCTCAAAAAATGCGCTAAGAACTTACGGTAGATATTTAGTGAAATTGTTGGGTTCCTGAGCAGAAAAGCAATAATTTTCTAACCCAAGAGGTCGGGCTGAAGAAAATAAATAAATAAATAAATAAAATAATACCTCCCGCCTGACACCTAAATTGCAGCAGAGCATTCGAAATTCATTAAAAGTCGTCTGCCAAGAAGAATCGAATAAACGTCAAAGTAGGTAATTTCTTTCTCCAGCCATAAAACGCTGTTTTCCACCCCTCGGGGCCGGCTGTGGAAGAATTTCCAATTTGGAAGCCTAGGAGGGGGCTAAAAGTAGAGGTTCTTATTTATTTTTTATTTCTGCATTTCCATCTGCGGAGGCGTAACTTCAAAAGACATTGACGTTCAATGTGGAGAAAAAACAAAAACAATGTAAAAACCACTTTACCTAGGGGCCCCATCGCTTTATAAAATGGATTTTACTGTTCTTCCGAAGGAATGCAGATGTTTTTATCCCCAGGTGTGGTGAAATCTAGAGGGGAAAGAAAACATTGATCGGTTTTTTTCTTTGGTCTTTTGTTATCGTTCGGAATAAAGCTCTGTTTTCAGAGGTAAACCGTCTTTGGCGCGTGTATATATATTTTTTTCTTTTCATTTTCTTCTATTATTATTATTTTTTAAAGCATTAGTTCGATTTTAGTGTATAGTGTTTAACATGCATTTTAAAATCTTGCTCGTTTTGAATTAAGACTTGAGAACTGGTTTTTGCAGGGCTCGAAATGGGAAAATACACAAACCGAAACACTATTTCAAAATTATTGTTGACAAAAAATTTTTTGAATTAAAGAAAATTTATATTGATCATACAAAAACAATTTAAACAAATTTGATGTGCCAATCCTAAAACTTTTTTTCCATCTCAAGCATCTTAAAGTTTCATAAAGTAGTTACGAATGTTAATACTGCAATAATTATTAGTCCAACATTTCATTATTATTAATTCAATACTATACAACTTTGATTTTCATCTTAAATTTCTGCTTCATTCAATTGGAATAAAAAGAAGCTAATATCGATTACGATATGATATTTATTAAAATTAATAATTTTTCATTTTTCTCAATAAACATTTCATAAAACTAACATGTAACATGTCAGAATATTGTGAGATCATTCACCAAGGAAAACAAGTTGTGAGTTCATTAACGCAATAAATAAAAATAAATAAATATATAAAACATTCTGCTTGATTTCAATATACTTATGATGATTATTTTTTGACAAATTATGTGAAACAGATTTAATTCGGAGTAATGAGAGAGCATTATTGTCGAATATAATTAAATAAATATGATGTTATTGGATTATATTAAATTATATTATATAATAAAACTAAATAATTAAAGTAATTATGTAATTAAATAAAAAGATTTTGCGTATTTTCTATTGCTTGCTTTTCAAAAAATTGTCTAAATAGCTTCTCACCAAAGTTAGGCAGATTGATGCAGTTCTTCTCCTGTGTATAAATAACAAATTTCACTGATTTTTCGGTTAACGTTTGTTTAATGCAGCAAGTTATGTTTGTTTTGGAAATTATAAATAAATAACTAAATAAATAAATAAATAAATCTTTTTAAACTTTTTTTTTATCTTACAAAAATTGAAACAATTTCCCCCAACTTTCCCCCCAAAAGACAAAAACGTTAAAAAATGAAATTAAATAATTTGTAAATAAAAAAAGGGAAAAAATTTAAACTTACATATTTATATTTCCGCTAATATTTTTAAATTATTAGTAAGTTAAAAACTTTAAATATTTATCGCGTTTTCTAAAACTCTTACATTTTACAAAGTTGGAAGCAATTTAGACAATTATCCAAAAAGAAGAAATAAAAATTGAAAAATTAAAAGGAGAAAATTCAAAAACCAAGTAAATTAAAAGGCGATAAATTTTTAGACTGGGATTCAGTTCAAAACTTGAAGATACATTGCATTGAAGCTCAAGTTGTTTTTTCAACCTGGGACTATTTTTCTCAAATATCTTTTAGCTGTTTTCCTCCCAACTAAGAATAAACGCAAACAAAGCTTTGCTTAAAGAAAATTGCATGAAGAAAAAAACATACAGGTGGCCGTAGTAGTAGAAATTCGAGGGTAAACAAGTTGGCCTTCTTAACGTCTGTCACCTGCCGCTCAACAGATCTTGAGACGTCAAGTCTGAAGTATACCCATATTCGTTTAAAAGCCCCCCTTTTGCTTAGAATTAGACCAGATGGGCCACATTTCCTCTTAATTTTTCTTTTTTGTTTGTTTTAATACTGGGCGTCTGCTAAAAGGAAAGAAACTTCTCTCTTCACCTGCTGCTAGTTAGTTTTAAGGTTTCTGTCCAATTAAGGGATACTGTAATTTACGCAGAACTGGAAAAAACAGTCCACATCTGCTGGTATTTTGTGGGGGTCCCTTGTCATTTCGAGGTACTACACTCATTTGATATGTGGTTGGCGTATTTCAGTATTATGTTACTGGTGAGGAAATTGCTACTAATAATTCTTGTGCAGTAGATAGTTTTTTTTCTTTTCTCTTTATTGATTTTTGAAATGTTTTTTAAATTCCTTTTGGAAAGGTTGTGGAGATGAAAAACATGTGGTTAATGAACTTTGATAGGGGAATTGAGAGATGCCTCATACATATATATTTCAATTTAAGGCTGTTTTCAACTGTTCTGTTCAACAAGAGCAAAACGTTTTGACACATTTACAAATTCATTTTTTTAACGGAAAAGTTTTAAAATCGGAAAACCTTATTATGGAAGTGATTTGGAATCGAACTGAGCTTTAAATTTCTTGACAATAAATTATTGAGTTATAATCTTTTATGATCACTGACATTACTTTATCACATTTTTCTGCATTCGTCGGGACATTTGGTTCAAAACGCCAAGTTTGATAGTTTTTTTTTTTTTTTAATCCATTGTTTAAAAAAAAAAAAAAAAAAAAAAAAAAAAAAGATGGAAGAAAGAAGGAGAGATAAGTGCAAGAATCTTATTATTATTATTATTATTTATTTATTTATTTTTTTTACAAAGTTTTAAATCTCTTAAGAGAATTCCCCCCCCCCCCCCCCCTAGAATATAGAAACCAAAGAGATAAAAAAAAAATCGCTATAACAGACAGTATATTGCACATCATATGTAATGTATTACAATGCATTAAATTATTATATTATTATTTTGGCTTGATCATGGCTTCATGAGGCATACTCACAAAAATAACAACAAAACAAAACTTTAACTACTTTATCTTTTCGTGCAGTTATATCTATGCCAACATAATAACTTAACTAAGGGTATCACAGTAATCATAACGGTCAGTGCCTGGCATATGCAGATAGCCAGAGCACAAGGGGAAAAAGATTATCGAGTTTTCTCAAGGCGATATCTGGTTTAACAATGTCTCTGGAATACATTCCAACCCGAATATTTGTTGTTGTGTGTGGGTGTGGTGCTTTTTCTGATTGCTAGGTGCGGTTCTGCCAGATCTCAATTTTTTCAGCGATTCAAGGTACTTTCCTGCAGTTCGGTTCGGTTGTGTGTTTCGACACTTTTGTGTAAGATGATGGTGGTTATTCATTAATATCATTTCGTAAGATACGCGTAATTTCTAATTTTAGTCATGATTTTTTAAAATAAGCTTATGATTAATTCACCTCATTGTAAATACACTTTTAATCTATTAATTTATTACATAAAGAAAAGAATCGGCATTTCTATATTATGTTATGTATATTTAAAGAAGGTTCAGTTGATGAAGAATACAACTTTTGACTAAGATATTATTTAAAGATGCTGTATTTTTCTTTCTTTTTTTCAAACAGATTGTGATGTTTTAAATCTTAAATTTTTCAATTTTATTAACTTATATAAATTTTAATAAAATTAAATCCTACCATGGAACTTGCAACAAAAATACGTTTTAAAGAAACGATTTCCCCAAGTCTTCCCCTCTGCTGTAACCTTTCAGATAATTTGCTGTGAATTTACGATTTTTTTATAAACTTAGAATTACCTCTGTTCTCACACTTGCTTAATCAGTGGATAACAGATATTAATTCTAGCAAATAATTATTTATAAAAAAGTACTTATGTAGTTTGCACAACATTAAGTTACCTAAGTGTGGTGGGTCTTACGTTGATAAAATACTCAAATACTAATCTTGGTGGGATTTACGTTAATTAGCTACATGAGTATGTTGTGTATCGTATCACTTTGCTGTTCACTTATCTTGGGATTAGAATATTTGAAATCAGTCTTTCAAGTTCATACAAAACAATATAAATTAAAATATTTCTATTTAGTACACTAAAATATTCAGTGATCACTTACTAGCTACTAAAAAAATTATTCTCACTAGCCAGCTACTGGCTATTAAAAACCCCCAACCTATCGGCCAGTGGCTATTAAACAAAATTATTTATTTTTATCTTATAATATATGTACTTCTTCGATATTTATCCTAATAATCTGGAAGACAGCGACATTTAAAGTGTTGTCTTACAACTTTACAAGCTTATTTTCAAATTTGTAACTGGCCTTTCTTAATTACGAAAGCAGTTCGATTACAGATTCTGAGCAACATCCACCGCGATTGCGACAGACAACAGTTTTCGAGAATGTTATGTTAAACGTGTTCAATTACAAATTTGAAAATCAGTTTGTGTGATATCAATAAAAAATAAAAAATGCAGTTAGTAGCAGGGTCGGACTGGACCAGGGTAAAGGGCGCAGACCTTGGATTTTCAGAGGGCGCAAAAAGAACCCGCGTCAATTTTAATTGCTTGTGTTGTACCTATAGCTTAATAAGATTTAACACATTCGCGTAGCCACTTCAATCAAATAAAAAGACCCATTCGCTAGCGCTAATCATACGGAAGAAATTTATAAAGATATCTCAATTGCATGTCAATATTTTTATTTTTATTTTATTTTATTTTTTAAAATTTTTTTTTTTTAACTGGATAGTTAATATTGATTTAATTTTACTTTTTTGAGTTTGTTAGCAGATATTTTAATGTGTACACTATTATTTTCGGAACCGTTTTGGAAAGTAAAAGCATCCTCATAGAAAATATATGTAATCAAAATTGAAAAGGTAAAAAAAAATGGCCTGCACACAGATCGATCTCTGCGATCTAATGCAAAAGTAAATCGTTTAAAAATATTGAAATGCAACCGAAATATCTTTATAAATTTCTTCCATAGTATTAGCGAACTGATTTTTTCCTTTAACTGAAGTAGCCTCTTAAATATGAAGCTGGCTTAACCCATTAACGCCCAAATTATTTTCTTCGTTAAAATTAAAATTTTGTATTTCCCACCACTTTTAAAATCAAATTAACTTTTATCTAAATTTATCGAGAATTCTGTCTCATAAAAGAAGGTATATATTTATCTTCCTCTTTACTGGTGGGAAAACCGCTTTCTTGCTTTTTTTTGTAACCGTCCTCAAAAGAGGACGCTGGGCGTTAATGGGTTAATTTCTGAATCTAAATAGTAGACTTCTTCTATTTCTCCGTGCCTGTTTAAAGTTCCATAAAAGCTACAGAACTTTACGCAGTGTTCTGAAACTAATCATTTAACATCTAACAGTTTCAGCAAATTGAATACAGATTTGCTTGTAGGTTAGGGGTGTTTGGTTTTATTATTTTCCCAAAAGGTCATAAGACGAAAAAAGTGATTCCCCCCCCCGCTCCGAATAATTCTCTTGGAAATGACTGTATGAAAAAGACATAGGTAAAAACTGATTGATAATATCTTTTGAACTCCTTGTCCTCACCAGTGGTCGAGAGGTTCCGCGCTCGAAACCGTTGACGAGAGGTGCTAGGTTCGAGCCCAGTCGCGCCAGTCGGTTTAATTGTTCAGAGTTTCCTGTGGTTTTATTCGAACGTTGGATTTCCTTGCGTAAATATGGATTAGGTTCCCTTCGAAAGACCACCGCGGAGGACATCCCCATTCTTAGGGCCTATACAAAACCAACTTCGGAGATTGTCTACACGTTATAGCTGCCACGTGCCACCACCGATATTATTAGGTGATATCGGTCTCCCATTGTGAGGATTGTGTAAATGAACACTGACGCTGTCAATTAACTGAATCAGCAGTTTATTTAGAATATATGTACACACTAAATACGCTATGTACAATTATATACAATTACAACTCGGATATAGGTGATCCGGTTCAACATTAAATTAAATACAGTAAAGGTTGGCTGTGTACTGTTCAAATTACACCTTCTTCCTCACACTCAATGCACGTTAGATTCATTTTACTGGAGATCAATTTCGAATCTCCCAACACAAAGATATTCAGCCTATGCTATCCGGCCTAGAGCACAACACCAGGACGTCTGTGTCCCTTGCTCTTCAGATACGAACTGCTTACGCTCTACAACACAGAGCACTCTCTACAAGGACCTCTGTCCTACACACTCTCCAGGTACGAGCCCAGATACGAACTGCTCCAATCTGAGACAAGACTTGCTCTTCTCAAATCACTGTGTTTCCCCAATGTCAACCCCCTTTGGAGCTAATTCATTGGACACATTCCACATTCCTTTCTTGATTAGTGACATATTGCTTGTTTGCTCATCATCCACATACATCCCTGACGGATGAACACGCCTCTCAGCAATCTCCTCTTTCTCACTCACCACCTGTACAGGATTACCTGTCAATTCTCCCTTCAACAAAGAAAAAATGTCACCTTGAAAATTCTAGTACACAGCCAGTACAATACACAAAATATTAAGATAGAGAAATAACGGAAATTCCAATCTTCAGCAGAGGTGGTCTCAGAACCTGACAATGTCCATCACTTTATTTAATGGTAGATTTTTCCGTGATTAAATTGAACTTTTTTAAAAATTTAAATTACATACTAGAAACTCCTAAAAGTTATTTAACCATGGGAAGTGTATCATTAAATTAAACGAAGATTACTAATCTGATATTATGGTATAGATTTTGGGAATAAAAATATGCTAGCCGCGTTGGATTCCAAAATTTGCAAGATTGTAATCTAGAAGTGACATCAAGTTTCTATTCCTCGAAGAGTAAGATATTGTTTTCCAATCAACAACAAAATCCACACTTTTTTTTGCCTTCTGATACTTATTCCTTTCTTTTCTTAAGTTTTTTCAAAAAGAACTGTTTTAATTATAGGTGCATTAAAGACTGGATTTAAAAAGATAGACAAGGTACAGGACAGAAAAAATGCAAAATATTTGTTTAAAATCTAAGCGATATCATTCATTAAAACGATAAAAAAAAAAAAAAAAAAAAAAAAAAAAAATCCAACTGAGTGTGTCATAACTAGATTTCCCTGGGCTCATGTTTCCACCTCAATTGCACGCAAAGATGCCTACATTGGTTTCCGACCCTGAAATTATTTCGGTATATATTTAATTTATTTGTTATGATAAAAAAAAAATACCTCTCTTGGGTGTCTGTTGAATGATTATTATTCTCTAACGAATTCTCAAAATTTAGTACACTAGTCAGAATTCATGTGTACAACGAACGAAAAAAATATTGGTGAGACTAAGACACTTAGGGCGCAAAGTTTTCCCTGGAGGAGGGCGCACCGGCCCTCGGGCCGATGGGCCGGCGGGCCAGTCCGAGCCTGGTTAGTAGCTTCCTGATCTATGTATGAAACATTCAGTCATTGGATTCTAGATTCTATTGTAGGGTCTTTTCCCCCTGTGCAGGTATTTGAAGAATAAAATTACATTTAATTACCAGACTGTATAGAATAGAACAAAGTGGATGGATTATTTGAACACGGGTGGACACTTTCAGTTATTTCCTACAAAGACAATGACAAGTATCCCTTTGTTCTTTTAAATGGAACCGTTCCATCAATGTACTTTGATTGTATTCATGACTTAATGGTAAGTTCACACTTCGATTAATCGGTTTCGTATTCAGATTTAAAATAACAGAGGAATAACCAGTTTCTTTCTTTCCTGATTCTTATCATGTAACTAAACATTTTAAATTTTCCGCAAAAAATGTGTCAAAGGTGGAAAGAAAAAATGACGCATTTTAAGAAAATATTGGTATTATTTAAACAACTATTGTTCCCTTTTTTGTTCTTATATAAACAAAACAACCGACACACGCGAACTTTACTACGATCTTATAAAAAAAAAAACAAGAACATTCTCAATGCAGTGTGGAATCGTGACTGGCGTAATACCATTATACAGCCATTTTCCTTTTGCCAAGAAATCAAAGAATGAATTTGACTAACAAGTTGTGTTGCACGCTTCTTGCTCAGATCATGGTAATGGTTCGATCTTATTTTTTCAGAGTCGTGACGTCACAGGGGTCTATTTAATCTGTTCTAAACTGCCGGAAATCGTGTGGCATTCATTGTATCGTGTGGTTGATAATACATTGTGGGGTGTGAGAAATATTGAGACGTCCGATTTTATGAGATGAGCCATTCAATTTCTGAGTAATGAAGGCTGTATGAAGAATCGTTTGTCCTCTCAAATCACCTGTCTGAGTATCTCTGGCTTACAATTAAAAGGAAAACTATATTCATTATTGAAGACTATAAGATTTGCATAAACTCTTGAACAGTTCAGCGTCCTTTCATGTAAATATAATCAATACATTTTTTTTTCAGCATTGGTGTGCATAATAAACTGTGCGGGATGGGATTATATTCATTAATTGCGTCTTGAGCATTTCTGAAGAATTTACATTAAGTGTAGTTTATATTAAAAGTTATTATAGTTTTTTTAAGCTATTGCATAGCTTTTATCGCGGGCTTTGAGCGCGGCGACCGAATCCAAAAATTCCGTAATGAGAAATTTCGTAACGCATCCGTAACGAAAAAACCTAACACTCGGCTAACGTCGTTTCAGCTCGGCAGACTTCGGCATGGTATCCTTCGGTAGCTTCGGCAGACATTGACGCGGTATTTTTCAGATATTCAGATTATATCAAGTCTTAAACTTATATTTCTTATTTCAGTTATTATAAATCTATAGTTTCAATAATAAAAATTCCTGATAGAATGTGTATAGAAAAGAATCGTCTTAAGATAAAACAAGTTAGGATAATGTAGCTTTTGGTGATTGGAGACCCGCCCAATGGTGAGGATCGAAAAATTTAAAATGCTTATAACTCGCGATCTAATTTTCGTAGCGCGGCCAAACTTTTTTTGGTAATTTATTATGAGACAGTGTTAATTTTTGGTGACAGGAGACCCCCAAGGTGAGGGTCGAAAAAGTTAAAATGCTTATAAATCGCGGTCTAATTTTCGTAGCGCGGCCAAATTTTGTTTGGTAATTTATTATGAAACAGTGTTAATTTTTGGTGACAGGAGACCCCCCACGATGAGGGTCGAAAAATTTAAAGTGCTTATAACTCGCGATCTAATTTTCGTAGCGCGGCCAAATTTTGTTTGGTAATTTATTATGAGACAGCGTTAATTTTTGGTGACAGGAGATCTCCCATGGTGACGGTCGAAAAATTTAAAGTGCTTATAACTCGCGATCTAATTTTCGTAGCGCGGCCAAATTTTGTTTGGTAATTTATTATGAGACAGTGTTACTTTTGGTGACAGGTGACCTCCACGTTGAGGGTCGAAAAATTTAAAATGCTTATAACTCGCGATCTACTTTTCGTATCGCGGCCAAATTTTGTTTGGTAATTTATTATGAGAGAGTGTTAATTTTTGGTGACAGGAGACCCCACACGGTGAGGGTCGAAAAATTTAAAATGCTTATAACTCGTGATATAATTTTCGTAGTGCGGCCAAATTTTGTTTGGTAAATTTATTATGAGAGAGTGTTACTTTTGGTGACAGGAGATCCCCCCTGGTGAGGGTCGAAAAATTTAAAATGCTTATAACTCGCGATCTAATTTTCGTAGTGCGGCCAAATTTTGTATGATAATTTATTATAAGACAGTGTTACTTTTGGTGACAGGAGACCCCCCCCCCCCCCACGCTGAGGGTCGAAAAATTTAAAATGCTTATAACTCGCAATCTACTTTTCGTATCGCGGCCAAATTTTGTTTGGTAATTTATTATGAGAGAGTGTTACTTTTGGTGACAGGAGATCCCCCATGTTGAGGGTCGAAAAATTTAAAGTGCTTATAACTCGCGATCTAATTTTCGTAGCGCGGCCAAACTTTGTTTGGTAATTTATTATGAGACAGCGTTAATTTTTGGTGACAGGAGACCCCCCCCCCCCCCATAGAAATGGTCGAAAAATTTAAAATGCTTATAACTCGTGATATAATTTTCGTAGTGCGGCCAAATTTTGTTTGGTAATTTATTATGAGAGAGTGTTACTTTTGGTGACAGGAGATCCCCCCTGGTGAGGGTCGAAAAATTTAAAATGCTTATAACTCGCGATCTAATTTTCGTAGTGCGGCCAAATTTTGTATGGTAATTTATTATGAGACAGTGTTACTTCTGGTGACAGAAGACCCCTCCCCCATGGTGAGGGTCGAAAAGTTTAAAATGCTTATAACTCGCGATCTAATTTTCGTAGCGCGGCCAAATTTTGTTTGTAATTTATTATGAGACAGTGTTACTTTTGGTGACAGGAGATCCCCCATGGTGAGGGTAGAAAAAGTTAAAATGCTTATAATTCGCGATCTAATTTTCGTAGCAAGGCCAAATTTTGTTTGGTAATTTATTATGAGACAGTTTTAATTTTTGATGACAGGAGACCCCCCCCCCCCACGGTGAGGGTCGAAAAGTTTAGAATGCTTATAACTCGCTATCTAATTTTCGTAGCACGGCCAAATTTTGTTTGGTAATTTATTATGAGACAGTTTTAATTTTTGGTGACAGGAGACCCCCCCCCCCCCACGGTGAGGGTCGAAAAGTTTAAAATGCTTATAACTCGCGATCTAATTTTCGTAGCGCGGCCATATTTTGTTTGGTAATTTATTATGAGAAAGTTTTAATTTTTGGTGACAGGAGACCGCCCCACGGTGAGGGTCGAAAAATTTAAAATGCTTATAACTCGCAATCTTATTTTCGTATCGCTGCCAAATTTTGTTTGTTAATTTATTATGAGAGAGTGTTAATTTTTGGTTACAGGAGACCCCCACGGTGTGGTTCGGAAAATTTAAAATGCTTATAACTCGCGATCTAATTTTCGTAGGGCGGCCAAATTTTGTTTGGTAATTTATTAAGGGATTGCATAGCTTTTATCGCGGGCTTATAGCGCGGCGAAAGAATCTAGAAATTCCGTAACGGGAAAAAAAATAACTAACACTCCGGCTAACGTTGCTTCAGTTTGGCAGACTTCGGCACGGTATCCTTCGGTAGACTTCTGCAGACAGTGACGCGGTTGTTTTTCAGATATTTTGAGAATATCAAGTCTGAAACTTGTTTTTTATTTCAGCTACCATAAACGTATAGTTTCAATGATAAAAATTCCTGATTAACCTACATGTATTGTAAGATGATACAAATATTTTAAACGATATTAACTTCCCATTTATTCAATAACAGAAAAAAATGTTTGTTATCGGTCATCACGCTCAAAAAGTGTAACTTGAATTAATATCAAAGACAAAAAAAAAAAAAAAAAAAAAAAAAAAAAAAAAAAAAAAAAACTGCATAAATATAAAAAATAAATAAATAATTATAATTGCATAAGTTTATAAAAAATGCTATGTAATAGCTTTACCGCGGCAGTCCCCGAGTGTCACATGAATTTTTTTTTTTTTTTTTAATCAGTACTATGTTTAGGCACATTATTATTATTTTTTTAATTCCAAAAACCTTTAAAATCTATTAATTGTATTGTTTATTTATTTTTATAATATTTATAAATAAGAGTAATAATTTTATCTGAAGAGGCAAGTTTTAATATACATGACAAATTTCGAAATAATTATTACTAGCTGTGGCGGGGGGGGAGGGGGAACTACATTCCTGGGTAGCGTTTTTAAAACTTTATTTAATTAATTTAATAAACATACAAAATGAAAATTTGAACTAACGATTTATGCATTAAAAAAATACTTGTCTTTGATTAAAAGAATAGTTAATTGATCAATAATTATTTCAAAACCTCGTATAAGAGAAAGAAAAAGAAAAAAAATCAGTCAATTTTTCTTTTTTTTTTTTTTTCTTCTTTTTTACCTCTATAAAAGTTTTTGTCTATCTTTTTTCTTCGATGTTTATTTTTCTTTACACGTTATGTTTTCGAATCATTTTCATCTTATTAAAATCTGTGTACCGTGAATTATTAGAGCTGAACAAGCCAAACATTTATTTGAAATTGGATAACATTATTGTTAAAAAAATAACTAGGTAGATGATAGAAGCTGTATCCTAGCATCTTTCATCTAAAAGAAAAAAGAAATTTTTTTTTTTTTTTTTTTTTTTTTTTTTTAATGAATTGTGACATCTATTTTTCTTTTTCTTACATCCGTAATTTATTCTTCATATGCCCTATTTCTATGCTTGAACAAATTTTAGCCATCAGTTCTGTCGCGAGTTATGATACATAAAGTAAGCACAGGCATTTGGATTATGCTGTTTCCTTCGCGGACAATTTAAGTCTGGGAATTAAACTCGGCTCATTCTGACACTTCATGCCCAAAAATAGTCTTTTACTAACACGTTCCGAGAGAGAAAAGCACCTATTTTCATCGTCATCTCATTCAAGCATTTTGTTTTCTCCATGTAAAGAGAGGCTAAAACATGTTCACTTATTCAATTAAATTCCAAAACCATCTTTTTTGACACGGTTGGTTTATAGGCCGCAGACGATTGACACCAAAAATCTTAGTTTTTTTTTAAAGTAGACTCAAATTTTATTTTCTTCTCTTTCAATCTCTCTCTCTCTCTCTCTCTCTTTTTTTTTTTTTTTGGGGGGGGGGGAGGGGGCGGTTTCTCTATATTTGTATTTTATTAAAACATTGTGGAACCCGTCGAATTTCGACAAAAGTAAATGTTTAACTAGGAACTGTTTCATTGATTTATGATAAACCTACAAAATTAGCTACAGTAAAAAATGCATCTTACAATGGTCAGTCTAACTCTCAAACAAATATTATTTAAAGATAAAATTAAGAAAAAAAAAATTATTTCTATCAAACTCAGTTATCCAAATTATAAAAATTAAGCTTTAATCGCAAATATAAAAATAAAGAAAAATGTAATAAAGATCAGTTATTAAGATGTAATTATCAATTGAGGCTCTTGTGTTTGGTATAAATGCGTAAAAAAAAAAAAAAAAAAAAAAAAAAAAAAAAATTAAACTGACACGATTTTAGAATTTTACGTGAAATCTAAACTCGTCATAATTTTCATTTTTTCAAAATTTTCATGCGCATATTTCACTTTTTATCAATTTTAGAGAAAATGGCATATTTCTGTTGCCACAATTACAAAATTCGCACTAAAAACTATAAAAAAAATTAATAAGTCAAGAATAAATTGAGATACAGATTTCAAATAAATTGCATTTAAAAGTACATATTTTTCTCTAAAGGATGGTGTAAAAATTGAAAATGTGCGATGTTTAGAAGTACAAAATTTGTAGTACCAAAAATTGCAAAACCGAATTGCATGTGAAAGTGTTGCCATTCGCAAAATGCGTTATTCACGTATGCGTTATTCACAGATACGTTTGGCCTTTATAATATAGATAGATATATTTTTTATTTAAGACAACTCTACAGTTACAATTCAAAATTAGAGGAGGGGCTCGTTTTCAAATTAATTGAAGAATTGTCACGAATTAATTGAGATTCACGAATCGTTCAAAACTAATTATTATTAATGGCATTATTATGAAATAAGATTTAATATTTTTTGTTATTTTATTTCAAATTTAGTGTATTGAAAGGTGTAGTTAATTTACAATTATCTAATTATGAGAAAACGGCAGGGTAGGGGTAAAAAAGAAATAAACAGCCTTTGGATATCAATATTCAATGCATGCAATATTTCCGATTACAGTTCATATGAGTTAAAATTTCCGGAAGAATTAGAAATTTTACTTGCAATATTATTAATCTTAAAGAAACAAAAATGAAGGTTGAAAACTTCAAAATATTAATCCTCGGTGACTGTTGTAAGTTATGAGAGATGATAAGCATTTGATTGTTTTCTTCGCATAGCCGAAATAAGTTTGGGAATTAAACCGCACACTGCAGCGTCATCTGATCCAAGAATTTTGTTTTGTCTACGTAAAGAAAGGTTGAAACCTTGAATCATGTCCAGTTACTCCATTAATTCCCAGACGCATATATACGTACAGCACCATCATTTTTGACGTGGTTTATTTACAGGCTTATTCACACACACACACAGTTCAGTGTGCAACCTGCCTTAATGTCTTACAAAAATTTAGCGAAAAGTCCAGGAAGGGACAATGCCCCCCCCCCCTCTTCATTCACAAATTGTTGGCGCCCATGATATCAACACACAAAACAAAAAGAGTTGATATGCATAAAGCTAGCAGGAAATAAAAATATAGAAATAATTTTGAGGATTTATTTATCAGTTCTTTTATTCATCGGTTTATCGGGTAACAAAAGGGTGTTTTTATCACAATGATTATTACGTTTCTGATTTTCTATTTTATCGAGATCGCTCATTAATGAATTACGCATGTCTGTAGTACCAGTATTGCTTCCCGTGTCATCCGTCACCTTGTTTATATCCAGAACTCTCTGTATAGTGAAGTATTTCCTCCTGTAGATGGCACCAGCGAGTTCAAACAGAAAAGCCTCCGTGTACTCCAGTTTGGCTTCGGCCAGACTCTGTATCCGCTTTTTTGTCAGCTTTATGCCTAACTTACCCAGTACTTTGCTGTTCAGTCTTTCCCAGTTGTCGATCTTCTTGGCCAAAGACATGCACGGCGGATAAGCATTTTCATACACAAAATTCGGTATGAAGAAATTGATGAGTTCGGCGACAGCAGTAGCATCTGCGAAATACCGGGCCAATTTTTTCTTGGGTCTGGAAAAGGGTATGCTGTCCAACCACTCATACAATTGGTCACGAACTTCTAAATCCAGTCCATTCATTTTGTGTAGCTCGATGATTAATCTAGGGAAAAAAAGAAAAGATTTAACGTGTGTGTAAGTTTTTTTTTTTTTCTGAAATTTATTATATTTTTGTAAAAAATAAAATTTTGTAAGAACATATCAAATCTAGTTACTCAAATTTAAACCAATTATTTATTAAGATTAAATTTTTAAAGCCCTTATAGTTTTCCTTTTTTGACACCCTTTTTTTTGGGGGGGGAGGGGGTAGAAGATTGCATATTTTAAAAGCTAACAAAATAAAAAATACTAATAAGAAGTATGTTTTAATAGAATGAGTTTTTGTGAACTGGGCTTGCTTCCTTAAAAGGAATTTTATGAATGGAATTGTGACATTAAAAGCAATTTTGTAAAAGGCACCTGTGTTTCAGTAAAAGCAATTTTGTGAAGGGGGCCTGTTTTATTAAATCGCTCTAAATAAGTCTCAATTTCTGCTTGAATCGATATCTACAATTCATCAAAATAATTAAAAGTATCAGTAAAAATTATTGTAACCTGTATTTTTTTTTTTCGGGAACTGTATACAAAATGAAAAATCATTTCCTATTTATAGTCATTCTAACAGTATTCCAAGAGATTCTCTTCATCAGATTATAAATGTAAGATACTAAACGGAATCTTGACCACCATTATGAAGCTATTGTGAATGCAGCGAGGTAAAAATTACTTCCACAATTAACCTCCCAGGACGTTACTCACCTAATTCTACCTGGATTACATCAGCCTATCATTCACAATGGGGTTTTCCGCCGTGCGCTTGCTATTTTTGCGGGCAATGACGGTCTGCTACAAGTCGATCGAAATGTGCCTCTCGTAATTGGAACTCAAAACGATGCCATTCTAATTAAGGGCTGCAAATGAACAGAACAAAGAACGTTTTTTCTTCGCAAAAGAAGTTACTTGACCTCTGTGATCAGATAGGCTTTTTCTCTGGCTGCAAAAGAAATACACAGACTCACTAATATTAACTCTAAGATAACTTTATATATATCGGATATACGATTTTTTAGTGTATTATAATTATTGGTTCATTTATCTATAATCCATTTTCAAGTGATTTATCTATACTAATATTATAAAGAGGAAAGATTTGATTGTTTGTTTGTTTGAATTGAATAGGCTCCGAAACTACTTGACGGTTTTGAAAAATTCTTTCACCGTTGGAAAGCTATACAATTTCCGGTGAACATAGGCTAATTTTTAATTGATTTATTCAAATATTTTCCTTAATAATTCAAAATTTCATTATTTTTCATACAGAATCAATTAAAATTTTTCCGATAAAAAATAACCATTTTCTTTTCAGTTGCCAAAAAAATCAATATATGGAAAATAATTTCTCCTCGGCAATTAATTTTTAGTTGAACAGTATCCACGTGAAAAATTAAAATAAAAAAATTTTCAAAGGAAAATAAATATGACGTCATTTGTTATATTATCGGAAGTTTTGTTTGCACAGATATCATATACACACCGAGGTAACCTAATGGACACTAAATTGATGTTATTTTGCCTGGCATGGCAACCCGACTATTGTTTATTTAATTATTAATAAAATGTTTTTTTTATTTCCTTTCTCTTCTTTAAAATTATGTAAACTGTTTTGTCATATACTTATTATTTAAATACTAATTGTTATTATTTTTTAAATAACAGAAAATAATTTAAATATATATATGAAACTGGTATTCGAAAACGATTTTTCCGCCAAATTAGTGTAAAAAATTATCCTGCCGACCTCGGCGCGTACATGACTATTGCGCTGTTTTGTTTATGTATTAAGGATACTTTTAGATCATACATCCGATTACAGAAAATTAGTCAGATTATTTAATTAGAAGTTATTAAATTTATGTTTTTTTATTATGAAACAGACGAAGAAAAGAAAATTTACTATTGCTGCCCGACTGGAGAATTAACCTTGATGTTATTTTAAAAAACTATCGAAATGGCGATTTTTTAATTATTTGTTTACGTTTTTTTTTGTTTATATTATTGCAAAAATTTTTCCACTTTTATACACGCATCACCTTGGCGTGATTTTTTTTTTTATGATGCCAATTTGGAGAACAGTGCGTTTTCAAATACCAATTACATTTATATTACTTATTTTTATTTTCTATTTTTTTAAAAAGGAAATAATAATAATAAACTAAGTCAATAAATAATTATGGAACAAAACAATTTACATAATTTTAAAAGAGAAAAGAAAAATAATGAAATAATTTACTCAACAATAATCAACTATTACCGGATTACCACGTGAGGCATAAAATCGCAATTTGCTGCAATCGCGCCAACGGGATCCGTAGATGACACCTGCACCTACATGTTATTGGCAATATTATTGTTTATACAATTTGTTTATATAATTTGGTAATACTTGATAATCCCATCGACCAAAAAACTATCGCTAAAGTATAAGGTTAAATGTCAATGGATGATTGTAAATGTCACATTCATTTCACATTAAATTTGTTATATGTAATTGATACTTCATCAACCAATTTTAATTCGATGTTTATTTGTATTTCTATTAACATTTTAGTAATTTATTGATTCTTTGGTTATTTAAAATAAAAATTATGTCCATTTGTATAATTTGGCGAAATTGATCGACGGAATAATCAAGTAGTCGAACAAAAAACTATCGTCAAATTATAACATTAAATGCCAATAATGGATGATCGTAAATTTCACATTTATTTGAGGACAAACATGAAATAAGTCTGGTACATTTGTAACAATATCGTTTCTAGCACTTCTAATGTTTGACACTAAAAATCATAATGGAATCGATTACAGAAGGTAGAAAGATTTTATTAGATGCAAACTAAAGACTTATTTTTCTACAAAATTTAGTCATCAAGATTATTCTGATTTAACGGCTACATGTTAGCAACTGTTTTATAAAAGGAAGAGGTAGTGAAACTGATGTAATTTTAATGTTATTCAAATAATAAAGCTTTAAAACACACTTTTTATGCTTCATTGTTCTACTAAATATATAAGTGAAACACCCTTCTTCGTCTGCCACTTTCACGGAGGGCACCCTTTCCTTAGGACCTATATCCCACGTGTAGATAAATGGCCGTCATAAATACAAACAAACAAAAACTCTTCTTTATCTGTAAATAATTCTTTACATTTTTTACTCTATTATTCTTGCTGGAACAGATTAAGGCAGATAGGAAACTACAGTAGACCTGCTAGCAGAGGACGTTTATTAAAAAATGTAACATGAAATGACATTGTATGTAGGCTACCAAAACTACACATAGTGCAAGTTCAGATGTCAGGATTTTAAGAACTAAGAAATGATAATGTACAATCCGAAAGTTTATAGAGTTTGATAATCAATGTCACTAATCATTGCAATGCCCTCTAATGTAATAGTGTGATGACTCGAGAATATTTTGATTCCTGTTGTCATAACGGTCTCATGTTCATACGAAACTCTACTATAAATGATAAAATAAAAGAGATGGTGCTTTATTGCCCAAATTTTCGCCGACTTACAATAGTACAATATCGCAATGGCATTGGCATGATTTTCAGCAATACGGAAGATCATTCCAGGGTGGTCTATACTGCTTTAAAATAAAATTTTTAAATCACCATTTTTTTTTTTGAGTCAAGGTTTGTTTGGAAATATGGACCAGCGAAGCGGGCATAGCCTGCTAGTAGTGAATAATTACAGAAACTTGTATTATGTGTGCATAGACTGGCGCCCGTGAGCGGGAATGTAATTGCCTTTAAACTTAATTAGATAAATTTTATTTTTATTTTAAAAATAATAATAACAACAATAATAAATTTCTATTTTTCAAGTTATTTAAAATTTATTTTTTAAAGTAAAATAATTACACGCCAATAAAGAAAGAAACAAAGTTCATTTCCGTGAGAGGAACGTGATAAAGAATAAACCGTTTTCATTGTTAACTGAAGACTCCAGAAGTAAGTGACAAAATTTATATTTCAAGTAAGTTGAGTTCAAAGTTAGAAAATTAATAATAATTCTCTGAATTGAAATATGAAAGTGTTGCTTATTTCACAGCGGCTTTTGAACTCTCGTTTTAATAAATGTTAAAAAAAAGGGACTAAATTATTTATTTTTTTTTATTTATTTATTTATTTTTTAAATAGAGATTAAAGAGTTAGGTAATATAGTTGACGTCTAAAACGCAGAACATTATTAGAAAATATTTCTTTCTCTCCAAACAAATAGCCCAGTTTTTTCAATTTTATCGCCCATACTATTTGGTTTATGGCATTCTCAATTTAAAAAATAATAAGAAATAAAACCTAGAGAAGCTTAATTTTGGATAGATAATATTTCTTACCGGTTACATTTTTGAATTGGTTATGTTTGTTTTTGCATATTTAAAAGTCCTCCTGCACAAAGTAATCTGATGCCCCCTCCCCCCCCCCAAAAAAAAAAAAAAAAAAAAAAATAAATCCTACATTACGTTATTTAAAAAAAAAAAAAAAAAAAAAAAAAAAAAAAAAAAACGACTTAGGCAGCGGGTTATATACACCCCCCCCCCCCTTTTTGCCAAATTTTTGCCCCTCCTTAGAATTTTTTTCCCCCTGCGGCGGGTGCCCATGTATTGAGGATTTTATTTTTAAACTTTTTGGGTGGGGCAGAGTCGTATCTGATGGCTTTTTTATTTTGCTAGTAGGCGGCGTAAAGTCTGCTTCTCTTCTATCAGTTAATTACGATTTTTATATTATTTTTATTTCTTATTTTCGTTGTCTGCACATGATTACAGCTGTCAGCCAGGCGTCTCCCATTTCCCAAAAATTAACGTAGAGAAAGAATATTTTGCTATTTGCCTTATCTTTTCTCTGTGCATCGGGGTTATCATCTTCAAGCCTCTGAAAACAGACAGTGTGATAATTGAAATTAATTTGATTTGAATAAACAGAGAAGCTGTGTTTATTTAGTGGATGCTGAAATACGAACATCTTTATGTGGTCTTGGTTGAAAGCTTGCTTATTTCATGGTTACCCTTGTTAAATGATTTACTTTACCGTATATCAAAGATAGTTTTGCTATGCGATAACGTAAGGGTATTTATTCTGGGTGTATTATAATCCAAACTGTTTAGTTTCTGATTTATTTTTAAATTCATTTTTCCTTTCAAACTCATCAAACTGGGAAATACTCTTATTCAGAAACCACACAATGTGTCGTGCTTGTCGATTTTTTGATAAATGCAAAATATATTGCAAAAAATGCTGTCAAAGCTGGCGTTTTGAACCGACGTTTTCGAAGCGGGATATCTGGGAACGAAAAAGATGGTCATACTGAGAAAATATTTGTTTATTAATAAAATTCTAATTGATTGAGAAAAACATGGTTCTACTAGTCTACTACCCTATAAGTACAAAAGTTCGTGGCTAACTCAATTTGATGATTAGCCCATTTTTGCATGGGGCGATTCAAATAAATGTAAGTAAACAGATACTTTTCCATTACACGAACATCGCTCTTATTTTTGCTCAAAATGTGCTAAATTATTATTTGATGTTAACAAATTGTAACCCGATTATTAAATTCACATAGAAATAATTTATATTCGTAACAGGACTTTTGTTCATCAAGACTTGCATTCCATTACTAGTTGCTGTTTGATTTTAGAATTTCCTACTGCAAATTTTGTGAAATAGAGTTAACTTCCGTATGTCTATTTTCCTAATATTTACGCCTGGCGTCTTAATTAACTTAGTCGCCAACTTTTGGATTTGGCGCGAAGTGATGTTGTCAAACGGAAAAAGTACCAATAACTAAATTAGATAATTGGAAGTAAAATACAACAGCTGAAACTTTTATGCATAGACGAATGAAAATCATTTCGCGATGTTA
Source organism: Maratus speculifer (assembly GCA_964019185.1). NCBI lineage: Eukaryota > Metazoa > Arthropoda > Arachnida > Araneae > Salticidae > Maratus > Maratus speculifer. The sequence continues at coordinate 72,684,783 of OZ025289.1, forward strand.
TGCAGTTTAACTTTTCGAATTTAGAATTGCCTCAAATTTTGTCCCTGTCCCTCTTTTTTTTTTTTTTTTTTTTTTTTTTTTTTTACGTAATTTAGAATAAATATGCATTAACTTAGATAAAGTTTAAATCGTGACCATTTTTCGTGTTCATTTGAAAATACTATAAATGGAATTCTTATCGGGTTATATATATTCTCTTTCCCTAATTGGCATAAAAGCTTCATATGGCCTTTTTCATCGTATTTTTACGCATTATTTTTTAAATATGTTAAACAATTCTTAAAACAATATGTATCATTTTATTATTTTAAATGCTTATGATTAGTTGCTTTACTATTAAGTCATTCTTCAACATCAAATTACAATGATTTAATTTTTCAAGCAAAATTTAGATGTATTAACTTAAATTCATTCATTTTATAGATTAATCTAATCTGTCTAAAATAGATTTTCCTCTGTACTTACTGGCTAAAAAATCTGTCAATTTTATTGAATTAAATGAAAGTGTTATAGGAGTAATTATTTCTTTAATTCAAACAAAACAAACAAAAAGATGTGTTGCCATTTTATGATGAAGATAAAGAAAAAAATTATCTAGTTTTAACTGCACGTTCTTCTTTATTTGATGCCTTTGGATTTTTAAACAATTTTCACGTTATCTTTCGGTTATATATAAGATATTTTTATCAATGAAAATGACGTCATTGTGTACATAGGCGTAACCAGGCTTTTGAACGGGTGGGTGCCCAGAATTTTTAGCCTGAACATGCTGGGTACAAACAATATCATATGTAGTAAAACCTTCTAAAACGGAAACCTATAAAATAGTTTTAATTTCTGTTTTAGACAGGTTTTTATCTTAGAGTGTATAATTGTGTGATATTTCCTTTAAAACAGATTCCAAACGAATTTTTAAAAAATAATTGTGAATGGATCTGCTCAAGCGGGGGGGGGGGGGGGCGGGAGTGCCCCGGGCACCCCCCTTGGTGTAGCAAATATGTGTTAGTTTATAAATGAAACCTGCGACTTAATACAATCACGATAAACCTATAAAAATTAATATTTTGGTGGGCAGTCAATTATAAAAAAAAACTTTTACAGATAAAAATTTCAATGTTTTCTGACAAATTTAACATTTTATTTTTAAATGTTATTTTTGCTGGCGGAAACGTCTAGTAAACGTCTTTTACTATTGCATCTTTTTTTTCGACTACCATTTATATGTCATATCTTTTTCATTCTGTATCACTATGGTTGATTCATTGCTAAATTTGTACTTTCATTGTAAGATAATAATAAATGGATGTGTCTGAGGTGATTTTTTTTTCTTTTTAAGTGCAAAATACATTCATTGAAATCTTATCATATCTGTTGCCATACTGAGAACAACTGCAAAAACAGTTCAGGCTAAGACGAAAAAAAAAGAGAGAAACCTTAAGCAGATGGTATATTTTGAGATAATTGCGCATTATGTACTAAAGTGTAATCGGCAGCACTTGGGTGTTCGGATTATATCAGTTTCTTTGGTCTATACCGTTTCGCAGCATCGTGAAACAGGCGTCTCCATGCATTTAAACTGAAAACTTCTGTTTGTGTCAGCTTTTTTGCTAAGCTTCATCAGACAAAGCAACTGTCGAACGCATGTCGTTTCTCTCCTTTCCCCAAATGTATCTTTATTTTTAGTCCTGCTCCTGGGATGAAGGGAGTGTCTTGCGGGTCTTTTGTCTTCTGAGGGGGGGGGGGGGTAGCGCTGCCTGGCATGCTTCTTCTGTCAACTGAGACCACAATGGATCACGTGTCCTTTGCTGACAACTCTATATGAACTCCTTTTTGGACATAATTCTTCATTTTGGCGGGGGATGTTCTTGGAATTTAAAAAGATGCGAATCCCCTTTCCCCGATTCTTCGCTGGAAGTGTTGCGATGGTAATAATATCTCTTCTGAACGCTCTCAGCAGGGTTTCTAGCCTAGCAGGGACTGGAAAAATGCTACTACTATAGTAATAAGATAGTGCAGTTTGGGGGGTTCTGGTGTTGGATTTTAACAGCTGGTCGATAACTGTGCCGTAGATTCTTGTACGGAACGCTTCTGTGTTTTGGAATTCCTAAGATATATTTTCTCCAGAGATATTGACGCATTTTACTACAACAGGAAATTTCAGAACATAGACAAAATGTACTTGTTTTATTCTGATACAAGAAAAAAAAGGGGGAAGCTGTAATGTTGCGTTTAGAACGTTTGTTTTGCCTCAGTGTTGAATTCAGACACTTTTCTCCGGGAGGGATATTTCTGGCTCCGGGGGGACATTGTAGAGTTCCGGGGGGAAGGGGGAATTGCCCATTTTGACCACTGAAAACACGAAATCTCAAATTTTCGGAGGGGGGGGGACATTTCAATGCTCCGGGGGAACGTCCTCCCTGGCCACTCCCTGAATTCAACACTGCTTCTTATCCAGGAAAAGCTATTAACACGTATTCTTATGCAACCCTTTGGAGATTATTAATAAAATGATGGGGGTGATTCAACAATAAGAAGAAGATTAGAATGTTAGATTGACTTGGCGTAAAGATTGTCCCCCACACCATTCAGAATGCCCGTCTGTTTTCTTCTAAAGTTAAAGTACACCCCCCCCCCCTTTTAACGAAATCGCCTAAAAAATTAGAATATTTCAAAATAGTTTACATTATGCATTTTTTTTAATATGAAGATCTTATAACATCATCGAATTTCTTTCATGTTTAGATGCACACACACAGAGTTGATGTTATGAGCGTTTCATATAAAACAAAACCAAATTAATTTAATTGAAATGCATTAAAACTGGCTGAATAAACTTATCTTTTTTGTTGTTGTTTGACGCATTTAATCCGTTCAAGAACGGTGGTCGCACGGCATGACCACCTAATTTTAATTCCGAAATTGGCAAACAGCCTCAAAAATATTTTAGCAATTTTTTTAAATATAATGAAAGTATAGAAATAAATAAATAAAAAAAAATCGTTTGTAAATTCTGGTCTCAGCCTATTATTTCTTCTTTTTATGAACAGAATGTTTCTGTCCTTAAGGGTGTTCTTAAATCAAAAAGGGCAACTTTGTGACACGTGCATTAATTTATTTTTGTTCGGAAATGCATGAAACTAGCAGGTGTTGTTATTCAGAAACTGTCTAATTTCACTCATTCTTTTGCTTTTTAAAAAACACAATAGATTTTTCATAACAAGCCTTCAATATTGACACTTTTGAGCCTATTTCCCGACGAAAGCAGAAAAAGTCCTTCCGGCAATGCCGGGAGGAAGAGGTAGCTTTCATATACTTATCCATTTATTTATTTATTTTAAAGTAAGTTACATTGTTCAAAAATACTAAGCTCAAATTAGTGGAAATAATCTTATAAAATTAGTGATTTTATAAGATTGAATACTAGTTTTTGTCAAGACTGAATATTAATAGGAATTTTTAGAAATTAGTCATCTTTTATTCAACCTGGTTTTATTTTAAGCGATTTAGAGAGTCACCAAATTCCACGATATCATAAAGTGTATGCCATTTTTAAGCAACATGATGAATCGTTCAAATCAGACCGTTTCAAACTGTCAGCCATAAGTAATATCAAAGTGCTATAACTCAATCATTTTTTACGATATAGACAAAACAAAAAGTGTTCCGGAATCATTGTTTTAAGTTTTAATACGTAAAAGTAAAATATTTTTCAACTTTTATTTTTTTCAAATTTAATTTTATATTTTAAATTTAAAAAAAAATTAAAATGGCCACTATTTTGAAATAAAATGGTGGATGATGCTGGCCAACGAACTCGGTCGAGACATTTGTATGTACTATGTACATACCAAGTTCCATTGAAATCGGTTCATAAATACGCGTGTTATCACGTGACAAAATCAGATCGTTTCAAAATGTCAGCCATAAGAAAAATTCAAAGTGCTATAACTCAATCATTTTGTAAGATATAGACAAAATAAAAAGTGTTCTGGAATCGTTGTTTTAAGTTCTAACACGTAAAAGAAAAATATTTTTCAAATTTTGATTTTTTCGCATTTAATTTTAAATTTTTAATTTTTTTAAAAATTTAAAATGGCCACCATTTTGAAACAAAATGGCGGATGATGCTGGCCAACGAACTCGGTCGAGACATTTGTATGTACTATGTACATACCAAGTTTCATTGAAATAGGTTCATAAATGCGCGTGTTATTACGTGACAAAAATCAGATTGTTTCAAAATGTCAGCCATAAGAAAAATTCAAAGTGCTATACCTTAATCATTTTTTAAGATATAGACAAAATAAAAAGTGTTCTGGAATCTCTGTTTTAAGTTCTAACACGTAAAAGAAAAATATTTTTCAACTTTTAATTTTTTCCCATTTAATTTTAAATTTTAAATTTTTTAAAAATTTTAAAATGGCCGCCATTTTGAAACAAAATGGCGGATGATGCTGGCCAACGAACTCGGTCGAGACATTAGTATGTACTATGTACATACCAAGTTTCATTCAAATCGGTTCATAAATACGTTAGTTATTGCATGACAAAAATCAGATATATATATATATATATATATATATGGTTATATATATATATATATATATATATATATGTCAACATTTGAACGGAGGGTGGTTTTGGGGTCTGGGGGTCATGATCGGTGAAAATATACCAAAATTTTCCGGAAGTGCTTTCCTCCGGACGGCTGCAATAGGTAGCTTTTTACTTTTTGTAATGAAAGCTACCTAAAACCGGTCGAAAAGGAGGAGAAAAACGGGCGATTGCGTCATCGAAATTGCTTATAACTCGATAAGTAATTTAATTATCATAAAATGGAAAAATAAGTTCGATTCGAAATCGCTTTCATAGTCAGGCATTAAAATTTTATAGATTTCTGTTAAAAAATGAATTTGTAAATGTGTCAAAACGTTTTTCGTTTGTTGAGCGGATCAGTTAAGAACACCCTTAAGGAGTTAACAGGGGTCGCAGCGCCCCTAAAATTTTCACACTTTTCTACCAGTATTTTAAATCAAAAATCTTCGTGTCAGATTCCTTTAATATCTACAAAGAAATTCTATAATAAATATTATCGTTTTAAAAGTGTGGTAGGAAAGTGTGAAAATTTTAGGGACGCTGCGACCCTTGAGTTAAACAACAGTATAAACAGAAGTCAAGCAAAAAGATAGTAAAAACGGATTTTAAATTATTTTTTAAAAAAGCTTAAAAAGAAAAGTTTTTACCCATTTTTATTTCTTGGTATATTGTACATTTTTTAAATACACTTTAAGAAAGTATCAGAAAAAATATTTTTTCACACTCAAAATTCACATTCAACTCAGCTCAAAAATTTAGAGACATTTTCAGACTCATTTTTAAGAGGAAAAACATGAAACTTGCTGTGGGGATTTTTGAAAAGTTGTATAAGAGGCCGAGGGATTTTATTTTTCGCTCAGTTCATTAGAATTTGATTTATAAACAATTATTTTCTTAGTATGACCATTTTTTTTTTCGCTCTCAGATTTCACTGGAAAATTCGGTTCGAAACAGCAACTTTGACAGCATTTTTTGAAACATTTCTATCTGTCTTTATCAAAAAATCGACAGGCACGGCACATTGTGTAGTTTTTGAAATAAGAGAATTTGCCAGTTAGATACTTTTGAGAGCAAAAATGAATAAAAATAAAACAGAAAATAAGCAGTTTGGAATACTATTATGAACAACAGATAAATAGATAATCCTTCCTATTTTTTGTTTAATGTGGTGAGTAAGATCGCGGCGAATTCTGTACGAAATGGCCAAAAGGCAAAGATGAACGAAGAATTCACTTGGCCCTCTTTCATAGTTTTGACGAGCTTCGAGGTCTTCAGGTCGGGTCATCTTGCGCTGCTAAAATCCGCTGCTCTTCCGCATCTTACATGCCCACGGGTCAAGAGCTTTTAGCCTGTCCCTTCACCTGCACATGTTATCTCTTAAACTATAGCTTGTTTCAGCCAGTGTTTGCCTTTAAAAATGCAAACATAGACTCCGGCAAGGGGGCATTTGGAGATCAATTGCCTGAAGGATTTTCAAATCTAAATTTTCTTTTTCACTCATGATTTAGAAAAAGTGTAATAAAAATACATTATGAAACGTTATAACTATCATAAGTTATTAAGGAAAGAAATTCTAATGTAGTTGCAACATCGAGTAATTTTACGGGATGCATAAGTAGAACATTTCTGTATAGTTGAAAAATTTTAACTTTTTTGAGTGATGCAATATTTATTATACTCATGACACATTAATGTACATTACGCCGCTCGCTAGATTTGAATTTTCTCCAAGGCTGCTCTCAAATCCAAAAGGAAACCTTCAAGATACATGTTTTAATTTATTTTTGTTCAGAATTGCATGAAACTAGTAGGTTCAGAAACTACCTCATCAAACTGTTTTTTTTTTTTTTTTCTCTCGTTTTCATACAAACGTAATAAATTTTTCAGAAAATACTGTTAAAGGGGGCGTTTCGAATCGAATTTCTGCTCGAAAAAAATAATAACCACTCAAGGAAGGATGAAAAAGGTCTTTCTCTCATGATCAAAATAATTTGTAAATCAATAAATATTTTTTTTCTTATTTAAAGAAAGGCTTAGTTTGATTCCAAATAACTTTCATTGTCATGCTTTCCAATTATACATCTTTCCGTTAAAAAAATGAATTTGTAAATCTGTGAAAATATTTTGCGCGTATTGAGCAGAGCAGTATATAGAACAGCTTTAAAAAAAGGCAACTTTCTCAGACACATCTGTTCGTAAACCCTGCCTCTGCCTCGATTTTATTTTGCGGATGTCCAAGAATGCAAAACATGTGTGTAATATGATGTTTTGAATTTCCCACCCTCATAATCCGTTGTTTATCTTCTTGTTAGAGCGTTTAATTCTCCGCGTTCATCTGAAAAATCCGTACTTCCGAAAAAGTTTTCACGCTCATGCTCTGATGAGTATACATGTATTTAATATTCCAGGCTTGTTCACATCTCAGAACTTTTAAATGATTTTTCTGTTTTACAGGTAAGGATTAAAAAAAAAAGTCATAAGAGTTTTATGTACTACTAAATGCATCAACATATATTATATCTGATGCCTGCATTTCGTTTTCTATGTGCATATAATGCGTACAGCGATGAATGGAGCATCATACAAAAGATTTTTGAACAGGCATTTGACATTGTACACTCACATTTTATTACAGGGGAGACTTGTTCACATGTGAACAGTTCACATAAACATACCTTTTTCTCGTAACTGTGTTAATTTTTAAAAACAAAAATTAGTCAGTAAACAGGATTTTTTTTTCACATATGATACTTTGAAAAAAAAAAAAAAAAAAAAAAAAAGCACTTTTTTAGTTGTTTATTCCGTTATTCATTTGTCATCATAACCATTAATTATATTGCATATTATATTGTATATATATAACTATTAGTTATATTGAATTCACCTTAAGGCGAAGGTGGACCTTCAAATCGACAAAAATCATACAAAATTTCGAAAAATACTTTTTTTGCCCCAACTTATGAAGCGCTTATTATAAGTTTATCATAAGTATAATATAAGTGTATTACAAGTAATATTCATTTTTTTTATATGGTATTTAATGTTATTTATTATTGAAATACTAATAGTTCTAACAACTTAAAATGCATTTTCTCAAAATGAAAATTTCGAGATAATGTCAATTTTCAAAGTGTTCCATGCGCATCCTTAATTTTCTGAGTTCTTCAAAATTTGTTATGTAATTATCTTATAGTACATAGAATAAATGTTAGTTAAAATAATTGTACTTCGGAACTCATAAGCTGTAAATTCTTTATAGAAAGAATGATTTACAGTGTTTTTTCACTACAAAAATTGGTTTTTCGACTTATTATTATCATTATTAATTTTTATTTTCTATTTAAGTTTAGAATTTCAACTAAGTTTTACTCTTAGGTCTAAAAGGTATTCCATAAATAAAAATTATTATTTTATATGCAAAAGAAATGCGCTTGGAGCATTTACAATTAATTAATTATTTCAATAATTAATAATTACCAAAGTAATTAATATTTTTCCTTAAAATTTTAGCTTTTCTCAAATAACTACAATTGTAATCTCATATTTCATTTTCAAGCAAATCGGTTCAAAAGAAAAAAAAAAAAAAATTGAGAGTCCACCTTCGCCTTAAAGAAAAATATATACATATGTTTCTCTAGTTTAAGCAAAAGATCATAGAATGCAAATAAGTAGAATTGGGGTGGTGGCAGTTGGGTTTAAATAACTTATTAAATACTGTTGCAATAAAGCAAACAATAAAGAAGTAATTTTAAAAAAGAAATTAAAGCTTTATAATTTTGCTTAGGGGAAATTTTAGAGAGGGGACTTTTAGGTAATATTTATCGGAAATATAAAAATATTCTGTTTGAATTAAACAAATATTAATAAAAATAATAATAATTATGTTTTTTAATCCCATACTGTTGTCGGTTTAAAAAATTTTCAGTGCAATTCCTTAGTGCACTTATTCAATTCTGCTTGCTGTTTTATAACAAGGCTTGATTTTTGCTTAATCTGTTTACCAAAGCGTTACCGATAAAATGGGGCCACATATTTTGTATTGCTCATTATATATTACCATTGTTTCCCTGTTATGCTTTCTAAATATATGATCGAATAGAACGTATTCACTTAGTTAAACGATTGACGTATACGTGCATGCATAACATAATCGTGTTCTACATGTTAACAAGAAATGTTTAAAACAATAAGCTTGTTAGTTAAGCTTTTCGTTTTCTTTCAATTAAATGCACAAAAATGCGTGAACTATTGCATTCCTTCGTGCCACTCATTGTTTAGAAATCCTTGAATTTAAATCACATTCGATTCAAGTGTTGTGAAAGAATTTAAATCAAATTCAAGTGCGTTAGAGAAATTCATATCGTCGATCTAAATCAAGAGTAATTGTATTTTCTTTTGTCTATCAGCGGTATTTCTTATTTATTCTTTTTCAGCATTGACTACTGGATTATTCGTTTGAAAATTTTAAAATGTCTTTTTTCTCTTTGAAATTTATATCAGGTCTTTTCTCTCTGTTTAAAGCTATTCTCAACTGCTCTGCACAACAAGCGTAAAACATTTCGACACATTTATAAATGAATTTTTTAACAGAAAGATAAAATTGGAAAGCCTGACTATTGAAGCGATTTGCAATCGAACTAAGTGTTTCATTTTGTAATAGTTAAATTACCTAATCGAGTTATAGAAAAAATTTCGATCACGTGATCACGCATTTTTCTTTCTTTGTAAGACTGTTTTTTCTGCTTTCGTCGGAAAATGCTTTCAAAATGCCAACTTTGATCTCTTGTTTTAAAAAATCTGTTGCGTTTTCAAATAAAACAGGAAAGTGGGTGCGATTAGATAGCTTCTGCACAAAAACATCTGCTAAATCATGTATTTTTGAACAAAAATTAAATAAAACTTACAAATGTCGCAAAGTTGCCCTTTTTGATTTAAGAATATCCTTAATTTAGGGAGAAGAAAACGAAAGTTTTACTTTTTAATATTGAATTCCTTTGACAGCTTGTTCGGTGAAATAAAAATATAATTATTATGATTCCAAATAACTGCATATTTGTATTTTCAAAAATTATATTTTCAACTTAAAATTTAATATGTAAATTTGTATAACATTCGAGAAGTTGGCTGTACAGTCGAATCTCATTAACACACTGTTGCAATGCTGCACAATTTGGAGAACCTGGATAAATTTTCATTGTAATCCCTAAATAAATGTGATCTTCGGGCACCAGAAGTAAGAATCTAACATGTTTTTGGTCGATTTTCTATTTAAATAAATAAATTAATTAATTAATAAATAAATTTCATGTAAATTTCCATTCGCATTTTATATCAAAGAAAAAAAAATTATCAATGTAGTTTTTATAAAAATAGATTGATATATTTAAAGTATTTCTAAGATTATATATATTTTATTATTTTTTTTTAATTGTACGAAAATAATTTTTAAAACTCACTACAGCGACAATGAACGGCTATTTTCTGATGGTGGACTTCATATTTGTTAAGTGCTTCTTGTTTTAATTTTTAATTAATATTATGCTTGGAAATATTTATCAACAGTAAGATGACAATTTTGAAAATACTGGATACATCGGATACGTATCAAAATATGGGATTTTTTTTATAAGAACCCTGGTATGTTTTCGATATGTGGGTGTATTTCGATTCAAACTGCTTATTTTCCGATTTATTTTTGAATTCACCTTTGCTCTCAAATACACCAAACTTTCAAAATCTCTTATTTGGAAAGTACACAAGGTGCCGTAATTGTCGATTCTTTGATAAACGCAGAAAATATTGCAAAAAAAGCAATCAAAAACGGCATTTCGAACCTATTTTTCCCAAGCGGAAGATTTGGGAACGAAAAAAAGGGTCATACTGGGACGATAATTGTTTATAACTCAAATTCTAATGAATGGAGCGTTAAAAGACATCACACGGCACCTCATACGTCCCTTCAAGAATCCCCTCAGCAAGATTCATGTTTCTACTTTTAAAAATGTCCCTGAAATTGTATCGGAAAATTTCGAGCTGTTGAAGGTGAAAAGCATTTTTTCGAATACACCCTTAAGACAAACGAAAATCAATTTAAATTGACCGGTAACTTTTAGTTCCGTTCGTTCCAAAAGAGTTAACATGGAATTTGTTAACATTGGCGAGTGGAAAAGCTGTATTGGTGAAGCTCCCCCCTAATAAGCATATATTAATTCTCGAACCGTGAAATTCGTGTATTGGTAATAAAATCTCATGGGTATAAAAAGTTCGTTGTGTAGCAGGAAATTGTGAAGAAAATCATTTTCCTCCCTCATTAAAATATTATTATCGTCTTGTTTCACTAACACATTTGAACTCGGGATCTTTACATATTGTTACGTTTTGTTGTTGTTTCCTTAATCTGCGGAAAAGGATAAAGAGCAAACGAGCTTTGCTACACTACACCTTCCGCAAATAGTCCGTGACTGTGATTTCATGTCGATGCTGACCGGAACGATTCATTCGCCTTCACATCTCGTGACTCTTTCTTAGGTTAGAGAGCTGTGGATAACCTTGTAACCGTAACCCTTAACTGTGTTCGCTGGTCATTTTTAACGAAGGTTGGTTTCTTGGGGTGTCTTTAATTAGATATTTTATTATAATAGCATTCCAGTGGCGTAGAAATAAAAAAAAATATTATGGGAGGGGCTTAAGGTCACCTTCAAATAAATGGTATAATTGGTATTATCAGTAATAGATAAAATATTTGTAATCTAACGTTCAAATTAATTATTAATGCCATTCTTACGAAATCGGTATTTTAAATATTTTTGGTAGAAAAAGCATTTTCTTTGAAATCAAGTTTTAAAAGCTCGCTATTAAAAACTGTTCTAATTAACAAAATTAAAAAAAGAAAATCTCAAAAAATAACTAGATATTGATTAAATTTTTATCATTTTCTACCACTGATTACTTAAATACATTTTATAATTACATATTACAATAATAATCTAATGTAATAATAATGTACCAGACCCCCAATTTATTTAGCATTATGAATGATTAAAAAAAAAAAAAAAAAAAAAACTTTATGTAATTGACAGTATATACAGTATTTTGCAAAATCCCTACCCATATGAATTTTTATTCATTTCACACATAAATCTTGTCACAATGTTTATTCAAAGCAATTTAAATTTATAAAAGCTTGTTTGATAACTATTCGGCAAAACAGTCAAACGAATAAGAGATTTTATTTTTTAAATCAGAAGCAATGGAGGCTTCCAAAAGCATGTCGATTAATTTCTAATAATAATTCTTCACTTCTATCATTACGAATAATACTGACCAAAAACTGAAAATATAAATGTTCAATTATGGATCTAAGTTTTATTCTCTAATATATGCCAAATTTATTTTTTTTCCTTTATTGTTTTGTTTTTCTCATTTATGCCGGATAAAAATCAAAATCTTTTTGAAATAAACAATTTTTTTTTTTTTTTTTTTTTTTTTTTTAAGAATAACTTTTTTGTTTATTTAAAAAAAAAATGTTAAATTAATAATATATTTTGATTGAGGAAGTTGGCTCAATTAAAATGACTATGTATTGCCATAATACGTACACTGAAAAAAAAAAAAAAAAAAACATTATAATGTTTACAGTAAAAATTGCATTTTTTACAGTAAAAAACTGTTTTAAAGAAAAAGTTTTCTTCTGTTAAAAAAAGTTGGATTTACTAATTTAAAAAAAAAAAAAAAAAAAAAAAAAACATATATATTTTTTACAGGAAAAGATTTTTATATGAAAATTACATATATTTTCTTTAATTATCTGGCGTCAAATTGACAGTTTTTTACTGTCGATATGAGATATTTTTTTTTGACAGTTGTATTGCTACGACTCTGTTACTCGATCTATAATTATTGAATTCTTTAAAAAGAATCATTTAATTCGATCTCATACAATTGGTTTTTATATTTATAACGTTCTTTTTAAATAATAACCAATAATTATAATCGATCAATTTAGATAGTACATCATTAGAGGAAGAATGCTATAACGTTGCGTTGGTGGTTATTCTTTTATCCCTTGTACTTTCTGTGTATGTTTTATTATAATTTCAGTCCATTAAATAAGGTAATGTGTGTAATTATGATATTGGCGTTTTATGTGTTTTGACTAAGTAATCATGTCTAACAAATAATTATATTTGTATAAATAGTTTCTTTTAAATATAATTTGATTAATTAATTTCTCTCTCGTTTTAGGTAAGTGTTAATTCTTATTCTTCTTCCTTATTCCTGAATGAGCTGGTAAGTAATCAAGTAAATTTAAAATAAAAAACTTCTCGTTTAAATATTGATTTATAAATTATAACATTTTAAATCAGCTTTAAACAATTTGAACCTTGTTAGATTTTTTTTTTCTTCCGATTTCTAATTATTACCTGTTTGTTACATAAACATAGCAGCCAACTTACATATATTTTCCTTAAAATTGTTTCAGCGTGGCCTAGATTAAATAGGTGCGGAAAAAAAATGCGTAATAAATAAATTTAAAGTGCTGAACAATAGAGCAGCTTTGAAGGGTTACCTAATTGATGACAACTTCACACTCACAAGGAAGGTCTCCATACGGGCATACTCAGAAAAATCTGAAAAAATTACAGAATGTTCTTCTCATATAGTTATATATGTTTATAAAAAAAATTTCGGCGGAACCTCCTTATAACGTCCGTAAAAAAATAATAAAAATTTCGTTTATTTGGCGATTTATCTCCCGTTGGCGAAAAAACGAAATTTTGAAAAATACGCTTTTACGCTTAGAATATTTTTTAAAGAAAAACTTTCTACGTTCAATTTATTTAAATAAGTTTAGTTTAAGTAATTTTAGTTTTGCATTTTTACTTTACTTTAAGTGTAATTTTGTCATATACGTTTATATGTACTTATAACAAAATGAAATTAATATATTTTATCATTTAAAAACACAATTTAAATTGATTAAAATTGTTCCAAATTGAAAAATACACTGTCAAAAATCTGCTGCATTCTGTTGCAACGCACTTCCTTGCTTGTATAGAAAACGGTTACTTGGCCGTGAAATGGAGCTTTCTCATTGGTTGGAATAGAGATATTATATACAAGCGGTGGAGTGCGTTGCAACAAAATGCAGCAGATTTTTAACAGTGTATGACACGGTCAATTCCCCGTGCTATGGAGCATTCTCATTGGTCAGAAGAGAGATATTCTATAAAAGTAGTGGAGTGACGTTGCAGTAAATGCTGCAGATTTTTAACAGTGAAGTCAATTAAAATCAATTTTCAGATTCGTTAAAATCGTCTGCTTTTGGCGAGGAAATGCACTGCTCGCCAAATCCAGCGTCGCTTTCAGCTTTTCACGCCAATTATTCCAAACTATTTTATTTTTTTACATATCTAATAATGTAATTCCGCCGCTAATTTTTACTGATCCTTTATTACCTACATGAGTAGTTTAATTCTTATTTTTTTCAAAAAATTCTGAGTATGCCCCCAATGGAGACCTTCCTTGTCAGTCTATTTAATTGAGTAATCATATGTTTTAAAGAGCGATTGGAAGGAAGTATAGATAAACTACTTAATATAAAATAAAAAAAAGTTAATAGGATAAAGACAAAAACTTAAGTTTTTTAAAATAGAGAAATACAATAGTAAATAATGGCATAACTGTAGTTCTAGAACTACTATAAAATAAATTTAAATAACGAACACAATGAAGCAAGACACATTTTAAGGTGGGAGGGGGTAAGAAGAAATGTGACATCACCCATTTTGGTTAAAATAAATAGCATTAAAAATCACCAGATTAAAATATGAAGTTATTTTAAAGTATTTTTTTGTTTATAAAGTAAAAATAAGATTTAAATCCTAAATACGTTAAATTCTATTTCAAATTCCAAAATACTATTGTTTTCAAATTAATATTCTATTACTATTGCACATTAATTATGTTTTTTGTTGTAAAATTTAACCTTATTTCATATAAAATAAGTACACGAATCATTTTTATTGTTCAGCGCACAAATGTCATAAAAACACATTGTTAAAGTTTAAAAATAAAATTTGAAATATCATTCAAAACGTAAAGCTTTGTTTTTGAATTGCAAATATATGTTTATGTAATATAGCTTACATAGGGAGGGGGGGGGGGGGATTTTTATCAACAATAAGTTGACAATTTTGAAAATATCGAATACATCGGATGCATATCAAAATATAGGATATTTTTGATAAGAATTCTGATTATGACAGGCGAAAATAAATTTAAATTGACCGGTAACTTTTTAAAATAGAAGAGGGGGGGGGGGGTAAGGGCTAAAATGATGTGTGACATTTTGTGACAAAGGGGGAGGAGGGTAAAAAAAAAATATAAAAAAAAATAAAAAAAAAAAAAAAAAAAAAAAAAACGCCTTACGTTATTTATAGACGGCCCCTTACCTACTGTAGCAAATAAAAAAAGACTGTCAATGAGATTTTTCGGGGGACGATGTCGGGAAATCAATCTTGGATCTTTTTTCGATCAAGATCATAAATAAACATTTTATTAGCAAATGATGATGAATATTAATTTAGTTTGACCGTGTGTAATAAGTTTGTTCGGTCTACCTTAATGTTTAAATTTAGAAGTCCTATCCGAAATAGCCGGAGTGCTGATAAAGGCGTCGTGAGGGCAATTAACAGTGTAGAAAAAAGGGCCCTATTCAGAGGCATTGACCTGAGACGAGAATCCAATGATAATGATAATAGAAGCTAACCCTTTTGTAAACGAAACAAACAGGTTGAGTTTGCCTTCACAGCTCCTCATTTTTCCAGTCACGCTACATGCAAATATAATATATTCTAAACTTCTTATAGCCATTCAGATTCAAAGAGATAACATTTGTTCGTAATTCTTGTCAGCTTCTTTTTTAATTTTACAAGATTTTTCATCTTCAATACAGAAACTATAAACTTGCAAGTTCCGTATTCTGGTTTAAAATGTTATTTTGAATGTCTCCTTTAAATATGATATGATTGTTTAATTCCGTGCTTTAGGATTTGCTTTCTCAAAAGGTATGGGTATCGGTGATATACATATTATTGTATTTATCTTGATAATATCATAATATAATACTACAATTCAACATCAATGAATATAGAATAACCCAATACATAACAAACTTAATGGTGTTCTCAACTGCTCCACTCAACAAGCGCAAAACGTTTTGACACATTTACAAATTCATTTTTTAACAGAAAGATATAAAATTGGAATGCCTGACTATGGAAGCGATTTCGAATCGAACTTATTTTTCCATTTTATGACATTTAAATTACCTATCCAGTTCTAAGCTATTTCGATCACGCGATCAGCCATTTTTCTCCTGCTTTTCGATCGGTTTTTCTGCTTTCGTCGGGAAATGTGCTCAAAAACGTCATCTTTGAAAGCTTGTTATGAAAAATCTTTTGTGTTTTTTAAAAAACAAATAATTGAGTGCAATTAGACATTTTCTAAAGAATAACCCCTACTATTTTCTGCATTTCCGAACAAAAATAAATTAAGACCCCTGTCCTCGCTCGAAGAAACGCTCGCGGGCTAATGCTATTCCTATGGGGAAGCATTTTTCTAATAACTCTTTCGCATTTTGGCATTTTTGAATTTTTTTTTTTTTTTTTTTTTTTTTTTTTTGCATTGGATAGCTGAGGTGCATGCCGACAGCGCACCTTTTTCATTTTTTCGATTTTGGTTGCAGATATTTTTTACAAAGTTAGTTTCACTTTCAAAACCGGTTTCGAAACTGAAAGTGCTTTTTAAAAAATTATCTGCAACCAAAATCGAAAAATTAAAAAAAGTGCGCTGTCGGCATGCACCTCAGCTATCCAATGCTTAAAAAAAAAAAAAAAAAAAAAAAAAAACTATTCAAAAATGTCAAAATGCGAAAGAGTTATTAGAAAAATGCTTCCCCAAAGGAATATCATTAGCTCGCGAGCGTTTCCTCGAGCGAGGACAGGGGCCTTAAAGCATGTGTCACAAAGTTGCCCTTTTTGATTTAAGAACACCCTTAAACATGACAAGAGGAGTTAGCAATATTGGGACAATAACGAATAATAATGAATATTGTGGTACGGAGCTCGTTCTCAAGGGCAATACCACGTAGGCACAACAATTACAATTAGTTTCTGATTAGAAATTAAGAAAAAATCCTAAATATGATTTCTAGATTGGATATATATCCGATATATATGTACAAAGCGTTGCCAAGTCTCCGGCTTTTTACACACCACTATTATCTCAGAGAAAATGTTGTTCTTTTAAATTGCCGAAGTGTCTCAGTTAAATAAATTGACTTTTTTTTTTAAATTAAAATACTGGTATCCAAAAAGTCTGAAACTTGGCAACTCTGTGTATATATTCAATATCATGAAGCCTGTTATTTTCAGGTTTCATATTTATTTGAAAATATCAGGTATGATTGTTTATTGAATAATGAAATATTCCTTGTTTTAGGATTAGTTGTTTCAAAGATGTAGATATTGGAGAAATATATCAAAGGGTATAAGTCTGATAACATCATGATACAGAATTTTTTTTTTTTTTTTTTTTCAAAATATTATTAAAGCTTGATATTTTCATGTTTTGTAGTTATTTGAAAATATCGTGATATATATATATATATTTAAATATTTCCAGTGAAAATATGTATAAAGGGTGTATTTCGATTCAAACTGCTTGTTTTCCGATTTATTTTTGAATTCACTTTTGCTCTCAAACACATGAAACTCGCAGATTCTCTTATTTAGAAAGTGCACAAGGTGCCGTAAAGGTCAATTCTTTGATAAGTGTACAAAATATTGCAAAAAAAAGCAATCAAAAACGGCAATTTGAACCGATTTTTCTGAAGTGGGAGATAAGGGAACGAAAAAAAAGGGTCTTCCAGAGAAATTAATTGCTTATAAATCAAATTCTAATGAATTGAGCGTAAAAAGACTTTACTCGGCACCTCATACGTCCCTTCAAGAATCCCCTCAGCAAGTTTCATGTTTGTACTTTTAAAAATGTGTCTGAAATTGTATCGGAAAATTTCGAGCTGCTGAAGGTGAAAAAGCGTTTTTTCGAATACACCCTGAACAAAATTTTAAATTATTTATTGGGTACGTTGTTCTGTAGATAAAGAATTTTTGCTCTGACATGGACTTTTACTTTTGCAATAAAAATGTAATCGTTACGGAGTTCCATAATTTCTCTGAACAATCCTACGTGGAACCAAAAAATTTTACAATTATTTCATAAACTTTTTAGCATTTCTGTTATTATCTCTAAATTCTCCATTTCTCCTTCTTTTTTTTTTTTTTCTGAAATTATAATTTCCGCCTAAATTATTTAAAAATTCGGCGTTGGATAAACTATTCTTTTGATTGGCGAAATTACACTGTAAAAATTGAAGACCCAAATTGGGTTGAAAGATTTCTGGGTATAGTAATGTTCCTAAAATGGTACAGTAAGGATTCCAAAATGGTAGAGTATTGTTCCCAAAATGGTTAAAAACAGAGCAGATCTTTATTAACATTAAATTAATCAAAATTTCTGAGGTATAATGTATATACTAAGATATTTTGTTTTAATGTCATTAAAAATCAGACTTTTTTAAAACGATTTTATGCTACAAACTGAACTTTTCAAATTATAACAATGCTGTACCCAAAAATTTTTCTACCCAATTTGGGTATTTTGTTTTTACAGTGTAGTTTTCAGAAAAGAAATCTATCTATTTCTGGGAAGAAATCTTCATATATCTAAGATCTAAATTAACTTATACTACTTATTTCATGAAATAATAAATAGAAAACAAATCTTTCCTGATTTTGGAAAGTGTAATTTTAAAATTCTCATTCTTTTTTTTTTCGTTTCTCTGTATTTCTTTACACTCGAGCGTATTTACGAAACGGCCACCAGTAGATGAAAATCCACCTGGATTTTTCGTCTAACGTTTATTCTCGTCCTCTTGTAATACATCGTCTTTCGTCACGCTAGAAAACCGTTGTGACAAATTTTGTTTTACCTGAATGGTTGCCGTTTCTTCTTCTTCCTTTCCTTTATTTATTTATTTATTTATTTATTTATTTTCATTTTCATTAGTTTGTTTGATCTCACAATGATATTCAATGGTGCATTTCAGCTTATTATCTTCTGATATAACTTCATTCGGAAAGAGGGAGTATATGTTTAATTTACTCATGCAAGCAATGTTGAAGTTATTTTTCACAGGAAAATATTTTTACAGCTCCTGGGAGGGTAGGGGGGAATTTATATTTTAAGGGTGTATTCGAAAAAACGCTTTTCCACCTTCAGCAGCTCGAAATTTTCCGATACAGTTTCAGACACATTTTTAAAAGTAGAAACATGAAACTTGCTGAGGGGATTCTTGAAGGGACGTATGAGGTGCCGAGTAAAGTCTTTTTACGCACAATTCATTAGAATTTGATTTATAAGCAATTAACTTCTCTGGAAGACCCCTTTTTTCGTTCCCTTATCTCCCACTTCGGAAAAATCGGTTCAAATTGCCGTTTTTGATTGCTTTTTTTGCAATATTTTGTACACTTATCAAAGAATTGACCTTTACGGCACCTTGTGCACTTTCTAAATAAGAGAATCTGCGAGTTTCATGTGTTTGAGAGCAAAAGTGAATTCAAAAATAAATCGAAAAACAAGCAGTTTGAATCGAAATACACTTTTAAGGCATTTTAACAGCTCAGATGGTAATTGCCAGTGTTAAATCGGGGGGTGGCCCGGGAGAGACATTCTCTCGGACCATAGAAATGTTTGTAAGATTTGATATTTTATGGTTTTAATGTTCAAAAATTACTCTTCTCAAATCCAAACATACACAAGTTACAATTCATTTTTATTCGGAAACGCATGAAACTGACAGATGTTGTTAATATTCAGAAACTATATAACGGGAAGACATTTTTCAATTTTTGGTAACCAAATATGTTGGTTGCAATAACCAAATTGTGGTTAGACCAACCAAATTGACAAATAAAGTTGAATTGACAAATGATTTTGTTAATACAACAGAATTTTGTTTAAAATTTGGTCATTCCAACCAAAATTGTGGTTGGGGCTATATTAGCCAAAATTTAGTTGTTTCATCAAAACAGTTTTTTTCGTGCAGGGCATAAAACTTCCTAGAGGGCTCCACATACGTGCTTACATTTAAAAAAAAAAAAAAAAAAAAAAAAAAAAAGGAGATTTCAGGGTGAATTACAGTATTTGTTAAATTCGTATGTTAAAGTTAATTAATTCACATGCTTATGACAATTTATTTTTAATTAAATAATTTTATTTAAGGGTGTATTCGAAAAAACGCTTTTCCACCTTCAGCAGCTCGAAATTTTCCGATACAATTTCAGACACATTTTTAAAAGTAGAAACATGAAACTTGCTGAGGGGATTTTTGAAGGGACGTATAAGGTGCCGTGTGATATCTTTTTACGCTCCATTCATTAGAATTTGATTTATAAGCAATTAACTTCTCAGAAAAACCCTTTTTTTCGTTCCCAGATTTCCCACTTCGGAAAAATCGGTTCAAATTGGCGTTTTTGATTGCTTTTTTTGCAATATTTTGTGCACTTATCAAAGAATCGACCTTTACGGCACCTTGTGCACTTTCTAAATCAGAGAATCTGCGAGTTTGATGTGTTTGAGAGCAAAAGTGAATTAAAAAATAAATCGGAAAACAAGCATTTTGATTTGAATATTTTTTGAAATACACCCTTAATATTGTTTTCATTAATTTCGTTTTTAACTTAAAATATATAATTATGTACTATGTGTGATTTATGTACAATTTAGATAATGAGATGCATTATTTAGGTCATAAAATTGACAGATATCTGAATTATCAAAATACTTTCCGATCCACCATCCATTGATTGAAGACTTCTATACTCTGATTTATATTTTAATTGCTTTTAGATATTTTGAGTACATAATTTGATTTATTTTAGAAAATTAACTTTTCTTTATCTTTTCTAACAAATTAGTTCATTCCGGAGAAACGAGTGTGGGTTTATTGTTTGATTATTACCTTCCGCTGCCGTCAATATCACACGCTTCGTGCTTGCAGGTAGGAAGAGTGTGGGCCGCTATAGCCTCTGATAACGTCAAAAATCATCCACGTTTACTTCCAAATATTATCCGGACATCGTGGTACCTGGATTAGTCATCGAATTTATTTCGCTATGTGGGATATTTTCACCTACTTACCAAACCCCCAATCTCTCGCCCAATCTTATACACTAATGAACGGGGCTTCAACTGTAGGTTACGTTACATTGGAAATAAGATGTAGCTGTATTATGATCTTATATATATATTAGAACCATTAGATAATACTACAAATCAACATCAAAATGTGGAATAACTCGTTAATGACAAACTATATCAAACACATATATTCAGTATTATTTTCTAATAATTAACCCATTTGTTAAAATAAATAAGTAAAAAAAGGAAAAAAAAAAAAAAAAAAACTATCAGTATAGCTGGTGCCGAAAAACTTTTATTTTAAGATCTAAATACTTGAATGTGACCGAAATTATTATTATCGTTCTTGAGAGACTATCATTATTCTTTGTTTCTTTTTCTTTTAATGCTTAATTATTTTAAGTTCAGGGTTCTCAGCATCATGGGAAGTCAGGAAATTTTAAAGTAGTGATGGAAAATCAGGGAAATTTCAAAATATACAGGAAAAGTCAGGGAATTTGTAAATGTTTTCTCAAAAGTCATGGAAAAGTCTGTGAAAAAATGGAAAATGACACAAAATTCATCAAACAATTGAAAAATTTGTAGTATGTTTCCAGAAAAAAAAATTGCTAATTTTGACAAAAGATTTTCGCTGTATGTTCGTTTCGTAAAGAGAATTTTTTGAGATTTTGGTCATATAAAGTCAGGGAATTTGCCAATCATGTTTTGCTGGGAACCCTAAACTGAAGTTACTTCAGAAGAATAAATGTTTTTTTAAATTTTAGGAAAATAATTCGTTACTAAAATTGTAGAATCCAGGGAGGGGTGTCAATTGCCCTGCTGTGCCTCTATTGCCTCACGAGAGCGGCTATGAATTTTGTGAAATCTGCTCTCGCATATCGCTAAACGACTGTAAAAAACTGCTTTAAGATTACTGAAAATAATGTAGCTGTTTTTTTAATGTTGTCATACAGAAATAAAAATGGCCAAATGTTTCTTCCCCCCCCCCCCCCCAAAAAAAAAAAAAAAAAAAAAAAATCCAGTAGAAAAAAAATTTAGTTACTAAATTTATAAAATCCACGGAACTCCTACTCTGACTCCCCCGGTCCCAAGCGGATACCTAAATCTGCGGTCGTATACCCCCAAGAAACAACAAAACGATACTTTAAAATTCATGAAGATGCTGTCGATGTTTATTAATAGTCACAGGTTCAAGAAATCCACCAGAGCCAAGACTGAGAACTTTTCTGAGTTTTGGGGATAACCAAATGAAAAAAAAGACGATTCCTACGTCCTGCATTATGCTTAAAAATTGATCTCTAACGACAAAAGAAAGTGATGCAAATTTTGTGATTGTACAATTGCTATAATTTAAGTAGATAAAATAGAATTTACTGTCAGTTAAAAAATTCCTCCAATACTCCTCCAAATTCCTCCAATACTGGGTCTTGCTTGCACCCATATTAATAATGGCTCAGGAATGAAAATAACTGTTGGTAATCGGCTTTTCTTTCTTTTTTCAAAATCATTAGAAAGAGGCGGGGGGGGGGATAGTTACTAAAATTTTTAAATCCAGAAAGGCACAATTCCCTTGCTTTCACATGCCCGGTCCCATGAGAATTCTATTCGTATACTTCCAAACGACAGTTAAAAGGATGCTATAAGATTCCTGAAAAATGCTATAGCTGTTTTTTAATAATCTCTCGACGGACGAAGCAATAGAAATGACTGTTGGCAATGAAATAAAATAATAGAAAAAAGACAGACAGAAAGAGAGAGATTGGCGAAATATAAATGGCCCGAACTCTGGGCCCAGGTTAATGGGAGTCCGGTTTTCTTTTGCAGCGAACCTGTCTGACGAGGAGGTAGAGAAGATGAAAACCCGTTTTTCGCCGAAACACGGGCGTGGTCCTCCTTAGGGGCCACTTTAATTGCAACTGCGACCAGAAGGGGATTGTATGCTAAATGCGACTCGCTCTAGATGTAGGTTAGTCATCGGAAGTGTCACACCAATATCGTACCCAAAATTGGAGTCGTTGAGAAATAAGCGACAGATGCTGGATTTAATTGAAACATGGATTGGACTCATGAGTCATCATTATCTCTTAGCCCTTTGAGGGGCGGTAGGATATATTTTATCCCACCTAATTTACACATGATTTGCACCAGAAACTTATAACGAAATTTTATATTTTTTAACTTTAACGGCAAGATGTTAAAATATAGCCTTTTTTTTTTTTTAAACAAAATTTTTTGATTTTTTCGGTGAGAATTCAGTATTAAGGGGTTAAACCAATCGTTGCGTTTAACTTTCTGGCTGTAAAACTATAATATATATATATATATATAAATTTTTCAATAATTATTGTTGCAGTTACGTTGAAATCTTAGTTTCATTGCCAATCAGGCATTTTCTGCTAGAGACACTTTTTACTTCTTTCCCACCTACCAATTTCGATTCCGAACTTCGTTTCTTTATCCAAGGATATGTATGTATAGTCCTAAACGCACGGCGTCCGCTATTTTGTTAATGGGTGATAGATTTGATGAAACAATGATAAGACTCCTAGTCAGCTGATGCACCAGTGAGGTTGTAAGAGAGGATTCCATCGCAACATCGTCTAGCTTGTTAAATTGTAAAGCAACCCAACTATTCATGTTGTCTCTACTTACATGACTAAGAAACATCATCAGCAATCGGGTTACCATTCATTTCACTTTGCAAACCAGGTGTGTGAAGTTGCAATAACAATATGCCCCGCTAAGTGTTCCAACTGATTGAATTTTCGTTATGTATCATACATAACGTCAGAGGAAAAGTAGGACTTATATGAAAAATCTGTGTAGTATATACCAAAATCTTCAACGCTAAAATTGGGTGCAAAAATATGAGGCTAACTCCTGGGTTAAAATGTTTTGTTTGAATCAAGACTATAGTTAAGAAAAGGATGTGTGTGGTGGAAGTTATCAAGGCCCGATCAAAACAAAGATAGGCCTGGAGCCTGTTAGTCATTCACCCCCCTCCCCCCATTCCTTTCTGCCAAAAGAAAATAAAAAAAATTATAACCTTAGAATACATACATATATATAATAAATATAGATATTTGAATAAAAATCATATTGCTGTTAATTTAATATTAATAAGAGTTTCATATAAAATTTAAAATTTCCCAGAATTAGCGACCTCTGAACCGCGGTCCAGTTGGTATTGTGCTTTGATTCCAAAAAGAAGTTATATATATTTATAAAAATTTCAATTTCTTCATTTTTATTTTTTTTCCCACATATGTTATTATAGTCATGTTTTGTTAAAAAATCAAAACATTCCAAAATATCTTCTAAGATCTCTATATTGACATTGAAATTAGACACCCACCACCCTTGAAATATTTAATTACGGCCCTGGCCTGAATTTAGTACCATAAAATAAGAAACAATGCATGATAAATCAGTGAAAGATGTCGAATTGCCACTAGCAAACTATCAGAAATAAACTGCAGGTAACTTGCAATAATTTAAACTAATCTTAATGTTTCGAAATTCTTAAATTAGAATCAGAGTTAAAATTAATTGATTCATTCGAAAATATTTTTAACAGATAGGTTAATTCGAATTAATATATATTATGTATCTATATTCAGTTAAAAAATAAAAATAAAGTTGTTATGAAGGAGGATAATAATTTTGATACATTACATGTACCTATTTATTGTTGTGTGATTAAATATGGCGTAAAATTTATTAAGTTTCAAAAATAGACAATTTGACTGATGTTGCCGGTCTCAGAGACCACTACTTATTTCAAGTTTTATAATTTAACTTGTAATTTTCTGTTTAACTACAAACACTACCGAAATTTTGTTTCGTTTGAAACTTTAGTACTATCACCTGAGCCTTTTAAATAGGGGAATGCTAATTATAACAGTCCTGTCCAAAGGTTTAGTACAGAAACATCATCTTATGCGTTAATCATGCATTTTATTCATCTTTCGATATTGTGGTCTAGCAGACCGCTTCAAACTAGTCATGTTACATTATCTGTCACATCAGCTAAAGGTTATTTTTTACTGCTAAAAAGACATTAGTTAGTTCTTTATTAGATTTTCAAACAGGAGAGGAAGAAAAACAATAATAATTACCCTTCCCCCACCAACACACCCACACACAAAAAGTAAATAAATAAAAAATATAAATAATAATAAAATAAAACAGAGAATCTGATAGCGTAGATTTCGTTATTTACGATGAAATTAAGATGAAAAACCAACTAAAGTTTTTTAAAATTTTACTGATCTATTTTTAAAAAGATTAGCATCTCACTGTTTAAAAGCGTAACGCACGACCACAACGGTGCAATTTATACGCACACCCTTTCGCGTAGCTTCAGGAAAAACAACGAAACGAGCGGCTGCACCTTTTACGATTTTTCTTATTCGTCCATATAAATTGTCTGTGTTGGACGTTGATTTAAACTTCGCCATTGGCGAGCGATGAACTTCACGATTACAAATACACACACACATTAAAAAAAAGTTGGCAAGAAAAGAAATACGAAAAAAAAAAAAGTACATCGTGACCAAATTGCTCCTTTCGTCGACCGGCCTACCTCGCAGGTAGGAAAGAGGACGTATGCATGGATCAAAAGTCCCTTTTTTTTTTAAAGCTTAATTCTTTTATTTTTTTTATTTTCCTATACGGTTTGTAATTATGGGTGTTCGCTTATACAAAATTTAGGAAAAAAAAAAAAATGACATGTCTTTTTCGTGTGTTCTCTACCGTGTACAGCTATTTCTATCAGAATAAACCTTACACATCTGTTTTTTATGCATTTTATTTTATGTACTTTTTTTGGACGATTTTCTGTTCTACACTGCTTATAAAAAACTTTAGGAGGTAAATATCGCCGACGGCTGTAATAAGAGGAGATTGTGTTTGATACTTTTACTAATAATAAATTCGAACATTTACATTAAGGGCGTATTCCAATCCAAACTACTTATTTTCTGATTTATTTTTAAATTCATTTTTGCTCGCAAACTGGCAAATTCTCTTATTTAGAAAATACACAATGTGCTGTGCTTGTCGATTTTTTGATAAAGGCAGAAAATATTATAAGACATACTGTCAAAGTTGGTGGGCTTCTACACTTTTAGCTGAAATAATATCTTGTAGCGCCAACTTTTCAAAACAGTTGGGTGGGTTTAAAAAAGTAAATTAAAACAGAACCTTATTATTATTTATCAACAATTAGTAAACAATCCCAATATTTTCTGGTCCACATTTTTTCTAGAAAAAAAGTTGCAGGATCTCGCTGCCGATTTCATTTCTGAGATAAAAAAAAGTGCTGAATGATGAACGATGGTGAACCATGGAGTTTCTTTCATGCTTACCAATTCAGCTCGTTGTAGTTGCTTCGGAAAAACCCCAAAATTTTTTGTGGGAAATTTAAGAACTAAAAATTATGAAAATAAAATTTGAGTCCACTATAAACGTACTAACAAATTCTCTGTTCTCCACTATAAGCATATAAAATAACAATAGTTTAAATGGGAGTCCGGATAGGACCACTAAAAAAGCTCACTATATCCGACTGTTCACTCTATCCCGGGTTCACTATAGCGAGGTTCGACTGTATTTTTATCAGTTTTCTCATTAATCTTGTTATTGTAAAAATGCTATTATATATATTATTTTATATATGTGGGGAAATAGGAGTTAAGTCAAAATAAATGAATCTAAAATTTAAAAATTATATTATGATTTTTTTTTTACATAGCCTCTTTGTTTCTATAAATTCTCGTATACATATTGCACAACTGCCAACTCTTAACTCTTTTGCGTACCACAAAATTTACTAGATAATTTTGCCCTAATCGGTAGTTTACAGCATAGTTAAAAAGTTAACTATTAAATTTTTGTGGTAGAAAAAAGCATTAAGAGTTGGCAATTGGAATTGTATCAGCAGTATTGTATCAGTTTAATTGTTAAAACTTGCGCCTTAATAACTTAATTCCTAAATAACTTAATTCTGTTCTAAGAAAGTCATTTGATGTCATAATTTATGTAATTTTGGAGAAAATAATAATACCTCTTTTCTTTTGTTTTCTTTTTTTTTTTCTCCCTTGGATTTTGATGACATTTATATTCAAGTTTTCCTTGAACATTAACTACCATTCAAGTTATCGGAATATATCACGTAGTATTTAATTCTAGATTGCTTCAAAACAACAAACAGATGAGCAGTACTTTTCAATTTCCCTTTTCTGTTAACTGTCGTTATAAGTATTATTTTCAAGAAACTTAGAAACCGAAAATCCATAATTGCTTCAATTTTTCACCAAGATTTATGCATAATGCGATTTAACGGATAATCCGATTGGTTTGTATTGTAAAGATTTGACATTTGACTGCCTTTGTTCCTGTCGATTTAGATTGTATGCGTGCATCAGAAGAGTGCCTGCAGGCAAAATATAACTTTCTGCTTCTTTTGTTTCCAGAAGTCAGTTTACTCATTATTGATGCCGTTCTCGTATTTAGTTATGTTCCTCGCCCGCTGCACTTCCAAGTATTATGGCCCTTGTATGTTAACAAATGAAATTTAATAAAAGAGGTCCAATTCTCACGATATGGCTTCAGATTATGCCCGGTATATATTAATTTGGAGGAAGTATACTATCTAAGATTTCTGATATCGGTAAATAAATAGTAGAGATAGCTTTTTTAATTTCTATTCTTAGGGTTAGAGAGAGCGTGTTATTTGTTAAGAGTGTTTATTAAGCAAAAAAAGGTAACTTCATGAACTAAGTTTTAATTTATTTTTGTTCGGAAATGCATGGAATTAACAAGTGTGTTTGTTCAGAAACTATCTAATCGCACTCATTTTCCCGTTTCTGTGCAAACACAATAGATCCCTCAGAAAATAGTGTCAAAGTGACCGTTTTGAACCGAATTTCTGCGCGAAAGAAGAATAACCACGCAAACAGGGGTGACAAAAACGTGTTGTTCACGTGATCAAAATCGCTTTTTACTCAATAGATAATTTATTGATCAAAAAATAGAAAACACAGTTCCATTTGAAATCAGTTTCATACTGAGGCCTTCTAATTTTCTATCTTTCCGTTAAAAAATGTGTTTGTAAATACGCCAAAACATTTTGCACTTGTTGAGCAAGCTGTTCTCAAATCAAAAAAGGGCAACTCTATGGCATAAGTTTTAGTTTATTTTTGTTCGGAAATGCATGAAATTAGCAAGTGTTATCGTTCAGAAATTATCTTATCTTACTCAGGGAGTATAAATTAGGAATGACGTTTTTTCGCTTCGAATAACTAAAATATTTAATTTATTATAGTTTGAGTTTCGAAATTTTGAATAAACATGTTCATTTTCCAAAAGACTTTCATTAATCAGAATTACTGAATGTTTTATTGAAAAATTAAACCACAATTTCCGTTCGTGGCAAGGAAACAAGCTTGATTTTTCTCCGTCTGGTGCTTCCAGCCATGAGATAGTATTTTTACCAGGAAAACAGGACGCTGTCCCTCCAATAAATGTCAGTGTCACGGTAAATGGATATAATATGCGAGAAGCGGATGGCAAGCCTCGTGTAGCTTGTTTCCTCATTACAACTTTTGCATTGCGACTTATAAGATTTGTTCGAAGTACATCTCTGTGAAAAACTTATGATGGAAAGAGTTGACAGCTGAAAGAATTTCGAAAACAATAAGATCTTGGCTCTATGAATGAGGTGTCACTGAGCGGTATCGCTCTTCGCTGAGTTCGTTCCTCAAGTGTGCCGAGATGACATTTCTGTGGAAACTTCCAAAAAATCCCGGAAATTAGAAATCCGGAAAGCCTAGTCACGGGGGCGAGGTTTACGAGAAAACATAACAACAAGAGATTAAATTTAACTTTTCATTTGGTGAATATAAACAAAAAAAGTTCAAAGGAATTGGATAAATAAGTATTCATCTTATGCCCCCTCCACTCATCCAATAATGGGTTATTACAAAAGTACATACAGGGTTATTACAAAAGAATTATCGGGTTTCTGAAGCGTTTATTTCGAAACATAATTGGGTTACAACAATGAGTTATACATGAAAATAAACCGAAAGTATACAATATTGACGTCTATCCTAGAGATATTCAATATCTGCTCCTTGAGTGATACGGCTGATGTCAAGGCGATAACTCAGTTCGTTCCACACATTATTTAGCATTGTCGCCTTGATAGCCGCGAATGCACTTTTGATGCGGTTCCGCATCACAACCAATGTGACTTCGACCAATCCATGATTGTGGATTGGTAGTTGTACGTCCTCCTGAATGTTTTCTGAACGGTTATAAGCGATTTACACTTTGAAAATTTTAGTACACAAAACGTTTTCTACTGTCCAATCGCCATTTTGAATATGACGTTTGTGCAGCAACCATGGCAACCACACGCGTATGAAACATATGCAGCGCAAAACTGTAGTTAATACCCTCTCGTTTGAGTTGTCTTGGAAACATATACGTTTGCTAGTTCGCATGTAGTAACGTATCTAAACCCGATGATTCATTTGTAATAATCCTGCATAATAATTCAGTGTCTGTATTTATCACTTATATGATTGATGACTTTTTAAATCCTGGGGCTTGAGACAACATTTCCAAAAAGTTGATTCCCCCCCCCCCCCCCAAGTGTGTACAAAAGTGGTACAATTCATCAGTACGGAAAATTTTGATACATTGTATATTCTACTTAATTTTAATGATTTTCTCGCAGCATATTTTTTTTTAAATTACTATTAATTTTTATAACTTTGATAAAAAAAAAGTTGCATTTCATTATTTTTGAATAAAATTTTTGCGAAAATTCCGGTGTGAATTCAACATTATAGAAATACAATTACTTGCACCCGAAAGGATTAAAGCTGTCTCGAAATTAAACTGGCTATTTTCTGGTATATTTTTAAATTAATTTTTGTTCGCAATATATAAAGTTGGCAGTTATTATTATTATTATTATTATTAAGAAATGATCTAATCGAACAGTTTTTCGATAAATGTAGAAGTTTTTTTTTTTTTTTTTTTTTTTTTTTTTGGGAACTTTTGTCAAAGTTGTTTGATTATTTTCTTAAATATGAAACCACAGAAGTCATAAAAAAGAGTAAAATAAAAATAAAAAATGAGTAAGAAACTGACAGATATGGTAATAATGGTCTAAGAAAGTAAATGCAATTAAGCAATTTTGAACTTCATTGATAAAATAATTGCCTGTTTATGAACTTAAATTTTAGCCTAAAATAAGATTTAAATCTTAATCTCTTGCATATTAAAAAATTTATAAGATAACTTGAGCACAAAAGCTTTTGAAAAATTTAGCTGAATGCAGATGTACAGCATGTACTTAGACGCAATTTACCTCATGATTCATCATGAACTTAAAAAGTCTTATTAGATAACTATGTATAAATATTTATAATTAAAAAAAACAAACTTACTGATGCCTAAATACTGCTTTATGCTATAAAGTAAATATGCACAAATTTATAAAAGCAGGAAACAGCATCTTCACTTTTGTTCGAGTTGGAAATTATTTCATAAACCGCGACGTCTTTTTTTGCGGAAATAAACACTTCACAGTGTCGTACCCTGAAAATTAACTGCAACTGCTGCATCCATTCAACCTACTAGATCTGGACGATTCGGATCTACATTTATTCTTAGAAAGACTGTAAGATATTAATTCTTGGAGCTGTTTAGTTGTTATATAATAGCTTGTATACTTCATAATAAATGTGAAAAGGAAGATGTAAAAGTATAATGAGTAAATGAGTGGATTTAAAATGTGGACACGTATTTAAATTAAATTTTGATTCCAAATTCAAATACGGCATTGAAAAACTAATAAAAGAAAATGAAGAAATAAAAATTTGTGGATACTTGATATGCCTTGCAAACAGGGGTGTAGTCGTAAAAATAAGAGCTATACGCTGTAAGCAGAGGGTATATCCTAGAGTGTGTATACTATAGCTTTTTTGAGAAATAGAAAGTATACGATGTTCCTCTAAAAAAATCAGAAGAACAAATCAGAAGAATCTAAAAACATCATATACATTCCACTAGATCCCTGCTTGCAAACGCATCATTTTTATTATGCAGTTGATTTCTGTTTAACGAATTTTCTGCATAACGAAGTGCTTACGTGTGAAGATTAAACTTCGTTGAATGGAAGTTTCATTGTAGTAGGATACGTTTTTAAATAGGACGTCATCACCATGGCAATCTAGAATCAGAACCTATCATGAGATATTGAATTAGTAACGTTTGATAGGATTTAAGAAGGATGAAGGAAACTGTTATTAATATCTTTTTTATTCGATTTTCATGAACTAGAAACTGATGAAAAGGATTCTGAATGAAAAGGAATTCAGCACAGATTATATACATTAAATTAAAAACCATTCAGTTAGGTAGTTTTTGTGCTGTTATATGCAGGCAGTAATTATGGGTTCTTCGGTATTTATGTAATTACGAATGCACCTAAAGAGATATAGAGCGAGAAAACGTATTACCTTTAATAGCAATAATAATAATAATAATAATAATAATAATAATAATAATAATAATAATAATAATAATAACTTTTAAAAACACATTTACCATTCAGAAATTTTAGAAAATTTAATTTAAAATAAATATGAAATTTCAACCGAATGAATATGTGAACAGAGCACATGGAAACTAAATCTGAAAGGCTTACTATAACACTTGAGGCACGTATACAGCGAGTTCAGAGCTAAACAATAAAAGGGTGTGAGTTGTGGAGTCTTCGAAGCCAAAAGGTGAAAAAGAAAAATGCTCCACACCTAACTGCGAAATATATATTCTTTATGTATTTTGCGTAATCCGAACTCTGAATGACTGTAAGTCAAACAATGCTAAGACTTTCCACTTTACTTTGCCAGCAAGTCCGTGAAGTTTTAATCCTCTTTTGAAAAGTTTTGCCTACCCAGAAGGCAAAAACATTGAATGCTTGTTGCACCGCATGCATAGGAATTGCGATTTACACGGTGGTTCGTTAATTGAATCTCAGGATTTTAAGAGATAAAGTGAAAGTTGGAATTCTCCATGTAATGTTGGCGGAACCACGGCTTAGCATCGTGTTGTTGAAAGGGAAATCGTGAATGAACTAGTTCTACCATGGTGATTTTAGAATTAAGTATCTTCTGTCCTCTCTTTAATGCTTTTTTTTTAATGTGAATTTTTTTCTTAAAACTAGAAGTGCACTAAAATGTTGACACGGTCATTTTTGCCCTGCCCAGTACTTGAAAACATGCGTAACAAGTTAATTTCCAAAGAGGAATAAAATAGCTGGAGCAAACTGGTGTACAATAGTTTTAAAAAAATGCACTTGTAAACCCATATTTTACTCCTTAACAGTTTCTCTTTTGACGAACAATTTGCACCAAAAATGAAACCGAATTTTCGGTTTATATCTAGGTTATAATCATACATAGCAAAAAATTCATTCGTTTCAAAAATCCAAATTTTCTGGAATTTGCGGAAATTTTTCCTTTAAAAAAAGTGTTTTGTACAATAGGGTGGGCCGAAAAAAACTTTTTTTCGATTTTCGATTATGGCGGGTGCGGAAAAGTGGCCACTAGTGGCACTCAGTTCATACAAAAAATTTGAGATTTTTTGG
Source organism: Maratus speculifer (assembly GCA_964019185.1). Lineage (NCBI taxonomy): Eukaryota > Metazoa > Arthropoda > Arachnida > Araneae > Salticidae > Maratus > Maratus speculifer. The sequence continues at coordinate 72,717,313 of OZ025289.1, forward strand.
ACATTTCCTTACCCTGCCGCAAACGGCTTGAAGTTTTGCAAAAATGTTCATTTTTGAACTTTTTTAAAAAAAAATTAAAAAATGTTAAATTAAAATTATTTTGGTTGTATTTACTTAAAAAGGCATATTTAATGTACCAAATGTTTAAATAAGATCTGATCATGCATTATTTAATATCTATGTGTATTATAACTTAGGCTATTTTTATAGCTTTTTCGCGTATAATAGGCAAAAGTTGTATTTGTTTGAATCGATCGTTAGTTTCTGTATTATTTATGTCCCTTGGTCTTCTTTATATATTTTCTATGTGTCAAACGTCATATATTTGAGGAAAAGACAGCAGTATACTTCAAAAACAAATCTGGAAGGCGAGAAAGTGGTGTAGCAGGACACTAAGCGCGCGCAATGATTCGTCGTAATACTCAGGGAGTGAAGGACGAAATAGTTGAGAGCCGAAATGCGATAAAGGATTCTTATTATTTATCCTTGCTAAATTACCTGCGACATTTGTTCAGTGTTTACGTGAAACCCTTTTGTGGTGATATACAGTGCTTTTTAGGTCGTTTAATGTGCCATTATAGTGTTTTGTGCGTTTTATTACAACGAGCTTAGAAATGGCTAGTATAAAAGGCCATGACAATGCAAAGACACGCGATAGCGTGAAAAGTAACTCTTTGGGGTCATCATGCATATTGAAAGAATTGCAATTGCCAACTTATGCTGAAAATCATGCGCCATTAATACTGGTTGCTTCACCAAGTAGGAGTTGTGACAGCAGAGAATACGAATCTGGTCATCGATAAAAACAAAGTCAGAAGAGAGAAATAAAAACTTGAAAAGAAGATACAGGCAGAAGAAGTTATTGAAAGAAGAAAAAATAAAAGCATATTTTTTGATGGTAGAAAGGATAAAAGTATATTCAGAGGAAAAAAAGAACAAGCGGCACTGTCGAAGGAAAGGAGAGGAACACATCACCGTGTTGTTTGAACCTGGTTAGGAATACTTAGGTCACTTGATACCTTGTTCCGGTCACGGGAAAGAAATAGCAAAATCATTATACAATCTTCCAAGTCACTACAAGTTAGACTTTTCTGAACTCGAAGTATCAAGTGACACAAGTATTCCTAACCATGTTCAAACAACACGGTGATGTGTTCCACGCCTTTCTCTCGACGGTGCTGCTTGTTATTTTTCTTCCTCTGAATATACTTTTATCCTTTCTACCATCAAAAAATATGCTTTTAATTTTCCTTCTTTCAATAATTTCTTCTGCCTGTATCTTCTTTCCAAGTTTATATTTCTCTCTTCTGACTTTGTTTCTATCGATGACGAGATTCGTATCCTCTGCTGTCACAACTTCTACATGGTGAAGCAAACAGTAGTAGTGGCGCATGATTATCAGCATAGGTTGGCAATTGCAATCCTTTCAATATGCATGATGCTCCTAAAGAATTACTTTTCACGCTATCACGTGTCTTTGCATTGTCATGGCCCTTTATACTAACCATTTCTAAGCTCGTTGTAATAAAACGCACAAAACACTATAATGGCACATTAAACGACCCAAAAAGCACTGCATATCAATACAAAAGGGTTTCACGTTAATACTGAACAAATGTCGCAGGTAACTGAGCAAGGATAAATAATAAGAATCCTTTACTGAATTTTGGCTCTCAACTATTTCGTCCTTCATTCCCTGAGTATCTCGAAGAATCATTGCGCGCGCTTAGAGTCCTGCTTCACCACTTTCTCACCTTCCAGATTTGTTTTTGAAGTATACTGCTGTCTTTTCCCCAAATATATGACGTTTGACACATGTAAAATATATAAAGAAGACCAAGGGACATAAATAATACAGAAACTAACGATCGATTCAAACAAATACAACTTTTGCCTATTATACGCGAAAAAGCTATAAAAATAGCCTAAGTTATAATACACATAGATTTTAAATAATGCATGATCAGATCTTATTTAAACATTTGGTACATTAAATATGCCTTTTCAAGTAAATACAACCAAAATAAATTTAATTTAACATTTTTTAATTTTTTTTGAAAAAAGTTCAAAAATGAACATTTTTGCAAAACTTCAAGCCGTTTGCGGCAGGGTAAGGAAATGTCCAAAAAATCTCAAATTTTTTGTATGAACTGAGTGCCACCAGTGGCCACTTTTCCGCACCCGCCATAATCAAAAATCGAAAAAAAGTTTTTTTCGGCCCACCCTATTGTACAATCACTGTAAAAAATCCATTTTTTTTTTCTCTTTTTACAGTGAAGCTATTCATATCAATCAACACCCCGAAGGCTGCGAATTTCCTTTAAAATTAGAAGTAAGTAGCCATCAACATGGACAGCAACCAAAAAATAATTGAATCATAAAATCATGATAATCTAATGTAACTTAATCTTCTGAAACATAATTTCCCCAATAAACTGTTTTAACTTGCGCAATGTCGTAGGCAGCTTTATGAGCGTAAAAACAAATAGGAGAATCTCACTTGTTGCAAATCATCAAGAATTTACAGAAAGAGCTGAAAGAAAATTGAAGCAAAGTATCATATCTAATTGAAAGAAAATGGCCATAAGCTTTGCAGAATATTGCTCTAAATGAGACAAGGCGAAGACGGGGCCCATATTTAATGCGACGGCACAAGGAACACGATCCGGTGATTAAAAACAGTTTGCCGAAAAACAAGCGAGTTCAGTGACATGCTGATGTCACGTTTCATTTCGGGACGGAAATTCGAAAAAACATGGTTTCTGAAAGCAGATGTTCCATTTCACTTTGTCTTTAAAGTGTTTGTATTAGATGTCATGCCACTCTTCAGAACACCACGATTATTATTATTTTAAAGAGATTACAGTCACTTACTTTACTAAAAAAAAAAAGTCTTATTTAAAGAACACCAGTATAACACATGAGGAATCTGTAAAAAGTAAAATAAACACGTCGGGACATTGTTTCTCTAAAGCATCGTAAAATAAATAATTTTAATGGTTTTAAAATACTAACTTTCAAGCTGCGAAAGGCAATGTTATCAAAAACACACTTTCACTTATTTTTCTTGATTAATACTCCTTTTATGTGTGTGTGTGTGTGTGTGTGTGAGAAGTGATTTGCAGCTTATGTCATCGTTTAATTAAGAGTGTATTCCGATCCAAACTGCTTAGTTTCCGATTTATTTTTAAATTCATTTTTGCTCTCAAACGCCTCAAACTAGCAAATTCTCTTATTTAGAAAGTACACAATGTGCCGTACTTGTCAATTCTTTGATAAATGCAGAAAATATTGCAATAAAATGCTATCAAATTTGGCTTTCTGAACCGATTTTTCCGAAGCGGGAGATCTGGGAACTAAAAAAGCGGTCATACTGAGAAGATAATTGTTTATAAATCAAATTCTAATGAATGGAGCGCAAAAAGACATCCCACGGCACCTTATACGTCTCTTCAAAAATTCCCTCAGCAAGTTTCATGTTTCTATTTTTAAAAATGAATCTTAAATTTTATCAGAAAATTTCGAGCTGTTGGAGGTGGAAAAGCATTTTTTCGAATACACTCTTAACAAAATCATCATTAACAATTCATTGCACGATGACATAAGAATAATTGTTTTTACACAAATTTAAGAAAATGTCATCCATCCACTTTTCCTTTAGCGAAATCTCTTTTATTTAGAAAAAATCGAAAGAAATTGATCGAATGTGATTCAAAGAACCTTAACGAATAGGCGCTATTCTTTGAGGTTCTTGGAATAATTTTTAATGTCGAATTGACTTGAAATGTTAGAATCAAGAGTTCCCCTCAAGCAGTTTCAAAATGCGGCTCCATCCACCCCACCTGTCCTTTCCTTATTTAACAAAACAACACCCTACAAATTCTTTTCTAAAATTTATATTTTTTATTTTTAAGGGTGTATTCGAAAAAATGATTTTCCACCTTCAACAGCTCGAAATTTTCCGATACATTTTCAGACTCATTTTTAAAAGTAGAAACATGAAACTTGCTGTGGTGACTTTTGAAGTGATGTAGAAGATGCCGTGTGAAGTAATTTTTCGCTGAATTAATTAGAATTTAATTTATAAGCAATTATTTTCCCAGGATGCTCTTTTTTTCGTTCGCAGACCTCCCGCTTCGGAAAATTTTGTCCAAAACGCCGTTTCGACAGAATTTTTTTGCAACATTTTCTACATTTATCAAAAAATCGACAATTACGGCACCTTGTGTAGTTTCTAAATAAGAGAATTTGAAAGTTTGGTGCATTTGAGAGAAAAAATGAATCTAAAAATAAATCGGAAAAAAGGCACTTTGGATCGAAATACACCCTTAAAACAAATCAGGATCCTTCACTTTTTTTTTCTCTCTTCTGAAGATAATGTTGCCTAGTCCAACATGATAAAAAGCGGGATATGAAAACGAAAAAAAAAGGGACAACCGCTTCACTGTTGGGACATATAAAACAAACGCATTTTCGTTTATTAATAAGAATTTTACTTAATATAGGAAGGTAAATGAGTTCACAATATTGGTCCACTTTGTTTTATATGTACAAACTTAGCTATTGTAAGTTTAATTCATTACCCCTGCCCTTTTTTTTTAACCGAGCTCAATATGAACATATATTATATATTACCGACTAAAGTAACGCAAAGAAAAAAAAAAGTAAATAGCTGGATCTGATTGTTGCAGTTTCACGCAATATTCATGCCTCTTTAAAATCTAGTCTTCAATTTAATATAAAAATTTCACACTATAGATGAAGTCTTTAAATATTAAAGTTGTTTTCTTAAATATTTCAGTGCTTTTAACCGCTTTCTTTGGCAATGTTTTTTTTTTTTTTTTTTTTTTTTTGAAAAAGTCATCACATTTTTTGCAGTTACATCATTGTATTTTATCATTTGCATTTCATATCACAAAACTTGGAAGCTACCTATCAAATATTATTTATAATTTAATTATATGTAATTCAATATAAGACTATTTTCTTTCTTTTTAAGATTCAGGCTGAGTAAAAATGTGATAAAACAAATCGTAGTAACAAATTATGACACGTCCGACTTTTCTCGGGACAATAATTGTCATTATACATGAACCCGAAATAACTCGGGGTGATAAAGGAAGCGAATATGAACTTATAAGAGACTAGAGATAGTATGATATGTGTTCAAAATTTGAAAAAGTTGTGCACTCGAAAAAAGCGGGACATTTGACGTCCCGCAAGACCTCTAAAAATCGGGATATTCGTCGACTCTGGAGATGAGCTTAGAATTCCAACTATTTTAAGGGTGTATTCGAAAAAAATGCTTTTTCATCTTCAAAAGCTCGAAATTTTCCGACACAATTTCAGACACATTTTTAAACGTAGAAACATGAAATTTGCTGAGAGGATTCTTGAAGGGACGCATGAGGTGCCGAGTGATGTTTTTTTACGCCCAATTCATTAGAATTTGAGTTATAAACAATTATCTTTTCAGTATGACCCTTTTTTTCGTTCTCAAATCTCCCGCTTGGGAAAAATCGATTCGAAATGCCGTTTTTGATTGCTTTTTTTGCAATATTTTCTGCATTTTTCAAAGAATCGACAATTACGGCACCTTGTGCACTTTCCAAATAAGAGATTTTGAAAGTTTGGTGTATTTGAGAGCAATAATGAGTTCAAAAATAAATCGGAAAATAGGCAGTTTGAATCGAAATACACCCTTAAAACCGCACATTAAAATGAAAACGTCCAAAAGCCATGCAGCTGAGTGCCATGCATGATGTAATTCCATGCACCACGTGTTTTTTCTCCCTGTTCAATATGGAATTTAGTCTCTGATCTGAATCCAGTTACAACGATTTGCATAGCGATGGAATTTCTCCGCCTTCTTCAAGGCTGCTTGCTTGCTACACATTCATTACTGTTTGCGGAAGGATTGTTGGAGATTTTACGGTATAACTGAAAGGAAGAAGAAAAATGTTTTGTCTAGCATAAACTTGATTAATATCTTTGTAAAAAACATATATTTAGAAAGTTGTTACACTGTCTAATCATATTTCTATTAATTCTTCTGGTTTGATTTATTAATTTTAATATTAAATAAATTGCTATTCAGTTATTTTTATGGGTGGTTCTTTATCTATGGAACTGTTTTGTCATGATTTGAGGAATTTTTTTCTTCTATTTTGTATAATTTGCGTCATTAAAAAGACCCGGATGATAATGTTAAGTCTATAGGGGCGTGTTTCCCAAAACAGATAAAGTGCCCCCCCCCCCTTAAAAATATATAAAAAAAAGTAAAGTTAAAAGTTAATCTAGCTTTTATATTTGCAAAGTATTTTGTTATAAACTAGTATCAGTATATAACTATAGTTTCCAATTCACAAAATTATGAATAATTTTTTCGTAAGAAAATATTATTTCCCCCCCCCCCCCAAAAAAAAAAAGGGATTATTTGAAGGACAAGACATTTCTAGAAATATACAGTTTTTAGATATTTGATATTTTTTTAGGCTAAAGTATAACACTTCCGGAAATAAAATTTGTTTCTTTATTTTCTCCCATTTGATCTGAGAAATTCCACAGATAGCTATTTCCTTGGTATTGCCGCCCCGAATTTAGGCCACGTTTAGCAATCCATTACTCCTGAAGCTGATTGCTAGATTGAAACTAGTTCTCGCCTAAAAGGTATCGGTGACCGACTTTGTTACTACCATTTCCTTTTTTTTTTTTCCCCTTTATTCTTCGTTTTTATTTACTTATAATTTTTCTAAACTAATCACAATGTTTTAAAAAGTTAGTAATAGTTTAAAGTTCGAAATTGTTTCGCAACTTTTAATAGTAAAAGTTCTTATTAAAACTTTCGCAAATAAGTTTTAATAACAATTATTTATGAATTGTTTTATAAATAATTGTAATATAATTATTTATATATTAATTAATATATAAATAGTTATATTTTAATTTAATATATAAAACATGTTAATTAAAATGTATACTCGTAATTAAAATGAATTATTGTTTTCATTTTAATTACGAGTTAATATATAAACAAATTTTCACCGAAATTTATGTTTATCGTAAAATTATTAGAGAAATATAATTTGTTTTCATTTCTTTTATACGTATTTTATACAATATATTTTAATTTGTTTATGCTGTTATTTTTTATTCCCTGGAATTGTAAGGCAAGGAAGAATAGTTTAGTTCAGAAAATATTTACCAAAAAATATCACGCCTCCTGTAAAAATAAATAAATAGGGTCCCATTTTTCTGAAATATTTTACGTTTGTGAAAAATTTAATCATAATTTTGAGAATTCCAAATTATCACGATGTTTAGATTATTTTTTGTCTATTTTTAATGAGACCTGGGGTTCAAGTATTACGTACACTGTAAAAAATATGACTATTTTAATGCATCATCAATCCCCTGCTTTTATAGAATATCACTCTTTTGGCCAATGAGAATGCTTCATGATAGCCTGAAATAGTCGTTTTCTATAAAAGCGGTGTAGTGACGATGCAGCAAAATTGTAATAATTTTTACAGTGTAAGCAGTAAGGGGGGAGGGGGTCCAGTATCTGCTTATTTTTGCTGACAAAGAGGAGGAGGGGGTCATGAGAATTCTTACGTAAGCATTAGACTATGAATAAGCTATAGTTTAACAACAAAAGCAAAATACTATTATTTCGATGAGCTTTCTGCGGATGTTGAACGACTTGAGAAAAAAGATATGTAGTTAACAAGGACTGGAAATGAGGAACATTCTAGTCGGCGACTGCGTTGAAAACGTAATAACAGACAATGCAGAAACGTGTAGTTAAAGATCTTAGACACCAGAGTAGAAATGTGAAAGCTGAACACATAATATTCTCATGATTCTTTTTAACATTTTTAGTTATATGTCTAAATAAGTTAGAGTTTGTTGTATTTCTTAAAGTTTTTAAAAACAGTTTTTGGGGAATGCAGAAATGGGATTTTTCTGTAGATAAAAAATTTTAACATTTTCAAGTGATGCAATCACAATTACATCACCCCACCCACACACATCCAATGTACATTACGCTGATAGACTTGAATTCTCTAACACTTGGAAAAGTTAGAGTATTTTGCCTCCTAGAAACCGCAACCAAGCTTCTTACATCTTTTATTCGTCGTCAGCACTTGACCGCCATCTGCAAAATTCAATTCTCGTACTGGCGCTGGCCTCCACTCGCATCGTATCGACCTCCATTTTGTATCGTTCACCTTATTATTATAAGCAGCCACAAGCCAAGAAACGAGACCTCGCAAACAGGTTCGCAGAGTTATGATTGGATTTTATAATTAACATCGCGACTCGACCAGTTTAATTGTTAAGTTCTTTTCTTTTAAGAAAAGAGTAACCAGCACATCTCTTTTTGAATTCTCGCATAAAAATTTCTCCAAAACCCAAAAGATTCCTCCTGCTTGTTTTGTAGACAAGAATTTTTCTTATTTATTTATCATAACAAATTAAGTACATTTTTTACAAAAGCGTGCCTTATTAGGCTAAATCGGGCCAAGCACTCTGTTCCCTCCATTGGTTGTTATCGAGTTCACGTGATGGTGTCTTTTTCTTGCTAGAAGGAAACAATCGCTTTGCATGCTGACTGATAGTGATCGGCTCGTTGCCACACTCCAGTGATCTCCGTACAATGGTTGTTGAGGGTCCCGCGCAATTAGACCTTTGTGTTCCTTATTAAGAGTGACTAAGGGGGTGCCTATTGTCCTTGGAGCCGAAACGATAGATCTCCCAATAGAGGTTAACAATTTTTCTATTCTCCAAGCTCCGTGCAGATTCGGTTGCGGATAGAATGTATGTGAGTGCCCCCATGCAATCCTTACTTGTGAAAGAAGGCCCGATTAAATGGCTCTTGCTCTTATGAAAATATTATTTGCCTTATTCTGATTCAGATCCTCAAACTCTTATCATGTTGTTTCTTATTAACATTTTAAGGCTGGTCTTAAATTTAAAAAAGCAACTTTATGACATAAATCTTAATTTATTTGTGTTCGGAAATGCATGAAACTAGTTGATATTGTTGGTCAGAAACTATCTAATCGCACTCAGTTTCCCCTTTTTTTGCAAACGCAATAGTTGTTTCAGGGAATTCGATTCCAAATCGTTTCCATAGTCAGGTCTTCCAATTTATCTTTCCGTTGAAAAATGAATTTAAAAATGTGGCAAAACGTTTTGCGCTTATTGAGCGCAGCAGTTGCTGCTCTCATGCTATAAATAAGAAAAATTAATTTTAGAGTTAAAACCACAAGAATTCATTTTCTTGTTTCAAATTCATTGTACCTGTATTGCAACCATTTCATCTATCTTTGCGTTATCCACTGTTTAATGATTCCATCTCTCTCTCTCTCTTTTTAGGTGCGTTCGTAATTATGTAAATACGTAGCACCTATTGTTGTCGCCCAGTCCGTCTGTCCGCATATAACAACGCAAAAACTACCCAACCGAATCGTTTGAATTTTAAAATACATAATTATAACATAATTTTGTCGAGTCATTTCAAATTTTATGAAAATCGGATGCATAGATCAATTACAGGGACATTCAAAAGGATTCCGTTACATTACGGTCAATAGGGAAAAAAGTTTTAAATACATTTTAATCGTTTGAAATTTAAAACATATAATTATTGCGTAATTTTGTCAAGTCATTTCAAATGTTATGAAAATCGGATGCATAGATCAATTACAGGGACAATCAAAAGGATTCCGTTACATTACGGTCAATGGGGAAAAAGTTTCAAATGCATTTTAATGATGTTACACTCATTCGAACATAATAGAATTGGCATGAATCTATGAAATATATACTAAAATATGCATTCTGCACAATCTGTGATGCAAAGAATTTTTATTATTAAATTACAGGGCCACACAAAAGTATTCCACTACATAATGCTACACGGGGAAACATTGTTTGGGGCGTGTTTTAATTATATTCAACTATTTCACTTTTTATGAATAAGATATACGTTGCTGAGGTGTAATTAAAAATTACTTCCTGTATATTTACAGAAACGTAAAGATTTCGACTACTATACTGTATCCGGAGTACGCTCTACTATATCAGCAAGATCTGAATATTTTTAAAACTTCGTTATCGTACGAACGCACCTCATTTGCTACGTTCACGTGGAATTTCCAACTTGTTTTTTTTCTTTTTATTAAAAGAGTAATTATGTATGAGCTTTCTATTGTAGTTTATAGGGTGAAAAAAAAATATTTCTTAAGATAATTAACTTTCTTGTGTAATGGGTGAAGACGGAACCTTCAGGAGTTCTCCATTCATCAGGGAAAGGTTATGTATCTCAGGCGTATGAAACTTACCGCATCCGCCGATTGAGAAGAAATATTAAACTTGTACAGAACATTTCTGGAAAGGAGGCTTCTGTCTCTGTGAAAATTGCAAAGGAAACACGATGGTGGTTAGCTGAAACTTGAAGAAAAGTTGGATTCTATAAAGTTTTGTTTGAATGAAATTTAATTAACTCACGCAAAAACGCTGATTTAAGACTCAACTATTCAAAACTGAGAAATTTGAGATTTTCAACTGTTTTACAACTCTTTTAGAATGCATTAATAATGTGCAATGTAATTTTAGTATAAATTAGTATATCTTTTTTTCTTTCCTAATTCCACGTTTTACAACCTCGTACTGAAAGAATCTGTTATCTACTAATTCATTTTACATTTATAATCGGTTTTAAACTAAGATTTTTGGAAAACGTGTTTATAAACGTATTTATCGAGATTTTTTAAGGTTTGAAAAAAAAAAAAAAAAAAAAAAAAAAAAAAGACTGGATAAATTAGCAAACCTGTTATTAATTTACACTATTACTTCTTTTTTACACTTATTTATGTTTTATAGAAGTGTGTGTGTGTGTGGGGGGGGGGGATGTTAAATTGTAGAAAAACATTAGCAAAAATTTAAAAAATATTGTGCGACAAAATCAATCAAACTATTTTTGCCAAGATTTTGAGATTCACTATCCATAATTTTGTATCATCATTTCTTATTACGTTATCTCTCGATTACAACAAGGAAAAAGCAATGTAAAAATAATAACAAAAATATATAAAAAACCCTCTAAATTATGATAATCGATTCTCATTCTTGTTATAACTGAAGAAGAAAAACACGTCGTTTTTCTTTTAAGCTTAAATTTAATTATTCATAAATAGTTTAATTTCTAAATAAATAAATAAATAAAAATTTGTCGTGCTAAATCCGTTGAATAACAAGTGTTTCCAGATAATTGAATCTTTGCACAATATAATCATTGTTAAACGTAATGTATATACCTTTTGTACGATCATTATTTAAAGAATATGCACTACCAGACCAACTTCAAGATATCTAAAAATTTTTAAAAACAAACAAATAAATAATAATAAATAAATACATTTTTTTGTTGTGTTAAACTTTTGTGGTCCAGTTAAAACTGCAGTATCCGATTACAAGTGCATACCAAATTTATCATGCTGATGATGTGAAGTGAAAAATGTTATGTACCCTTTGTTAAGGTTGTTCTTAAATCAAAAAGGGCAACTTTGTGACACATGCTTCAATTTATTTTTGTTGGGAAATGCATGAAAATAGCATGTGTTGTTATTCAGAAACTGTCTAATTGCACTCAATTGTCTGTTTTTTAAAAAACGCAATAGATCTTTCATAACAAGCCTTCAAAGTTGATGTTTTTGAGCACATTTCCCGACAAAAGCAGAAAAAACAGTCGGAAAGCAGGAGAAAAACGGGTGATCAGGCGATCGAAATAGCTTAGAACTGGATAGGTAATTTAATAATCATAAAATGGAAAAATAAGTTCGATTCGAAATAAGATCGCTTCCATAGTCCGGCCTTCCAATTTTATACCTTTCCGTTAAAAAATTAATTTGTAAATGTGTCAAAACGTTTTGCGCTTGTTGAGCGGAGCAGTTGAGAACACCCTTAAATTGGCAAGAACTTTGCTGTGTTATAATTCATTTATTTCCGAATGAACAATACAAACAACCTTTTTATTTCGAAATTGATGTACTTCAAAATGCATCTTCATTAATTATCTTTCAAAAAAACCATTTTTATCATTTACCATGGGAGTCATTTTTTTTCTGGAAATGCATGTGCTAATTGGCGTTTGTTGACAAGAAAGGTATAACTAAACTCAGTTTGAAGAAAGGTGATCTAGAACACGTAAACACTAACAGTTAAAGAAAAGAGATTAACGCCCGTTGCTTCTTTCTTTCTTTTCTGTCCTTTTTTTTTTTTTTTTTTAATGTGTGAGGAAAGAGGGTTGGATAATGCATGTCACCTGCCAATTTGTAGACCTTTTTTTTACTTACCCCTCCCCCAAATACGCACACACACACACACACACACACACACACACACACACACACACACACACACACAAAGTTTTAAATTGATATAAATGAATGAATATACGTATAAAATGAACGATACGTTATCATCAAACAATCTATTTTTATGATCTCAAAAAGTAAAATTATTGCCTCCCGCTTGTTGCTGCTACGGTTTCTCTTTTGCATTGCACTAAAAGTCAGAGCTCGTAGATATTTTTGGAAGGGGGGGGGGGTATACCAGATATTTTATACATATATCTAATATTTTAAAATTAGCCTACTTATTGATAATTGTAAATATTTTGACTTAAGAGTGTATTTCGATTCAAACTGCTTATTTTCCGATTTATTTTTGAATTCATTTTTGCTCTCATATGAATCAAACTGGCAAATTGCCTTATTTAGAAAGTACACAAGGTGCCCTGATTGTCGATTCTTTGCTAAATGCAGAAAATATTGGAAAAAAAAAAAAAAAAAAAAAAAAAAGCAATTAAAAACGGCATTTTAAATCGATTTTTCCGAAGCGGGAGATCTGCGAACGAAAAAGAGGGTCATACTGAGAAGATAATTGCTAATAAATCAAACTCTAGGCTGCGAGCGAACAGCACTAGTTTTTATTACACTAAAAGAGCAATCAATCAACCTTTGTTTTCGTACGGAACAAAGGTGAAATCTCTTTAAATGATTTTTGAGGGACTGACTTGATCAAATTGACAAAGGAAGGGGAACTTTTATCTACCCAATCTTCAGTCGTAAAGCTATCAACTGATTTCGAGTCCGATTTCTCTCTTGAAGTTCAAAAAAGTCACTGAAAAAGCACTTTATACATCAAAGTGCCGACACGAAGGATAAAAAATAGCGACACCTGACCGCAAGAAGTTAGTGCTGTGTGCGTGGACCTTAATGAGTTGAGCGTAAAATGACATCACACGGCACCTTATACGTCTTTTCAAAAATGCTCTCAACAAGCTTCATGTTTCTACTTTTAAAAATGTGTCTAAAATTATATCAGAAAATTTCGCGCTGTTGAAGATGGAAAAGCGTTTTTTCGAATGCACCCTTAATGTAAATTAGAAGTTAAAACATCATTTTCGTCTGTCTCATTTTATTTTAAATTTGTGTACTCCTTAAAAAAAAGGGGAAAAAAAAAACCCCCTCTTTTATATATTTACGATCAGTGTTCCAACGCCCTCTGAGAGCAAGATTTTGTCGGCGTCATCAATGGAAAAAAATATTATTCGAAAGTTTTATGTTTTACGAATACTTAATAAGCTTTCTCGACCAACGAAAGCCATTTTGTATGTACAACTAACTCCACCAGATAATAATGCCGAGTGTGACAAGAGGCAATTCCACTTCCTTACCTGTTCACGAAAAGCTCGGATGATTCAACCTCGCATTAGCACACAACGGATTTGATCTGTGATTGTTAGGAGAGTCGATGGTTCAATGTCAGGGGCTAAGATATACCTTTGTTTCTTATCAGATTTCGACTGTTTCACTCTCCCACATTTCTGGCTTAGCAAGCATCGCTGTCCTTTACATTTGTTCGACACGGAATGGTTTTTGTCAGTTAAAATAGCATTGTTTTGCAATGACTTAATGATTTTTTAAAATTAATCGCTATTATATTCAAACAAAAATTTTAAATTGTGACAATAATGGTAAATAATAACTATTTCAATTCTGAAACTTACTGTTGAATATTTAATTTTGATACTGCTTGGTTATTCCGTCGACCAATTTCTCCAAATTATAAAAATCACCAAACTAATAGCCAAATTATAGATAATGACATAATTTTTATATTAAACTACGAAAGTATTCATGAATTAATAAAACGTTAATAAAAATTCAAATAAAAAGTGGAATTAATCACTTGATGAAGTTATAAACATGTATCTCATGTTTAATGCCATTGAATCTGACATTAACAATCATCCATTATTCGCATTTTAGGATGTGTTCGAATCCAAACTACTTATCTTGTGATTTATTTTTAAATTCATTTTTACTCCCAAACACATCAAACTGACAAATTCTCTTATTCAGAGATTACACAATGTGCCGTGCTTGTCGATTCTTTGATAAAAGCAGAAAACATTGCGAAAAAATATGCTGTCAAAGTTGGCATTTTGAACCGAATTTTCCGAAGCGGGAGATCTGGGAACGAAACATATGGTCATACTGAGAAAACGATGCATGGGAAAAATGATAGGAATCCTGGTTCACGACGGGTGCGGCGATTACGATATTTTTTAGCTTATTGAGTCCAATTTGAGAAGTGCGGCGTTTCTTCTATAAAAGACAGTTAATAATAATAATAATAATAATAATAATAAAATCAAAAGGATATTTAAAGGCTCCTTTCTGAAAAAAAGAGCATATAAAATTCAACTACAGTAAAACCTCTAAATAACGGACACCTCGGGAACGCAAAAATTGTCCGCTATTCGGAGGTGTCCGCTATTGGGAAAACCTCAGAGATTCAAAAATCACTAAGAAATGCTTAAAATTTATTAATTGACTTTTATACTCCTAAAACCTACATTTTATGATTAATCAGAAATTAAAATTATTTTTTAATCAATAAAACTGAAATAAAATTGTGCACACCTTTATCTACTGTTTATTACATTCTTAAGAAAAAATCAGCTACAAAAGTTTACTTTTGCTGGCAATTACATATAATTTGTTTTTCAATGTGACGTTATTGGACTCTATAGAATATCGGGCGGGGAGGAGAAATTGCACTTTTTGTCTATTAAAAGCATAAAATCTTAAAAACTTCCAGGGGGACATTGCATATTTGAAGAAAATGTCCCTTCGAGGTAACCTTTTCACACTAAATCTAAAGGGGGGTGGGAGATTTTCCCTAGCTCATCCTCTACATTTATCTGTGATCACAAAATTGGTTGCACATTGCTCTGATAAATTTAGAAGCATCCTTTTTACTCTTTTTTCGTTTTTTTTTTTTTTTTTTTTTTTTTTTTTTTCCTGGATAAAAAATTCTTTTTCATCCTTTATCGCCAAAAATAGTGTCCGCTATTCGGAATGTCCGTTATTCGGAGGTTAAACATACAAAAATGTAGGTTTTGGGAATGGGGATTGGAAAACTGTCCGTTAAATAGAGGTGTCCGCTATTCGGGAGTGTCCGTTATGGAGGTTTTACTGTATTAGCTAGGATAATAGCTGGTACGGCACAAAAGAAAATAAGTTTTTTTTTTTTTTTTTTTTTTTTTTTTTTTTAAATTTCTAAGTAAATACGGATTTGTTTTCATTGTGGCGCTTTTAAATAGCTTCACAAACTCATAAGATGTGTAAAGATAAATTGAAAAAGATGTTAAACAAAGTATGAACATGGAGGAAGTCTTTTTGTACGTATAGATAAAAGATAACAAAATAACTAGGCAGCTATTGTGCTAACGTCTTGAAAAGGTTTTCTCTTAACATAATAACAATTATTGAATGTAGAGTATCTTAAGTAAGTTACTAAGTGTTTGATAAAGTGCATTAGAGCCTGAAAAAGCAATTATTGCGACGATAAATATATTTTTAAAAGCTTCAGATAATTAAAGCCTTCATTAAAGAGTTTAATAAAAATCGTTAAACATGCTCCAATCTCAAAATCAGGTTTTTCAGTTATTTAACAAACGAGGAGATTCAATCTCGTAATTGCAGAACATACTGTATGATGTAAAGAATCATTTCTAATTGCAAATGCTAGTACAATTTTTATATTTAATAATGCCCATACAACTAATCACGCAGGCAGGATGCTGATTTAACCCCTTTGCGACCGAGAGCTTTTTGCTTAATTTTTAATTTTTTATCACCGACTTTTCAAAAGAGAAAATTTTCTATAATTAAATCGTGAAAATGCTCTGTTAGATGAAGTAAACTTTACAGTAAATAAATAAATAAAATAACTGGTGATAACAATGAAAAATTTTGAGCATCGTAAGCGACACGTGTACGGATTGCTCTTCCCCAAGGGATTAAGGCTGTTCTTAAATCAGAAAAGGCAACTTTACGACTTAATTTTAATTTATTTTTGTTCGGAAATGCATGAAACTAGCAGGTGTTGTTGTTCAGAAGCTATCGAATAGTGTTCATTTTCCTATTTTTATTTTTGTTTTTTGAAGACACAATAGATCCTCCGGAAAATAGTGTCAAAGTGGGCGTTTTGAAAAAAAAAATCCGCTCAGAAATAGAACAACCACTCAAACTGAGATGAAAAACGTATTAGTCACGTGATCAATTTCGTTTATAACTCGATAGGTAATTTATTGATCAGAAAATGGGAAATCCAGTTTAATTCCAAATCGCTTCCATAGTCAGGCTTTCTAATTTCACATCTTTCCGTTGAAAAATGAATTTGTAAATGTGTCAAAATGTTTTGCTCTTGTTGAGCAGAGCAGTTGAGAACAGCCTTAAGGGTGTATTTCGATTCAAACTGCTTATTTTTAAATTCATTTTTGCTCTCAAAAACATCAAACTGGCAAATTCTCTTATTTAAAAAGTACACAAGGTGCCTTGATTGTCGATTCTTTGATAAATGCAGAAAATATTTCAAAGAAAGCAATCAAAAACGGCATTTTGAACCGATTTTTCCGAAGCGGGAGATCTGGGAACGAAAAAAAAGGTCATACTGAGAAGGTAATTGTTTATAAATCAAATTCTAATGAATTGAGCGTAAAAATATATTACACGGCACCTTATACATCTCTTCAAAAATCCCCTCAGCAAGTTTCATGTTTCTATTTTTAAAAATGTGTCTGAAATTGTATTAGAAAATTTTGAGCTGTTAAAGGTGGAAAGGCTTTTTTTTTTTTTCCCGAATACACCCTTAAGAAGCGTTTTGAACTTGGTTATAACCTAAAGAGTATTAAGGGTGTATTTTGATTCAAACTGCTTATTTTCCGATTTATTTTTTAATTCACTTTTGCTCTCAAATACACCAAACTTTCAAAATCTCTTTTTTGGAAAGTACACAAGGTGCCGTGATTGTCGATTCTTTGATAAATGCAGAAAATATTGCAAAAAAAAGCAATCAAAAACGGCATTTCGAACCAATTTTTTCCAAGCGGAAGATCTGGGAACGAAAAGAACGGTCATACTGATAAGGTAATTGTTTATAATAAATTCTAATGAATTCAGAGTAAAAAGACATCACACGGCACCTCAAATGTCCTTTCAAGTATCCCCTCAGCAAGTTTCATGTTTCTATGTTAAAAATTTGTCTGAAATTGTATCGGAAAATTTCGAGCTGTTGAAGGTGGAAAAGCATTTTTTCGAATACACCCTTAAAGTTGTATACTGTCTATCTTTCATACTAATGTAAAAAAAAAATCATTTTACATTCGTCCTGCAGTTACAATTAAAATCAAATTGTATATTCGAAAATAATAATAATAATAATCTCGTAGAAGTACGGATGTTTACTAACTAAATACATTTTGCAATTTTTATCTTTTCTAATTATCATCTTACGCACGTTAAACGTAAAGAATGTTGAGACGATTACAGATAAAGCATGAACGGCGAGAAAAGTTACGTTGAAAAAAACCTGCATCCCCTGGGCACCCGCATTAAAATCTCGCCTACGTAGGCAAGGCAGGCAGCAAAGCAACAGCTCATTATCGTTAAAGAATCAGCCATTTGCACCTGCCGACTGCACAGTAGTCAACAAAGCAGCCGAAGGAAACGAACGGATATAAAAATTAATGTGGCTAAAAGGGAAACTATTAGCTAACGAACTTTTAAAAAAATGCCAATTAAAATCACAGCGTAATGGAAAGAAATGCTTCAAAGTCCTTTTACTTTTAGACATGCTGTTCTTTTCGACGTGGGGAGCGGGAAGAGAGAAAATAAGGATTCTTAATTTAAAATTATTATTATAAAACTGGGTAGGAAGCCAGCTATATAACAAGATAATAATTCTACAAGAATCGAATCAGTCGTTTTATCAGTCAATTGTAAAAAATCTTTTTCTAAAAAAAAATATTTATAATCTGAAAACACTCTTAAAGTAATGATAGTATCCCCCCTCCCCACCACTGATGAAAGAATTCTTTTTTGTGTTAATGTTATTATTCTATAATTATTATAAAGTTATATTTCAATTATTAAAATCACTTGGGATGGGTAAATTTTAGATTTGTTTCTCAAAATCGTCAAATAAAAGAAAAATTATATAAATTTCGAAATCCAAGGAGGACCAATGTCTTTTACTTGCTGGTGCCATAGTTTCTAAAAAAAATTTGAGTTCATAATATTTAATCCATAAACTCTATGAATCATGAAATATGAATTTAAAAATTAGTCTACCCTCTTCCCTTTTCCCATTCCGCTTTTTTTCCCCTTACTACTAAACTAATTAATATACAGATTTTAAATTGAAAAAAGAGAATCCAGAATTTCGACTCAAAACGTCCACTTTTACAAATCGGAAAGATCTACATTTACCTAAAGTGTAAAGTTACATATTTTCTGAATACATGTATTTCCGTAGAGAAATGAATTCAGAAATATGTCAAAAAAAGATGGCCTTTGCATTTGAGAAGAAACAGCCTGAAAAATTATTTCATGATTAGTACAATTTCGAAGATGTAGGAGGAATGTCCCTTTCACTTTCTTTTTTTCTTTCTCTTTGTTATGACACGAGATCAGCGGAAGCAAAGGGTGTCTTGTCACGTCAGAAAGTTTAATTTTTTTCTCAAGAAAACTTTCCCGCCATGGCTGCAGAAAGACGCAGCCATCCATGTCCCTTTTAACTTGGCATCTGACCGAACCTATTGTCCTGAGCGCCCATTTTGAGAAAAGGTCCAGCAAGCCATTTTCATTATTTGGACGCATCGCCGCTGATTTCATGGTCAAGTTCGACTTTTGTCTTTGTTAAGGATAATGTTCCATCATAGCCCGAAAAAATTGCTGCTCAGATAAGCATCGTAGAAAGTCAGCGATGAATGAAAATGGATGGGAAGGGAAAAACGGAGAAAATGATGTTCGGGGTACATGTTTTCTGTGTTTTTTTTTTATCAAAATGTCATAAAAATAGAAGTCTACTGATGCAAGGAATAGGGGTACCGTTAACTGATGCATTATTATTTTTCCCGCTACTGGAGTCTACTTTGACGTCATGATGAGGAATTAAAATGGATTGTAGTTTACAACATGGAAATTTTATTTTTTTTATTGTGCTTTTACTTTTTCTTTGAGGCTTCTGTAAAATCCGAAATAATGGACCATTTCTGAATTCATTTTTGTTCGGAAATGCATGAAATTGACAATTGTTTATTATTCAGAAACGAGACAATCGAATACCGTTTTCCATTTTAGATAAAAGCAAAGCATCTTTCAGAAAATACTGTCAAGGTATGCGTTTTAAACTGAGTTTCCGGGTGCAACAGTACGGCCTAACTCAATAGGTAACGCATAATAACTTTACAGGTAACTTATTTATCAAAATATGGAAAACGTTTGATTAGAAATCGTTTTAATAGTCATCCCTGCAACTTTTGTGCATTTAGTTTTAAAAATTAGTTAGAAAATGTATCAGGAAATTTCTTGTCTGTTGAACAAGGAATTTCAGAATCGTCTTAACTTTTGTTTTCGAGGGGAGTTATGGGGATGAGTCATTTCGAGGAGAGGGGCAATGGCCTTCCCTGCTTTGCATGGTTAAATCACTTGTTGCCGTGAGCCTTATGCATAGTTTATGCAATATTTTATAATTATACTTTTTATAGCATTGTATGTTAATGGTTTTCCGATGTGTACGGTATTTATTCAGCTCCTCCCTTTTCCCAAGGTAATACGGCTTATTAGGAGAATCGCTGACATGCTCTTTTTTTCCCCTCGCTCGATTGATGCCCGCCTATATATCAAATCATTCCTTTAGCAGCTAAACAAGCAATGGTCCAAGTTGAAATGCTACGCAGCCCAGATTCCAGCACGAAACACTAACCCTGGAGCATCTAAGAAATATAAGAGAGAGAGAGAGAGAGAGAAGCGAATTCATCTTTTCTTATAGCATCATCATCCCAACTTCCTGAATCTTATCCATCCAAAAGCCGGTCGGACCGGTGTTTACCTCTGGTGTGGTGTCGAACCCCAATCCCAAAACCAAACACAGCTGTCTTGGCCAAAAAGTTTTGTCGCACACGTCTTTGACCCAGGCCAAACAAACCTTTTTTTTTTTTTTTTTTTTTCTTCTTCCAAATCTGCTTCTTTTCACCTCTGGGCTAGAAAAACTAAACTCTTGGTATGAGGTATTGTTGCAAATCATTTACTTGCTTGCATTGCGAGAAGGGAGAAAAATATACTTTTTTTTTATTATTATTATTTGGTGGTAACAGGGGGAATTATAAAACTGGATTTTTTTTTTCCTTCTCTTGCCTTATTACAATATAGTAAGCTGTGTTTGTTCAAATGCTTATTTTATTTTATGAATCACGAATAAAATTTTCATACTCTTTTGGAAAAGTTTAGAATCAGTGAAAATTGTTTGACTTAAGGATTTTAATGCTATTTATTACAGAACTGTCTCTGTTCAGCTTCCTGTTATCAATATCTTACTATGCATCTGCTGCCTTCAAATAAGTAATTCAATAGATTACCCAGATTTTGTTTCTTCGGGGGGGGGGGGGGGGGGTAATAAACGGAGCCTAAGGTGGGATTATAAAAATGGGAAATTGCCCATTGCTTAGTTTTTTTTTTTTTTAAACCCAATGTACCTTCTCTTTTGGGAAGTATGGATTTCCATGATATTGTCTACCAACAGTATTTTTTTAAGGCCGTTAATTAAGTAAAAACTGTCTGCATAATTGAATCGATAAATAATTTCGTCCGCGCATTGTTAAATTATTCTATTATTCTTTATTCTTATAATAAGTAAACGAAGATATTTTCATTGACAAACAAGTATGATAAACAGAGCTGTACCTAGAAGTGAATGATGAAGGGGGAGGAGACTCATTGTTTTTTTTCTCTCTCTCTGACGCAAATAAAATAAAATAAATAAATAAATTAGTGTATATTCACATTGTAGGCACAATATTTCTTATTAAACTGATTGTTATTACTTTGTTTTATGCTAAGAAAAGAACATGATACAGATACAATTAGTTACAATTTAATATTCCTTCAAAATTGTGAAAGAGCCTCAAAACTAAATTAGATATTTTTTCATTTGGGCTGATTTCATTTGAATTTTTGGAACAGAAATTCATTTAGTTACCTTGGAATCTTTACCAGGCGAGGCTCGAAATGTTTAGAGGGTGTTCAGCTTTCGCCCCCCCCCCCCCCCCATCCTCTTTTAGCTACGGCCCTGATAATGAATCTTGAGTTTTAAACCAATATTCATTTGAGACACAATGTCTCAAAAATAAATAAATGAATAAATAAAAAACCCAGAACCGATTTACCCTCCAACCCCCATTAAAAAAATAAAAATAAAAAAAGTTTATTTATTTATTGTTGTATTCACAAAAATTTTACGACTATTGTCAATCTTTTTTTTTTACCTTACTGTTTTTTAATATTGTTATTTCTATTAAGTCCTTTATCAAATGTGAGCAACAGTACCTTTTTTTTGGGGGAGGGGCGTTTTTCAAAGACTGAATTGAATTCAGATATTCCTCCCTTGAAGAAATTTCCCTCTACCCCCTCGAAGGCATAAATACTTCGACACCTCCGAAGGGGTAGGGGGGGGGGCATTTCGATTTTCTGAGAGTTATTGTTTCCCCCTCCTGAATTCATCCACACATTATTCAACGATGTAACAATTCTTTCCGTTTTTCTTAAATATTTTTTTCTTTTTGCTTTCTTAGGTGCTGTAACACATGGGCAGAACATTGAAAACAGAGATGTCGTGGAGGGCCAAAACGTCCGTCTCCCGTGTCGTTTCAATTCCGACATATCGCAGAAGGAAGCCATGTTCTACTGGATGGTCTTGATGAGCGATTCTCGGCAAGACATCATCATGATGAACGACGGATCTTACGGATCGCATTATACCGCGGACTTCGCACCCCACGACGGAAGGTACGATCTCACGGTATCCAGAGCGGAGTACCAGAGGGATAACACGCAATTCGAATGCAGGCTGAAAAACAAAAAGGATGGAAGCATTAAGGTGCTAGCTACATTTTCAGTCACAGTTTTGTGTAAGTATTTTTTTCTTTTGGCTATCGCTAATAATAGAATGTAAGGAAAAAAAAAATATTTTTTTTGAATTATGCTTCTTTTAAGATGAAGAAAACGTCTACTTTATTTTATGGTGCTGCCATCTGTTGTCGTTTACAGAGACTAATTAGTATTATGGTTATCTTGTGATCCATAGATGTAATTTTCAAGCTAATAAATATATTTTGATCAAGAAAATTTACTTATGAATGAAATTAAGTGAATATCATATAGAAACAAGACAAATTTTATTAAGTAAATGTTCTGGTTCAAAATGGGCAAATCTTAGGGGGGGGGGGGGATTTAAAGATTGGCAACTATACTGTAAGACCTAAAATATATTTATTTATTGAATCATTTGAAGAAATAGTTTTATTTTTATAGCATCAGCATTTTTAAATAAATAAATAAGATATTTTTAATGACAAAAGTATGTTTTTTTTTCGATTAAATAAAATTTTTATAAATATTTGAAGCCTTTTATTATTATTATTATTATTTTTGATTTAATGTACCTAATTTTTCTTAAATATAATAATAAAAAATTCCATAGAATTTATGTTTAGATTTTATTGTTTATGAAAAATATATTTTCTTCGATTACAGTTTGATTTTATTATTCTTTAATATTATCTTTTTAGTTTAAAATTTCAATGCAGACAAACCTAAAATATCTAAATGCATTTATTTTCTCCACCCAGTGCCTCCTGGACCTCCTCAGATCACTCCACCAAAACCTATCGCTCGAGAAGGGGAAACGTTCGCCTTATCCTGCATGAGCCAGGGAGGAAGTCCTGATCCTATAGTCCAGTGGTACAGGGAAGATATACCTTTGCAAGCACAGCTACAGAAAGGTGGTTCCCGGGATCGCCCCACGACCAGTGTTTTGTCTATCAGCCCCCGCATGGAAGATGACAATGCTACCTATCGTTGTGCAGTATGGAATCGGGCCATCAGGGAAGAAGAAAGAATGGAAGCCACTGTAACTTTGAGAGTACAATGTAAGTTTTAATGTAGATGTGTTCAGACATTAATATGGCCTTATATTTGAGACTGGAATATTTCATACTTTCTTTAAATTATAGAGTTTTATAACTTCATTTTCTATGGTATTAATTAATTTAATGTGCAGATGTTATATGCAGTATCATCTACTTGACATACTGCTGAATGCCGCTCAGCAGTGCATGCAAGGGTTCCAGCTGCTACAATTTTCATATAATTTTTTTTTACCATACTTAATCAAAAATATTTCTGATTAAATAAGGTGAAAAATTTCTGATAGTAAATAATGACCAGTGTTTTGTCTATCAGCCCCCGCATGGAAGATGACAATGCTACCTATCGTTGTGCAGTATGGAATCGGGCCATCAGGGAAGAAGAAAGAATGGAAGTGGTAGTGCCCAGACACCCCCTTCCTTTTTATCCCTATGTATTATTTGATGTAAATTTAATTCTATCAAATCAAACAAGAACAATAGTAAGTCATGCTCAACTTGTGAAAAACGAGCTGCACATAATAATTTTGTCTTTATATCTGGCATACATTTTATTTTTTATGTGAGCTCTAAACAAAATGCTTAATAGTTAATTTATCAAATAATTTAATATTCAATTTATTTGTTCAAAACATTTTATTCAAGTAACATACAACCTTATAAAAATGGACAAAGCTGCAGTTTCCTCTTTAAAAGTAGGTTAAGAAAATAAACTTGATATTTCATTTATACTATTATTATTATAAACATAAACAAACTCGATTATATGCTATATGTAACTTTCTATAACACATAGTCCAGTCATTTTATAACAGAAGTCATTTATTTATTTTGCAGATGCTCCTAGAATAAAAGTTGGTCCCTATAATCCTTTACGAGTGATGGTAAATAGCGATGCATCTCTTAAGTGTGTTGTTTCAGCAAATCCTCCTGTGCGATCGGTACGTTGGCTCAAATCTGGAAAATTGCTGTCCCACACTGCCAATCACACCATATTATCTGTAAAACCTGACGACAGTGGTACCTACACTTGTGCTGCAGAGAATGGAATTGGAGATGCAACACAAATAAATCTGGAATTGGCTGTTTTGTGTAAGTAATCTCATTTCATTACTTAGAAATTGTTGTTAATTCAGTTATGTGCCTATTCCATAAAATTATGTTTATTAAACAACTAAAAGATTTTAATGTAATTAATGCATATTAAATTGTATAATTATGAAAAAAAAAAGTTAATCTTTATAAATTTTCCATTATCTTGTATCATTATTATGTTTTAAAAATTTTTATTTAAATCTGAAAAAATAAGGATAGCATTACATATTTGTGATAGTATATAGTTAACGAAATAATTATACATAGAAGTGTGTAATTTAAAAAGGAAATAAATAACCATAAGTGGAAGTATGTAATTAAACATATATATATATGTTATGAACATTATCATCTTTAAATTCATGAATTTGTGAGATATGTATATGCCTTTTTTTAAATTTGGAATTTCTTTTTTTAAAAAATCCTTTAGATGGACCCACAGTGAATCTGATACCCGAGAAAGAAGTATCACTCGGAGAATCTCTGGCTGTGAAGTGCAATGTGGCCTCTTATCCACCCCCTCAGACAATCGAGTGGTTTAAAGAGAATGATCCCTTTTTCAGGCAGAATGGAGACACACTTCGACTGGATTCTGTGTCTTCCGATGATGCCGGAAGATATGTCTGTAAAGCGACTGTTATTGCTCGGCCTTCAGGTTCATCCATGCAAAGAGAGTCGACTAGCAACTCATCCATTCTTATACATATTAGACGTAAGTGCTTTATTGTCGAAAATTATCATTAATTGAGAATACTTTATGAATGTGAAATTTAATAAGAAATTTTTAACACAACCAGTGTATTTAAATTATATGTATCTTATGGCAACTTTTATTATTTACTTAGTTTTTTCCATGGAAGCTCCCTTCTTTGTTTCTTTATTTCTGTTACTTTTTTCTAAGCATTGCTTTTAATGGATAGTATAGTATAGGAAAAGTAAAGCTCATTTTTTAAACAATAGAATTCATTAGAAAATTTCAGTGACTTAGATGATGTGTTGTTGAAGTAGAATAAGATTATATATGAAATATTATTACAATAGAATTACGATTTTACCGAAAAACTCTAATGTTAGGGTTTACACTATAGCATAGGAGTGTGCATTTGTGTTATTTTTAATAATTCCATTTATAAATAAACATCTTGGTTACTTAAAATTTTGTTTAGGATATGAAAATACCACCTTTTAAAAAATTTATATAGTGCAAAACCTTGCATATATTTCATCAATCCTTTATTTAATTCTAATAAATAAGTAATTTCAAAATTTACAAATTAAAAATTTGCACCATTCAAGTTAAATTTAATTTGAATTAGCTTATGATCATCATACACTACTCAGTTAATACATATATACATGTATTTCAATACATTGTGTACATAATGCTGAAGCAATTTATTTCACTGAATCCAGTTTATGTAATGTACAAAAGGTATAATACTAAACTTTTTTCACTATGCCCCCAAAGTACACATTACTCACTATTGAATTCTAGATACCATTTATATTATTATAAATTGTATTAAATTAGTGTAAATTGTAAAGATTTAAAACCCTTTTTTAAAATAATTTTTCAGATAAGCCTGGTGAAACCGTTATTCAGCCTTCAACATTAGAAGCTGTAACTGGAAAATCTTTCACATTGATGTGTTCTGCTAAACCTCCTGGTTACCCTCTGCCCGAATACAGGTGGTGGAGAGAAGGGCAAGAGAAAATCGATCTGAGTCGCAAAGCCAACTACACAATTCTCTCTGCACATGTCAGCCACGAAGGACAGTACTACTGTCAGACCCAAAACAGTCTCGGATATGGTACCATTGCCTCGGCCTATCTCACTGTATATGGTAAGCTTTCTTCTGTATTTTTTTCCTTTAAATTTATTTGAATTATTTTTAACTTTTCACTTTATAGGCATCTGCAGACTTGCCAAGTCTCCTGATTTTCAGATGTTTCTCCATACTCCTGATTTTTGACATATTTCTCCTGATTTTTCACATTTTTAAAATATTCTGTTATTTTACAATAAAATATGTTGTGATTCAGTGACGAAAACTCTAGTACAGGCATAATTGTTCTTTAGTATGATTGATCAGTAGTATTTTATGCAATAAACTACATTCGGGTTCATTATAAATGATGAATCTTTAAGATTTGTTACTGTTACTGTCATCATCTGCTGCATTATCAATAACTTGCCTCGATTAAGACTCCTGATTTCTGAAACAAAATCTCCTGATTTTTAGCTTTCAGAACTTGGCAAGTCTGCTCCGGCAAGCGAAGATTGGGGGTGCAGGTACAGTCATTGTCCCTCCCTGAATTTTGAAATTTTTGAAAAAGTAAAATTTATTTTGCCCAAGTTCAGAGCCTTAAAAAAATCACAGGTTTTTTATTAGGCGTGCTTTTTCATTCTGTTTCCCTCTACTTCTTCATATGCATATCTATAAGAAAAACAAGCATCTCTGGAGTACTCTGGTGCTGCCATCTATGAAGAGAAGACAGAAGTTCTCTGGCCATTTCCATTTTGATTATTTTAAATTATTTAAGAAGAGTAAATTTTACTGTTTTTTACTTACCCATCATACGTAGTATAGGGTAAGTCTTGCAATCGTTTTGAAAATCGAAAAAAAATTTTTGATGGATTTACACGCTTTAGATAGTGGAGATTCCGAAAAACATATTTTTAGAAAAAAAATTTTGCCGTCCGTCTGTCTGTCTGTCTGTCTGTCTGTCTGTCTGTAAACGCTCTATCTCCCGAACAAATTGAGATAGAGACTTGAAATTTTGTATGTAGTTAGAATGTAAGAATGGGACGAACCCTATTTAATATCAGCAACCTCGATTATCCGGAACTATTTTTTTCGGACTCTCGAAAAATTCGTTCTGATGAAAGGTATATAAAAATTTTCGAATTTTTTTATTTTAAGGAATGGACGTAAAAGGCAATAAAATAACACACATTTTGCATATAGAACGAAGTCGATCGGATTATTAGTTGCCGAGATATTTGTAATCCTGTTTTCCACATTCTTCGATTTTTCATGACCCTGTATTTCATTCAAATTTCAATTCAGGGGTATATTTTAATTGGAAATGAGACGCTTAATCCGACGCAATTAATTGTTAGTTAATAGAGTTATTATTTTTGGAGTTATAAGTTTCTTTTACGCAATTTGGTACTACTTGAGTAGTTTGGCGTTTTATATAATTTGTCGAAATTGGTACTTCAGCAGTTCTTTAATATAGCATTACTATGTATTAACAATATTTAAATTTTGTTTATGAATTGCAATTGCAATGCATTGTATAAATAGTTTTCACATGTTTTATTTTCATATACATATCCATGATGGGTAAGTATTACGGTGGCCCCCAACGACTAGTTTTCTCTTCTAAATTAAAATCATTAAAAAAAAATGGTTATTTAAATTTGAAAATCCAGAAAGAGGGAATTGGTCACCTTTGCTCCTCTTTGTGAGCTGTGGGCACCAGTGCTGCAAAAATGAATATATGACATTTGAGAATATAATCATAATCAGATGCCTTATGTAAACTATTTCATCATGTTTTGCATAATATCAACCTTATTTTACAGAGCCTGTGTCATTGACTATCCCACTGAGACCACAAGTCATCCGAAAGGAGTCTGATATTAACTTCAGCATTACCTGCCGAGCTCGTGGAAAGCCAAAGCCTCAGGTCCACTGGATCCATAATGGGCAAACTGTTCCTGCTGATAGTGGTTTCTTCAAAATCATCACCACTAACAACATTGAAGACAATAATGTGAATTCTTTGCAAACAACACTGGTCTTCGAAGGTAGAGACAGAAAAAATGGAAGGCTAACCTCTGCAGATCGTGGTAAATTTGCTTGTGTCTATGACAATGGATTTGGTGAAGTTACATCAGAAATGAGCCTTAAAGTTGAACGTAAGTAATAATATTGTATTAAAAATTTTATGGCTATATTTCTATTATATAAATATTTAAGAAGCTATATATTACTATTATTTAATATGATTCTTATCTGATGAAAGCTCTTTATCTTGACCAGCATACGAGAACTATGCAAAATTTCATATTTTCTGTGTTTATATTTTACATTAGCTCTACATTTTGAACTGGTATAACTTTGTACATTATGTACATAATATACTTTGAAAATAAAAAAAATAACTTACATTTTCATAAAATATAAATGAATAAAAAAATTCATTAACACTACTTCTGTTAATTTCTTCAGGATGAACATATTTTACATTCCTTTTAATTTTTCAACATCAGTTTTTT
Source organism: Maratus speculifer (assembly GCA_964019185.1). Lineage (NCBI taxonomy): Eukaryota > Metazoa > Arthropoda > Arachnida > Araneae > Salticidae > Maratus > Maratus speculifer. The sequence goes on from OZ025289.1 coordinate 72,746,262, forward strand.
AAAATTGTAAATTTTGCTTTATTTAGTAATTGCTGAAAATCTGAGATTAGATGAGATTGATTTTTTTGTATTATGATACTGGATAAAATTAAGGTTTTGAGCTCCCTAAATGGCACATATATGTGTCGCTCATCGCAAAAGGATTAATTAGGTTAATCACCATATAAAAACAAATCATGCTAGAACTAAATTAACTAGAATGTGTAAATTCTAGACAATTGAGATCTGCTGGGGAAAAAAAAAAAATGTTTTTAGAAACAATTTATGATTAATTATTCTGCTTTTTTCATATTGTTAGTCAAATTGCATTATTTATAGGTGCAAAGGTGCTAACATTAATTTTGTCAGAGAATAATAAGGAGTAATAAGATTTTGTATTGTGTAAGATATATGCATAATGTTTTAAGTACATTACTGAACTCTTGTTTACCTCATTAATAATATTTATCTGTTATCTTCTCTGTAAATGGTTTGCAGTAATTAAAAAAAAAAAATAAAAATAATAATTGCGTATAATACATTCCACTTAATAATATCTGTTAACATTTTGAAACTTTTTGGTAATGACAAAATACTAATTCTTTTATTCAGCTTCCAGTAAGTTCTGGCTACACTTATAATGCAGTTTATGGAAAAAAGCTTGCATTTCATAACAGATATCTAATTTATTGTAAAAATAAATTTTGTTACATGCATAGCATATAATATATCTCTCATTTGCTTTTACAGATTCGCCTATTGTGAAACATACTTATAACAGAGTCGCCTTTGATCCCCGTGAGACTGCCGTCCTCAAATGCATCATGCAGGCCTATCCGGAGCCAGTATTCGAGTGGTTCCACTATGGCAGAGTTCTGGACAATTTCGGAAACTATGGAACCAATGTGACGGATGTTGCAGATGACACTTACGTGGGTGTGCTGTCTATCAAGGACTTGGCTGATGAGGATTATGGAGAATACACCTGTCGTGCTTGGAATCAAGTTGGAGGAGATAAAAAGACTATCATTAAGCTTGTCAGGAAAGGTAAGAACTAAAATTTCATTTTCACCCCCTTTTTATTTTATCATTTAAAGCTGGATTTGGAAAATTGAATGGTTGGCTTGTGAGTAGTTTTTAAATGATTACATTTTATTCAATTCTTTTTTATTACTGCTGTCAAAAAAATGGTGCCATTTTGTTTATCAGAATGCTTAAAACAATACACATAAAGTGAATACAATTGCATTTGATGTAAAACCTTAAAAAAAGAAATTATATATATATATTATGTTTAATAAAAGGAGTTAAATTTCACTAACTTTTATCTTTTATATTGGCTTTTATCATACAAGATTTTATGATACAGTGATGATCATTAGACTTTTAAAATCCAGGTTTCCTGGGACCCAGATGCTTTAAGAAAAAAGTATTATTTTATTTTTTTACTTTAAAAAAGTGGGTTTTCATTTTTAAAAAATGTCAGATTCTACATATTTAATACAGAGTATGTCAATTTTTATGATATTTCAATTTGGAAATCATGCATCTTTAAAACCCATTACATTTTTTTTCTTAAATTTGGCACTATAAGACATCACAATTATTATTACATAAGATTTTTTAAAAGTGATATTATCATCAGTTATTTTAAATAGCAATTCTACTAGGTTTATTACTCTTAGCTACTAATAGCATTATTACTTTTTTATCTGCTAAAATAAGTTAATTATATATTGTGTTACATTTATGAAATATAATGAAAAACTATATCAGCAGTGTTCTCGCTGACATTTGACCAACGTTAGAAATTTGGCTAGTTAAAAATAAAAAACATTCGCCAAATGAAAAAAGTATTAGCAAAATAGATTCGCCATGTAGCAAGGGAAAAAAAAAAAAAAAAAAAAAAAAAAAATAATAATCTCTTAATGTACTTTTTTTTCAATATGTTATAATGTAACCAAAATTTTTATAACTGTGACAATGATTGTTATTCATCTAATTTCAAATTTCCGCTACAAATGTAATAAAAATATGTATATATTAAAAATATGTATACACGTATAAAGTATATGTATGAAAAATGAAAAAGAAAAAGCAAAAATTGAGCACTAGCAATTTGGCGAATCTAATCGCTTGTTTACTCGCCAAATGAAGAATTTAGTCACAATTTGGCACAATGGTGAGCGACAGCGAGAACACTGTATATCAGTATGAAGTTTTAACAATATATGCATTCTTTCAGGTGTTCCTGAGGCTCCCACCAATGTGGAATTAGTGGATGCTAGTTCTGACAAAGTGACCTTGCGATGGACGGAAGGCTTCAACGGTGGATTTGCAAGCACAGAATATCTCATAACTTACTGGCCCTCTGCTGGCAGTGCCAGAGGAAGAAATGAATCTTGTCGCTCACAGAATGTCTGCGAAATCATTGGTATGCATATTTATACACATGTATTTTTGAAAGTTATAGAAGTGATCTTTTTTCCATTATATGGTAAAAGATCTTTCTGAAGTACTGTCAAAAATTTTTTTGGACCTAATTTCTGGAGAGTAAGGAGAAAAACTTATTATCATGTGACCAAAATTGCTTTTAACTCAACTGGTAACTTATTTATCAAAAATGGAAAATATAATTTTATTCTAAATCCTTTAGGTTTAAAAATGAGTAAGAAAATATGTCAAAGTTCCAAACTTGTGGAGGAGAGATTTTCAGAAGCAGCTGAAGTTCTCTTTTAAAATGTTGTAATCTAATCTAATTAAGTTAATTTAACACCAAATCCTGTTCTTTACTATATTTATCCAGATGTGTGTAGAAATTCAGCATTTAGAATTAGCGCACTAAAAGCCTTTCTTGCAAAAAGCAAACTTTATCATGTACATAAGATGAGACAACTAGATTTAAAAAAAATAAAAACTTATATGTAAGGATAAGGTTTTATTTATCATATTTTCCCCTTTCCTCCAAGCTGTATTGCTATGGTTGCAGAAATTAAAATTTTTTTTTTCCCTTCTTGGGGGTGAAGATATTAGAAACTAAAGCATAAAAAAAAGAGGGTTACCGGTATTTTTTATCAATATTAGGACAATGTAGGGGATCCGGATGACAGGATATCTAGTGTTTTTACATGTTCATAAAGTGTAAAATTTGGTGCACAAATGTCATTGTCTATTGATAAAGTCAAATGTTGTGGGAATATAACTACTAAACATAAAATCAGGTTGTTTTATAAACATAAATGTATGGCATATATAGAACAATCATTTACAAAGTGTCTGTTATTATTTTCAGGCTTGCAATCAGAGACTGAATACAAATTCAAAGTATTGGCTGTCAACCCAAGAGGCTACAGTCCTTATTCAGAAGAAGTTACTATAAAAACAAAACGTAAGTATTTTATTTTATTTACTACTTTATTTTATATTATTGTCTATTTAAAGTTATGCATTTAAAAAATATATATTTACTGGAATCCTATACTAATTCATTTCTTTCTTTTTTTCCCTTTCACAGCTAATTTACGAGGTAAGCATCATCTATATTTTTTAAATCTTTTGTAAATAATAAAATATCCAATTTCTTACTATCTAGACATAAGCCTTGTTTTTTCTAAAACTTTTTTTTTTTTAACCTTCCAGATTTACCCCGTGCTTTGGATGCTCATTTCGATAAAGAATCAAGCCAGGTTACTTTCACAGTTGAACGTCCCCCTATTCCTCTTTTAGCCAAAGTAAGTTATTAAATAACCTAAATGTTTTGGTTTGGATTTTAAAATACCAGTTGAGCAAAAAAGTAAACTTTGTGGGTTATTTGTTCTCCATGTGCTCCACACAAAGTGACTACATTTTTGGGTACTACTTGGTTATCCTGTCCACTAATAATCTACCGCCAAACGACAAGATTAAAAGCTAATAATGGATGATCATACTATCACATTCACTTGACATTAAGCACAATATATGGGTTTATTACATCATCAACAGATTTTTATTTCTACGTTTATTAATGTTCTTCTAATTTATTTGTTTTTTGGTTATTTAAATGAAAAATTATGTCAATATGTATAATTTGGCGAAATTGATCGACAGGGTAACCAAGTACTATCCATTTTTGTAATATCTCCAAGTTATTTTGTGCTGCTAAATTATTTTATTTTGTTTATGTACACTTAAATGACTTTTAAATATAATATAAGCCACAATTATTATGTAATAGATTCCATTCACTCTTATATAAAAGTTTCAGATATTGTAATTCAAATTCCAAATAGTTATTTTAATTTTTCCTTTATCTTGAAAAATAATCTTATCATTTTAATTAAATGTTAGTGAATATTATTTCTGTCAAATCTCTCATAAAATATCATACATGTCATCGATCTCCTTGGCAGGGAGGGGGGGGGGGGACAATAATAATAAAGAAAGAATCGAGATTTTAAAAATTATTTTTAATCTTTTTAGGTTTTTAATTTTTTGCCACCATTTTTACTGAATCGAATTTTTTGCCATATCTGCAGCATATTAAAAATTACAGTTCAAATTTAAGGATTTATGCATCCCAATTGCCACTTGTCATTTGTTGAGAAATAATTAAAGGAAAACAAGGTGATTGTGGTTATGTTTGGAAAGAGGAGGAGGGGGGTTAGAAATTCTTTAGAATCTAAAGTAGAGTAATAACTTTTTTAAATGGTTATTTAACTGCATATAGCAATCTATTTCTGATTTATAAGAAAAAAAAGGAAATAGAGATTTCTAGTATTTGAAAATTTCCAACAATTTCATTGCATTGTTTTATTTTAAACAATGGTTTCATTTTGTTTAGCAAGAAGTTACAAAGTAAATTTTTGTAGTTTTTTTTAATTATAACACTATGAAATAACTTACTCAAGTATTTGATTCTTTGTCTTTACTGCAAAATAAAACATGCTATTTCCTAATGAAAAAGTAAAGAAAAAAAAATCTAAATTATAAATTTATTTTTTTATTTCTACTTTTTATATAAACCATTAATAAAGTTCAGAGAGAGAAAAAAATATGTTAATGTTTTTTCTTTTTTTCCTTTTCTCTTTTTCAACTTAAGGGTGTTCTTAAATCAAAGAGGGCAACTTTGTGACACATGCTTTAATTTATTTTTGTTTGGAAATGCATGAAAATAGCTGGTGTTATTATTCAGAAACTGCCTAATTTCACTCAATGTTCAGTTTTTTAAAAAACACAATAGATTTTTCATAACAAGCCTTCAAAGTTGACACTTTTGAGCACATTTCTTGACGAAAGCAGAAAAACCGGTCACAGAGCAGGAGAAAAAGGGGTGATCTCCTGATCGAAATAGCTTAGAACTGGATAGGTAATTTATTTATCATAAAATGGAAAAATAGGTTCGATTCGAAAAAACTTCCATAGTCAGGCAATTTCATCTTTTTGTTAAAACATGAATTTGTAAATGTGTCAAAACATTTTTCGCTTGTTGAGTGGAGCAGTTAAGAACACCCTTAAGGAATAAAAATAGAATGCATGATTTTAAATAACATTTTGCATTTGTTTTAAAAGTGTGCTAGCTGAAATAAAACATTTTCAAATCAGATAGATACTTTTACTGATACAGTAAAACCTCCAAATAACGGACACCTCGGGAGCGCGGAAACTGTCCGCTATTCGGAGGTGTCCGCTATTGGGAAAAATCTCGGAAATTCAAAAATTGCTAATAAATGCTTAAAGTGTCATTAATTTACTTTTATATGTCCTAAAATTCTAATATATGACTAATCCGAAATTAAAATTATTTTTTTAAGCACTAAAATTAAAATAAAATGGTACATTGCTTTATACATTGCTTATTACATTCATACAAAAAAATGTATTTTAAAAGTTTCTTTTAGCATTTAAAGATTACATTTTTTTTTTTCAATGTGAAGTTTTAATTATGTCAATAGTTTTAATTTTCCTGAATCATCTTTTTTTTTTAAGTGACATTGTTGACTGTATTTTGCCACTTCTTAAAAAATAAAACCTCAAATCTTCCGGAGGGGAATGAGGGGGGGGGAAGCATTGTGATGCTCCGGGAGGTAATGTCCCTCGGACCATCCCCTGAATTTAATACTGGATGTGAGGGGGGAGGCCCGAGTGGGACCCGGCCCACTCTCTACATTTATCTGTGATCACAAAATTTCGATGCATTGCCCTGACAAATTTAGAGGTTTTTTACTTTTTTTTCTTCGTTAAAAAACAATTTCTCATACTTTATCGCAAAAGTTACTGTCCGCTATTCGGAATGTCCATTATTCAGAGGCTAAACCCACAAAAATTTAGATTTTGGGAGTGGGGATCGGTAAACTGTCCGTTAAATAGAGGTGTCCGTTATGGAGGTTTTACTGTATTAAGTGTTTTTTTTTTTTTTTTTTTGATAAATTTATATGTATGGAAGTTATCTTTTGCAGCTTAAGGGTGTATTCCGATCAAAACCGCTGATTTTCAGATTTATTTTTAAATTCATTTTTGCTCTCAAACGCACCAAACTTTCAAAATATCTTATTTAGAAACTGCATCATGTGCCGTGTTTGTTGATTTTTTTATAAATGTAGAAAACATTGCTAAAAATGTTCTCAAAATTGGGAATTTGAGGAGAAATTTCCTAAGCTGGAGACGTGGGAATGAAAAAATGATCGAGCTGAGAAAATAATTGTTTATAAATCAAATTCTAATTAATTCAGCGAAAAATGATATCACACGGCACCTTATCCAAAAATCATCTCAGCAAGTTTCATGTTTCTATTTTCAAAAATTAGTCTGAAATTGTATTGGAAAATTTTGAGCTGTTGAAGGTGGAAAATCATTTTTCTGAATACACCCTTAATCAATATTTATTTTGCTGTGTTCTAGAGCAACCATTATCTTTTGACAGTCATTATATGTATTTTTGAATAACAAATTAAATTCCAATAAACATTTAAAAAACTTATATAACTATAGCCATTTTTTCAATGCATATCTTTTAGCAAAAAACTGTATTTTAATTGTTTTTCTTCACACCATCTAGATCCAAGCGAGGTATGCCGATTCTGAAGAATGGAAATTTCAGAAATATGTTGAGGTGGTTTCTGAAGAACAGACTGTTCATTTAGAGCCTGGTTCACAGAGTTTCAGTGATGTACGGGTCACTTTATGTTTACAGAGTAATGGATCTTGGTGTGGAGATGCTAAGATAGCCAGTCCTTTTGATGGTGAGTGAAATATCTCTTGTAGTACATATGAAATGATGATGCTATTAAGTATTCTACTTTCAAGTGTCTGTAAATACAGTAGACTCCCTCAAATTCACAACCCTAAAATCTGCACATAGTTTACAGATGTAAACAATGAAACATTCAGTTCAGATCAGTGTTCTCACTGACATTTGACCAATGTTAGTAATTTGGCTAATTAAAAATAAAAAACATTCGCTAAATGTGAAAAGTATTAGCAAAATAAATTCGCTGTGTAGCACAAAAAAAAAAAACTTTAATTTTTTAATGTATTTTTTTTTCAATATGTTCTAAAATAACCCAAGTTTTTATAACTATGAAAACGATTGTTATTAATCTAATTTTTTCAACTATCCAAGTCAAATACAAAAAATATGTATATATTAAATACATATGCATATGTATGAAAAATGAAAAAGAAAAATGAAAAATTGAGCACTAGCAATTTGGCGAATCTAATCGCTTGTTTACTTGCTAAATGAAGAAATTAGTCGCAATTTGGCACATTGGCGAGCGACAGCAAGAACACTGGTTCAGATATAGCAATACAATTTGACTTATTTAGTTTTACATCAGTTCCATATATATTTTGATTTGTAATTTTTGTTAATATTACTGAATTTGTGTTTTTTTCATGCAGTAAGAATAAATTTATTTTTGAAAAAATTAAAGATATTGCTGATATCACTGATATTGACAATCTTCCTACCAAATATGTTTATGTATTAATCAAGCTTTTTTGGTTATTAAGTCTCGCTCAACCTGAAATAAAACTACTGTATTTCATGAGTTTGATGTGAATTAGTAAGGTACCTTTATAAGGCAAGTTTCATTGCATAATTTAGGAAAAATGCATTTCATCTTTATAACGAATATTTAATCATACATTATTGATTATTAACTTGACCTTTGCTTTTAATATTTTAAAAATATCTAAATTTTTGTTATTTTAGTTACTTATTTTAATATTTTATTATATTGTAAGCATTCAGTATAGTTTCGATTACATTATTAATTATATTCAAATAGCTGTTTAAAAAATGTAAACAAAACCAGAAAGACCAGAAATCTGTAAAATTCTAAAATCCATACAGCGTCTGGCCCCAAGCTGTGTAGATTTGTAGGAGTCTATTGTATACATTTTTAAAGAAATATGTTAAGTTGTACAAAAAGTAAATTGTGTTTGCAAATGAAAATACATCAATGTCATGTCATTGATCTAAATAATAATATTAAGTAATGTGCCTGCATTAAATAATTTTCATTTAAATTATCATTATTCTTAATAGTAGTTTATTCTATTTATTTAAAAGAGAAAACCATTGTTGAATAATGCGACATATGTTACTTAATTTACACACATTATCACCCAATCTTCTATTAATGATGAATAAAGTTATTATTTTTTAAAAAGCATATTACTTATATTTTTGTTTATTTTTAATTGCTATCTGATAGGATATACTAGTTGACAAGTAAGTGTTCCTTTAAAATTTATTAATATTACTTAATTTAAAGGGGAAACAATTCTTACTGTTATTGATGCTGTTTAATGTTTTAAAGTTAATTTGATGTTTTCTTAGGGACATAGCTTATTTACTTTCCTTTATTTCCATCCCCCTCCTTGTATCTTGCATAAAATTTAATTCACAACTGAATTATTATGTTTAAAAAAAATTCCTATTTTTAATCTCACCCCTATTTTTATGCATTGCATATTCCATTTATTAATCAGGGCTTGGTGCATTTTTATTCCTCTCTTGAGGCATTATTAAAAGAAGAAAAAGGAAAAAAAGAAATATTTTTTTGAAAATTCTGAGAAATAAAACTTTTTAATATAAGATCAAATCTAGTTATTCAAATTTAAAGGAAACGTTTTTTTAAAGTTAACTTTAACTGTCCCTCACCTCCCCACCCCACCTTGCAAGTTTTCCTTTCTCATGTACTCGTTTTGAAACTTAAACTGATTCAAAACTACAACAAAAAAAGTATTAATGAAAAGTTTGTGTTTATAAAATGGAATTATGTGAAGGGGGCTTGTTTTATTAACAGGAAATTTTCAGAAGAATCCCTTTTATTAATAGGCATTTTGTGACCTGTTTCATTAAATTAACTTTTGTGAAGAAACTTTCATTAAGGGTGTATTTCGATTCAAACTGCTTATTTTCCGATTTATTTTTGAATTCACTTTTGTTTTCAAATACACCAAACCTTCAAAATCTCTTATTTGGAAAGTACATAAGGTGCCATGATTGTCAATTCTTTGGTAAATGCAGAAAATATTGCAAAAAAAGCAATCATAAACGGCATTTCGAACCGATTTTTCTCAAGCGGGAGATTTGGGAACGAAAAAATGGGTCATACTGGGAAGATAATTGTTTATAACTCAAATTCTAATGAATGGAGCGTAAGAAGACATCACACGGCACCTCATACGTCCCTTCAAGAATCAACTCAGCAAGATTCATGTTTCTACTTTTAAAAATGTGCCTGAAATTGTATCGGAAAATTTCGAGCTGTTGAAGGTGGAAAAGCATTTTTTCAAATACACCCTTAAATGGAATTTTGTGAAGGTAGTACTGACTTTAATCTGAGCTCAATCCCTGTTAAGACATCAATTTAACATAGAATAATATACCTTTTCTTTAAAATTTAAGCAGATAGTGTTTCCTTTGTCTGAGAGTTTATTATTAAAAAGGGTTGTTGCCATTTTTTAATATTTAACTTCTGTGCAAATTAAACTGTATGCAGGATTGTATACATTGATGAGTAGGATAATTTTTTCTGTTTTAGTATTAAAATATTTTAATGTATTGTTTGTTTTCTTTAGATTCTGCCCCGAGAGCAGTTGAATCGGCTGGATCTGTGAGCATGGAAAACATGGTTCTCATCATCAGTGTTTCTGGTGGATTATCCATCTTAACTCTTGCTGTGCTCATATGTCTGTACTGGTGCAAACGAAACAACAAAGGTCAGTATTCTTTCAAACTGTATATTGTACAAAATATATATCAATGATCTTAATAAATCATCTGTAAGAAATTAAAGAAAAATTCTATAAAATTGTAAATATCATATTCTTTTTTCTTTTCATTAGGAAACAAGAAGAAGCAGGAAATCAAAACAATGAAGTATGTATATATTTTTTTATTTTTCATTATTATTTCTATTTATATATTACTCTTTATGCCCCAATAGTACTTAAAAAGAAAAATTGTTATAAAATGCATTCAGCATATCAATGGGTTTTAATACAATTTAGGTTGAGTTACATATATTTTACATTAGTACGTTCCAAAAGCATTATTTTTTGTAGAAAGTAAATATATTTTAAAATGGACAAACTTTTTTCAATTATAATTGTTTAAGCTTTCTTCGTGTTGAACAATATGGGATAGAATGGAAAATTTTGGTTTTACAAAATTTCTATATGTATGTTAGATGTCCGTATTCAAGCATTTAATAATAAAAGGGTTGCCACATGGGTTTTTTTTTATTGACATTAGTTCATTTTTGTTTTATGCCATCATAAGATGAATGATCACCTCCTACTTAACTATACTGAATGTACCAATAATGTCTTCTTTACAGAATGTTCTTAAAACAAATCAATAATTTCGTAATTGAAATAATATTAATTGTTATTTCCCAATTGCTTTATATTATGTTATTTTACTGACATTGTTTAATTAATTTTACAGTTACATTTTTGTGATAAAAAAAATGCATCAAGAGGAAAATTTTTGAAGCAAATTGAAAAGATAAATTGTTAAAATAATTCGAAATTATAAAAGCTGGCCATCTTTCTTTCTTTCTTTTTCTTTGAATCATTATGCACAAAGGCAAAGCATACAGTGTACAATAAGCCTGAAAAATATACAACTTACAGAGAACATAATTTGGTAACTTGACAGTATAAAATCAAAATGCTAAAAACAATTTTTTAACAAATTGGATTTTGATAATGATTTGAATAATGATAATGATTTGATTTGGATAAAATTGTAATTATTGTGAAATAACTGTATTCAATTTTATTTATTAATTTCAAACTAATGTTTACATAAATCTCCTAACACATTTTCAAAAATTCTTCATTAATTCATAAAATGGGGCATAAACGGTTAAATATTTTGTTGCTATTCTTAAAATAAAGTTTTATGTATATACAGGGTGATTCAGCTCGTCGGTGACAAACTTTAAGGATCGATAGAGCACACCTAGACGAACATTTTTGAATAGGGAATGTAGGGTCCCTGACGCGATGGTAAGGCGCTAGGCGCTTTCGAAAATTTGGGTGCCGAAATTCGAAACGTCATAAAAACTAGGGAAATGGTTAGATTTTCTTGCTTGTTGCGTCAAAATGATTCTGTTTGTTTAGACTTTCTTCAGTACCAATTTGATAAGCGTATCTCTTAAAACATGGATAGGGGGCGCTGCAGACTTTGGAGAGCTAGACAACAACTTTAAGCCCGTTATTTTGATAATTTAACACATGCTCGCCAAAGTTTATACTCTAACTTAAAGTTTGAACCCAAAAGTAGAGCCCTGCAAAAAGCGTAAGAGCCGGAATAAAATGTCAAAGTACAGGGTGGTCGAAACTCGAAGGCTCCTAAGAGATAAACAAACAGATTTCTTGACTTATGGCATGCATTTTCATGATTCTGTTTGCTGGGGCTCTCTGAAACTCAGTTGAACGGTACAAAAAGAAACATCGATAGGGGGCGCTTTGGGCAAAAAACATAATTCGTTGACATTTCGGACGCTAACTGGAAACGGGGCGCTACGATCAGTTAGTAATAATGAAAACACATTTTCTACCTCTGCTCAACACTTCTGAATAAATTTAGACCAAAAACATCAATGATACTGGAAATTTATTTACAAAAAATAACACTACAGAAGATGCTCGAAATTTCGACCTTGGGCCATGATGCAGGCTTCGCACCTCCGTCGCATTGAGGAGTGTGTGTTTCCAACAATGCCAGGAGTATCTCTGATCTGCCCTGCAGCTGCCACAATGCGCGCCACAAGTTCTTCAGCACTGCTGACAGGTGTATGGTATACCTCGGCCTTCAGGTAACCCCAAAGGAAGAAATCCAAGCAGGTGAGGTCTGGTGATCGGGCAGGCCAGTGAACTGGACCCCCACGCCTGATCCACCGCTGGCCATACCTTGCGTTTAGATGGAGACGCACGTCGTTCGTGTAATGGGCCGGAGCTCCATCGTGCTGGAACCACATCTGGCGACGCGAACCTTCGGGTACGTGCGCCTCCTCCAGAAGCTGCGGCAGCACTTGATCCAGGAAAATCAGGTAATTTCCACCTGTCAGCCGTTCAGGTAACAAATAAAGGCCAATGAGGCAATCCCCCAGAATGCCGGCCCACACATTTACTGAGAAACGCTCCTGGGCTGCTCGGCTTCTGGTTTCATGTGGATTTTCATCACACCACACATGACTGTTGTGGGCGTTCCACATTCCCTCCCGGCTGAAGGTGGACTCGTCCGTAAACAAAATGCTGTTTACAAAACGGGGATCCCTGGATCTCATCGCCAAGTACCATCTTGAGAATTCCACTCGAGGGCCAAAATCCTGCTCTCTGAGCAACTGCACCCGCTGGATGTGGTAGGGGTGCAGATTCCGGGAACGTAAGATGCGCCACGCAGTTGCTTGCGAAATGCCAACATGTCTGGCGATATCTCTCGTGCTAAGACCTGGGTTGTCCTCAACCAGGTTAAGCACAGCCTCTTCGTTGTCGGGGGTGCTCACTGATCGCTCCCGTTCAGGCCTGCCTCCGTCGAAAGATCCCGTTGTGGACAACCTCTGGTGTACTCGAGCGAAGAAGGCATGGCAGGGGATTTGCCTGTTGGGGTAACGCTCGGCGTACAACTGCTGAGCGGCTCGTCCATTACAACCAGCAGCGCCATACGCCAAATGCATGTCAGCCAATTCAGAGTTTGTGTACCGTTCCATCCTACTACCGATCTGCAGACAAGTAACCCGAAGCTTAAGTAGGTACCGCACGTTCAAAAGACGTGTCTGCGCATACAACTACGTCATCTCGCGTTGTCGTCTACGCATTACGTATCTTTTGCATATCGATATGGTACGATATCTTTTGCATAAATCAGCAAAAAGCACCTTATGTAAATTTTATTGCGCGCATTGTGCATGATTGAAACCAGCTATGTTTGTTAAAAAAAACAAACAAACTGCAGTTTTAATAGCTTCTTATGATAAGTAAATTACTCTCTTGTTTTGTTTCTAACTGATCGTAGCGCCCCGTTTCCAGTTAGCGTCCGAAATGTCAACGAATTATGTTTTTTGCCCAAAGCGCCCCCTATCGATGTTTCTTTTTGTACCGTTCAACTGAGTTTCAGAGAGCCCCAGCAAACAGAATCATGAAAATGCATGCCATAAGTCAAGAAATCTGTTTGTTTATCTCTTAGGAGCCTTCGAGTTTCGACCACCCTGTACTTTGACATTTTATTCCGGCTCTTACGCTTTTTGCAGGGCTCTACTTTTGGGTTCAAACTTTAAGTTAGAGTATAAACTTTGGCGAGCATGTGTTAAATTATCAAAATAACGGGCTTAAAGTTGTTGTCTAGCTCTCCAAAGTCTGCAGCGCCCCCTATCCATGTTTTAAGAGATACGCTTATCAAATTGGTACTGAAGAAAGTCTAAACAAACAGAATCATTTTGACGCAACAAGCAAGAAAATCTAACCATTTCCCTAGTTTTTATGACGTTTCGAATTTCGGCACCCAAATTTTCGAAAGCGCCTAGCGCCTTACCATCGCGTCAGGGACCCTACATTCCCTATTCAAAAATGTTCGTCTAGGTGTGCTCTATCGATCCTTAAAGTTTGTCACCGACGAGCTGAATCACCCTGTATATGTGTGTTTATTTTGCATAAAAGCTTGTTTTTAATTCTCCATTGTACTCTTTCAGTGCTGGCCCTCCTCCTGTTACTTTACCCTACTATTCTGAAGAAAATCTGGCCAAACATGGTGACGTTTTAGATCACAACTCCAAGCCCAACCTGTATATGACTGGAATGTCTGATGGACAGAATGATCACATGTGTTCAGGAGCTCCTGATCATGGTAAGCTGATTAAATTTTTCTTAAGTATTTATGGTTGCAAATAAGTTTTTTTAAAAATAGTTCTGAATAATTTTCCACTGTTTAATCATTCAGGCAATACAGTAGATTCCAGTTTGGGACACATTCGTTCTAGTACTATTTTTTCCTCATAAAACCAGCTGACCCGATTATTAGATGTAAATTTATAAATACAGTAGAATATCTGTATAACACAAACCTAAAAATGCAGCATTGCACATTATATAAAATTTTGTATTATATGGATCACATTTCACATATCTTTAAATTTATCTCATAAATATAGCAAGATGGATTATAAATTTTTATATTATATAGATCATTCCACATTTTGTAAAACACACTTTTTAAAAATGGTCCAAATATACCTGGATCCAAATCATTGTTTATATATCTCATTTTCAAAAACATTTACTGTAATAGTATTTTATTTTTCCTTAAAAATTTCTAAATTAAGGAGATAAACTTGAATTTATCCATTAAATTTAGTTTTTTAGGCAGTGGCATTTTTTTTTACAATCTGGGAATTCAAATGCTTTCCCACAGTGAAATTCATTGTTTACTCCTGAGAAGTTGTATGTTATATAGATCTTTTTCTTTATTAATTGTTCTATTCTTGACATTTTGACCTAATTATGCAGCATCCCACAAAAATTGGAATTTACTGTATAAGCAATAAAGTCATCCTGTTCATTAAAATTTCTTTGCCATTCTGAAATTTTGTTATGTGTTATTTCTTTATTTGCCTTTTTTTTTTCTTTTGTACTTTTAAGAAGTGACAATAATCACATTTTAATTACATTACAGAAAATACGATATTTGGGATTAAATTAATATTTAAATTATTTAAAGATTATTTAAATTAAATTTTGATTAGCTAAGCATATTTTTCTTGCTGCAGAAATTCTAGTAAATAGTTAAACAATTTGCATTTAATAAACTGCTTAATTTAAGGTTTTGTTAGAATTTTTGCTGCTTACAAAAATATACTTTACTATTAAAGTTTAATTTATTTAGTTGAAATGCTAACTACAAAGATATTTTATTTTCTGTATTATAATTTGTAGGATTTTTAAAGTATAATCCTAAACACCTCTGAAAATGAAAATCTTAAAAAAGGTCTTTTCTATGTGAAGACATTTTATATGATGTATAGTGCTTCTGAATTCGCTCGTTTTATATGAAACAGCTGTTCATGCCTACAAATTAATACAATGGTTGTCAATAAATTATTGTAAATTATCAACAATTATGCTAATAGCAATAATTCTGCTTGGCATAAATTATATGTTCCATAAAGCTGTGAAATTTTTTCTTTTATTCAGTGCTTAAAAAATTCAGATGTTCCAACCTAGTTTCCAAAGCATCACTAATGACTAATATATGCAATATGTCTTTGTGTAAATATTACTAAAATCAAACTTGATTTTATTTCATTTATTTATTTATTTATACAGTAAAACCTCCAAAGTTGACCACCTCTTTATGTTGACCACCTCTCTATGTTGACCGAAATTTATTAGTTTGAATGGTCGCAATGCATTTTCAATGGAGATTTACCTCTCTATGTTGACCACCTCCATAAGTTGTATGTTGACCACTTTTTAGTGTGTTCTACACTCTGTAACTTGACCACTTATGATATCTTAAATTTGCTTTTTCCTCGGTTTCTTCTCCATCCGGTTTTCAGGAATTTCTTTATCAGTCATTCGGCTTATCTGAGCAACATTCGACCACCTTGTCAGTCCCTTACCACACCCTCTTGTGGTGCTCCATTCATTGTTCATTTCCAGTACGATACACTTTTCGTGGACAACTGCTGGTACCACCCGGAAGTGAATAATCTCACAAATATGAATCTAAAATTTTTGCCCCCAAACACAACTTCGAAAACACAACCTTTAGATCAAGGCATTATTCAGCCCTTCAAAGTGCTCTACAGAGCTCAACTTCTGGAATGGGTGATTGGGAAAGTTCAAACCTGTGGTCCTTTTGCATTGGCATCATCAACAACTGCATCAGTAAATCCTTTGAATACTGTTCATTGGACTAATTCTACTTGGAATAAAGTTATGCAAATCACAATTTAGAACCGTTTTAAATAAGCTGTATTTGTTGCAGCTACAACATCGATGCAAGAGGATGAGCTTTCTCTATTTCCCTTGTCAGTTTTTGATGGAGTAGATTTTGAAGATTATGTTACTATGGATGATGAGTTAGCAACATCTGCTGTACCAGACCAGGAGACAATCTTTAATGAAATACTCTCTAAAACTAAATACAGCGAGGACTCTAAGGTACAAGGAACTGACCGCGAAGAAGATAATGATCCAAGTGACGACGAAATTGAAAAGTACCCAACTCTGAAGGAAGAGGATGTAAAGGTCATGATGGAGCAACTTAAAAATTTCACTAAAAAAAAAAAAAAAAAAAAAAAAAAAGGCCCAAGCATGCATAATGGAATCGTAAACTGTGAAAGGGCTTTTTGTAGTTACTTAAAGAACTAAAAGAGGACTGAAACAAAAATTGAATTAATTTTTCAAAAATTATAAAAATGTGCTGCACCTTCAGTAAAAATAAAAATGAGTAAGTGCTAATTTTTTTCTAAATTTTTCCTTAAAAATACTAAAAAAGCTTATTAAATTTTTTCTAATATTTTACTAATGATTTTCTAAAAATTCTCTAAGTTGACCACCTCCATACATTGACCACTTAGTTACAGTCCCTTGGGTGGTCAACTTATGGAGGTTCTACTGTATCAGCTTCTGAAAAACATAATAAACTAAGAGTCAACTGCAAGAAAGGAAGGAATTTGAATTTAACAAGCATTCAAACTGAACATTTAAAATAATCATCTAAATAAAAAGAAAAAAAATAGTTTTTGTAATTTATTAAATTTCAAGTTCTGGCTTCATATTAAAAAAAAAAAAAAAAAAAAAATGCTTTAACTTTCGAAATTGGTTAGAACTGATTCTGAAATTGAAACCACCGTAATATAAAAGATCTGAAACCAAAATAAAAAAAGTAAAAACTAGCTCGGTTGTAGATGGTCCTCAGCAATCTTATGGAAAAAAAAAAAGTAGAAATATTAAAATTTTAGTAAGATATTTGAAAGGAACACCCCCATAGACTTAACATTATCATCAGTCAATAGTGTGGGCTCTTAAGATAAAATATTTGGTCCAAAAAATATTTGGATAGAATTTTTTCTCATTTGATAACAATGTCCACAATGTATAATTTTATTTAGTTTTATCAATGTGATAGTTCTACCATAGTTATTGCAAGCTTATTTTCTAATCAAAACGATTTTCTTTTTGTTTTAGGTTTAATGTATCCTGGGGATCGTGATTTAGGTTCTTGCATGGGACCTGATGGCCACCTGAACATGCTCATCAAGAATGGAGATATGCCTCCTGATGGCTCCTACTACCCTTTCGAAGGGGAAATGGTCAACGATTATTACACTGGAAATGACTTTAAGCCTGTCAATGATGATATGATGAATATGAAGAACAACCAACACTTACGTAAGTGTTTTTTGCAAATTTCCTTAAAAGCTGTTTTAACATTAAAAATATTGATCACTTTTATTACATTGAGGAATTTTTTTGTGAGTTTAAGAAAAAAAAAGTTCTATTTCTTAGCTAATAATTCTTTTCACAACTTTACTCTAAAAATTTCTTGGGTTGGATTTATTTATTTATTTTTTATTTTATTTTATTGGGTGGAAGGTATAGGAGGCAAGTAGAAATAAATGTAATTTGATGTAAGTTTATTTACATCTTGCTCATTTTTTTAAAAATATTTTAGAATAATTTCGTTTACTTATTTTGTCTCTTATGATAAGTGCATCTATGTAGTAAAAAAAATCTACAGTTTCTTTAATATTCACAAGTTAAAATTACAGAGCCTCAATAATTTTTAAGTTATTATGAAATTCTTGATATAATATTAATTAATTCTTAATTTCTATAATTCTGAACAATCTATAGTCCACCAAGTTTTTAATATAACATATAACTGAAATAATCTACAGAATTCTTCATAATCAAATGTGTTATGCAATACAAACTTTAAGCTTACTATTTTAATTAAAATGTTGCAATAATAATATTAATAATAATATAATAATAATATAAATGTTAGAAGTTAAAAAATATATACATTTTACTTAGAATATAGTACTTTAGACCTACAATTCCCACTGCCATCATCAGAGTATATTATGTTTAATTGTTGTTCCACTCATATATTTCTGATTCATACATATATTCAATAAATTAAAATATCATTTCTCATTGCTTTTGTGTATCACAAATTTATCTGGCTGCAAAAATTACAAAATGTAACTTTCAAACATTAATAAAACTCTTCGGGGGGAAAAAATATGTTTGATATTTTATTCATAGTATTGTTATAATTAAAAATATAAAATAGATTTTATGTTAAAATATGCAAAAAGTTAGATTTAGTAGAACTTCAATGCTCAAATAATTTCAGGGTGTATTCGAAAAAACGCTTTTCCACCTTCAACAGCTCAAAATTTTCTGATACAATTTCAGATGCATTTTTAAAAGTAGAAACATGAAACTTGCTGAGGGGATTTTTGAAGAGACGTATAAGGTGCCATGTGATGTCATTTTATGCTCAATTCATTAGAATTTGATTTATAAACAATTATCTTCTCAGTATGACCCTTTTTTTCATTCCCACATTTCCCGCTTTGGAAAAATCGGTTCAAAATGCCGTTTTTGATTGCTTTTTTTGCAATATTTTCTGCATTTATCAAAGAATAGACAATCACGGCATCTTGTGTACTTTCTAAATAAGACAATTTGCCAGTTTGATGCATTTGAGAGCAAAAATGAATTTAAAAATAAATCGGAAAATCAGCAATTTGAATCAAAATACACCCTTAAAACATTTATTTTTAGGTAATTGTAACTTCAATATTAAGATTTTATTCTATTTTCATTTGTTTCATACACAATATTTTCAAATTATTAATTACTATTGATTTCTTTTTAGATTCTCCATACTATGATGTCAGTGGCCTGCCAGATCCATACAGCATGCGGGATGATGAAAAAGTACACCACAACTCCATGTGCTTCGATGAATCTCTCGAGAGTGGCTATTCTACACCAAACTCCCGATCAAGGAGGGTGATTAGAGAAATTATTGTGTGAGATGCCAACAAAACTTTTTGTGTTCAAGTTGCATGCTGCAGTTGCTTGACAGGGGAAACGCATTTAGACCCTGAATGCAGCAATCTTATTGTGTGATAAAGACTATTCAAATTAGACTGACAATAATGCTTGAGCTGGTCCCAATGTATATATTTATGAATGCTATGCTCAAGATGTGAAGAAGAGGGGTTATTTTTAAAAATTGGCCTTTGTTTTTATTGTTGCATTGTATGAAGCAATGCACAGAGTTAGAAAAAAAAATTGTGCATAGAGCCCTTCAGTATTCTGTATATAAGAAGAAAATATTTCCAACTGGACCACTTGTTCTGTATAAATTAATTGGCCCGTGATCTTGATAGTTCTTCAGAAGCATTGAATTAGCTGTTTTCGAGGGGCAGTTAGTAACTTAGCTATTGCTCAATTTTTCTTAATCTAAGAAGTCCTTCATTTAAAACTTTTTGAAATATGTTAGGGTGGCTAGATGGCCTGGAAAACCTAGGAAAAGGATAGAGTTTAGCAGCACTGGAAAAAAGTTGGGGGAATTTTGATTAAAACCCTGAAAAGTCAAGGAATTTCAGTTGAAACCTGGAAATTTCAATGCAATCTTGCAATTGACTTCTTATCGCTAATCTCACGAGATAATGACCAGCTGAGAAAGTCAAGGAATATCAAACATTTCAAGTGCTTGCTATTCTCAATACAAACAGTACAATAGTTATATGACTCCAAATGCTTATACACTTAATATGCTGTGTAAGATTCTAAGTTAATTTTTAAAACAATGTACATATGTATTACTTGTTTGTATGTGTTTGGTTCTTTTTTTATTTTTATTTTGCTAAATATTTGTTAAAAAAATAGGTAGTAGCATAATTTATATCAAACCAGTTATGAGTCAAGAAACAAGTAGCTTTTAACTTTAAAGCTTTGATATTTCTAGGCTTGGTTTTGTTTGAGGTATTTAGTCATAAGGCCTTTGAGCAGTAGGTCAATATTTATGAGGAAAAGGAATCTGTGTATATATTCTGTAGGCTTATTGTTCCAGAAGTTTGAAGTCTGATGTTATCTTTCCTATCAGTTTTATTAATACTGAAAAATAAAGTTATTTTCACTTCTTCACTTAATATAGACCCACTGAAGATTTTTTTTTTCCATTTAGAACCTTGCTGATTTTAAATACAAACATCCTCCACAATGCATAGACGATTTTTCTGTGATAAGGGGGTTCAAATTTTCATTTCTTGTTAAACATAAGCATGAAGAAGAGCAAAATTGTAACGGTCCTATTACACAGTATAATTAGAAGCTACAAAAATTGTCATAGCACAATGAAACAGATTATTCTCTCTACTCTGTGGCACTAGAATTGCCATAAAAGTCTGGACATGTTTCTTCATAGTTAATTATTGCTCTAAATAGGCGATTGAAGGAATTGGATGTCAGTCAAAAAGCAAAAGATTTTTGAATTCATATTTATTCTGAAATGCATACAATAGCAGATTCTCTTATTCAGAAATTATATATTGCTTGTTGATTGCATGCTTGTTGATGTTTTGGTAAAAGCAGAATATAGTAAAAAAAAAAAAGCTATCAAAGTTGGTGCTTTGAACCAAATTTCCCGAAGTGAGAGATGCACCTCTTCAAAAATCATGTCGGCAAATTTCATAGTTTCACTTTTAAAAATGAGTTTGACAATGTACCCAAAAAATTTGAGTTGAGTGTGGGAAAATATTTTTTTAAGTACTGCCTTTTTTCTCAATGGCTCTGCTCAACAAGCGCAAAATATTTTGACACATTTATAAATTCATTTTTTAATGAAAGATATAAAATTTAAAGGCCTGAATATGGAAGAGATTTGGAATGAAACTGTGTTTTTCCTTTTTTTATGAATAAATTGCCCATTGAGTTATATGTGATTTTATCATGTAACAAACATTTTTTTTATCCTTACTTGAGTGGTTATTCTTCTTTCGCACAGAAATTCTGCTCAAAACATCCACTTTGTAATATTTTCTGAAAGATCTATTACATGTGCAAAAGAAAACAAAAACAGTTCAATTAGATAGTTTTTTCAACAAAACCTGCTAGTTTTATGCATTTCAGAACAAAAATAAATTGAAACTTATGTCATATAATTACCTTTTTGGATTTGAGAACAGCCTTAACAGTCTGTCGCCTAGCAATGGAAGCAACTTTGGCATTTTGTGTAATAGGACTATAATTAATAATTAAGTCAGTTGTGTTTCTGATTACAGATAAATATAGAGTATGTCACTAGAAAGCTCTCCCGTTAGGTTTATTTTATTTATTAGACGATGTTCAATTTTTCATGTACAGAAATTCGTTCACATACTATTACAAAATTAAGACTGTTGGAGTCTTCATATAATTTGTCATGTATGGCAAAAATGTACATATGATAGCTTTTATAAAGTTTGAATACTTCCTTGCTCATATTCATAAAATGTTCCCTTCTGAAATTTTTGCATTCCATGTCAGCTTTCTGTGAAGCAATATGTATGTGTGAAGTTACGTTGCTATGATATGTGTTATTGAGATAGCTTGAGTGCCTTTGTATATTTATTTTTTACTATGTGTAGAAGGAATTTTAAATTTTTAGTGGTTTTATGATAACAAATTATCGTTCTGTTGCTTGGTTTTCTGTAAATAGGTCTCATTTTTGTTTTATAATTCTGTTTTTGTTTTTTGATGCATGCCATGATCCTTTTATCTGCTAGTAACTATACACATCCATGCTCTTTTCAGTTATGCATCTAGGATATTCTTTAAAAAAAAAAAAGAAAAAGAAAAAAAAAATAGAAAAAGACAAAAATTATTGAAAAAGTAAAAAATAAATTTTTAATAATTATATTTTATAGCAAAAAAGATTTTTCATTATGTATATGGGTCATTTTCAAAAAACTTGTACATTCTATGTCCCCCAACATTAAAAATTTTTAATAACTAAAATAAAGTTTTAAAAATAAAATTTAAGCATTTACATTACTTGTCTGACTGTTTAGAGTAAATGTGGGCTAAATATTATCAGAAATTAAAAATAATATTAGTGTAGTTATTGTTTCAATGTGTCAGCTATAGCTAAAATGCTATGTCCCCTCTTCCCTTTTTACTTTTTCAACTGCTAGAAAATTATAAATCAATTGTCAAAAGTGTTAATTTTTTCAGTTGTGACAATTGGTGTATGTCTTATCTGTAGCATAGACCATATAATATATTTTTAAAAACTTGTTCTTTTATAAAAATGGAACAATTTATTGTTGTCCCCAGATTTTTTCCCCTCTGTTACTTCCACTCTGTTACCATATTTATTGTAATAAATTATTACTACTAAGTATTCAACACAAGGTTCTGCAGTTCTTTGAACAGTCTATTTTTAGATGAGGCCACCATTTTTTAAATTATTAAGTTATTTTCAAGGTGGTATTGAACTAAAGCATTTACAAGATAAGGATGTTTTATTCAGTTTCCCCTCTGTTACCAGCTTATTTATGTGAAATTTATTTTTTTAATACTTTTATAAAATTTTAACCATAAGATCAAATGGTGCTTCTTAAATAAATAGGCTTGGTTTTTCTTGTTTTTAATTCACTTTGTGCTGATAAAATTATTTGCAGTTTTTTTCCCCTCTGTTACCATTCCCTTCTGTTACCATGCTTATGGTAACAGAGTGGAACAAAGTGTAACAGAGTAAGAAACTACTAAAAAAAAACAAGTTTATTTAAACATTGTTCTTGAAGGCTGCACATTATCGTTTCATGTTCTTAGAACAGAATTAAAAATATGCATTTTTCTTTTTAAATATAAAATAGTAGTTTTTGTGGTGAGCTAGTTGCCATAAACATTAGGCTTTAATTTTCGCAAACGAAATGCTTCTTTAATTGTAGTCATTTATATTTATGAATCAATACTACTTATTTATGAAAAAATAATGCAGCGTGAAATACCATTATTTTCGAATATTAATTTTTGCAAAAGCCTTTAATTCTTGCTTGGTCTGTTTCAAATTTTAGGATATCTTATAACACATGCTAAAAATGTATTAAAGAAGAAAAGATAATTATTTAAGTAGAAAAGAATTTATAAAAAAGATACACCGCGTCAAATACTACTATTTTCAAATAGTAATTTTTGTAAAAATCGTTATTTCTTGGGTTAAAGCGTCATCCAGTTGGTACGCGAATTTGTTAAAATTTGAAAATCTAAGGTGAGCTGTTATAAATTGAAACACAGATTATAACATATGATAAAAATTTATAAAAACAATGCCATGTGAAATACCAGTATTTTCTAATAGTAGTTTTTTTGCAAATATCTTAAATTCTGCCATGATCTGTTGGAAACATTGAAACTTCATGATAGCTTATAACACATAATAAAAAGTTACATAAAAAATTGCCTGGTCTAATCCCACTATTTTTTAATAGTATTTTTTGCAAAAATCTTAAATTCTTGCTTTAAAGCATCACTACCTCGACTAATATATGATGAGATTTTTTTTTTTTAAACTAAGCAGTGCGTTTGTCATAGCACATGATATAAATTTACAAAAGAGAAAGCCCCGCCAAATACCACTATTTTCCAATAGTAATTTTTGTAAAAATCTTAAATTCTTGCTGGATATGTTTGAAACATTAAGATCGTATACAATACATGATATAAACTTATAAAAAAATATGCCACATCAAATATCACTCCACTATCAATCAGCGTTCCCTTCGGTTACTTTTTTTCCACTCTGTTACCGTCAATTTAAGTTGGTTTATTTCACTAAAAAATTTATCAATCATCATTTTGAATTATTAATTGTGTAACTTTAACTAATATTT
Organism: Maratus speculifer; assembly: GCA_964019185.1. Taxonomy (NCBI): domain Eukaryota; kingdom Metazoa; phylum Arthropoda; class Arachnida; order Araneae; family Salticidae; genus Maratus; species Maratus speculifer. Next base: position 72,770,645 of record OZ025289.1, read on the forward strand.
TATTTTATGTAATACTTTTTTATAATTTAACTGAAAAAATGTGAATGCACATTTAATTAAAACTTATGATTTTTCCAAAAAAGTAACAGAGGGGAAATTCTTTGTATTTTACAAAAATAAAAATAATCATAATAAAACAACAGTTAGAATTTTCTGAAAGTAGCAATCATGTAATTAAAGGAAATGTGATATTTACTGTTTTAGGTGTTTTATTTTTTTAAATAAAAATTTTTGACTGTTGGTAACAGAGGGGAACATTTTACTGTTGCAAGTTCATACTTTATTTTTTATTTGACGTTCCAAATCAAAAAGTAAACTGCTGTCTTCAGTTTTATATACAAGAAATGTTTTAGTATCATCTAATATTTTTATAAGTTGCATTAAAAAAAAAAAATTTTTTTGGTGAAAATTTTCCCAAATGTACAAGTTTTTTGAAAATGACCCATATACTTTTTTATTTATTATATTAACATTTCTTTATTGATTATTGCAATTTTTAGTATTTTAGTCAAGAATAATAATAATAAAAAATACATTACCCATACTAGTCAATATTTACAAAATGCTCATTAAAATGCATTAAAAAAATGCATATTTTTTTTTTTTTTTGGAGTATTGGTGCATTTAATCATATTTCCCATTACATTTCATAATAGTTTAATCTCTTTAAATTACTTGAAATATTTTTTTGTAATAGTTCTAATATTAAAAAATAAAACTGTAGCTCATGCAGTTTCAAATAAAGCAAATAAAACAAAATAAAAAATGATTTTCAGAGCTGATCTGTAGATTTATGAATTAGAAATTTAATCAGCATTTATTATTCTTCTCTTAATGTGTAAACTCAAAAAGTAAAAATGCAGACAAATGAGTTCATAGTTGCATTTTCATTACATCAAAAAAACTTCTACTTCTACTGAACAGTGTCATAGCCATTTGTTGTCAAGATGTAAATAAACATGCTGATAAACTTTTTAAAAACAAGACTTTACATGTTTGTAGTTGAGAAGTGAGTGTATCTAATGTTTTTCTACTTTTTTAATAAAACAATATTTTAAGAAATAGTTGTTCTTTCTTTAAATATGAGTATGTCTTCTTTTATTTTCTATTGCCACTTTATTCTGATAAAATTACATTTCATTTTCATTTTAGCAGGGATAAAAATAAAAATATCCTCAAATTTTACATTTATATGAAATCAAAAAGAGTTGGCTGGTGTTTTTTTTTTTTTTTTCAACTAATAACATCATTTTTAAACAATATTATTTTCCATTTATTTAGGTAAAAGCAGAAGATCTTTTAGAAAATACTGTCAAATTGTCGATTTTGAATTGAATTTTTACTCGCAATAGTGTCGGAAAAGAGAAAAATCTGTCATCATATGAGAAAAACCACATATAATTCAATAAGTAGTGTATTTTTCTGCACATAATCTGTAGATTATTTCTTAACGCTTTAGCTGATTCACCCGGCTTTTTCTATTTCTAGAAATCATGTTAAAATGGCTATAGATTAAAATATATTAAACAGAAATCTATTTTGAACCATATATAGAAAGAAGTGATATTAAAGATAATATAGTATCAAAGTATAATTTAAAAATATGTATGTATCCTGGGATTTACAAGAATTTTTATAATAATAATAATAATATAATAAAAACAGAAAAACCATCAGATGGTGATAGGGTTAAAAAACCTCAAAAATTGTAAATGCAGATTTTTTCTGAAATTCTTAAGCAGAAGCTCACATGATATATCCAATTTCTAACAATACTCATAAAATAAAAATGTAATCAGCTATCATACAATTGTCTGATGACAAGCATTCAGAGTTGCTCAGGATTAGTTCACTTATGAGATGTATGTGCTAGTGAGTGACTTCCAATTTTTATGTTATATTTTTTTGGCAACATGCTTCTATTTAGAACTAAGTGTTTCTCAACTCATCACTTTCAAAAATTACAATCTCAACCAATAGAGTAAAGAGAAAGGATAGAGATGGAGTATGATGGCTGAGGTTGATGCCAGAAATGTAACTCTAAAATCTGCTATGCTTGGCCTAAATACAACTGCATACTTTCACAAAAAAAAAAAAAAAAAAAAAAAAAGCTCTAGTAATAGTTTTTAAAACATAATGCAATGAAATGTTATTTTAGAATGGGTAAATATAAGTAGATCATTTTTATTTAGATAAAAATAAGCACAGGTGTTGTCGAAGAATTTGGTCGCTATTTTACAGGCTTATTTTGCTTGTGATAAATGAGGGTATTTAAATTTCAGCGATAGTGCACATCATCTTGCAAACCATTTTTACAGCATACTGCATCTCCATCTATCTTTTTCCTCCATGATTTCAGTCATTTCAGCTTTTTTCCTGATTTATTTTAATTCATTTCTGCTCTCAAACACATCAAATTGACAAATTCTCCTATTTAGAAACTACACAACGTATCTTACTAGTTGATTTTTTGATAAATGCAGAAAGTATAGCAAAAAATGCTGTCAAAGTTGGCTGTTTGAACTGAATTTTCTGAAGCCTGAGATCTGGGAACAGAAAAAGGGTAATACTGAGAAAATAATTCCTTATAGATCAAATTCTAATGAATTGAGCGAAAAATGAAATCACATGGCATCTTATACATCTTTTAAAAAATCATCTCAGCAAATTTCATTTTTCTACTTTTAAAAATGAGTCTGAAAATGTATCGGAAAATTTCGAGCTGTTAAGTGTGAAAAAATATTTTTCTAAATGCATCCTTAAGGGTGTTCTTAAATCAAAAAGGGCAACTTTGTGACATATGCATTAATTTATTTTTGTTCGGAAATGCATGAAAATAGCAGGTCTTGTTGTTCAGAAACTGTCTAATTGCACTCATTCTTCTGTTTTTTGAAAAACACAATAGATTTTTCATAACAAGCCTTCAAAGTTGACACTTTTGAGCATCTTTCCCGACGAAAGCAGAAAAGCAGGGGAAAAACGGGTGATCGATTGGTCGAAATAGCTTATAACTCGATAGGTAATTTAATTATCATAAAAAGGAAAAATAAGTTCAATTCGAAATCGCTTCTATAGTCAGGCATTCCAATTTTATATATTTCCGTTAAAAAATGAATTTGTAAATGTGTCAAAATGTTTTTCGCTTGTTGAGCAGATCAGTTAAGAACACCCTTAAGTTTCAATAAAATTTCAATTAAGCTAAATTGCTATAATTATTGAAACTTAATTTAAATTCAATTAAGTTTCAATAATTAAAAAAGCATTTGCATTTTTTTAAATTTGTAATCGTTTTATACTTATTTTTATTTTATTTGCAAATATTTCATTATAATTATCCTTTATATAGAGCTGCTAAATAAGTAGGCAGATGGTTTATTAGTAACTTAGCTAAGCCGCCCGGCGTTCTCCGGGTCCGTAATAATTTTCTTAAATAAACCTGAAATTTGTACTGCAAAATCTTATTAATAGACCCAATCTCGAACCGAATTCCCACTGCCTACGGTATCGTTTAGTAGAAGCGCTGCACAAACACACACACACAAAAAGGGTGGAGGTCTGGAATCTTTCATATTCCACCACTAGGTGGCGAACTCTTTTCTTAACAAAACTGTTTCTGGACTTAAGAAAGATAATTTGATGAAATTATTATTCAAAAATAAAGATAGGTATACTTTTAAAATTTTATATTAAATAAGTATTATTTATCCCAGGGCTCTGAAAAATCTGCATGAAACGGTACGGTTTTATATATTTGATCACGCCCTCCCTAAAATATTTATAGCCCCCACCCCTACCCATAATTTTACGTCCCTTAATCTATAAAATCTATACTAGTAAATCTGCAGATCAGGAGCCGCCACGTCAGCTCTTCAAATAATTTTTTTTTAGCACAGTTTGCATAATATTTAACTTTATGCAAACAGCAATTGAAAGTTTTCCGATAACATTAATAATAACAATAAAAATGTCGGTAATTGTCCGTCAAACCTATTGAGGTGTTTTTTATTATACCGAAAATTTAAAAATATTGAGATCTTGGTGCAAGAGCTACTGCCTCATAAAAAATGCGGGAATAATAAATTTATAACGATTATATATTTAAATTCAGTAATGTATAAATAATATTGATACCTCTTAAATATGGCATAATCACCATGACAACCTAGAACCAATGCCTATCATGAGATAAGAATGAATTATTTACGAATGATAAGATTTGACAGATTGGAGTAAACCTTTATTAAGTAGTGACTGGATTTACATAAAATTTGAAATGATTCCACAAAATTTTGAAACGATTTTATACATATAACTTCAAATCTTTCTGCTCAGTAGTTTTGCGCTATTATATGCGGACAGACGCACGAACGAATGGATGGATCATACGATGACTATAGGTGCTATGTAGTTGTATTATTATATTTCCCCATGAACCATAATGTAATAGAATTCTTTTGGGTGTTTCTGTAAATAAACTATAAGATTTAAATACTTTATTTTCAGTACCGAACATAACATAGTAAATCGCAATAACACGTATCTATTTTAGATCAACCCAACCAGTGGTGGCTCGTCAGGGAGTGTTGCATCAGATTTTTCTAACCACTGAAATTTAACAGAATTTTTATTTGATGAATTTTGTTGATTAAAAATAGCTGAAATAACTATACAATTTTAGTGGTGTGAAAAAACTGATGCAGCACCCCCTGACGAGCCACTACTGAATCGAACTATATTAATATTAGTTCGAGTTCGGAAAAACAGATAGACGACCAGATGTATAGACAAACATAATTCAGAAAGACTTTTTAACTATCTTGCAATGTTTTAAAAACGCATGACAGATTTAGATTTCATTTTCAGCAAATTATACCTATAAATGGAATCATATTTGAAAATGAAAATTTCTCTTATACAACCCTGTCTTTTACCTACCATTTTTATTTTACGCTACTATTTGCGTTTATTTAACTATTAGTTGTAATTTAATTAAAATTTACACACGCTTAAATTTACTGAAATCCCTCTTCCAGAGATTATCATCGATAGAAGGCCACCAAACTTGTGCATTGTTTTATTTATATTGTACAAAGATATCTTTAATTCTTTGTAGTCCAGCATAAAAATGCATAATTAAAAAAAAAAAAAAAAAAAAAAAACTTTTAAGCTATTTCCGTTCATTCTCAGTATCCCTTAAAAATTCTTTTGTGTAGCTCTGTATATGATTTATAACATTTAGACCTATAAAGTAATATGTAAAAATTTAGTTAAAAGCTCATATCAAAACTAAAAATGAACTACCTGCACTCTTCGCTTATATACACTACTTCGGATTAGAGATGTAAATTTTCCGGAAAAATATAAGTGGCGGAAAAAAACTGTTTTTTTACCTGTTTTTTTCGGAAAAAAACGGAAAAATTGATTTTTCATGACTGTTTCTCCCAAATAAATTATATTTTCTTAGATAATATGAAATAATAAACATTTTTTCCCATTTATATGTATTAAATGAAAATTATTTTCACTTTATATTACAAAATAAAAAGAAAGTAGCAAAGCCCTTTTAAAAGTTTAGTTTTTTTTTTTTTTTTTTTTTTCCCACAGCCTAAGAATTTTTATTAAATGCTATTGTTTGTTATATCATATCTCTGTTGAAATGATTTTTCAATTACATGTTTAACAGTTTAACTACCAATTGACCTAATGTAAAAACCTGAACCAATATGTCTGCAGTTTTGAATGAAATAAATTATGCATTCCATTTACATAAGTATAGTTTTTAAGTAAATGATACTAGTTTAAAGAAATTATTGCAGTTTTGTCATTATTATGAATATCAGTATTCAAAAATTCCATTGTTTGTTTAAAAAATGTATATTTTTACATTATTACATTTTTTTTCTTACAATCTTAATTTTATTTCCTTTATAAAATATGTTTAGTTTTGGTATAGCTTTCCAATCTCAACTCAAAAAAGTTTTGATTTAGTTTTATAATCTAAATTCAAACAAAACTAAGTTTTACTTTGGCTTACTCAGGTCTGCAACTAAAAAATAGCGTAGGATTTATTGACTGTTAGATTTTTACTCACTGAAGCCAGAAATATATATATATATATTTTAAAGTTTAATTAAATGTAATTTTTTTCTTTTTACCCTGAAATCTGGTATTCTATTCTTGAGTAAGAAACCATATTTAATGTTTCCACATGGTAATTTTATATTTCTAAGAGTGGAACTCAAAAGTTATGAAAACAGAACACTACAAATAGAAAATTGTCACTATTTGAGGAATTAACAAAAGCAGTTACATACAGAGATAAACTTCTAATGTGCTTTAGAAAACTACAAAAATTCAAAGCTTAATCAAGAGGGAAAGTATAATTTGGAACATAGCTACTTTTAATAAAATATGGTTTTTTTTTTTTTTTTTTTTTCATCACAGTTGTACTTTTCTAATGCAAACTGCTTATGTTTTTGCAACATTACTGTACATTATGGAGGTAAAATGGAGGTCAATTTTAGATTCAACACCTTGAAAAATGCAGCATAGTAGTGCCACCTATAGGGCAATTTACACCAAAAACTAAACAACATTAATATATATCAGAAACTGTCTGAAGCTAAAATTTGATTAAAAAAAAAAATTGTCCTTGAGGTAAAGCTATTGCGATAATCATGAATAATACAGCATAGCAGCGTCATCTGTTGAGCAATTTACACCAAAAAGTAATGAGCACGAAGTTATGTTAAAGATTAACTTAATCTGAAATTTTATAAAAATACATACATTAGTTTGAGATAGAGCTATTGTGGAAATTATGAATAATGCAGCATAGCAGCGCCATCGGTTTGGCGATATACACTAATAACTAAACATCTCGAGTTTATATCAAGGTGTAGCTGAATCTAAAGTTTTGTGAAATTATGTGCATCAGTTCTTGAGATAGAGTGCCCATAAAATTTGTCACATACAGACTCAGAGTGACAGATATTTTCCAAAAACCATCAAAACGTGTTCAGGACCTTCTAAAACGTTTAAATACATCAAAAACTGAAAGTCAAAATTTTCACGAATTCAATACTTACTTCTTGAAAAGATAGATTAAACTAATAAATGCATACTTCAAAATTTTATGTTGAATTTTTAATTTTATCATTTCCATTAATCGGCATATTATTGCAAAAAAAAAAAAAAAAAAAAAAAAAAAAAAAAAAAAAGAGAAGTTGCATTTAATTACATATTTAGATTTTTTTCATGTAATCAAGTTTTTGTGAAATTGTGAACTTTTTGTATATACTTGTACAAAATATATTCAGAATTTTTGAATAAGAAATTATTACTATATTTAGGTTCCTATTTAGACATTTTTAATAAGGTTATTTACATATGCAACTTAATAAGATTCAGTTGCTGTATGGCATGAGATTTTTTTTTCTTCAATCATTGCACTTGCGAAAGATTCAATTTGTTGATTAAACTTTTTCTGAAATGTCTACTTTCAAGAGAAATTTTGCAAAGGGTCTTGTGTTTCAAACAAGAAAAAAATGTGAAGGATCCTTTCAAGTATTCTCAAACAGATTTCTGCTCAGAGATCAGATTATCCACATTTAAATTTTCATGTGAGACACTCAACATAAAAATAAATAAAATAAAAAGTATGAGAATGTAACTATTACAAAATTTTCACTATATTATTTCATAAATGAAATTTCAATTTTTCCAGTTCGGAAAAATTGAAAAATAAGACTTCGGAAAAAAACCAGTTTTTTTTCCCAATTTTTCCGGTTTTTTTTCCGAGCATTCCCATCTCTACTTCGGATACAGTATCGCATCTGAAATATCTTGTGTGTCCCTGTAAATATCTTGTGTTTTCTGTTATATAGGGAATAACTTGTAGCAGCCTTCATCAACATATATCAGTTTAATAAAATATTAAATTATTCAATATAATGTTTCTTCTTATACCATTATGTAATTGAATGCTTTTGTGTGGCCTTCTAAATTAAATGCAAATATTCTTTGCACCACATATTATACCGAATATATATTTTAATGTAGTTAATAGATGCATATTAATTTCATTTTGTACGAAAAGTGTAACAACATTAAAATATACTTGAAGATATTTTCCCCACTGGCGTAATGTAATGGAAAACTTTGGACTGACCTTGTAATTAAACTATATATCCGATGTTCATACTATTTGAAATGACTCGACAAAATTATGCAACAAAAAATGTGTTTGAAATTTCGAACCATTTGGTTTGGTATTTTCTCATTGTCATATGCGGATAGAGAGACGAATAAATCAGACAACGACTAAATGCTGCATATTTATATAATTACGAATGCACTTAGATTTGTTGAAGGTTTCAGATATTTTATGCGTTAAATTGATCCTGTTTTTACGCAACTATATTCTAAATTTTTTATGAATTGCACATTATGAAATTTTTTTAGATAAGAAAGTACATTTTAATCTATTGACAATTGTAAAAGAAAAAAAAAGCGCAAGGAATATTTTCTTCGAATTGAATTTATTGATACATGATCATTATACACAGAAATCTTTTCAAATAAGTCTCTTCAAAGCTGTTTCAAATAAGGCTTTTAGAAACAATTGTTAATAAACCTTTTGAAAACCTTTTCAAGTAAGGCTTTTTCGAATAAATCTTTTCGAAACCTTTTCGAGTACATCTTTTCTCAACCTTAACCTTCTGATAAAATTTTCACGTTAGGTCTTTCCAAAATCTTTTCGGATAAACCTTTTACCAATACCTTTTCGAATAACTCTTTTCCAATACCTTTTCGCGACATTTTCGTAAAAGGCTTTTTGAACCCTTTTCGGAATACTTTCGCAACATTTTCGAAGGAGGCTTTTCGAAACCTTTTCGTATAAATCATTTCACAAACTTTTCATCGAAATCCCACCCCCGTAGACCTATTACATTTACACTCGTAATTTTCTATTGATTGTACGAATGGTTACAATACATCTTAGTTTTCACTTAGTTTTCCAAAATCTTTTCGGATAAAATCGTATTGCAAAAATGAAAGATGGTCAGAAGGGGTTTGTATATGCGTCTTTGTATTAAATTTTTCTGAAAGATATACAAGTAACACCACGTTATTGAACGAAAAGCAGCCCCATGTTGCAATGAATCCGACACCTAACTGATGTTTTAATAAAATCTCCTTTTGTTCTTAAATCATCCCAATATAATTTCCATTTTTTTCATCGGAGAAAATTACCTGCAGCCCTTTGTCGTACAAGGTCATCGCTTGTGTTTCAAATTGTAGATTGGGCTTTGTATTTAGTCAGTAATTGGCAGGCCCGTAGCTAAGGGGGCGCTATGGGCGGCCCAGCCCCACCTAAAATAGTTTGAGCCCTCCCCCCTGGAAAAGATTCCAAGGTCAGAAATACTAAATTGTATCTAAAATAAGTAATTATATCCTCCCTCATCCTATTTGTACATATGAAGCTAACATGATGTTTAATTTTGCACCAGTTATACACTCAAAATTTTCATCATCCTACACTTTTCTTAGTATAAAAAGAAGTTATTACAACAGTTTAATGAGAAACATAATATCTACAATGTGAATATGCTCTATTTTATCTTTCTGCGTCAGAGAGAGAGAGAGAGAGAGAGAGAGAGAAAAATTATGAGCTCCCCCCCCTTACAATCTCTTGAGCCCCCCCCCCCCCCCTATTAATCACTTTTAGCTACGGCCCTGGTAATTGGGAAGGGGTTACACAATTTTGTCGTGTATTAGATATTTCCACATCGATTAATTGATTTTCGGAATGTTTTCTTGCACATTTTGTGCCCAATCTTTTGTAGAATTTCTTTACTCAAACATTTTCCAATTGATGCTATACTTAAAACTCTGCTTCCATGTTTAAAGATATTAAACATGCTATTTGCTATTTTAATGTATTTGCTATTGTTATGTTTCATTTATTTTTATTTTATTTGGTGATGAAATACATATTTTATTAGTTGTAACTATTATCTGTTTATTGGGTACTTTAAATATACTCAAAATGATGTTTAGTTAACTGAATCCCAGAACTCTCAGAATTACCAATAATCTTAAGAAGAAGTCTCATTCTTGTAAACAAATTTAATTTCCATTTGCGTTGTGTTATCTATGATGCTCCAATGACCATTTCTGGAAATAAGTAAATATTAGACATTTTAGTGCATGAATAAGTAGGTTCAATTATTTTAATTTTGATATGAATTAACAAGAATAATAAACCAGAATTCCATAATTAAGGAAACTAATACTTAGATTATCAAAATATAACATTTATTTACAAAATTAACATATTAATTAAGATAACAATTAAAAATTATTTACTTAGATATAATAGCCAAAATTACTCATCTTACAAGTGGATACGCTTTATAGAAACTCGTGCAGAGTAAGTGAATTGTCTAAGTTTAAACTATACACTGCAAATTATTCTAGGGGTTCCCAAACATAATAAACACTTACCCCTGTTGAGCAAGGATTTTCAATAAAAATATTTACTTGTTAGTTTAGGTCTCTAAAATAAGTTCCAATTTAAGATAACAATGCGGCCCCTTCATCTCTCCAGAATAGCATAGATTCTCCTCCGGAATCCGTCGCTCCCGACGTCAAGCACCAGGGTTGGATCACCGCCTACGGTCCATTTTTGCCAACCGGACGTCCCGAACCTTTCGGCTAGGCTATATACCAGGCTATATACCACTTCCATCCATATGGCGACCCAAGGGACAACAACTTTTGTAACAAAAGGGCGCTTGACTTTTATTAAAATAATGAAACTCCAGTCAGAGACTCAAGACAAATGCAAATCATCGCTTCACCAACACAGGAGCTTTCTTCGCTCAGAGGACCGAGATAAAAAAAGCTAGAGCGTTAGCCGAGACCTGACAAGTGAGTGAGTATTTTTTTTTATATCAAATCCACTCTCACGATTTTCTCTAATTATTAACCGACGGGAGGTTCCCTTAAACACCCCGAACTTTTATTGGCCAAAATGTTCAACGTCTTTCTTTGACGCAGTGAATTTAAAAGCAACGCTGACCCCTTTTAAACTCCGAAATCCGGGAGTGTTAAACCAGGCATTCGATGGTAAAATAATCGGAAAACTCCTGTATTCAGTGAAACCAAATACTCTTATCCCGCGCAAACCCTACTCCTAAGCCGCAAAACACACATCCTGCCCGAGAAAAACAACAAGCGTTATCTTGACTGTCCCTTTAATGAGAAAAAAGAGAGAACTCCCAGATGTCCCTATCTTCCTAAAAACACAGAATGCTCTGAGTTTTAACTTAATATTTTTATTAATATTTTATCCCTATAATTTCTAAAATTTCCTTACCTATGTGAACATACTATAACACTATTTTAATCTGCTCCCATGACTGGATGACAAGGCTTTTGGCTTGCTTCAAGCTGTTTTTTTCTATATTCGTATTTTAACATTAAAAAAATGTTGATGACGGCATTTGATTTTCCTATCCTTTTTTTAAACAGACTTACAACTCATTCCTATACATTACAAAAGATTTAACAGCACCTTTTTAATATTCAGTCCGTTTACTTGCTTCTGACATCGTTACAAAAATTAACAAGCCACAAAGCCCAGTGTTTACAGTTACACAAGTGATGACTTAGGACGACAAATGGCTGCAGGTTATTTTCTCTGATGGAAAGAAATGAAACTTAAATGGTCCTGATGGCTGGCAATATTATTGGGATGATTTAAGAAAAAAAAATTATTAAAACATCAATTAAGTGGCGGATCTATTGCAACATGGGGCTGCTTTTCGTTCAACGACGTGGTGTCACTTGTATATTCTTTTACGAAAATTTAAATCACAGACACGTATACAAACTCCTTCTGACCATCTCTCATTTGTTGCAACACTTCTCATAGGGGAGAGAAAAAAAAAAAAAAACGTATGTACAGGGAGATAATGCGCCTATCCATTCAAGTCGTGAGAAAAAACTTTAGTTCTATAAGAAAAATATTGAAGTATTACAACGGCTGCTCAGAAATCCTGATTTAAATCCTATCGATAACTTATGGGGAGATATAGCACGACGAGTTTATAAAAATGGAAAGCCATTTTTCTCCAGCATCAGAACTCAGATCTACAATTGAAGATGAATAGAACAAAAACAATCCTGAACTGTGACAAAAATAAGAATAATGGAATATTTGTAATTATTAAATACATAAGTGGGTGTATAATACATTAAATATTTATTTCGTCGGTTACTATATTGAATTTATTTTACTGTTCTTAAAGTTTTTACACAGGCAAAAATAATGTTTTTTTTGTATAATTACTTTATTTTTATAATACTAGGGGGGCTCCTCCCCCCTGCTCGCTACGCTCGCCAACCCCCCGCGTAATCGCTTCGCGATTCAAAGTTGTAGGCTACCCTTGCTTGCTGCTCTCGCCAATACCCCATGGTATGAATAAGCAGTTGCAGACCTTTCAAATGATGTGTCACACGACTGGTGTTGTAAAAAAAATTTAAAATGTGCTCCCCCTGGGGGGGCAGAAAGGGGGTGACACACAAGACATCCATAATATGAATAAGCAGTTGCAGACCTCTCAAATGATGTGTCACACAACTGGTGCTGTAAATAAATTAAAAATGTGCCCCCCCCTGGGGGAGCAGAGTGTGGGGGGTGACACAGAAGACATTCATAATATGAATAAGCAGTTGCAGACCTTTCAAATCATGTGCCACACGACTGGTGTTGTAAAGAAATTAAAAATGTGCCCCCCTGGGGGGCAGAGTGGGGGTGACACACAAGACATTCATAATATGAATAAGCAGTTGCAGACCTCTCAAATGATGTGTCACACGACTGGTGTTGTAAAGAAATTGAAAATTTGGCGAAATATTACAGTTATCGCCAAGTTGGCGTCACTTTTGACGACTAATTTTGGTCGCCAAATTTGGCGATATATCGCCAAGTTGGCGATTGTTGGCGAGGGTAACCTTTCCCTCTTTATGGTAACCCATACGGCGATGCATAGATTGATCTATTCGATTGGTCCTGATTGGTCGATTAATCCTGATTGGTCTATTCGACTCATGGAAGTAGTGGTCCGCCCGGATTCGTTATTTCCGGAAATCTTACACATCAGCATCATTCTAGGAGTCATTCCTTTTAAGGCTAGTTTTTTTTTTTTACTATAGAAGGAAAATAATCATAGTTTAATTTTGTTGATTTGCTTATTAGTTTTTCAACTTGGTGATACTTATTATAAGGGAAAAAATTCCATTTGTTTTGAAATTTATGAAAAAATTAATATTTTTTTGCTGTCATTATAGTTTTTACACGCACGCTAGTTTACAGACACTGTTGATAGACAACAGTAGGTAAATGCAGCTTTGGGAGATGTATAATATTTTCGTAGCCTATAGAGAATCACAATGACAAATTGAATAAAGCTCCTTTTTTTGGCATTTCTTTTGAAAATTTAACTAGTTTACTGTTACAGAACTCAGAAAGATAGTTAGCAAAACAATAAAAATATCTTATTTCTTTCACTTTTCATTTAAAAAAAAGTGGTCCAAAAATCTAGAATTTACCAACTCTAAGTTCAAATTTTCCAAATTCATATATATTGGAGGGGAAGGCTCCCCCATAAACCCCTCTCCCATTTCGACGCCTTTACTATCATAAAACAATTTGTCTGCCTATTGTATCTAAATGAAAACTTTTCTTCTAGACGTCAAAAAACTCCGTGAGCTGCGAAATGTTTTACTTACATATTTTACACAATTTCATTTACAGATATGATAGACCTTACTTAATCCTAAAATTAGCTGTCACTTGTCGTGACAGTATAGTGTATTCGACTTTAAAAATCGGATAGTCCCTCGAGTCGAGGAGTAATCACAATGTAATCACAATGTGATTACAGAAAATTGCCAGTACTCGTGATAATATTAAGTAATCAAGTAATTAAAAAAAAAAATCAGAGCAATTTAGTATGGTTTTAGAACAAGCGAGTGTGTAGAGGGCATAGTTCATTGGAAGAAAAACTGCTACGTTTTTAAACAATGTATTCTACTTACGCTCCATATAAGAAAAACCCCTTGTCCAAACTCAATTTTTAAATTTTATTAATTTTTCTTCTTTGAAAATTATAATTAATTTATTCTTCTTGAAAAATTTAAGACAGTTAAGGGTATATTCGAAAAAAAAAAAACGCTTTTCGACCTTCAACAGCTCGAAATTTTCTGATACAATTTCAGACACATTTTTAAAAGTAGAAACATGAAACTTGCTGAGAGGATTTTTGAAGAGACGTTTAAGGTGTCGTTGGATGCCATTTTACGTTCCATTCATTAGAATTTGATTTATAAGCAATTATCTTCTTAGTATGACTCTTTTTTCGATCGGTTTCGATCGGAAAAATCGGTTCAAAATGCCATTATTAATGCCTCTTTTGCAATATTTTCTGCATTTATCAAAGAATTGGCAATCATTGCACCTGTGTACTTTCCCTTGAGAATACACCCTTAAGGGTGTATTCCAATCCAAATTGCTCACTTTCTGATTTATTTTTAAATTCATTTTTGCTCTCAAACACATCAAACTGGAAATTCTCTTATTTAGAAACTACACAATGTGCCGCGCTTGTTGATTTTTTGATAAAGGCAGAAAATATTGCAAAAAAAGCTGTCAAAGTTGGCGTTTTGTACGGAATTTTCCGAAACGGGAGAGCTGGGAACGAAAAAAATGGTCATACTGAGAAAATTGTTTATAAATCAGATTCTAATGAATTTTGCGAAAAATGAAATCACACAACATCTTATACATCTTTTCAAAAATCACCTCAGCAAGTTTCATGTTTTTACTTTTAAAAATGAGTCTGAAACTGTATCAGAAAATTTCAAGCTGTTGAAGGTGAAATTTTTTTTTCGAATTTATCCGTAAAATCTAAAAGGTTTAGGAATTAAGAATTTTCCTCACAAGATTAGAGATCTTTGACACCCCTTCTGCCCTCTTTTAAGACAATTTTTGATTATTTTTTCTTTTATGTTCGTGTTTTTAACAAATATTTGAAGCAGAGTTTGAAAAGTTAGGGCCTTACTCTCCTTTGCAGTAATGAAGAAAAATAATAAACTGTTTCAATTCGTAATTTTAATGTATGTTACTGGAGTTTTGCTGTTTCTGTATCGCTTTTTATAATGATATACCTAAAAAAAAAAATGTTTTTCGCATAAAATTCCGGTAAAAAAAAAAAAAAAAAAAAAAAAGACCTTAGTTATTTTACATTTGTATTCACTGTTTTTCTTCAATGGATTGCAGCTAAATTTATTCAGGTATTTTTCCACTTGAATTTTTTTCTGTACGTACCCATTTTGACAAACAAGTAAATTCAGTGTTTTGTGTGTCTGTGTGTGTATAATTAGTTTTATGATGACTATGTAATGCCAACATAAAGAAAAGCCCATTCATATTAAGGCTGTTCTTAAATCAAAAATAGTAATTTTATGATATGTTTTAATTATTTTTGGAGCCGTACGAAACTAGCAGGCGTTCTTGTTCAGAAACTATCTAATCGTACTCATTTTTCTATTTTTTTTTTTTTTTTTTTTTTTTTTTTGCAAATACAAATATATTTTTCAGAAAATAGTATCAAAGTGGGCATTTTAAGCCGAATTTTTGCACAAGAGAAGAACAACCACTCAAACTGGGGTGAAAAACATGCTTGTCACGTGATCGAATTTGCTTATAACTCAATCTGTAGTTTATCGATCAAAAAAAAAAAAAAAAGGAAAATCCTGTTTAATTCCAAATTGCTTCAATATCCAGGCCTTCCAATTTCACATCTTTCCGTTAAAATAATGAATTTGTAAATGTATCAAAACATTTTGTGCGTGTTGAGCAGAACACTTGAGAACAGTCTTAAATTCAAAACACGTGGGTTGCATTTGATACTTTTTTCTCTTTTATTATTTTTATTTTTTTAAAGTTTTCTTTTGAAGCTTTGAAACATCTGAAATCCAAATTTACTTGGTTTATTCTGTTATTCTGCTATTTTACAGCATCGCAACATCGACTTGAAGTATCCGTTTTTTAAATTAATTATATCAGAGTTCTGTGTCTTTTCACACCCATACACTATGAATAAACTAATTCTGTTTTTTTTGGTGAATGGTGTTAAGTATTTTTAAGTCAACTTGATTCTCGATGACTCTAAACGCCATTACTTCAAATAAAACATAACATTTCTTTATTGCAATAAAAAATAGAACCAATAAAATATAATAATTCCAATTAATAGTAGACCAGGAGGTCTACTATAGCACAGGAAAATCACCTCATCGAGTTACAGGTGAAAATTTCAGAATTAGATAAAATTCGATTAGCATATTAAAACACAATTGGTATGCCAAGTCATGTCTTAATGCAAAACAACTGAAAACCTGATTTTAGCAGTTGACTTGTAAATTTACTATTGTGTTTTCCTATTTCAGTCTCCATGTTTTTATACTTTTAGGTGCAGGAAAGCACAATGATAAATCTACTAGCGACTCTCTAAAATCAGACCAGAAATTGGTTTTCATCTAGATATGTCTTGGCAGACCAGGTGAATTTTAATAGGCTAATCGAGTTCTGTCTTATACTAGAATTTAAGTTTCCAACTCGATGAGGTGATTGTCCATGCAACTGCCTCTCGGTCTACAACATATATTTTCTTCTGAAAAATGAAAGTAACTTAATTTCGACCATTTTGAAGAAATTTAAATTAAAACATTTAAGCTTAAAAATGCATATTTAGGTATATATATATACCTTGCGTAAGTGTATAAGTTAAAACACCTTCATGCAACTGGTGCCAAGCAGTTCTATTTTGGGTGCAATAACAATGAATTGGAACAAGTACATCATCAAAAATGTGTTTATGTTGTTTTATGTTGTTTTCTGTATGATTTATGATGTTTGTTTTATGATGTACTTGTTCAAATTCATTAGTATTGCACTCTTTTTTTCATTTTTTCATCACTTTCATATTTTCATATAAAACTATATATACAGGGTGTCCAGTAAATGACTGACCCATTTTGAATGTAAATAACAAAAAAATAGTTTGAGATAAAAATATGCGGTTTGTTGCATTGTTATCAGAAAATCAGTAAAAATTAGATACACACATTCTTAAAATAGTTCGAATTTCAGAAAGCAGATGGCGTTGGCGGCGGCATCAGGCTGTCGAAATTCAGACATTACTCTATTTTCATATGCATGAGCATTTTGGCTCATTTCGCACAGTCGAATCTCAGTCGACATATTGAACTTACTCTCCACTCACCTGCAGAAATAGAGTTTGTTGGGTTGTAAGAGATTTAGAATAATATTTATGATTGAATAAGACCTATGATACTTAATAAAAACCAACAAAACTTCCTTTTTATGAGCATTGATTTTTCACACATTTACCATAAATAAATTGTATTCCATAAATGTTTTTGTAACCGGCTAACTGAATCTCTGTTTGCGTACAATAAATTGAAAATATGTGATAAGCACCGCTTTTTTAAGCTGAAAAATTATAATATTAAACCTAAATATTTCTTCCCTTAAATACTTTGAAATTGTATTAAAAAAAAATTAGTGCTGTTAAAAAGCTTTAAGTGATGGATCAAGCAAACTCTTCATGCCACGTCGTGCAGTGAAATCAGTTAAGTGATTAAAACAGTGGTTCGGTAATAGTGTTGGCAAGTTTCCTGTCTAAAAAAAAGCGGGGCAGTGACTTATAAATCGTCACATAAAAATATAATAAACCTGAGAATGAAGGAATCCGTTTATAACAAACTCTGAATTAAACGTAAAAAAAATGATTTCGACTGAGGAAGTAACGTATATAACCAGCTGCTAAGACGGAAACCTGCCTAAAACGAAACAGTGTTCATTTTTCCAAAAACCTAAATCATCCCTACATTATATTCTTATTTTGACATCTAACACATCTAAAAATTTTATTACGAAAGCCACGAGAGATTTTAAGATGACATTTATACACACATATCTCTTCCCCCTCTCCCCCAAGTGAAAACACATCTACGCAGAAATGGAAGGATGTTTAAAAAGAAAGAAAAAAACCCATCGTACTTGCTTTATAACCTGCGAGTTACCCCTTTTCAAAATTTCATTACAAAGATCATCATAGATCCTGAAATATATTTTCTGTCCTCCCCCCCTTTCCTTAACTATTCTTCCTGAGGAAAAGACGGGAAGAAAAAATTCTGAAAATACATGTGATTTGAAATAAGGAACATTATTTAAAAAAAAATTGAATCTAAAAGCTTTTTAAACGTTATATATGAAAAACACCAATGTTCCTGTGATTTAGAAGTATTTATAAAATTGAACTAAAATAAGTAGAAATGTAACGATTCTATGATGATTCAGGAACTATTATGGTTTTTGTAATGGAATTTTGAAAAGGGATGACTCGCAGGATATAAAAACAGATAAGTCGCTTTTTTTTTTTTTTTTTTTTTTTTTTTTTTTTTTTTAAGGGTGTATTTTGATTCAAACTGCTTGTTTTCCGATTTACTTTTAAATTCTTTTTTGCTCGCAAATGCACCAAACTTTCAAAATCTCTTATTTGGAAAGAACACAAGGTGCCATGATTGTCGATTCTTTGATAAGTGCAAAAAATATTGCGAAAAAAAAAATCAAAAATGGCATTTTGAACTGATTTTTCCGAAGCGGGATATTTGGGAACGAAAAAACGGGCCCTACTGAGAAGCTTATAAATCAAATTCTAATGAATTGAGCGTAAAAAGACATCACACAGCACCTCATATATCACTTCAAAAATCCCCTATGCAAGTTTCATGTTTCTACTTTTAAAAATGCGTCTGAAATTGTATCGGAAAATTTCGAGCTATTGAAGGTGGAAAAGCTTTTTTTCGAATACACCCTTAAGCATCCTTCCGTATAGAGCAGTCAGGGGAAGAAGAGGGAATGGTTGTGTGTAAAAAGCATCTTAAAAGCTGTCGTGGCTTTCGTAATAAAATTTTCAGACATGTTAAATGTCAAATACGAATATAACGTAGAGATGAATACGGTTTGCGGAAAAAAGAAAAATTATTTGTTTTAGACAGGTTTTTATCTCAGCAGGTAGTTTTGTATGTTACTTTCACCGTTGTGATCTATAATTTTTTATGTTTAAGACAAGTTTTTTTTTTTTTTTTTTTTTTTTTTATAGACGAGATATAGACGAACATTTATTCTAAGGTTTAGTATATTTTTATCTGCCGATTTATAAGTCACTGTCCCGCTTTTATTTTAGACAGGAAACTTGCCATCACTATTTGCGTACCACATTTTTAACTTCTGATTTCACTACACGACGTACAAGCAAGAAGATTTTGTTTAATGCATCCTTTAAAGATTTTTGACATCACTAAATTTTTTAAATACAATTTCATACTATTTAAGGGAAGAAATATTTAGATTAAATATTAAGATTTTTTAACATAAAAGAACTGTGTTTATGCCATATTTTCAATTTATTGTACGTAAAAAGAGAATCATTTAACAGGTTACAAAAAATTTTTTTGAATACAATTTATTTATGGTAAATGTGTGAAAAGTCAATGCTTATTAAAAAGTATTTTTTGCTGTTTTTTATTAAGTATAACAGACATTATTCAATCATAAGTATTATTTAAAATATCTTTCCATCCAATAAAATCTATTTCTGTAGGTGAGTGAAGAGTCGATTCAATATGTTGACTGAGATTCGACTCTGAAAAATGAGTTTAAAAAGCTCATGCGTATGAAAATAGAGTAATGTCTGAATTTCGACACCCTGATGGTTGAGTCAGTGAGAAGAATGTAGAGAAAAATACCACAGCAATAGTTGTATGTAAGAACAACATCAATAATTATATTAATTGTATTTTTTAAAAATTAATGTCATTATTGTCGGAATTGTGCCTGTTTGTTTGATGAATTGAATATAGAAGATTGATCGTACTTTATGGAAGGAATTTTCGCAGCAAATTTCTACGCAAAAAATACAAAATTCTTTGCGACAATTTGATTCTAATGAACAATATTGGCTATACTGAAAAAAAAAATGTAATGTTATTAAAAATGTTCTTGGAAACTGGGATACCTAGAACATATTATAAAACGACAACAACAAAACTTCATGTAACATATAAACGTTTGAATCTTTATCTATTCAAAAAAAAAAAAAAAAAACAAAACTGAAAGGTTACTAAGAATTTTTTTAGAAAACTGGGATGTCTAAAACTTTTTATGTAATTGCAACTCGGATTTCAGATAAAATCTTAGAAAGGTTTCGGTAGTTTTAGTAGATTTTAGTTTAGTAGAACTGATTTTGTACAAAGTTATACATACATATATATATATATATATATAAAGTTGTTAAAGTAAAACCCTATAACAGAAGAACCACTGGTTCATATGATCTGGAATTTCTCAAATATGCATTCTAAAGCAATGGGAATTTTTTAGGCGTAGTTAAAAATAATATAAAACCTTTAAATTAAGTCGATAGATAGATAGCGTTGTATATGAGTCAGGAAATGAGCTTGCGCACGACACACGCACATTGGCGGTAAACATGCATCGTTTTCAGAGCCAATGATACAATCAGTGCTAGGTCATGTGTACATTAATGAACATGAAGCATGCGTACTTCACATTTCTATCGTGTGTCATGCGAAAGCTCACCTTCTGACTCATATACAGCGTTATCTGTCGATTTTATTTATTTACTTATTTATTTATTATTATATTATTACTTTAAACTATACCACGTAAAAAAAATCCCATTGCTTTGGTAGCATATTTGTTCAAATCATTTAGATCAGTATATATATATATATATATACATACATACATACATATATTTAATGGGGTATTACTTTCACGACTTAAAAAAAGGTAGATTTACATCTTTTCTTGTACAGTGTAGGGATAAAATTTTAGTAAGCATACAAATTTCTTTAACTTTACATCTTTAGAATCACAGATTTTTCTTTTACAGTGTATAGTTCTGACTAGCAATGTCCATAATAGCACAATCATGTCAAATTTTATGCTCCCTTCGGCAGTTTTTCGAAGTGTTTTTAGTATTCATGAATGGCGTCTTCCCAACCTTTCCTTTGACAAGCACCTAACTGCTGCTAAATGAACAAGTTGGAAATTGCACGTGAACGTAGCAAATGAGGTGCGTTCGTACGATAACGAAGTTTTAAAAATATTCAGATCTTGCTGATATAGTAGAGCGTACTTTGAATACAGTATAGTAGTCGAAATCTTTACGTTTCTGTAAATATGCAGGAAGTAATTTTTATTACACCTCAGCAACGTACATCTTATTTATAAAATGTGAAATAGTTGAATATAATTAAAACACGTACCAAACCATGTTTCTCCGTATAGCATTATATAGTGGAATACTTTTGTGTGGCCCTGTAATTTAATAATAAAAATTCTTTGCATCACAGATTGTACAGAATGCATATTTTAGTATATATTTCATAGATTCATGCCAATTCTATTATGTTCGAATGAGTGTAACATCATTAAAATGCATTTGAAATTTTTCCCCCATTGACCGTAATGTAAAAGAATCATTTTGATTGTCCCTGTAATTGATCTATGCATCCGATTTTCATAACATTTGAAATGACGCGACAAAATTATGTTATAATTATGTATTTTAAATTTCAAACGATTCGGTTGGGTAGTTTTTGCGTTGTTATATGCGGACAGACGGACAGACAGACGGACAGAGAGACGGACAGACGGACGGACTGAGCGACAACAATAGGTGCTACGTATTTACATAATTACGAACGCACCTAAAAATTATCGTGCTATTGGATGGAGCATTGTTTTATCTATGTTGCCTTAAAACAAGCAGTGCTCAACAAATCAATAGAAGGAAACTCTTCAAATATGTGAGTGTTTCAATAATCATTGTCCCTAGTGTATATATAATATTTTTAGTGCAATGGTTGATGTGAAATATCGAAGCCTAATGTCTTTGATGCCTCTGTGCTCAGTTTCAGTATCGTAGCTCCTATACTTACATAGTTTTAAGGGGTGAAGCTTAAAATATCTATTTTTTGAGGGATTTTTTTAAAGGGGTCGTGAGGTATAAAAGCTAGTTTAAAGCTTATAGGGTCAGGTTTGTGGTAGTGGGGGTATATAGTTACATTACTATGATCCCACGTCCAATTTACAGTATTCACGTCTTAATTTTTGTCACATATCTAGTCTTATAAACTCCAAACCAGCGTTTCACCCCACCTATTTCACTCCTCTTTCTAAAAATACGTTAATATAGCAGCTACGTTTCTGAAATTGAGCATATAGGCTTTTGAGACATTAGTCTTCGATATTCCACATCAATCATTGGAGTAAAAATATTTTATATATACTAGGGACAATGATTATTGAACCACCCACGTAAATATAGGTTTGTAAATATGAAGAAAAGTTTCAGAAGAGATTCACAGTTGCTACAGGAAGCTAATTTTAAAGGCAAATTAAAGGTAAAGTAAATTCCCACTACTATCAGTAAAACCTATTAGAATCCATTTTCTACAAAAAAATCTAGTTTTATGCGGAAAAGAAATCAATAAAACAAAGTCGAGCTACAGACAGACCTAGTCTCCAGCCATACTTAAAAAACATATGTGATTAAAGTATGTGCATTTAGCGGCAAAAGAAGCATAAAAAGAAATAAATTGCGGCGCATTGGAAGAAATACTTGTGAATTCAATTGATGTTTCCTCCATTGATGTTACCCCCCTTTTCTGTATTTGGCTTGTTAAACTGGAGAGTTATGAAGACACCATTCGCCAATATTAAAAAAACTTTGGAAAGCCTTCCAATAAGGTGAGAAAAAATTGACATGAATATGCTTAGAAAAAATTATATTATCGTGTAAACATCGAGACAGAGCTATAGCTAAGAGTCAAGGCTGTCCATTAGAATAAAATTGTTGCACATTTTAGGGAAAAAAATTACTGTGGAAATAATTTCCATGAAATGTGGTCGATCTTCTATTTATAATATCGATAATATGTTATGAGCCTATCAGCGGTTACTATGTCAAACTATCCAATAGGAGTGTTACCAGTAGGGTAACTATCTTAAATTCAGATTTCTTGATAGCTACCACTTTTCTGAAATGGTAAAATTCATCTTGTTTTCTCTTTTATTAATATGACACTAAATAAGGTTAAAAAAGGCGAATTTCACTATTTCAAAAATGTGGTGTCGATCAAGAAATATGAATTTCAGAAAAGTATCCAGCTGGTAACACTGTTTGATGGAAATAAATCATTAAATAATTCCTTTTCCGTTCCAAATTTACAGCTAAACAAGAAGCCAATAAATTCTTTTTTACCCAATATCCGCATAACTTTGAAGAACTTATGAAAGATTGTGCCATCATTTTGACAGCTCAAACAAGACCATAAATCTTCTTAATTACAACTTGCGTAACATCGATGATCCCACAAGGAGAAAAAGGACCATTATATGTTTATTTTGAAATAAAAAAATCTATTAATAACTGTTTTTATTTTATATTATTATTCTATTACTTGATATTACTTGAAATCTAAATAATTCTGTTTTTATTCTAAAACATGTAGCTGTTCGAGTAACAGGGCGAAAAAGCTTTCGTATAGTAAGATGAAAAGTTTGTTGACTTATTATTTTTTTCCTCTACAATATTGATAATAATTACAATTATTTCTTCACAAGGTTCATTATAAATTAAGAAATATTTAACTGCATTTAAAATTAGATGTTCTGCAGCTCATCTGTCAAATCTGGATGGATACTTCAACAAAAAGGTGGATTTTACACATATGAAAAAGAAGACGTCTAAGAATTGGTCAGTATCAATTTACTTACCTGTATGAGGGATATTACTTATAAATAAAAACTGATTTGTTTGTATAAACAATGAAACGCATTCACGCAGAATGTGGTATTTAATTACCTACATCAGCAGTTCCCAATCTATGGATTGCGACCCAGTGGTGGGTAGCAGAACAATCAAGGTTTGTCACAAAAATATGTCTCTTATTTAAACTGTTTCAAAAATATAAGAATTTGAACGGCAAGGAAAATCCTTAATTCCCTTCGCTTTGAATATATTAACAGAACATCCATAAACATCTAAATCAGCTTCGAATTTTTTACTGTGGTTCAACACGAGACATACACTGTTAAAACTGAAGGTTGCATATGGCACTTCTAGGGGTGAAACGCTTGTCCCGTCAGCGACACACCTAAGGGAGCCAGAATTGCACCGCATAGGGTGCCATGAGGGTGCCTTGGGGGGGGGGCATGTGATGCTATGGGGTGTCTTAGGGCACCTCTATTGGTGCAATTCTGGCTCCCTTAGGGGTGTCGCTGACGGGACAAGCGTTTCACCCCTAGAAGTGCCATATGCAGCCTTTAGTTTTAACAGTGTACTTTTGCAAACATGCTTTTTCTACATTGCCGTTTTAAAAAGAAAAAAACAGAAACGGCGTATAGAAAGTAACTCAAGGTTAAAATTATCTAGTTTTTATCCTGATATAAGTGTCTTCATTGGTAAATACCATTGTCAAATACACTATCTACCAATAAGTATTGAGAAACTTTCAATTTTTGACATTTTGTCAAATATTTAAAAATATATTTGTCGGATTCTTCTGAAACTTCAGGATTATGAAGATTACGTCTGACCTCATATTTATTAACATCTATTTGATAAGCAGGGTAATTAGGGGGCCGACAAAAAATTAAAGAATAACAGAAATATTTGGGATCACCCTGTACATGAAAATGCACAAAACGATTTATCGCTGCAGAATACAAATATATGGATACTGCACAACATGTACACTGATTTTTGTAAGAATAGCATGTATATTCATGGAGAAAGAGTGATTTTTTTAAAAAAATTCAAAAATTCTGGTATGTTTTTTGTTTATATCATGCAGGGTTTTTGACAAAATTTAACGCAAATTTCAGAAATATTGTCAAAATCTATTAGAAAAAATATAGCGCAATTGTATAGCCGACAAGTATATTTTTAAATATTTGACAAAATGTCAAAAATTGAAAGTTTCCAAATACTTATTGGTAGATAGTGTATCTCACTGAATATAAAGTTATGTCTTGGTAATAATTAAACGGTCTTAAACTATATTTGTGTTTTTTCTAATTGGTATTCCATTTACACACACTGGGATTATCAATTCTTGCTTTTGTTGACAGTGTATTCTTCGTATGAAAATTGGCATTTTTCGCAGAAAAATATCCGATAGTTTATAGAGGTCATGCAATTTTCATATTGCTATAAACCCTTATATTAAGAAGGTCGCGAAAAACATTTTCACTTGAATGTGGGTCATGTACCAATAAAAATTGGGAACTGCTACCCTATATTGTTTTCATATTGGATAGTTTGACATAATACCGGCGTTATATTTGGCGAAATCTTTTGTAATCATGTTTGGCATATAAAAGTTTGAGAACTTCTATTCTAAAAAAAGATTAATGTGTGAGAAGTATAGAGGAATAAAAAAAATGTATGTCTGGTGTAGGAAAAGTTGTATTAGACAATAAACTGACAGAGAGTTCGTGTAAGCTTTTCCTTTTTTCAGGTTGTTTGAGAGAATGGCAAACCGACAATAGAGAGTGGTCCATGTTTCACTTTATTAGCAAATTAAACTGCACCAGCACAATCATGGAATATAATCGAGCAAGAACACATGTATCACATCTGTAATTTATTCCCTTGGCTCTCTAAGAAACTACAATTGTATTTTTTTCCCGACAAATAATGGAAAAACTACAATACAGTTCTTTTCTTGCCATTCTCTCTTTATTATTATTATTATTATTTATTTATTTTTTATTTTGGTGGCTTCCTCTTGTTTATGCTACGTGGAGTGAGAATATAATATTAATAAAGCGGTCTCGACTAAATAAAGTGAAGATTGGCGCTAAAAGTAAAAATTGTAAAATTCATCCTCCTAGCCTATAATCATTCTAGGAAGCTACCATTGGCCTGAATTTTTTTTATTTATTTCCTTGTTTGGTTGTTTTCTTTTGAGTCGCCAACTTCTAAAGATTGAATTCTCTTGCAAAATATAAGAACAAAAGAAATTCGCTAATTCATTGACTCGTGAACTAGTAAAGATTTTTGTTTCGCTTTTCAAAAAAATTTCATTGTTTAAAGTTTTTAAGTGCAATGAAAAGTACTTCGTTTATAGTATTCTGGTCACAGTTGAAGGCTATGTTTATCGTAAACAAAGAAGAGGCGAAGTTCTCGTGACTATCTACTCCTTTCTTGTAGGCTAGAGCAGACTACTGAAGCAAATAACAATGAATGAATATCGATTTGGAACAGCGGAAGCAAATGAAAGTTTCTCGCGTTCACAGGTGAATAAAAAACTATTTGATGTTTTTTGTTGTTTTTCTTTGAATCCATGTAAACCATTCAACAATTTCCTCACATACATTCCTTGTGAAATAAGAACTTGAAAAAATGATGGAGTTATTTTCATCACTCAAACTACCACAGTAGATGTTCTTTGCGAAGAATATATATATATGATTGCAGGTCTCATTTCTTTTTTTTGTTTTTAATGTGTTTCAATATTTCTAAATCTTTTTTTTATATATATCATGTAAAATAGAGGTCCATAAATATCAACAAGTGGATTTCACGATAGGTAAAATAAAACTGACAAATCATTCTTGAAAAAATAATCAGGGGGCGATTCTGTGGATGGGGGGTTGTGTAAATGATTAGTTAGCGATACATTTCTTTTTTTTTTCGTGTTTTTTTAAATAACATTGCAAAAACTCGCACTCCAATCACAGAACTGGAATGTGATGAAACGATGTTGAACTGTACATACTGTTGACTTGATATGACCAAAAACAGTTCACCTTTGTTCTTCCGACAAAGGTTTTTGGAGCCCATATCAAGGCGCTTGCGTCTTCGGCAGTATTGTTATACATTATTTCTTCATATATTTTTTTTATATTATTTTTTTTAGCATTTCAAAATAGATAAATTTTAAATCGTTGGACAACATTTTTTATAACTTGTTTTGCAGAGAACGGAAACGTAAATATATATCATATATATTCAACTTATATATATTTATATATATCTCCCCCCCTTAGGTCAGTCTTGTCACTTTCAGTATATTTGCATATGTAAGCCTCTTTGTTTTTCGCCGACAGAACACCGTGTGTCCCAGAGAGTGTGTGTTGGGGGACGAGCGAACCACCGTCTAGAGGCCTTTGTAAAGCACCACTACGAAACGAGCTATGAGGTGAGATTGAATGTTCCATAGAGAAGAATGTGTGTCCCACTCAGAGCTTGACAAGACAGCGAACGATGGGCCGCTGTTGTATTCAGGAAGGCCGTCCCTCGATTGTGGGAGGGTGTTCTCCAGTGCCGACTGCAGAAGGGGGGTGGCGTCGGCGGTGTTCTCTTTTCTCTGCATTTTTTAATAATAAGTCTCTCTTTCTACCCAGCCGCCGGGGTTGCGCCTGAGAATGAAACGACGCGCCTCGTCGTATATGAAAATGAGGAGAGAAAACGGTAGCGCAGGAAGCCACCAATTGATTCTGGAAAGCAAGAAAAACAAGAGTTCATTAGAGCAAAAATATTGATAAAAAATAAATGATTTATTACACATAAAAAACTGTATGAGTGGTGATCTGCGTCGAATAGATCTCAAGTTTTTGTACATCGCGTATCCAGAAAGTAAGTTCTGTTGACCAATTTGAAAAAAATGCGAAAGGTAATGGTAAAAAGTACTTTATTGGGCATTGAACTTTGGATTACCCTTTGTCAGAATTATCACACCTATTGAGATAGTTCATCTTAACGCGATATCATAGTTTATATCACCATATCGAAGAACAATAAACCATTCCACCTTTAATAATATCCAATTAAATTGTCTGATACCATCATCAACACAAACTTCTAGCCACAAAGAAGAACTCTCAGATACAAAGAGCACGGATCGATTGTTACTAGAGATGGAGAGGTTGTCTCCTACTACATTGCTCATCAAGCAGACTGCCCCAGTCTTGGATAATTTGTCACACCCATTTACGTAAGACTGGTCAGCAAAATTAAAGGATAATGAGAAAACACATGCTCACTAACTTAGCGTTGCAACCAATGTCCAATGCTGCAATTATTTTTGTTATTAATTACTACTAAATTCAAAATTGCTCTTCCGCGCATACACTAGCGTCAAAAATATGCTAATTAGCTGATTGACAATGTGGTGCTCAATGGACATATGTTGGAATTCTCGTCTGTAGTGTTGTTTATAGTACATGTAGTGTCTAAGAGTGATCAGTACTCATCAATTATGGATAAAAGGGATTATTTAAGTGAAGGTTAAAAGTGGGGAAATATTGACAGAATTGAGGGAGAATAAACACAAATGGAGGTCGCTCAAGATTTGAATATCTCTCAAAGTGTCCTATCAAGAGCTTTAAGCCGCTTTTTAAGCACTGGATCCGTTGATAGACAACATATTATTGATACTAAGAACAACAACTGCATCCGTAGACTGTTCTCTGTAATTGTCGGCTCGAAGAAACCGCGAAGCGACTACAAGTGATTTGGTTTCAGACATTTAGGCTGCCACAAGAACAAGTCCTTCTACTACACAAAGGTGTTTAACAAGGGTGGGCTGTATGCAATAGGTTTTGTCCCACTCACTCCAGCTTCCAAAGGAGCTAGTTTAAACTGTTGGTGTTGTCATGATCACTGGAACCAAGCAGACTGGGCTCGAGAATTGCTTACTGACGAGTTTAGATATAGTCTGAACACTGATCCTAGATGTGCTTTGATCTGGAAAGAGGGAGGAACACGCAAATTGCCTTCCCTTGTCCCTGAAATATTCCGTTCAAGCCCAGTCATCTTGGCAACTTGACGACGGAAACAGTTTAAATGGTCCCCTTTGGATGCTGCAGTGAGTGGGAAATAAACTATTAGTTTTCTCGCATACATTCTAACCTCTTTAAGTATTCATGCAATAGTATAACAGCAAATTAGAGTTTCTATGGCAGCCTGAAGATCTAAAACCAAATCTCTTATAGCCGCTTTGCGGTTTCTTTGAGCCAGCAGTGACAGAAAATGGTCTTTGGATCCAGTTGTTCCTCTTGGTTTCCTTTAATCAGGCTATCTATCAATGGATCCAGTGCTTAAAAAGCGGCTTGAAGTTCTGGAAACGACATTTTGAGGTACATTCAAATCTTGTGCGACCTCTATTTGTATTTGACCTCCCTCGATTCTACCAATTATTCGTCACTTTTGACCTACACTTAAATGATGACTTGAGTCACACCTAATCAATACTGATCCCTATCAGACACCACGTTCATTTTAAATAACACTATAGACCAGAATTCCAACATACGTCTATTGCTCCCCACATCGTCATTCACTTAATTTGCATGTTGCCGAAGCTGACGTAGCGCAAAAGTGCAACTTTGTATTCAATAGTATTCACTTAACATAAATAATTACAGCATTAGGCACTGGCTGCAACTTAACTTAGTGAGCATAATTTTTATCCTTATAATTATCCTTTAATTTTGATGATCACCAGTGTGCTATTGAATTATGATTTTTTTCTTCATATATTTCACAAATTTGACTTTAAATCCCAGTTATTGATACGTTAAGTGTATTTGGAAACTATAACAAAGTGCTCTTTGACTGCAGCGGGCATTTTGATTTTCATGCATTAGCGCAACCCACTACCAAGTGTCTACACCGCTGTCTTCTATAATAATGACGTTTCTCATTTGGTAATGGTCCTAATACTGAATGAGTGTTCTTGAAATTACAAAACAGCTTCTCGATAAATTGAAAATGTAACTGACATTCTGTGTGCACAATGTATTAAAGCGCAGTCTGAATACTTTTTCACCTTTTTAACAAAAAATATCAATCAAAAAACTGATCAAAAATTTGATGACAAAAAGCTACAATCAAATTGCAACTTTTTGTCAAGAATAGATGTGGTTTCGTGAAGAGATATTAAGTGAGCTTATTTCTACTGACTTAAATGTGTTATTTTTTGTATGTGAGAAAACTTCATATACAAAAGTTATGTAGAATGTAAGAGAAAAGGTAGTCATAGCATCAAGGAGGGAGAGGATAAACAAAACGACTTACAAAAACAGGCCCCAGGTTAAAAGCATTTAGGAGGTTCTAAAAGGAAATTTTTCTGCCGTTCTCGGATGAAGAAACCTAGACAGGATATATTCATGGATTTAAGAACACAAATGATAGTTGTTCCCTAAATATTAGTCATACCACGACTCTACTGTCTTCAATTTATTTATCCAGGAAATGAGCATTCTGTTGCTTTGCAGTTCCGCACTGTTATGGAACGGCGATACGTCGAGTTGGAACTAGATGTTTGCAGACACAACTAGCAGTTACAGGAGATTTGCAGAAACAACCTCCAATAAAGTAAGCAGGATTAACTGAAGAAAACTATGATACTTAGTTTCACTGAGACGTTCTAATAGGATATATGGCACAATTAGTTGATCATGGATTATCTCTGCCATTACACTTACAGACAAACACTGTTTTCTGCAATGCTTGTTCCGTGAGAAGTTACGATGGCACACACATGAGTATGATTGTATATTAATCATGTTTTTCCCTGTGAAAGTCGCTCCGCCTGAAAGTAAAATAGATGCTATAAAGTCAGGGTGCACTGTGCATTGTTGGAGGGATCAGCGTGAAAAATTAACATTTTGCAGAAAATTCGTTTTTACCAAAGTCAGGTGAAGATGTCCAAGGTATAAGAAAAGGGCTTTATGTTTCGTGAGCCAATCTATCTACTGCTTTTCTGTGTTCAGCCATGACACCTTAGCGGTCGCTGCAGAATGTTTCAAGGCGACGAAGAACTACCTTATCTTAGACCAGTTAGTCATAGACCAGTCAGATCACCCCAATCCTTGTGTTTGGGATAAAAGACATAAAAAAATACCAATCGATTAGACGCCATTTTGACCATCATGACGTCAGCTCCCTTTCCTTTTATAATCCTTTCTCACGAAGACATAACATCATTTGACTCACACCATGAGACCGTTCCACTCACAAACGTCTGTAAATAGACTCAGATTTGGTAACTTTTACTTGAAGCATAATTTACTCTTTAAAAGTTTTTTTAAAGAAACTTATTTTTTTAGCTTTTAATGGGATGCTATTGAAAACATTTTTGAAGGGAGCGATGCTTTAAAAATTGCGTAAGAAACGCACACGTAATTTATTTGACTTAATGCTACATATATAATACAGGTTAGCTTAAATGATTCAACGGGTTTCAAAACACTATGTATTGAGAGGTAAAGAATGATCGAGTTTCAAAATACTGCATATTGTGAGGTAATGATTGATGGAGTTTCAAAACACTGTATATTGAGAGGTAATGATTGATCGAATTTTAAAACACTGTGCATTGAAAGGTGATAATTGATCGGGTTTCAAAGCCTTATGTGTATGACCTACAAAATCAGTTTTTTGCAGCTTTATTTGTACGTCGTAACAGTTTTTTGAAACCCAGTGCTAATCCTGCATTTTGGCTAAAATAATAATAATAATATTAAAAAAAATTAAAGTAAAAAACAAAAAAAATTCCTTACTTTAAAGGATACATTCGTAGACCTTTATCCATTCCTGGGCAGTAAGATAAGAAGGCAGCTAGGGCCGTTTCGAACACCAACCCGAAATTTAATACGTGATTTCTGAAAAAAAATGGAGATTCATCAATGAACTATCAGTAATATTTTTTTTAAATAACACTAGTCGGCGAAAAAACAATAGCCTGGTCTTCAGCAAACCATATATTTGAACTGTTGGTTAATTGTAAAAAGTGCCCGATTTCCGATGTATTGAGTTTTGAATTGTACCAAAGTTGTTTAAATGATGAAATGCAATCGAAATGTCAACATTTAGTCTCTCAACAATCTCTACAGAAGTAGTATCTCTCATTAGTAATTCGATGATTACTACTGAACCAACCAATTTTCTTCACAAAATCATTAACATGATCATCATCATGACAACATCATGATTAATTTCACTAAATCATTGATTAGTCATTAACAATGCCAAAAAATCTCCAGAACAAATTTTACCGTTTAGATTGAAACCACCATTTCGAAAGTGACAAATCCACTTTTTAACTGCCTTAAGAGCGGGAACACGAAAAGAGTTCCGTATCCTGTTCTGGTTGGCGCGATTGGCGAAGAAATTCAAAATGGCGCCATTAGGCAGTTTTAGTGTCTTACCAAATTCTTCAAAATGACAGAAAAACATGATTTTTAAATATCTAGGAGCATGTAATTTAAAAATATAAATGTTATATATATATATATATATATATATATAAATTTTTATATACAATATAATAAATTAACGCTAATCTTATATATATCTTAAAAATATAAAACTGCACAAAAAAATATATTTACATTACATTACATCTTCAGAAAGTTGTCGTTTAAAAAAGATTTGGAAAATTAAAAATTAAAAAAATATATAAAAAAATTAATTATTAAAAAGGCATTTCAATATTATTACTTATAGACCGGCAAACAACAGCACTGGCAATCACCTCACCGAGTTGGCGGATGAAAATGTAGGATTTGTTAAATCTTGATTCGCATATTAAAATGCAATCGGCCTGCCAAGTCATATCGCGGTGGAAAACACCTAAAAACCCGATTTTAACGGTTCACTTGCAGGTTTACCATTGTGCTTTTCTGCACCCAAAAGTGTGAAAACATGGAGGATTGGGGGAAAGAAAACATAATGACAAACCCATGATTCAACTGCTAAATTCGGGTTTTTAGGTGTTTTTCACCAAGATAGGACTTGGCAGACTGATTGCGTTTTAATATGCGAATTGAGATTTAACTAATCCTATATTTTTATCCTTGAACTCGATGAGGTAATTGTCTGTGGTACTGCCTCGAGGTCTGTTAGTACGAGGCCTACCAGTAGCTTTCAAGTAATAATAATAATAATAAAAAAAATCAAATGCTGGAGATCGCAGCAAGCACATTGAAACATTTATCGCCAAAAAAGCTCGCCATAAAAATCGGAACAAGATATGGAACTCTTCCCGGGAACACGACTTATAAGCGTCTTGCAATTTTTTTTTAATCCGTCCAACACTCACTTCTTAACATAACATGACGAAATGAGTAAATCTCCTCTTTTCACTTTGAATATTAACCTTGCACACAAATTTATTTGAAAAACATTTTTTAACGTTATGTTTACGCACGACGCATGTATATAACTGTCAATTAATCATATGGTTATGAAAGAAATATCAGCACAGACCGAATTGCAAGTTTCTGTATGAATGAAACAGGAGTCGAAATTTTGCAATCACTCAAACCCAACCTCTCACTTTAAAATTTAAATGTTATACAAATTGTTCTAACAGTGTTTTAATATTTTAATCTCCAAAATGTTTTAACAAATAATGCATGATTGCAGTATTAATTAACAATGCTAGATAATAAAGTAAATGTGAAACAGTCTTTGATAAAAGTAAAAAAAAAAAAAAAAAAAAAAAAAAAAAAAAAAAAAACAATAAAATAATTCATGGAATCTATCCTATCCTTCCGATTCCATCAACATGCACCAGTGCATTTCCAATCTTCTTCTCACTATATTTCGGCCTTTTTTTTTCTTTTTTTTTACACATTAATAAAACATAAAATTCCTTAATTTTAAAAGCAAGTTCTCCTACCTAAAAAGTTACGATAATTTCATTGCCGTAGTTAGATTTTGTAACGTGAAATCTATCCTGTTATAGAGCGAGGATTTTGGTGCAATTAGCCAACTAGTGTTACCACATGCAGACATTCGCAGGATAATGCTAAACTTATGGAGAAGTTTTTTTTTTCTAATATCTCATTTGCATTTCGATATTTTTTTTTTCATTAGATAGCTGAGACCCATCTCTACAGCTCTTCTGTTTTACTTTTTCGATTTTGGTTGCAGATGTTTTTTAGAATGATACTTTCATTTTCGGAACCACAATCGAAAGTGAAAATAACTTTACAAAAATATCTGCAACCAAAATCGAAAAATGAAAAAGGAGAAATGTAAAAATAGACCTCAGCTATCAATGACAAAAAAAAAAAAAAAAAAAAAAAAAAAAAAAAAAAAAAGTAGAAATGCAAACAAGGTATTATAAAATAACCTCTCTATAAATTTAGCATTAGATAGTGAGTGTCTTCGCCTGCAAAGACAGGATCCTTAAGATAATTTCTCACGCATTCCTAATTTGTGTGACTTATGCGCTATTAAAAATTTACTTAATTGATAATTTAAAAGTAACTTTTGTTTTCATAAAATATGTTGTATTTAGAATTTTTTGTATAGAATACTTTTTACTCCATTAAAATATTTCTAGTTTTCGAGAAATTTACCCAGTATTGTTGATTTCTGACTGCATTTATTCTGTGACATTTTAGACAATCCTCCATTTTTTTTTTTTTTTTTTTTTTTTGTTACAAATTCATTTTTACTTTTCGGATCTTGGGATAAAAGTTATGGCGAAACTTGTTATTTCTGGATATACCGTCTGTCTCAAAAATTTAGGCACAACCAGACGATATCGTTTATTAAATAACAATACAAAATTCAAAAACTTATTATTTATTCATTAGACTCTGTGAATTTATTCAAATAAAACATGAAAATGAATAAATAAGTACATTACATAAATTTGATAAAACTAACATAAGTAACTATACAATATTTCGAAGAATTAGCAGAGATGATTATTTTTATTTTCCAGGACTGTACTTAAAGGATTCCATAACTTTAAGATTCAATACTTCATTATTTATAGAAAATATAAATATGTAATAAGTTACAGTATTAATGTTTACACAACTATTCTAATAAATAAATAAATCACAGTTATAATTTCGACAACTGTATGAAAAAGTAACCTGCCTGGCCAGGATTCGAACCAGGATAGGAGCCGTTTTAGTCCAAGAGCCGACAGTACAAAACCCAATGCTATCAAGCACAAGAAAAAAGCCTTTATTTTATGGAAGAGTAATAGGGGAATCTAATGATCCATGTCTGCCGGAAATGAAGTGGTGCATAAGCCAAAAATGAATACCCCTAGAGATTGATTCGTAGGCTTAGCATTGTGCTTTTATGCACCCAGTTTTCCATGTTTTCATACTTTTGATTGTAGGACAAACGCAATGCTAAACCTACGAGTCAACCACTAGTGGTATTAATTTTTGGCTTGTACACCACTTCACTTCCGGCAGACATGGTTCATTAGATTCCCTTATTACTGTTTTCCCATGAAGTAAAAGGTTTTTTCTTGTGCTCGATAACGTAGAATTTTGTGCTGTAGGCTCTTGGACTATTTGGAGTAAATAACTGTCCAAGGCTACCTTATCATAATAACAAGGCTTGTCATTCGCCAAGTTTCCTTTGACCGCAGTACACATGGTCAGAAACCACATGATTTTCCCGTTGGTAGCGCCATCTAATGTGAGAAACTGAAATATTTTCCATTTTTTCCTATGAATTTGTGCATGGATTATTAGCAGTAGTATGCACCAGGTGGCGTTACTTATTATGAGACAAAGTCATATAATAAGTTGGCAACCATAGGGACAATTTCAACAATAGATTTTCTCCTGAATGCAAGGCCTTTTAACTGTCAGTGCTCTGCCAATTAATTTTTTTTTCTTTTTTTGCAAATATGGCAGATTTTTTGTCACAGAGAGAACCCTGTTAATTATAACATCAGGTCTGATAGCTGAATCTATTTGCATATAAGAATTATTATGTAATAGTGTTATGTGTATAAGGTAAATTGTAAATTTTGTATAGGATTATTTAAAAAATAGTACACATTTCTGTCTGATGGTATTGCGTTGTTACACACTTAATGAGAATGCTTAAATTAACTTCAGCAATTTTCAAACTACAAACCTTTTATTCTAATTTAGGTCATAAAATAGAATAAACACTAAAAAGGACATTTTTATGTGCTTGTTTTTGATGTAGTATTGCATTGAATTTCTAAATGCTTTTTTAAGCATTCTTATACTTGAAACAGTGTAGAGCCACGCATTGACGAAATTTTGAACTAATTTTAAAATTAGTGTTGATGAAACGCATAAAGTATTTGATAAACATGCCAGTTATTTTCCCCCTATACTTATAATAATTAATGAAGTTTAGGCTGGCCTTCTCTCAACCTCTGTTGTCATACAGTTTTTATTAATTAAAAAATGAAATAAGGATGTGAATAATTAGTTTTAATAATTATGACATATTTCATTAATTATTCAAAATCCTAATTATTTAACATAAAAAATGTGAGTATTTAAGAGCTCCCATAATTGTTTAATTACTACGCTATTACACTCTCAAAAAAACTTCCGTCTTTTCACAGAAAATGTACTGTCAGCACTGCTGCTAGAAATTGTCTGTAGATTGACGAATTTCCGTTTATTTTTTTCTCCGTCAAAAGAGGAAAAATATCCGTCACTTGAAAAAAGTTTGGAAATAATCAATGCGGAAGAGGTGGGGATCGAACTCACGACCCCAGCATTACAAGGCCAGCGCTTATCCTCGGCGCCACGATTGCTCATGAAGATTGTGCTTTAAAATAGAACCGTTCATTTCATATGGGTGTGGTTTGGTGTATTTCGTTAAAAAGCTTTTAATTTTGCAGTTAATCTCGGAAAGATTTCATCTTTAATGAAACTGTGGCTGTTTTTTTTTTACGTTTAGTATTAATATAGTATAAAAATGTGAATTTGAAATATATTACGCAGATTGTTAGAGAAAAAACATGGATGTTCTATTTTTATTCGATAAGATTTTTTTAATAATATCAATTTTTTTTTGCATTTTATTTTTTAATTAAAATATTTTTTAAATGTGCTCACTTAAAGTATATTTTATATGCGAATATTTATCATAGAAATAACTTAGTATATTGAACTTTATTCAACTTATCCAACTTTGAATAACAGATTGTGAGAATTTTTGAACGAATAAAGAAAGTAATTGTTATTTATTTTTAAATTCGAAAACATTTTTGTCTTTTAAAACTAAATTAGACATTTTAATCAATAGAATATTTTTGTTTTACATTTTAAAAGTAAATTCGAATTTATTACTAACAGACCCAATACGCATGCTTGCTAGATATAAACGGAAGCTTTTCCTCATTTTTCGACGTTCGGAATGAACTCACAGAACAATGTTTATTGACGAATTTTTCTGACAGTGTAGTTAAAAGCAATATTTTTCTAATTCCAATCTTTTATGGTTACAGAATTTTTCTCTTTTAAGAAATCTGTTCGACTTACTTCATTCCTTGATGTAAGATGGAATTTCTTCGGGTTTTGCATATAATGAGATCGGCCCATTGAACAATCACAATTGAAGCAAAGAAGGCTGTATGGCAGGTATATTCAAGAATTTTTCTGTCAAAATATGTCTGAAAAATAAGTATAAGAAATTACTTAGTTTAAAAATTTTCATTAATAAACGATAGCTCGGACAGCTTTAAATAAGAGCAGTTTATGATAAATTCAAAATTTATACAGGTATATTTAAATGTAAAGATATGAAATGAGACAAGTCAACAAACATTAAGTTAGCGACAATGACATGTTTGGCATTGGCATGCTTGGCAATTAGGTTTTGTCCAAAATATTTCTACCTTACGAGAGCTGGTTGGTTGGTTGGTTGGCAGGCGGCTTGAGACTTATGCTTCGCCATAGGCATACGAGAGCTTTCTTCCCGTATAATGCTTAAATATCTGCAGCTTTTGCATTGCCATTTCACTGCTTTTACAGAAAATGTTTACTTGACTACATTGTAGTGTATTCTCTTTGGTTAGAATATAGATATTCTATAAAAGCAGCGAAGAGACAATGCAAATCTATTTTGTTTTGCATTAGCATGCCATATTTCATATAATATAAAGCATAGGCCAGGACCCAGATAGATTCTTTGCTGTTTAGCGAAACGGAATTCACCCATGAAAAGTCTGCATTTTTGCAAGCATCGAAAAGTGCGCAAAAATGCAGGCTTCTGATTGGTCAATCTTGTTTCGCTAAACAGCGAAAAATCTTTCTAGATTCCGCCCTATCAGTGGCAGAGAGGTTCTGACCTCAAACTGGTAGACGGTAGATGCTGGGTTGGAACCCAATCGCGACCGTCGGCCTAACCGTTCGGAGTTTTCCGTGGTTTTTTTGGAACTTTGCGTAAATACGGGTTAGGTTCCCTTAGAAAGACCCCCAAGGAGGGCATCCCACCCCTTAGGGCCTATATCCCACAGCGTAGATAATTGGCCGATATACATACATACATACTTTCTAGATTCCGGCTTACATCATAGATAAACATACAAGATAGGACACAGTACTAGCATGGCCAACTAGATATATAATATAATCTAGGTAGATATATTTTGCCTTGGTATCAGCGGTAAGGGGTAAGAATTAACAAGTCTCTGAAATTTATCTATGTTGAGGAAATATGTTTACACTTTATGTTTTAAATATCTATTCTTTTCTAAAACGAAGCAGCGGCAGACGATATTCTAGTTATGCTTTATTTATTTAGCTGCTTTTTCCCCCTATCGTACTTACATGGTTTACCTTTAATTTACAAAATGATCATAATAATAATAATATAAAAGAAAAAAAAAAACATCAGGAAATTCTGTTAAGAATGTAAATATGTTAGTTTATGAGATTAAATTATAAAAATTAAAATTCATGTAGTATGTTAATTTATACAAATCGAATGAAATTTGATTGAGTATAATATCAGTATCTCTATTTTTAATTTTTAGATTTACATAATTTTAAAAATTTGTAAATAGGAGTTTTTCAGCATCTGTAATATTATTATTATTTTTTATAAATTAATATTATAATTATTATTGAACTGATTATACATTATTTACATTAAAAACGATTTTCTTATTTTATCTGTAAGAAAGGGAAAATGCGTAAATTAAAAAAAGAAATATTGTAATGATTATTTAATACATTAAATTTAACCAATTATTAAACAGTGGCTATAAAAATCTCCTTATCAAATATGAATATTTATAAAGTTTTCGGGGACTTGTACACGATTAAAAATTTGGAACTTTTGCTGCATCGTCACTCCAATGCTTTTATAAAAAACGATTACTTTAATGTATTATGGAGCATTCTCATCGGTCCAAATATAGGCCAGTCAAATTGTCATAAATAGATGCAAAAATTCTTCTAGAAGATTTTATGTTTTTAAAATGTTTATGGGGATGCTAGTAACAAGAATTAATGGTTTAAAAAAAAAATATCTCGAGGCTAAATTTTGTGAAGCCAAAAAACCATAAAATTTTCGGACTTTTTTCAGTTTTTTGCCAATAACTCAAAAATTATAAAATTTTTGCGTACTATACTCAGTTACAAAAAGAAAGCGCATTAAATTTTCTACAAATTGCATAATAAAACTGTTTTTCTAAAACCATTATTAAGCGCGCTACAGCATTCTGAAAGTGACTCTTTTTTTCTAACTTTACGGAAAAATTGCACAAACGAAAATTTAACAAAATTTTAAATTATTTTATCCTTTTTAATGTAACTTATTTTAATTATAGGTATTTGTATGATACAAATCGTGATGAATTACAACAGTAACATTGTAAAAAATTAAGAACATTGTAACTTTTTTTGTATTTAGAGCTTTAGTGGAGAACATTAATACTAGGTATTTAACTGATTGTAAGTAAAAAATACTTTCGATGACTTTTTATATCCCATCTTTCTGGATAAATAATGACGTTAACAATTTCGTAGTTGATCCCATTACATGTTTTACAAATTGTTGAGCATTTCAGTCTTAATTTATCAAAAGAAAATGCTTTGCTGCACCTTTCATTACAGCTATACATGACACAGCATGGAGCAAGGATTCATCTGCCGGGTTTGGGCACATTTCAACTGGCTAAAAGAGATCGCCTGACCTGTGAGCCCACCCCCATTCTTCAGGAGGGATGTTGTTTCCTAGCCTAGCTTGTAACTGATGATAGCATCGGAGAAAATGATGCTGCGCAGTCTCTTTTTTTGGTGGTAGTCTTGCAAGATGAAGTTTGCTTTTTGTGTCAAATTTAGCAAATAGCTGAAACCTTAAGGTTTTCAATTTCTGTGTAGTATCTATGCATCCACTGTATAGTGCAGCATGGAATTTTTCTCCAACCTTGATGATTTTTTGACGGGTAGAACCTAATTTATTGAACACGCAGGCTGTTTCTCCAAGCTGATCATGTTTTTTCAAAGTGTTACAAAACTTTGACTTACTTTGCCCAAAAAGAGCGGATGTTGTATCGCATCCGTTGATTGCATGAGTGAAAAGAACATTGTTGTAATTGTATTTGAACGACATGGTTGAAAACCATTTGGTTTCGATGTTACCTCTTCCTGGCTTTTAAAAAAATAGATTTTTGTGCTGATAGCTTAAGCTCGTCATGATCACGAAAAGGTCAATATCTTCTCCGACAATTACGACGCTTTCAAAAGATACGGTTCTTGAAATGGCTGAGATAACTATCATGGCATCAGCTTCTTCTTTTGCCTGCTCAAGTTGAATTCTGTTATTTTGAAATTTTTAATTTGTTTTAAGAAATAAAATGAAGAAGCTCTTGTTTATGGCTTCGTCATCCGTTGGCTTCGTCAACGGATAGTGCAAG
The DNA here is from genome assembly GCA_964019185.1 of Maratus speculifer. Classification (NCBI taxonomy): domain Eukaryota; kingdom Metazoa; phylum Arthropoda; class Arachnida; order Araneae; family Salticidae; genus Maratus; species Maratus speculifer. The sequence continues at coordinate 72,811,529 of OZ025289.1, forward strand.
TCGACGCTCTCTTTTCTCTCCACTTGTTACAGATTGATCTAGTTTTACGCAACAAAAACTATGATACCATGCATCTGCAAGTTAGGTTCGCATTTGCTAATCAGGTTCGTGCTGAATACGCTCAATTACTTTCTGGGACCATTCATACCCACTTTTTTTGCAGCTTTCAATATTGTAATTTTCGCTTTTAACTTCATTACTTTGTGAATCAAATTTCTCTTTATTTAGGGCTTTTTTATTGTTTTTCGTTGAAGCAACCGGGATTACCTTTTTCACATAAGAAATAATTATCTTGAAACTTGAAAGAAGTGTTCGATCTGAGGGACAAACTATAATCTGTATAGAATCTTCACTCCGACGAACATATGCTGCTATCATTCCCTCATTCGCATATGTTTTTCGATAATCATCATGTATTCTAACTTCCTTTCTACTTTCCAAAAAACTGATGAATATTACTTTGACGCTGAACGCTATGTTCAAAGAGCTTGGCAAGTCCCTTCTGGCTCACAACGTGAGTATCACTATTTGAAGTCGTTTGGCGAATGAAACACAATTTTCGGTCGAGCTCTCTCATTTTTCATTACTGCACGAAAAGAGATACAATAAACTGAATAACAGCATATTACAAGAGTATGTCTTTATAAAAGAACACTTGCATCTAAATCATTACGGCTCGGAAAAGTCACGTGACCGCAATCTTCCATCTACATTCCCTTTTTTATCCTTGGCCCTCTCTCCCTTTGTAATTGTTTTTCTTATAGGGTTTCTAGAATTTGTGCTTCTTCTGCCTGCCTTTCTTAAAACTTTCATTTCTCATTCATCAATAGGTGTATTTAATTTTCATTGTTAGTGATGAAAAAAATTTTTTTGGGATGGGAGGCAAAATATATGTCACTTTTTATAAAGTTTAAAAAAAGGGCCATTTTCAAAAAACCATAGCGCGCTTAGTAATGGGTTTAGAAAAACGTTTTATAACAAAATTTATAGAGAATTTAATGCTCTTTCTTTTTGTAATTGAGTATTTTACTCAAAAAATTATAATTTTTGAGTTATTAGCAAAAAACTGAAAAAAGTCCGAAAATTTTGTGGTTTTTTGGCTCCAAAAAATTTAGCCTCGAGATATTTTGTTGGAAAACCACTAATTCTTGTTACTAGCATCCCCATAAACATTTTAAAAACATAAAATCTTCTAGCAGAATTTTTGCATCTATCGGCCCTTTTTTCTGACAATTTGACTGGCCTAATAGAGTTATTCTATAAAAGCAATGGAGTGACGATGCAGGTAGAGTGCAATATTTTGTATATTTTTATATTACACCATTGTTTTATGTAACTTTAAATCCAGATATATCATATTTATTTGATATATATTATAACATTCAAGACGAAATTTTTAGCTTTCGAAGACGACATTTTTAGTTTTCCGTTGTAATTAAATCGTTCATTCATCATCTACGGAAAAAATCTAATATATAGATGTATATACCTATATATCTCTGCATGAACACAGTCTAGATATTAGACATATAAAATAGATTATCTACTCCATGTTCATGTATCGGTGCAAGATTCTGTTGAAAAAGTAAACATGCACAATACATAAAAAGAAAGATCACATTAATAAGGTAGATGCTCAATAACAAAAATAATACAACGAATGGGGAAGTTTCTTCTCTATTGTCCATTACCATTACGATTTATCGAAGTGTCCTATCTTGTAAACTATTAAAAATTTGAAACTTTTGCTGCATCGTCACTCCACCGCTTTTATAGAGTATCTTTAATCTGACCATTGAGAATACTCCATAATACAGTGGAGTAAATCTTTTTCTATAAAAGAAGTGGAGTTACGATGCAGCAAAAGTTTCAATTTTTTAACAGTTTATGTTGATCTATGGCATTCATCTCCAAATGGATGCTATATCTGAAATGTAGAATGTTATAATTTTTATGAAAAATCCTATAGTTTGAACATGCGACCAATGGGTGTGTCATCTTTGTTTTATAAAAATACTCTAATGTATGTTCTTTGCGTATTTTCGTGAACACGAAAAGTTATTTTAAATATTGTAATTTCGAAGCGTGTACTTAAGTGATTCTTACCCATTCTTGTTTGTATGAATCTTCTAGATCGTTGATAGCTTTCGAGTCCCATTCTTTCCGGACTCCTAACAAACGGCTTGGCAGAAATCCATTTTCGCCCATGATCACAAAGTATGCAAAGAATCCGGCAGCTCCTTGAATCATTCCGATTTGACCATACGCAATCGAAATCAACCTATCAAAACATTGCATCAAGATTAGAACAATAAAGTCGTCTGCGACGTTTCTAATATTATATGTTTACTGGAAGCTAATCAAGTAAATATTAAAATTATATTCATAAAGATATTTAAATTTAAATGAAATAAATTATAGAAGAATAAAGATATTACTAATTAGGTAAGAAAAAAAATTGACTTTTATTTATTTAGAATTCGATAATAATTTTAATTAAGTAATGCTAAGGAGACCTTTAAATAATATTTCGGGGAAAATTTTATATTTTAAAAGTTTGTACATTATTAAAAATTTTGAACTGCATTCTGACGCATTATTATTATTTTAAAATGTTTAGCTTAGAAGATTAATAAAATATTTTTATAAATTGAGTCAGCGCGATTATAAATTTTATGCAAGCTAGTTGACAAATAGTTTGCGATGACTTTTGAATAATTCTAATTTAGAAATATTGGATAATCGCGTATTTTACTTAATGAAAATTATGTCATAGCAATAATGCAGTGTGAAATCATTGCGCTGACTCAGTTTAAAAAACTTATTTGAAATAGCTTTGACTTCAGTGCATTTAATTTCGATTAAATATTCCTGAACCACACACACAAAACTAGTACTTATGATCAAGCACGAAGAATTCAGATTTTGCAAGTGTCAGCACACGCGATGTTTTTTTACGATTCATGTAAGATGTTATTAAATTAATGCTGAATTTTTGCATGAGTAACTCTGTTTTAATTTCATAGAAAGTTTTAGATCCAATTTACATAGGTGAATTCAGACTATATGTATTGATTTTACTGGAAACTTGAATTTAAAATTTTATTTTCCGTGTACTGCAGAACGATTGCATCATCGAAATGTTTGAAAAAAAAATGCTTGATTACACAAATATTTTAATTTTGATCAATTTAAGCAATTCAATAATTTTTTTCAATAAATTAACATTTTTAGATTTTTTTTTTTGTATATGATTGTATTAGGGATACACCGGGTAGTGATTTTGGTTTAATGCGAATATTCGGCATATAAATGAACCGATTACCGAATATTTGGTCAGCCTAAAAGTGACTGTTTGATGAATGCTTTCATATTTCAGTGTTTATATTGAAAAGCAAAATTTTAAATTTTGGCATATTTATAATAACTACTTCATTTTGGTGAACAGAATTTTTTTCAGAAGTAAACTTTAAACTAAAAAGAAAATATGTTTCGAGTTTATATTTAAGATGAGGATAGTCTAAAGTTTTTAAATTAATAAAATTGTAAACATCGACTTGATCCGCGACATTAATAAAACTTTCTTAAATAAGTATTTTGCAATTCTAAAAAAATATTCTTTCATGAACTACTTCCCATTTGCATTTTCTTTAAGCTAATTATTACTATCTACACGGAATTAGAAGGAACATTTTGTCGTAAAATTTTAATTTATTTGTCTGAAAGGGACTAAAGTTAAAAGTCAACTCATCAAACCGAACGGCGATAGGGGCGTCCCACAGTGGGGCAAAATCCCGAAAAGCTGGCCAAAATATGAAAATGTTATTCAAATTGAACGAAAATTCGTATACAGGTGTTTTTGAGGATGCTAAGTAAGAATACAAAATTAAAATTGAAAAAAAAAATGGCGGATACAATATGGCGGAATAAAAATTAAAATGTCTCGAAAGTTATTCAATTTATATGAAATTTCGTAAACTTTTCAGGATGCTAATTAGGATTCAAAAGTTAAATTTTAAAAATAAATAAATAAATAAAATTACAGATTAAGAGTAAAAACAATAAAATTTAAATAAAAGTTAAAATTTCGAGGTAAACTTAAAAGGGAATTTTCAAAAAACAAAGACATATTTAAACGAAATTTAAGTACGTTAATGGAAAGTAAAACATTAGGCTATTTAATTTTTATATTATTAAAATAAAAACGAAAGTATATTCCAGAAATTAACCCTTAGAATCAACTGTAGCATAATAAAAAGATTCTTCAGAGGTCAAGGTGTCGAAATAGTTAGCAGAACTTGTTGGCGGTATTGGAAAATCCTGTTACTCTTACGATCAATGATTTTAATTTCTTCTACGATAATTTACCTAAACTGGAAAGGAAAGAATCTGATGACATTAAAAGACGTAAAAATATCTTTTTTTTTTTTTCTCACTGCTGCATCTTTGCGATAAATCTTCTCGATGCCTTTTGATCAGTTTGTTGCATGATTCTTGAGTATCTTATGGCATTTGACAAATTGGCAGTAATGAAGATAATGTTATTTCTTTGTCATTAATAAGTAGTTTGTGTACTGAAGTAAGCATATAAAACCAGGGGTGCTGTTCAAATCTACGAGCTATTTGTAAGGGAAAATTTTCGAAGTTTATCAAATAAATAACATGGATACAAGAAATTACTTATGGCATAGAAACGTTTAATCAAATCTCCGTATATGCTCGTTTAGAAACACAAATAGTTGCGTTTTCAAAGAATAGTTGAATTGTATTTCCATCATTTGTGCTTCCAAATCTGGGATTTAGTTTCTCGACGAGAAGTCTTGATTGTAAACGAAATATTTTTTGCATATTTTATTTTGCAATTTCAGTGTTCTTCTTTTCATGCATAGTACGAGCTTTTCATTTTTTCTATCCAGTTGTCTGCCAGGTGTAAGACCTCTCTAAACATTTTTGCATGTAACTTAGATATTCTGAATTCTAAATTATCTCAATCCACTTTTAATAAAAAATGTCAGATCGGCAAGATGCTGTTTTGATGCTGTCTGACATAGGTAGCAACGTTAAGTATTACACTAATTCGTTTTTAACTATTTTTATTCTGTATCAATGATTGTATTAAACGAAATAAGTTTATTCTGCAAGTATTTAATGCAATCCCATTCATTGACAGTTGCTTCCGTATTTCTTGAAAAAGAAAAATGGATCTTGATTGGCCCGATAAAATCAGTCAAATGAAGATCTCGATATTTTCAAATTGACGATTCATGAATTAATCGCAATATTTATGTATTCTAGTAGTACAGAAGAAAAGAAAATACATTAGACATAATGCCATCTTCATAGCTAAATATTTGTTTAAATGTACTCAGAATAGATGTGCCATCACATCCTCATTTGCAAATCAAATCGAAATTACTAATATAATCAAAAGTGATATTCATAATGATTTTTACTCGCATTAATGAAATACGCTCAGTAGTTTGATCTAGCAAATATAGCCATTGACGAAATAATTCTTCTAATTATAATAGAACAAACAAAATTACTACCTATAAAGACAAGAAAATTTTATTCTACCGGATCAGTAATAGAGAATTATTTTCATTTTTTCATTACTAAGCTTACTTATCAAATTAATGTAATCTTATGATTATAGTACTTATTTACAATATAATAGGAAATAAACTATTATAAAATTGAATAATTCGAAAATTTGAAACATATTTATCAGCTAAATTATGTGAAAAGTAGTCAATATTAAAATTTTTGAGGCGGCCCAAAAAGTGGCATTTTTACTTGCGGTTACTAAAATATGCGTGAAATGCAGAAAGGCAGTTTGGGGCAGCTGGTTTTTTATGAATCACTAGACAATAGCCCAAGTTATTATTTCCATTAAATTTCGTTGCGGAACACTGTGGAACATTTAAACTTTTTGATGTTTAAAAGCAAAAAAATAAAAAAATTCTAAAATTTTTTATCAAAAATGACAATGAATTTATTAATTTTTATGTGCTTAATATAAATTTTGTAATACATGCAAATAAAGTACATACTATCATAGTATGAATCCATTTCAAATCATTAAAATCGGATAATATTATAAAATATAGCACGCGTTTAGAGGAACTGTTGTTTTGCTGGTTTTGTTTGCTCTAAATGATACTCCTTCAAGCATCATTTTTGAAATGATGCTGCTTGTAAGGGCAAAGCAAAAATCTTTTTTTAAATACAGATTCTGACTCTCCAAACATTATTCTAGCTAACTGTACAATCGAAATTCCCTAAATCGTAACTTCATTTTTCGACTTTTGGCCAGCTTTTTGGGTTTTTGCCCCACTGTGCGTCCGTTCAAAAAGGAGAGTAGGATATTTTTATGGTGTAAATTATTATTGCAAATAAAATGGTTATTTTACGTTAAATAAAATAGCTAAATAAATATAGTTATTTTACGATGTAAAAATTAATGCTGAAAATATTATTAAAAAAAACTCTAATAGATATGCCTTATTTAAAATTAATAGTAATAAATAGCCGAACTTATTTTATGAAAAACTGTAAAAAAAGTGTGGTTTGGAATCTAGTTTCGTAATGAAAAAATATGATTAGACTGTCTACGTATTTTCTACCAAAAGTATATGTAGTATCTTTTAAATACTAACAACGTTTTGAGTGTCAATTATTTTTTTCTCAAGTTTTTTGAAGTGAACCGTCTACCTTAATAGTGCAAGAGCCGAGAGCACAAAAACCTATTAGTCCAAGAGCCGACCGCACAAAACCCTAAGTCATCGAGCACAAGAAAAAATCCTTTATTTTAAGGAAGAGTAGTAACAGAAGAGTCTAATGATCCATGTATGCCGGAAGCGAAGTGGTGCATAAGTCAAAAATTGATACCCATACTTCACGAGCGCATGACATCTGTATATAAATTTAGAACATAAGTATCGATTTTAAAGGTGGGGGGGATACCGTGCACTATCGAGCAAATCCAGTATCGCACTACTTGAAAAAAATTATAGTAATTCAATATCTTATAAATGTCCTAAATGTTTTTTGGACCTTGTGAGAAGTACTTGTTTCCCGTGGCAATAGCTTTGTCTTGTCACTTCTTCGCATTTACTATTTAATGGTGCATGTGGTTGGTTAAAACTATTGTTGTCGATTCAGCGGTTGGGTTGGCAGGAGCGTGCGAAGAGAAAGTTGCGCCCGGGCAAAGTTAGCATTTGGCGTCCCCCCCCCCCCCAACTTTTTCCTGTGACAGTTCAAAAATGACTTCGATAGTATAAATTTGGCGCCTCTTAAATGTCCGCGCCCGAGGCGACCCCCCCCCCTTCGCACGGCGCTGCGGGTTGGCACTAGTTTGCTTCTTTAGAAATCAGGCTGGTTTCGAATTGGGTTTAGATTCTGACGGGACGGGTCAACTTTGATTTTTCAAAATAAAATCCAAATTGTTTTGAATAAAAAAGCGATATACATTTGAAGGTTATTCATGATTTAATTTTTCTATAGAAAAGATAAAATTTTTTGAGGTATAATCGTAGGATATTTTTCTATAATTTATATGGAAATGAGGATAATTTTTCTTTCGTTTCTGGTCGAGCTCTGATCAGGTTTAGGTTAGGGAAAATTTTTTACCTAGTTTCGATTTGGCTTTAAATATATTTTCGGATCGAGTATAATCTGAATCCGACCGATGCAATGCTTAAGTCTTCGGATATTAATGACTCGGCTCAACGGAACAATGCAACATCGATAGCAGCAGAGTTATATGCCGTTGATGGGCCTAATTTCGCACCAAATTTCTTACAAGTTACTTAATCAACATGGTCTTTTACAGACGTTTGACAATATGTCCCACTTATCTTTCGTTACAGATGTGATCAGTATCAATGTTGTTTGAGGGATACGTCACATTGGTCATAATGCTGCCCATACGTTCAGTGCCACCTTTCCCTGTGCTGGTACAATTCACGTATAAATGTTGGGTTATATCTCAAGCCAGGTTCTATCCATATAACAATATGACGTTTGTGTAGATTAAACATAGATTCATCAGAGAACGTTACATCGCTACACTGGTTTGCGATCCATACAACGTGCTTTCTGCACAATTGATATTAAGCCTATAACGAGAGGTAAATGAGATATATTGTTTATTAATGTATTCATGGATACATGGATTCATGTTGTCACGAAACTAGCAGTCCATAAGTGGCATTTATAGCTCTGTTACTAATCGCTCTTGATGCCATTATACGACTGGCTTGCGCCGGGTCGTTAATACAACTCTGTCATCTGATTGTGTTATACGCGGACGATCTTCTACAGTACTTCTCCTAGCATTCCCCGTTCAAATGTAGCTTTGCCATAGTCTCGAAACTATAAATTGGTCGTAACCAACAGTTAGGACAACATTGACCGGGCAGTTGTCAAACTCCATCTTACTGATAACACGATGCGCAAATTCATCCATTTGGTACGGAATTGACTTATCAACAAAAAGGATCAAAATCATCACTAGAAACAACTAACAACGAAGATCCCCATACGGGCATACCCCGAAAAATCTGAAAAAAATACAGAATATTCTTCTCGTGTGGATATATACGTTTATAAAAAAAATTTCGGCGGAACCTCCATTCAGTTAACCGTAAGAAAAATAATGAAAATTTCGTTATTTGGCGATTTATCGCCGGTTGGCAATGGAATATAATTTAAAAAAATACTTTATGCCAAATACACTTCAAAGGAAAAAAAAAGTTTCATGTTGAACTTGTTTTGATAAGTTTAACTTAAATATCTTTAGTTTTGTAAGTTTTAGTTTGTTTTAAGTATAATTTTGTTATATCGAAATTTATATGTATTTATATTCAAATTTAATCATCAAAATTTTAGATTTAAAACAAAGTTCATAATTTAAATTCAATTAAATTTGTTTCAAGCTCAAAGTCCAATTGAGAATTGTCGATTAGATTTTGTTGCTATGGAAACATATGACGTTTATTTTTGAATACGCTTAAGTGTATGAAGATAATTTTTCTCAATATGATATTTTTAGCTATGAAAACATTTTTTCCACTGATTAATTAAATAACTACTTCAACGAGTAATATATATATCTGTAATAAAATATGTATATAGATGTATATAATATATTAAAGTCTCTCATTGTTTATGTTTAAATTCATTAAATACCATTTTAATGCAAACTAAATATCTAAACAGTTTTGAGTTTCATTATAATCGTTTGCTTTTGGTGAGGAAAAGGGCTGCTCGCCAAATCGAGTGACTCTTTAGTCTTTTCACGCCAAATATTTGAAAATATTTTATTTTTTACACTATCTAATGTGATTCCGCCGCTAATTTTGACTGATCCTTTATTACATACATAAGTACTTTAATTAGTATTTTTTTTCATAAAATTCTGGGTATGCCCAGTATGGAGACCTTCCTTGTAAGTCATCCAATTTTCACATGTTCTGCTGCATAGAAAGCAGTATAATAATTTTATTTAATGGCATAAGTTACAATTTTTGTGATATAATGGTATGGCTCACTTGCGTCATGAACGTTCATCTGTAACTGTTTACATAGAAATACCGCCTTAGCAGAGGAATATCATGGTCTCGTTGAAAAGTTTATACATTCATGCTAAAAAAGGAAACTCGTGTAAATCGAGCGTTTCACTATTCCTCTTGTTTTTAAGGTTTTACTGCATTTTATTATCACTAATAGCTCTTTATGAAATAATTTATTATTTCAGAAGAATGAAAACAATCACAAACGAGAAAATATAGTAAAATTTAAGAACACTGTAATTGTTTAAAACGGAGAACTTTTACGATTCGGGCGAATGAAATTATCCTACAAATATAATTCGCCCATACGAAAACCCATCTGAAATGGAACTTTTCACCCTTCCCTAGTCATTCTGTTTTACAAGATTTTCTGTATGCATTGTCTCTACAATGAAGGGGTAATGATTTGGGATGTTAAAAGAGCATTTAAAATATGTAAAACTCTCATGTTCTCACAAATTAGTCACATAATTAACAAAACTCAAGTAATCATGACAAGGAACTCTTTCGATACAAAATGTTATATAAAAGATGAAAATCTGTGGCACACTACTTAACTGCTGTATTTTTTCATTTCGCTCTTTTATAAAAAAGCTCTTTTTAAGCAATGAAAAGTTTCAATTTCATCATCTTGCTGCAAGATTAGTCTAGTTGAAAGCTTTTAACAATACTTCACCGTTAAATCTGTTAAGACTGGATCGTTAGAGATTGGGAAGAAAATTCCATTTTAAACAGGTCATGGGTTTATATTACATTGCGCAAGTATCACATTAATCATTATAATATGTATAATATTCCTTTAGTCGGACCATGAATTTTTTTCATTTGACTATATTGCATTTCAAATAGGTTCTATTTCTCCCAGATTTCTATATTTCAAATTCGCCTCATAAAACCTGTGGAGACAAAATTTATTCTTAAAAGATAAGTTTAGCGAACAAGATGGGTAAGATTGAACACATAGTATTAAAAAAGAAAATTTTAGGCAACTCGAGCTTGCAATTAATTTCTTGTGTATAAACCATTTCTTATCCACTTTATTTTTTTTCTCGTGGAGAAAATGTTTTGAAGTAGGTAAAAGGATTTATCTCGTTGGGAAGGACACAGTTGTTTAGAATAGTTTATATTAAATTAATCTGGAGCAATGAGATGTCTTCCCCGGAAAATTTGAGATTTTATTTTCAATGTTAAAAAAGTGCAACTCCCCGGAATTCTACAGTTGTCAAATTTTCCCAAGTATTTTTTCTAGAGTCACAGAAATCCCTCCCGGAGAAAAGTGTCTAAATTCAACATTGGTGCCAGAGTGGATCAAGCCTTTGATCTCATCTTGTGTTAGAAATTTGACATCTAAGTTAAGTTGGATCGTTTGTTAAATGGCTCTATCTCATGAATAATTTCGAAATTGATAAAATTCACCCTACACCCAATGGATGATGGGATGTAGTGAAGGGTGTATGGGGATATACTCGTATGCCTTTAGGTTTTTTTAAAGAAGCTCCGTATACCCTCTGTTTATGAAGTACACTACAACCTCTATCCATCGTTCCCGCATTTTTCGTTTCCCGTATGTATCGTTTATTTTTAAAAAGTCCTGTTACGAGTTCTATTCAAATATTAATTATACCAGTGCCGGTGGTTTATGAAATATGCAGTTTCCCACATCTATTGTTCAAAAATTATACCGACCTTGGGGGAAAAATGGTAAATTCATCCCTTCGTAACCAAATCATCAGCATTAATTGAAGGATATGACTCGAAAAATTTACAACGTGGATAAAGCCGGCCATTTTTTATAAATGTTTGCCGAACCGTACTCTGGCATGAAAAAATAGAGGCTTGTCATGGAGGCAAAAGCTCTGAAGGGAGACTATATAATTTATAATTTCAAGCGTTATTACAAGAATAATTTAGTTGGAAAAGCTCTAGATATGACGGAGAAAGAAAATGCAATAGCATCAAAATTAACGTCTTACAAGTCATTTATTTCGTTGGCTTTGTAGAGAGTAAACCAGAAACCATACAAAACTCTTTTAGTAAGGCTAAGGGAAATGTCACAGCATTCGAAAATGAAAGTACTCATGCGAACGATGAAGATGTAAATGATTTATTACAGTTAGAACCAAATGTCTCGAACATCATCTTTGTCAATTTTACATCAATTAACGAAGAGGTTGCGATAGCGGCTTGTTTTCTGTTTAAGGATTGATCGAGATAATGAAGTTATCGATGATGTTACCGATGGGGAAGACAAAAAGTTCAGAAACGGTTCCAAAGTACGTTTGCCGAAACTATGGAAGGGTGTCAAGTAATGAGAAACTTTATTCACCCAAATTAAACAAAAGAGAACAGAAATATTTCTCTGTCAAAAATGTTGTTTGGTTTAAGAAGAAAACGGCATGTAAAAGCCAAAATTTCTCAATGTTTTCAAGTAAATAGATTTATTCATTTGCTTCGTAATTTTTTTGCAGTATGTATTTTTGCCCCTTTTAAATTTTCAGTACGACAGTGTAGGAAATTTATTAATGTCATATGCTTTTTCACGCGAAATTATTTTATATTGACCAGCATTAATCGTTTTTCGTGTCTATCGTTCGAAAAGAATGGTCCCGTAAGAAACCATCGATCGAGGTTCTACTGTATTAGAGTATAACCTATCTATGAATATTCATGATGTCAGCGTGTACCCTCTGTCTAAACCGTGTACTCTGCTTTTTTGAGACTACAATACTGGGAAAGACATACAATGATTTGACACTTTAAACTTTTTTTTTTTTTTTTTATTTTTATTTTTTTTTTTTTTACAAAATGTATTAGTAAATTCTGGTTCTCAACGCTGAATACGTTGACATTTCCCTAAGCGAAATTTAAGAGTAACATTGATTAGCAAACGGTATTTCTAATCGGTTGTCGCCAGTTCCTTTTTATGCAGTCACGAAAACCTGCATTCACTCATAAAACTACAACAGTCTAACGCAATATTTAAAACTTTAATAAATATTTTAGACATTAACTGATTCCATTTAAGAAAGAAAAAAAAACTTATTAAAAGATGGTTAAATTAGGTAAAAATTGATATTATATAGTCACAAAAATCTAAATAATGTATACTACGTTTATGCATAACTAAAAGTGCTATTACACGTGTCGTCGAAGACGCTTCAGATTCCAGGCGTCTCCATGTTATCCTATGGGACCAGGGGAGTCTCTTGGTGAGAACGTGTTTCTCTTATGTACGAGCGTTTTTGACGCCTGAAACGAAGTGAGTTGCTAGTAAGAGCCAATCAAATGCTTGGAAATCCAAATGATGCTAAATCCTCTTCTCGAACAGCCAATGAAATGCTTATAAAACGAAAAAACGCAGGCGATTTTTGTCGCTTGCAATTTTTTCCGTGTAATAGCACTTTAAGAGTTAAAAATTGATACTGTGTAACGCCTCTTTTGTAATGTATAACTCCTTGCATTCTTTTTGGCATTGACAAAACCAGGGGTGCAGAAAATGTTTTTGCTCCGAATATTTCCCCCAATCCAAACGACAATTTTACGATATGTTATACGCTTACATAAATACAATATTACCGTAAGTTTAGAAATGTTTATTTTTTCAAAATTTCTTATATGCTACACATTATTCTTCGATAGATTCCTTGAAGGTCGCTATACGAATTTTTCTATTTGTAGTGAAAAATTTTGTGTCGGAAATTGTGAAATTCATTTTTTAAATTGAAATTAATTGTACGTTTAAAAAAAAAAAATTTCAGCCGATCGTAGATCATCGGATCGGACATATTCTGCACCCCTGGACAAAACAAGATTTTTCGTCGTATCGTGGTTAATTTCCGACCATGTATTTTGTATTGCGATATTCATGGTTACTTTATTTGTAATTATGTGTTGTCGAATTCGACGATAAAGTTTATCCCAAATGTATTCAGTGGAGTTTGTCAGGTGACTGTGGTGGCGAATATAGTTGCTTGGCTATTTTATAAAAAAGACATTTCTTTACAATCTTACCAGTATGGTTTCGGGGTCATTATCTTGTTGGAAGGCACAGCCATTTCACCAGTTCTAAAATTGGAACGGAATAGTGTAGGTTTACCTGTTGTATTTTTAAATATCCGAATCGATAGATTGTACCGTCAATAAACACTAAATTGCCTACCCCAGCTGCAACCATTGATTTCCAAGCCATTACACTTTCTACACTGTGTTTAAGGATGTATTCCAAACCACTGCTTATTTTGTGATTTATTATGAAATTCACTTTTGCTCTCAAACGCATCAAACTTTCAATTTATCTTATTTAAAAGCTACATAATGTACTGTGCTTATAGATTTTTTGATAAAGGCAGAAATTATTACAAAATATGCTGTCAAAGTTGGCACTTTGAACCGAATTTTCTAAAGCGGGAGATCTGAGAACGAAAAAAATAGTGATATTCATAAATTGTTTATAAATCGAATTCTAATTAATTAAGTGAAATAAATGAAATCGCATTGCGTCTTGTACATCTCTTCAAAAATCACCTCAATAAGTTTCACGTTTTCGCTTTTAAAAATGAGTCTTAAAATATATCGGAAAATTTTAAACTGTTGAATGCGGAAAATATTTTTTTGAATATTTTCCGCAATTCCGATATTTTTCCGAATAGCTAGTGTCAAATTTTCTGGTTTTATTTCTGTTTTTCATTTGTTTCCATGCCCATCACAGCCAAAAATATTAAATTTGGTAAATATCGCTGTTTTTCAAAAGTCAAAGTCCTTTTAAATATGTTTAGAACTAAAATCCAGCATTTTCTTTTGTTGTTGGTTTAAAGATTAAATGAGATTTTCTTCTGGTAACTCTACTATTGAGGCTTGCCGATCAAAAATTCTGCGAGCAGATTATGGATGCACTTTCTTGCTACGTACCATCGCAGTGTGCTTGGTTAACTGTGGTGGGCACTAATTTTAGAATTTTTTTTTCTTTCTATAATTCTTGCATCATGGTCCTTAAGTTTTATTAAATGACTACATACAGATATTCTGAGCATTATTTCCGTAAACTATAATTTCTAAGTATAGTTTATACAGTTGCAAAGCTTTTTCCCTTTAGTTCTGGCAATCTTTCTATAAGATTTATTTTCGTTTCTTAATTTTACGACCAGGTAATGCAGTTCTAAGGACGCTCCTTTTCCCTGATTTATCTTTCATATTATGTACAACCGTTTACATACATTTAAATACTCTAACTATTTTGGGAGATGAAGATCAGCGTAACTGAACTTCATTTGTCTGGTAAAAATGAAAAAGCAAGAAGTTCACATACAAATTTTTGATAACAACCAGTCAAGTGTATGTAGACTTTTCAGACATGCTAGTTGTCGTAAATATGCTAATCCAACTAATAATAATCTTTTTAAAGCTTTTTAAAAAGCATTCGAAAACATTCTTCAGCTTAGAATAACAGACTAATTTTGTTTTTTAGCTTGTAAATTAGAGTAGTTTTGGTGAAAACGCTATTTTGATGTACACTATATGACAAAAGGTGACCGACCACTTGCGATTTTAGACATTTTGTTAAATATCTAGAAAAATACAGAAAGAATTATCCTGAAACTCTAAAAGTAAATATAACAGTACAGGTTATACATTTCCGAGAAGATTTTTCCCCCGAAACTCTATGGGGGACCGTCAACAAATTGAAAAAGAACGAATATCTTTTGGATAATACTGTGAAAACTAATGTAGCAAAAGCTTTCAAATTGCAGAATATGATTAAGTGGCTTATTGTAATAAACTATGTTTATTTTTATGCGAATAGTATACACTCGAGGAATAAAGGTTTTTATAAACAGTCGCAAAATTTTCCAAGTTTATGCTTATAATTTTTAGAGTTCTTAATAAAAAATTTGTTCTTTTCAGAAAATACGACGATCAACGTTGTACACAATACCCTGTAATCAGAATTACAAAGTAATAAAAATTGTAGGAAAAATGAGCAAGTTTACAAAATGTTTCACTGCGCATGTGTAAATACAATCAAAATGTAATTTCCATAATGTGTTAGCTAGATATATAGAACAACTTTTGCGAAAGTTTCATAAACATAGCTTAAAAGTGTTCGTCTAATAAGTTAAAAATCCGTTATTTCCAAAATGAAGCAAAAAGATGAGGGACTTTATCCATTGATTAGTGTAAATATAGAATACACAATATAGCACGTATTACTGTATTTGGATACAACCTCTCATATATATATTTTTTTTAGGTAGCTTTCATTACAAAAAGTAAAAAGCTACCTATTGCAGCCGTCCGGAGGAAAGCACTTCCGGAAAATTTTGGTATATTTTCACCCATCATGACCCCCAGACCCCAAAACCACCCTCTGTTCAAATGTTGACATATATATACTATATATATATATATCTGATTTTTGTCATGCGATAACTAACGTATTTATGAACCGATTTGACTGAAACTTGGTATGTACATAGTACATACAAATGTCTCGACCGAGTTCGTTGGCCAGCATCATCCGCCGTTTTGTTTCAAAATGGCGGCCATTTTAAATTTTTTTTAAAAATAAATAGTAAAATTCAATGCGAAAAAATTAAAAATTGAAAAGTATTTTTCTATTACGTGTTAGAACTTAAAACAAAGATTCCAGAAAACTTTTTATTTTGTCTATATCTTAAAAAATGATTGAGTTATAGCACTTTGAATTTTTATTATGGCTGACATTTTGAAACGTTCTGATTTTTGTCATGTGATAACACGCGTATTTATGAACGGACTTGAATGAAACTTGGTATGTAGTACATACAAATGTCTCAACCGAGTTTTCGGCCAGCATCATCTGCCATTTTGTTTCAAAATGGCGGCCATTTTAAAATTTTAAAAAATTTAAAATTTAAAATTAAATACGAAAAAAATTAAAAGTTGAAAAATATTTTTCTTTTACGTGTTAGAAGCTAAAACAGCAATTCCAGAACACTTTTTATTTTGCCTATATCTTAAAAAATGATCGAGTTAGAGCACTTTGAATTTTTCTTATGGCTGACATTTTGAAACGATCTGATTTTTGTCACGTGATAACAGGCGTATTTATGAATCGATTTGGATGTAACTCTGTGTGTACATAGTATATACTGAGGCCTGAATCGAGTTCGATACTCAGTTCCATCCGCCATTTTATTTCAAAATGGCGGCCATTTAAAATTTTTTATAAATTTCAAAATGTAAAATTAGGTACAAGAAAGTGAGAAATTGAAAAAGATTTTTCTTTTATGCATTTTACCTTGATATAAAGATTCAGAGCATTTTTTGTTTCGTCTGAATCTTACAAAATGGCTGAGTTATCGCATATATATATTAATCGATTTCAATATGAGTGTGCATGTGCACCTGAATTAAGATTTCGACTAAGCTCATAATCAGGTTCTACTAATATAACTTAATTTAAAATAAATAAGTAAATATATAAGTATATGAAAGCTACCTCTTCCTCCCGGCACTGCCGGAAGGACTATTTTTGCTTCATTTGGGGAATAACGGATTTTGTACTTATTTTACAAACACTTTCAGAATTTTCAAGCTATGTTTTTGAGACTTTTACAAAAGTTGCTCTATACATTTAGCTAACACAATATGCAAATGAAATTCTGATAGCGTTTACGCATGCGCAATGAGAAATTATTTAGTAAACCTGTTTATTTTTTAAACAATTTTTATTATTTTTCAATTGTGACTATAGGGTATTGTGTACAATGTTATTTGCCATATTTTCAGAAAAAAAAAACATTCTTTTATATTAAGAACTCTTCAAATTATAAGCAAAAACTTAGAAAGTTTCGGGACTATTTTTATAAAAACCTTAATTTCTTTTCGAGTATATATGCTATCCGCATAAAAATAAACACAGTTTATTAGAGTTAGCCACTTAATCATAAACTACAATTTGAATGCTTTTGCTACATTAGTTTTGACAGGGTTATCCAAAAGATATTCGTTCTTTTCAATTTGTTGACGGTCCCCCATGGAGTTTCGGTAAAAAATCTTCACGGAAATTTATGACCTGTACTATTATGTTTACACACTTAGTTTCAGGACAATTTCTCATGCATTTTTCTAGATATTTAACAAAATGTTTAAAATCGCAAGTGGCCGGTCACATTTGGCCATATTGTGTATGCTTGTAGACTTTCGTGACTGACTGTACGATCATTTGCGGCAGAGTTACTACGGAGCAGTAAATTATTTCCCTTCCAGAACTGCACTTTGGAATTAAACTTTTATTATAATGTAGTTTTCAACATATAATGGTTTTTTGAAGGTTTCTTTAAGAGCATCTTTCGAAAAATCGCTCGCCTATTAAATTGCTGATTTTCAATATGAACCCGTTTTCCCGAAGCAATTTGAAAATCATAGGCAAGTTTGTATTTAATATATGAGTGTAAAAATGTCTTTCTTGTTACAGCTTTGTGAAATTCGAGTGGAGAACACCTTAATAGTAAAGATAACCCTTTAAAAGTTACCTCCATACCATAGTTTCAATTCTTAGATCTACTAGTTTACAAAAAATCGCCAAGAAAATGAGCTTTTGGAATATTTTCATGTTATTTAACTTCTTTTAAAGCTGAAATTTTAAAGAAACTTCTTATCGAGCACGAGCATCCTCATTATAAGAACAATCTACAGGTTTGAAATGTGTAGGAAAAAATTATTGCTTTCGGAATAAGTTTAGCTTTAGTTTTCATGTTCTTTAAGAGATTTAGTGAAAACAAAGATTTAATGGGCATTAAGTGTTAAGATAATTGATACTTCCTTATTTCTATATTCAAATTTCAAATAGCAAGTTTCTGAAATCTTTTCATTAGAATCTGTTATTTCCTATTTTTTTCCAAAAAAAAAAAAAAAAAAAAAAAAAAAAAAAAAGTTCGTTCATAGCGATCAGATATAATTTTCAGGTCTATTTTCCTAATATTTTTAGAAAAATAATACGCGATATTTAGAACATTATTTTTCTTTAGTTTTTTTACTCTAATATTTGAATTTTCGTTCTTAACGTATGTTTAAGCCTTAAAAACAAACATTATTCAAAACTATCGTATGAGTCATTCCATGTCACATCAATGCACCTTTTCTCCCATGACCCCAGATTTTCATGAAACTTGGTTTATCAAATGTCTTTAAAGAAAACACTAAAATTATTTCTTTTAATGCATTTAATTTTATCAACTTTTAATGAAAGCATTTTTCATTAAAACTTGTCTCATTTTGAATTATTTAATTGCCATTTTCTCAAACTAAATATGATACATACTTACATATCATTTTTAAAACTCTTTTTATGACTTAATTTGATGTGCAACATGATAAAATTTATTAATTTTTTTTCTTAATTCATTTTTAAATTTCCCAAAAAGCGACATTTTTAAAAACTTCTCAAATTTACTTCATATGCCTTTTATACATTTCTCAAAGTTTTATGATGGTATTAAGAAGATGCACGAAGTTGAATTTCTTATGTAAAGCAAAAATTTTAACTTAAATTTCAATATCTTTATTTTCAACTGATGACACACACACAAACTAACATTTTTCAAATTTTAAGGCTCCCTTTATATTACAGTGCTCAGCAAAAGTTCAGACAATGATTACGCCTCTATATTCAGAAGTATGTACCGAATTTTTGTAATTCATCTGTCATACATTACTTGTGACTTATCCTTTCTTCACAAACAATACATTTTAAATTTTACCTTTTACATAATACGAGGCGGAACCCGTCGAATTTCGACGAAAGAAAATGTTTAGGAAGGAACTGTTTCATTGATTTATAATAAGCCCACAAAATTAGCTACAGTAAAAAATGCATTTTAGATTGGTCAGACTCTCAAACAAATATTATTTTAAGCTAAAAAGAGAAAAAAACTTTTTCTGTAAAACTTAGTTGACCAAATTATTAAAATTAAATTTAAATCGCAGATGTAATCAGTAAAGTATAACAAAGATAAGTTATTGTGACGAAATAATCAATTGAGGATCTTATATTTGGTATAAAGCAAATAAAAAAAAAAATTCCAAATTGACATGATCATAGAAATTCCCATGTGAAATCTAAACCCGTCATAATTTTCATACTGTCAAAATTTACATACGCACTTTTTATAGTATTTTAATTTGATCATTTTAAAATCATTTGCTTTTTTATATAAAAAGACGTAATTTGCATCCACTAAAAGTATTCCATTTTTACGGATCCAGTCTTAAACAGCATATATAAAAAAGTTTGCATATGACGTCATTAGGACGGAATATTATACAAACGCAGCAAAAGCAATATTCAAGGCACTCGGCAAAATAAATCGGAAATGTGATGATTCACAAATCTTCACTTCTTTATTTATAATAGCTCCGTGTTTTATCAGAAATCATTCATTTGCATATTTTTTCAAATTCGGAAAATATTGCATACATGCGGATAAATATAATTCCATTTATTTAGCTTTCTGATACGAACTGAGTAAATGCGGTGAAGTCACTCGAATATTATTTAAAATACAGTTTTGTGAAGAGAAAATGTTGTATTCTTTGTAAATAAGGTTTTCAGTGAACTAAAAAAACATTTAATTGATGAATAAAAAAAAATAAAAACAAATTTCATCGGATTTTATGTCGGACGGTCTTTTGACATGATTTTTTACTTCAGTTGGTTTTTATCAATTTTAAGAGAAAATGGCGAATTTATGTTGCCACAATTACAAAATTCGTACTTAAAACTATAAAAAAATTAATAACTCATAAACAAATTGAGATACAGCTTTCAAACAAATTGCATTTAAAAGTAAATTTTTTTCTCAATACGACGGTATAAAAATTTAAAATGTGCAATATTTAGAAGTATAAAATTTGTAGTACTGAAAATTGTAAAACTGAATTGCATGCGAAAGTGTTGCCATTCACAAAATGACGTATGCGTTACGCACAGATACGTTTGGCCTTTATTATATAGATATAATGACAAAAAACCAAATTAACATTGTAGCAAAAGTATAGACCATTTGTATATTTACAGAAAAATAACTACAAATTAAAATAGTTGCACCTACATTGTCTGCAATTAGTGCAAGAATGTGACTTTTCATCGAAGAAATTAAATGCTGCATCACTTGGGGGGGGGGGTCTATTTTGTATTAAAGATGTTCAACAGCAGCTCGAAGCCCATTAACAGAAAAGTATAGCAAAAATTTGCATAAACCTGACGACATATGTTACAAATGTTTTCGATTGGATACAGATCAGGGCTACACGCCGCCGGCCAGTTGAGATTAGTAGTATTTTTGGAGTTAAACGAAGTTCTTGTTTTGTATGCAACATGAAAGGGCGCACTATCTTGCTAAAATCCATACTTTGAGAGCAGTTAAAAGTTCCTCAAATGACTGAAAATTGATCTCTAACATATATATGTTGTCTTGTGTTGCTTGTCAACCGTTGAATAACTCCAGAAATACTCGAGCATTAAAGCAAAGTGAGGACCAAATCATTAAAAAGTCACCTTCTTGTTGTCGACTTAAGAAAGTCCCAGGCTCTTTACGCAAGTCGTGTCAATGGTATGCCCACCCGTTTGGGCCATTCAAAATTTATTTTTTTTTCTTTTCTAAATATCATAGCGTACCATATGGGTCCATATGACGTTTTGACGTATTAAGTTCATTGCATTCTCGCTAATTTGAGCGAGATTTTAAAGGTGATTATTTTATAATTTTCATGTAAACTGATTTACTTCTTTCTTTAATTCATCTACGAATCATATCCGTCGACACAGACAGTCCTGATTTAGTTTTAATGTGAGTAGCAATCATCATTTGTGTAAATTCCAGTTTATGGACCCTTTTGTCATCTCATTTTCTGGTCACACAAGGTCTTCCAGATTTATGTTTTGTTTTGAAGGAGTCACCCTTAGACTATACTTCATAGACAGACCACTTTGGACGATTGAATGCCGCTGAAATTTCTGCAACAGTCTTTCCTTTCCATTTCAGCTTTCCTTCTTCAATTACCTCATCTAATTGAATATTTTTAGCTCGCGGCATCTTCACTAACTGGTGCTATATCGAGGTGCCCTAAAATCAATCTTCCTTTATCTTTTATTATTATAAGATACTTGAAAATTTTCATTTTCTTTCCAATATGAAGTTATATTAATTTTCTTTTAATTCATATATTTTTTTCATTTACCTTTATTTACATGAAAATTCAAGCATTACACTGACGCATTATATATGCTTTTAATATTATGATGATAAAGGGTTGCTAGGCCACTATAAAAAGTAACAGAAAAAATGGAATAAATACATTTGAAATAAGTAAATCTCTAAAACAAATTGTTTTATATTAATGGAACACATTTATAAAAAATATCCAAAAATTACAGTAATAATTTGAAAAATCTGACAAATGCATAGACAAAAATTCAAAATAATTTGAATAATTTCAGCCTTGTAATCGCAAATTTCAGTATCCAATTTGTCATTTAATGCCATTGAGCAAGTGAGCCATTTTCTTTCAACAAATGAAAAATTTAAAAATGTCTGAATTGCTATAGAAAAAGATTATGGTGCAAAATTAAATGTCCTGTATTTTCCGAACAAATGAATCAAATAGAACAAAAAACTATCCAGGTTTCTGAAGAGCATACCCACTTAATTTAAAATTATTAGGGTGTTTTTGCAGCAGTTATCGCGGAACAAACCAAAACATTTCGTGTCTCCAAAGTAAGCCTTCACTGACGTTTCGGCAATAAATTTTTATTATTTTTTATTTTTTGAAAATAAATTAGACTATCTTTTCCTGATTGCAAGAAATCGCTAGAAATTTTTCTATTCTTTCTTGTTTCATCTCCGAAGGGTAAGAAAAAGAATGAGCTAGTCCTGGTGGATGAAGAAAGGTAAGTCTTATTTAATTTTCATCTGCAATTTTATCAAACATGTAACAAAGCCACCATGCAACATTGTAGTAAGAAACAAGGTAGCCAGGTAATTTTTCAGTTTACTTTTTTACCAACAGGTATAGTTGCATGGGTTTCTCAGAATAATGAAAAGAAATTGCACCGCCCAACTGAAATTCATTGCTGAAAAGTTTGTGCCTAAAATTTTCTTGAAATTCATATTCAAGATTTTTTCTAATGTCAACACTAGTCAAAAGACACAGTGTGAAAACGGGGAGGGGGAAAGCTAATTGATGTTGGATTTCATATCATTTTCGTTAGACAATCTTTATAGCTTTTAAAATTAAATTCTTGTGATGCAATTTATTTTGCAGTTTTTTAACATTAGCTTTACATTCTAATGGTTAGTGCATACATAAAAAGCACCTGTTCCTTATTGGCCAGCTAATCCAGTTTTTGAGATGCAGCTCAAGAAATTTTTGGAAGTTTTTCTTGGAAGAGCTTATATGAAAAAGATTAATACTCTGTAATTTGAAAGAAACAACCTCCTTTGTCATTAATAGAAACACAAATCTTTGATGTTTGGTATTAGTCGACTCAGTCCAATTTTTCATTTCTTATTGTTTATGTTCTAATTCAGAAAATGGAAATATTTATATAAAATGTAAAAAAATTTCAGCTTATGGCATTTATATGTTTTTCATTACTTTGTCATCAATTAAAAATAAAGATATTGAAATGCGAGTTAAAATTTTCACTTTCCACTCAACTTCATGTATCTTCTGATCCCATAGAGATCCCATCATAAAACTCGGAAAAATGTGCAAGGACAATTTGAAGTCTATTTGAGAACTTTTTGAAATTTTTAAAAATGTCGTTTTTTGAAAAATTTAAAAATCAAATAAAAAAAAATAAAGTTTGTAAAAAGGACTTTAACAGGATATAGAAACAACGTTTGTAGCACATTTTATTTTTGAAAAAATGGCAATTAAGTAATTCAAAAGGCAACAAATTTTAATGAAACGTGGTTTAAATAATTTTTGGTAAAATTAAAATACATTAAAATGTTAGTGTTTTCTTTGATAAATATGTAAATATTCTTGAAACACAAAATTTCATCAAAATCTTAAGAGTCAAGGGAGATTTTGATCCGAAATTGCGTTGATTTGACATGGAATTACTCTTATTGACTGCAATTCCGGAGAAATTGGTGATGAATCGATGTACGTTAGTCGTCTTTCAATTTATATAGATAAAGTGTCTAATGAAAAAAAAAATCACCAGAAGATAAATATTAAAAGTGCATTTGTATTTATGATTATTCATATTTGAACATACCTCTCATTCACTAGTTTATCCTTGGATGGATCACGTGGTTGCCGTTTCATG
Source organism: Maratus speculifer (assembly GCA_964019185.1). Classification (NCBI taxonomy): domain Eukaryota; kingdom Metazoa; phylum Arthropoda; class Arachnida; order Araneae; family Salticidae; genus Maratus; species Maratus speculifer. Next base: position 72,835,421 of record OZ025289.1, read on the forward strand.
ATGTCACTTTCAGGGTGCTCGTAGGCTAGTGATATTGCTGGCACCTGTTGGGACCATATTCTCGTTGTCATAAGCTGTCATAGCATGATCTTACCCAAATAGGTGGTATTGCGATTCATAAATAAGATATATATATTTTAAATTATTGCGTTTCTTAATTTTCTTTTCTAAAAATATGTAGAATGTTTGAATCTGTGGTTGTAGAATTTGAGATTTTCTCAATAAATTTGTAAAGGTTCGTTCTTGTTAGTTGAGTTTTTAACATTTATCGATTGGCTAAATATGCTTATGCTATACATATTTCACACATACAGGGTAAATGCTTTAATAGTCGGCTACTCCCCAGTGCTCATCGACAGTGAGATAAAATGCCTTAGTTTGTTTTCTCTTCCAAATGAAATATTAATTTTAGTTTTTAATTGCAGTTATATTTTACAAGTCATCCGCAGAAAATTCTAGTTATTTCTTTTTCATTAGTAATTAGCTATGTTTTTAATTTATTCCATTTATAAAAGAAAATAAGTAATGTAATCAGATTTTTTTTACTTCTGGTTTTTGATTGATGGACACAGTTTTAGAAATCAGAGATTCAGAAACATATGTTTTCGTAAAATATATGTTTGACCGTCTCCCTCTCTATACATATGTGAATGTTTTTTTTGTATCATCGGAAAATGGATGAACTTTTGCATAGAACTAAACCGAACTTCATATTTTTGGGGCTATGGCCAACAGGTATCAGTTGAATTTGGGAATGTTCCATCGGAAGAGGGTTCTGTAATAGCGATTTCAGGGCCATTTTCATTATCGTATCATCAGAAATTGAACAAAGTTATGCTTAGAATAAACCAAACTTTATATGGGCATCAGGTTCAATTAAAAGTGAGGATATTCCCATGGTAGGGAACGCTGAGATAATGATTTTTGTACGATTTACGTGACGAGGTAGTGATAGTGAGTTGTCGTATGCCAGTTTAGCATTTGACAGCTTCGGCCGGAGCCGTAAGATTTGACTGATTCCAGAGGATGGGAAAAAACTGAATTGCCCAAATGTCCAATTTAGGTTTGATTTTAGACTTAGAGATAAGTTTTATATGGAATATTAACATGTATGAGATAGAAGAAGAAAGTTTTGGAATTATCGCGTCAGATTTTTTTCTGATATAAGTAGCCGGCTATTTGTGCTTTTACCCCATTACTTGTTTATTAAAAGCACGAAGAAATGAATTCATGCTTAACTAAAAAAACATAATTTTACGATTTTTTCTTTGCAAATACAATCATTTTGAAGTTTGATTATATATGGTAGTAACTTAATATTTTGACATAATTAGATAGTTATATTTAGACATAAGTTCAAGAGCCGTTTTTAGAAAATCTATTTACTTGACGTCTCATGAAAATTTTAAATTTATTCAATCGTACATTGATAGTGAATAATATGGACTTTATTTTGAATTTGAAATAAACACAGTTATGGTCGCAGTACCACCTGTTCTTGAAATACAGCTGTGAATTAATTATGTCACCCACAACAACAAAGAAGCAGAAGCCGATGTCTTTAACTTTTCAGCAACATCGACATGTCAATAACGACATCGAACATCATGCAATATTCAAAGCCATGCAAGATACACATTGTTATTTTCAAAACAATGCATTTTAAAGCATAGCTGGAGGAACAAATATCAGTGTAGATTTACTACCCAAGTAAATTTAAATGTGATGTCAGAGGCACCCCGCCCTCTCAACAAAGAGCCGTCATTCTGATTAAATTTATAAATTTTCAAATTTTTTTTCATTTAGATTAGTTACTGAAATATGGTCTAATCCTTTTATAGTTTAATTACTTTGAAAGAGATTATGTATGTTAATTGATATATATTTTTAAATGTTGCATGAGAAAATGCTTTAAAGATTTTCTTTGAAAAATGAGTGCTTTTCTAAAAGTTTTATTTTCTAGCTGTATCAGATTGTATTTCATTACGGGACTGCGCTAAAAATTTATTTTAATAGGCAGATACACAGCATATAAAAAACAGAAATGAAGCAACAAAATTTATATAGATCGCAATAAGGTTTCGTAAGCATTTTCCAAAACACATACGACTTTATTTTTCAGGAAAAACATTTCAAACAGAATAGAAAGAAAAGATTTTTATATATCATGCAACAGGCATTGAGAGATTAAGATAATACAGATTTGAGCAAGCTTTTCAGTTTTAAAATTAGTTCCATGCTTGTTAGGTCGGGAAAAGCTTCTATCTGTTTGCATTTTGAAAAAATATTTACTTTTTGGTTCATTTCCCTTTATTTTGTTTTTAATTATAAACCAATAAATCTTTTTAAACCCAACTTTTATGAAATTTAATAATTACATTCTATATAGAACTTGTTTAAAATTCTGTATAGCATGTACTCCATTCTAAGTCCTCTGTACCATAGTCTGTACTCCATTTCAAGAAATAATGTCACCAATAATAATAAAAATATACTATAGCACTTTTGAAGGAACTTTCAAAATCTGTTTGACGCTTTTAGATTTTTAAACCTTTTTGAAGAGATTTTATGGATTGGAGGATCTTTACTGTGGTTTGTAAATATGAAAGGCAGTAATGTTTACCTTAAGCTACTATAAACAAATTTTTTTTTGTAATGTACTATAAGGCTAAAGCGTTTCTTATAAATTGGAGTGTAATGCTGATACATTTGGTTTAAAAAAAACTTCCAAAAGGAATATTTTTAGTTTATTTTAATAAAAGCCTTTCAAGCTGTATAAGAGCATATTTCTATCCTTTATATAATCACTTTAAAAATTGCTTTGATTCAGGGTTGAAATGTTTCTACGAAGAAAGTTTCTAGAAAACCGCTGGGTAAAACCGGCACGACTGAGACAAATTTGTCCCAAAACACAAATTTATTTAAACATTAAATATTCATTGGAAATCACAAATTTTATTGTTGTAACTAAACAGCTTATTTTCTACTATCAAATAAAAAAAATTCTAAAATTAACAATGAAAATTTATTAATTTACTTAAATGTGGGTTATTCTTAAATGATTTAAATCTCAAGAAATTCGCTATTAAAATATATATTCTACTTGCCCACTGCCCATTCTAAAATAAGCCACAAGATTTTTTAAAAGTTGGGGAGAGAGGGGTTAAAATCTAAACAGATCCTTCATTATAACAAATTTATAAAACTTTTTTATACGAAGTAGATTCTATTAAAAACTGACTATTAAAAACTGACTATAATTGAAATAAAAAGATATTTTTAAAAAGACAAAATGAGCGATTTTGTCTGAAAAGCTACAGAATAAATAATAAAAGTGGATAAATGATGAAAGCCTAGCTGTAAAAATTATTTGATAAATTTTAGATTTATCTTGAATGGAGCATATAGGATAGCAAATGATGCCAGATTGTTGCTTGAACAAATCTATATCTTATATAGCTTTTGATTTCTAGGAGATTATAACGTATTTTTATAATAAACTAAATTTCACAAGGATCTGAAACTAAATAATCAACTTTCTGAATTTTATAAAGGCCATCAGCTTTTTTCTTCGTTTAAGTATTTCTTGCAAGTATTTGGCCTGTTTAAGAAATTAATAATAATAAATCTAACTGAAGGTACTTTTGTGTAATTTGTTTTGAACTTCGATACTTTTTTAATTTAATGTAGAAAATATTGAAAGATAATATTTGTATTAATTACGCAGTGAATCATGTCTTATGAAACAGTTTCTGCAATAAACAAATTGTTTAAAATTTTTACTTTTGTAAAAATATTTTTTTACTTGTTAAATATTTTTTATAATAATTCGTTGTATTTTTTTAATTTACTTTTAATGAATGTTATCCATTTATAATTAATAGAAAAAGTTACTTTCTGCTACTTATTGTCACTTTCTATCAGTTTAATTGGCTATAAACAGCTTCTCCCACTGGACATGGTAAAATTTTTTGACGGCAGAAAGCCAACCTTACTTCAATTATGTGAACGTTTATAGTAAAGTACAATAAATAGTAACAATTTTCCAAGCACCTAGACTCATCACAACCTTGGAATAATTTGAAAATTCAATATATAGATATAATAGTATTTAGGATGCATATATACCTTCAACACCTGAAGTATTATCAAACTTACACGCTATACATTAAATTTTACAGATTTTAAATATCTTAAAAACAAAGGAGGTGGGCTAATAAGGGCCATTTTTCGCCCATCAGCCCCTAGATGTGTCATACATTTTTTTCATTAGTATACCTCATAACAAGCAAGAAAATAATATCTTGAATGAAAGTTTAATAATTGATGGAAAAATGAAATATAGATTTAAGTAAATATTATGTGTATTAATGAACATGAACACTATTGTCATTAGTTTTAATCCATATATTCAATAGTAAATACGACAATAAGTGTAAATTTAAGATGAATGGAGCTTACTAAAATTATTTCAATATATGAAATATCGGAAATAATCAGTAACAAAGAAATAATAATAGTCATACAGTTTCAGAAATTTTGAACAATGTGTTTTAGATTATTTCCCTTATTGATTGCTTCAACGTAATCACTAATGGACCATCCAGCGGCCGCGTCTTGTATAGTATATGAACATATTCAATATTTGGTTTTTTAATTTTGATTGAGCTATGGCACATTACAGTAGTATTGTAAGCCAGAAACCATAATATGAAAACAACATGCACCCAGCATTCTACGACACTTGGCGTACTTTACACTGAGAGTACCATTATGTTATGATGCTTCGCCGTGTTTTTATCCAAATATTTTAGGTTTTAGAAATTGTGCGCTGAAAAATCAAATTTTGGTTACGAGAGGTGTCATTTAGCATCCTATGTGGAAAATTGTTGCTACTTATTTAAGAATCTTGGCATTTTATGTTCAATATCCATTTCGTGCAGAAGTTCCAAGCAATCCCGGTAAAATATATCAATACTCTCGACATCGTTTGGCTTCAGTCACTCCCTGATATTATATGAATATTTTTTAATGTGTTTGTAAGTATGTTAGCGTACTTGTTCTTTGTTTCCGCGAAGTAAAGAACGAAGACATCCAAAATGTAATTTGAAGTAATGACGAATACCAAATGCTTAACGAAAGGTCTTCCTTTGTATATGCAGAAGGAATGCCTCTGAAAGGAATAGTTCACACTCTTCTAGATATAAATGTATGTGCTATCGAAAGCAATCATCACGGTATCATTGTCGTCATCCGGAATAAACAATCTTCCTGCTGAAGCCCTCGTATATATTTTTCAATAACTTGTGTTCTGGTGATGTTTCATTCTACGGTGTTTTGGATCAACGTTCTCAATCACAGCCTGATTTTCATATTTTACAGAAGATATTATTTTTCTTATATTGAGTAATGTAGATAGAACACCATGATAGAGACCAGTTCTAAGTTTTACAAGTAACACTGCAAAGCAAGTACGAGATGACCTCTTTTTTGAGGAACGTATTTTGGATTTTACAAGTTTAAAGATATAGTTAAAATCGGACATAAATATACCCATGAGAATATAATAATAGATTTCGGAAAAGTGTCCCCGTGTATCAAAATTGAGGACTTCTTTGCTACATTTCTGATATTGTTTTAAATACTTTCATGCATCGTATTTCATACATCGATACATGTTCATCGTATTCTCACTTACAGGACATTAATCTTGCAGAGTCAATTTACCGATCAAGTAATAGGGGTTTTACAGCATAGTTTTCGCGACGAAATATAGAATCTAGTTTCTATAAAGGCCTGAGTTTCAATAGCTTTTGTTACAATAACGAAGCAGTTCTTACCTTTACATATTATACAACAAGTGTTAGAGTTGTGAAAATGAGATATTGATAAATGTATATTAAATTTCTTATTTGTGGTCTCATCGACAGTAATCGTTGACGCCTAATCTCTTATTGTTACATCAGAAGCAGAAATAGAAGTATTTAGAGCCTGGAGAGCACGAAATACATATTATTTGTATTTAGAGCACTACTTAAAATCATTCTATAAATCTCAGTTTTTCGAATATCTAAGTATCTATATAACTTTTCTGTTAGAACAGATACGAAAAGTTTTCTGCGAGACTTTACAACAATGACATTGGCATCCAAGCATTATTTATTCGTAATTTCTTCAATAAATATTTACGAAAACAATTTTAGAAAACTACATTGACGTTTGAACAACGTTAATACTTTTTAAGCACGGCAAAAGAGGTCTGAACGCGCTCCGATAGTAGTGCATTTGATTCTCTCACATAACACATTTTTTTTCTTAAATAGGTAGAAGCGCACACTGAACCCAAATAAAATAATGCTTATATAAAAGCTTATAAAGAGTAGAATCATTGCATGTCAAAATTAATTGGGTTCATCGAGCGCTTCTTAATAAAAAATTAATTCAAAGACACAAAAAACGCCAAAAATGCAGAAAAAAGCCAAAATATTCTACTTTCGGACTATAATTTCCATGACTTACTATTTTATTTATCACGTAAGATGTATTAAACAAAAATATGTATCTTTAACTTTACAAATCCACAGAACAATCATCTGAATTCGAAACTTTTTTTTTCCGGGTATATGATGGGCGAAAAATAGCCCTTATTGACCCACCTCCTTTCAAAAGTGAATGTATATTGTGAATAAAAATACAATGTTTTCATAAGTGCATAATCATAAAACAATGACATATGAAGGGAAAAAATGATTATAGGTCTCATATAAATTAAAAAATAATTTGAATTTTCCGGTGATGTTATGACATTGAGTACACTGGAAAAAAAAAAAAGTGCGAGGATGAATGATAACGTGAAGGAATCGAAGCAATTATGGGACTTTTTCTTTCCTCAGAGAGAACTAGCGTTAATATCGGTTTACTCTGAATATCTAGACTATTAAATACAATTAGTGTTTGTATGTTTCTCTTTTTATCTGTCTGAAATAGAAGGCAAAATATTTAACATAGGCAGTACTTTAAGTCTTCCCTCATTTCTCAGCATTGATTCTACTTGCATCTTGTTGTATTTTATATGCATACGATGAGTGACACTTTTATCATGTCAACAAAAAATTAAATTTTTAGTTTTTAAAAGTTATTTGTCGAAAGGTAGATTAAGTTTTATTTAATTAAAGCGCAGTAAGTGGAATAAAAGAACTCGTAAAAATTGCTGAGTGCGACAACTTTTATGTTTGCAAAATTAGATATTTATAACAAATAATTTTAGATAGTAAAAATTCTTCTAGAATTATTTTATGACTAAGTTGAAAAACTTGTATAAGGTTTAAAACACACAATTTTCTTGTTGAATTAAAAAATATATATACATACATTTTAATCATCAAAACTGTCACAGGATAAAAGAAAAAAAAAAAAAAACTAAATTGCTATTTGACTTAAATTTATCTTTTCAAAAATAAGAAGCCATGTTCAAACTCTGACATTTTCTATATGAACATCGATAAAATGTACCTTAGGATACAAACTGGAAGTCGTTTGTTAAAGCAAATTATGAGTTATACTGGTTTTAAATTTGGAACTCCTTTTGTAATGTTGAATTCATTGCAAAATAGATTGCAATGCCATGCGGTTATTTTATGAGTAACTAAAAAAACTACTTGGCGGAATGAGCTAATTTTAAATTCCTATATCTGAAATTTTGTTTACTTTTTAAAATAATCCTAAGTTACAATTAACTTTTCTCAAAATTTAGGAAAAAAATTATGTAAACTATTTTTTTCCAACAGGAAAAGAATTTCAGAAGCTTCAAATATGTGAATGCAAAATTAAAGTTCATTCTACCAAATAATTTTTAGTTATTCTTATAAAACAATGGGCATTGTAATCTTTGGCGATGAATACAAGTGAATTTAACATTGAGTGTAAAAATTAAACTGCATAATTCCTAAACTAATTGACAGAGTTGTTTCCCGTTTCTTATCCTAATGTAAAATTCACTAAAAAACCCCAAAAATATTCAGAATTTGGTACAAAATGGAGATGAAGATGGGCAACAAGTTTATTTATGTGGAAAAAAAGCTATAAATTCCAGTCAGATGGCTATTTCCGTTATTGTTTACTGTGACAGTTTGAAATGTATGGGGGGGGGGGGGGGAGGATGTTTTTTACTTTTTTTGTTTGGCTGAATGTATATGTATATATAAATAATATGAATTTACGGTACATCATTGTGGAGGACATAAAGAATAAAATTTTTCGATTAAGTTAAAAGGAGTTATAAGTTCTAACTGCATAAATATGTGATAAATTATTTTTGACCGAATCTATTTTAATATTTTTTGTGACAAATTGTCCTGTTACTACTTTATTAAAAGTACAGTGCAACCCAGAAGTTACAAATTAAAAATTCGATAATTCCGAAAGTACAGACAGTAGCACAATAATTTTCACATTAATATATAGAAAGACAGATTTTTTTTTTGACAGCAAAAAATTATTGCCAGGACAGCTACATTTATCACTGACAACAGTATTGGTTCTAAAATTGCTCCCTATTTGTCATTTAAGCCAGCGGGTAGTCTCTCTCCACTAAAATTTAAAAATTTTCTTCGCTGAAAATTCAATAGACTTCTAGCAAGAATTTAACACGAAATAATAGACAAAAGAAAAAAAATGTGGTGAAAAACTGACTGCTGGCGCCTAGTTTTGTTGCATCACTGATTTAAGCCACCATGTGTGATGAATTGTTTTTTCGTTGCTTTGCAGAGTATCTTACTACGTCTGATAGCTATTCTCATTAATTTCACCTTTGAAATTTAGTATTTATCATTGTAATTACGTTGTGAATTGTGTTGCACCAATATAGAAAGTGCTTACTCAATAAAAACTCACTTTGTTCGTAATAAATTTAATTATTTTTTCAAATTCTTGGTTTACAAAAAATTCTAGGTCTTCCTGTATATTTTTTGACAACCACAGCATGCTATTGTTAATTTTTTTTTTTTTTTTTTTTTTTGGTAACTTTTGGATGATTGTAATTTGTCATTTGTATTACATTTTTGATTAGTTTGTCTATCGCCTAACATAGATATTGTTTTTTTTTTTTTTTTTTTTTTTTTTTTTTTTTTTTTTTTTACGAATCTTGTCATTTTGTTATCGAAAAATATCCCACAATTGTTTCTCTTCCTCCACGGGCTGCTATGATGGTGGGTTGGTGGTGTTTACCTCTCATTCACGAGTTTGTCAATTTTCGGATCACGTGGTCTTCGTTTCATAATATCGGATTCGGGTTTCTCGTAGGCCAGTGAAATCGCCGGAACCTACAGGAAAGGAACCACCACAGAAAAAAGTAAGGGCCACACACGATCATGCAAACAACAGTTACATTCCAACACAAAACAAAGTTAGTATCATGTCATTCCAACACTTTAGACATCAACATTACAGCAAATGCATTGATGCATCATCATTGCAACACAAATATTAAATAACAGCAATAGTTAAAGAAAAGAAAAGAAAAAAAAAATCAACATAGAATTGACATATTGTACTTGGACATAAATGTACATAGTAACAAGGAAAATAAAATACTTCATATTTCAAGGGAAAATTATATTCAGAAAGAAAAGTTAAAATAAGTGTTGGTGAAGTTCACTCATGAAAGCGCGAATTTAATTAACATTATAATATCTATACATATTTAATACACACTAAAAATATCTTTATAAAAGTATACGTTATTTTTCGTTTTATGAATTCTTTAAAAACGGTGATCGGAGTACATTTTGGGATTTACATTAGCAGTTAAGAACAGATAAATCTTTAGAGGCAGAAAATAGCATTCTGAGACTTTTTTAAATCAGTCTCAGAGCTCTTGGCAAATTTCACTGCGTTTATAGAAATATTCCATTAGTTGATGCTTATAAATTAAATGTAGCATTTAGTGAAAAAAGTTTTTATGTACTTGTTTTATCCAATTTTTACATTCTTGAAAATTTTAATTTTGTTGTTTACACGTTTATACTCTCAAAAGATATGATTTGAGAATATATGATAGTTATTAATTATGTTATTAAAAGAAAAAGTCAGCGATTTCACACACATGCATAAAATCATGCCACTCTTGGATTACGTACCAAATCTGTACCCAAATCGATGCATAGGATAGTGACTGTTCCCAATGGCAGTGGTACATCAGCCAAAATGAAAAGCAAGAAAGGAGTAATTTCTGGAATGTTGCTAGTTAAGGTATAAGCTATAGATTTTTTTAAGTTATCGAAGATTAATCGGCCTGGAATTGAAAGAAAAATGTTAAAAGGAAATAAATACTTATCTAAATATAAAAAGAATATACCTGTATCCTCAGTTAAAATCAGATTCCTCCAATTAAACATAAGTAATATTCAATAACATCTAAATTACTTATAGCTAGCAAACTGCATGTTATTTAAGTATAAAGTTTGGTCTTCTCATGTCGTTAATCAACAGTTAGTTCCTAAATGTAAAAATTTGTTTTAAGTGCCAGAAAATGTTTAGAATTTATAAATTGTATGAAATAAAATTCGGTAAGTTTTAATTGCACTGAAGAAATTTCTTTGCTTTATTTGTCGAAGTATGAAGAAAGTTTTTTTAAATAACTTTTAAAATACAGGAACTATATTAAAAAAATCATAACATAATTTTGATGTAAATATTTTGATATAATGGACATTATTTGAAACTTTTGCAATTGTTATTACCTCTAAAGTCAATGGATAACTAATTAGCTGTTGAATAACGATGAGAAGGCACCCTGTATTTTAAATAACATTTAAGTCTCGCTGCATAAATAAATGAATTATAAATTGAAAAAATAATAATCGAATAAAAAGTCTTAATTTCTTTACAAAATAATTTTTTTCAAGTTTTGTGGATAAAAGAGAGCACCAAAATCAAAATAGTTGGATTATTAAACGCCTTTCTGTACAAAGTTTTTAAATCGGACTATGTGTTTATTTCTTTTGCTATCAATATTTCAAAAAATATTCTTTATGGTATACAGTATGACTTAAAAAATCCGGCATCAAGTCATCTCCCTCCCGCCAACCCCCATCTTTTTTAATACTTCTAACTTACTGGAGAAAGAAAAATAGCAGGTTGAAAGCGCATATTTTTCTTCACAGAAGTTTTGGAGCTTTTTATTAGCGCTAGTACAGTTTTTTTTTTCAAAATCAGGGATTGTTGCTTCTAAAATAAAGCATTTAAATTAGTATATCGCAGACAAAGTGGATTTTATGAGAAAGTTGTTAAAGGTTTTGTGAAAATGTGTGCTGAGTATGGAAGTGGAGAGTCGACAGTTTGTCACTAAAAGAACAGAGGTTAAAAATACTGCAATTTCATACAAAAAGGGACGTCCAGAAGTTTAAAGAAAAAAAGTACTCATGAAGGAAGAAATTTAATATTTATTAGTTTTTTTGTAACATACAATATTTTAATTAAAGTATGTTTTAGTTTTTTTATCGCTTTGTAAGGAATTAAAATTTAACTAAAGGCAGTATTAAGAATATCGGAAGTACTTTTGATATTCTTTCAGAAATTCGAAATTTTCAAAAATCCAGCTTAGTTTTGGTCCCGATGATGCCGGATTTTTGAGGTTAAAATTGTATTCAATACATCAATTGAAATCTACCACGCAGGACAATTATTTGGAAAGAGTGATATCGAAAAAAAGCGACCGGTGAGCGACCAAATACTTTTAAAAATTAATTTATTGTTCTCCTATTTGTCCTCATGAATAAACTTTCACTGAAAAATTGTGGTAAAACATGTTCTTGAAAATCTCGAAGAATTCACCAAGCATTTCTTTATTCGGCAAAATGTCTGAAATCTAAACCAGTGACCTTTATTCATTATATTTTATAATATCGTGCGTTAATTTAGAAATCCACTCTTTGCAGTGTAAAAAAGCGTATTTCTTAAAGCTTTAATAGAGAAATGGAATGAGACCGAATATTAGTAATCGAAAAAAAAAAAAAAAAAAAAAAAAAAATCTAAAATGCATCACCATAATGTATTTAAAATGTAATTTTATTTATATAGATATTCAACTGGATATTTTCTACTCATTAGTATATTTTGTTTATATTAATTATGTGATTCGAATAATCTAAATTTTGGCATATTCTAAATAAAAGTTGAACTTTTCTGATACAAGCACATTTTGACAATGTTAGCGAAGAACATTTAAAGTTATTATCAGTATGTAGTTTCTTAGAAATTCATTCCAAAGACTATTGTCAAGAAACAAATGTTATAAAATACTATTTATGTAAAAAAAAAATACAGGCTCTGAAGCATGGCCAAATTAATTTGTAAAATTTCGACAAATTTTTTTACATTACTATACAAATGAACATAACTCGTAATGTACTTTGTTGTATTATTTTGCGTATACATGTATCTTATGTAAGTTTGTATTTTGTGTACATGTAAGGATTCTTTTTATTTCCCTGCATGTTCGCGCTGACCTTTGCATAATTGTAATCGTAACCATAATAAAGAAATATCAAGATTATATAAAAAATATTATAAGTTAATAATAAATTTAACTATAGAAATCAGCATAAGTTTTCATTGAATATATCTTATGTTCTTTACAAACGCTTCTTTTACTTTATTACAGTCGAGCCCCGTTATAGCGAACATGGTTTATAACGAACACCCGGATATAACGAACGAAAATTTTGGTCCCACCGTTTTCCTATTGTATTTAATGCTATTTTACCCTTTTATAGCAAACCTCCGGAAGCTTAAAAATCGATTATAACGAACTTTTTCTAGTCAACCATGATTTTTTTTCTTTTTTTTTTTTTCTTTTCTGCTGATGTGAAAAAAGGTTTTCGACTCTAATTTTATAAGAAAATGCATGCCGGCTAATAAAACATGGTGCAAATTAACTGTTTCTTTATTAAAGAGTAGTAAGACCTGCATTCTTTCTCTTTTATGGTAGCCATTCAGCAGATATTTTCATGCCCACCTATCAGTTATTTTCCATTACTCCTGTCATAGCAAATCAGTAACGGATTTAAGGGGGCTCAGGGGTTGAAAACTTTTCAAAAAATCGATTTTTTTATGATCTAGTTTGATTATTCAATTAATACTTAACTCAATGCAAAAAAACGCATAAAAATATTAGCATTTTTAACGGAGTTCTAAGCATTTATGTATCAACACTTACATAGCCGCATCCATATAATTTCAACTTTAAGTCGTGTTTTCTCAAAACTTGATTTTCGACGACCAACACCAAGATTTAAAAAAAAAAAAACTATTTGATGGAATGGCTTAAATTTTTTTTTGCATGCATATAACATCATAATCTAGATTATGAATTAAGGATATAACTATCACTTAATAAAAACAGTATTAAAAAATCTCTCAAAGTTGAAAATTTAAAAAAACCTTAAAAAATACAACTTTTTTTCCGTTAAAAATGCTCAAAATATTAAACTATCTAAAATATATTAATTCATAATCTGGATAATGATGTTATATGCATGCAAAAAAATTAAGCCATTCCAACAAATAATTTTTTTTTAAATCTTGGTGTTAGTCATCAAAAATCAAGTTTTGAAAAAACGCGACTTAAAGTTATATGGATGCGGCTATGAAAGTGTTGATACATAAATGTTTATAACTCCGTTAAAAATGCAAATATTTTTATGCGGTTTTTTGCACTGAGTTAAGAATTCAATGAATAATCAAATTAGATCATTAAAAAAATCGATTTTTTGAAAAGTTTTCAACCCCTGAGCCCCCTTAAGCTAACTTATTTAACTAATGTATTTAAGAATATTTCGAGACATGGCAGCATTGAAAAGAACATCTTTAAAGCAAGCAATAATCAAAAGCTTTTTTCCTTAAATTATACACTCTGGAGTTCACAAGATGATGAAAAAAAAGGAAAATTTAAATGAAAAAACAGTAAACAAACAAAATAAAAAATAAAACGATTTTTAACACGCCAATAATTAGTATTACTCAACCTAAGTCTGGATAAAGTGTAAAGATTTTAGTATAGTCAGGATCATTTTTTAAATTGTCTGCTCATTTATCCGAATTAGGGTTGGTCTCGAATGGTTAGATAATCGGCGCCTTACTGTATTTCTATTTGTCTTCCTTTTTAGTTAATTTATTTAGTATTATGCCAGTTTAATATTGCCAATTTTAGTCAATTTAATTCATCACTGATCATATCTCAATGAATTTACGTTTTTTTCTTAATACATGATTATTAAACATGTATGTATCGGGTAATTATATACATATTTTGTAAACTCTAACATTTTTTAACGGTTGGGATATAGCGAACAAAAACTTCGGTCCCTTGAAGTTCGTTATAACGGGATTCGACTGTAATTGTAACTTGTCATCCATCGTGAGCTTGGAAAGAGGACGTTTTAGCATACATAAATTGTATTTTTTCAGATATCTTGATGTAGAATTTGTAGGTGTTCTTTTAAACAACTCCTTTTTTTCCCTCATGTTTTAAAGTTTATACTTAAAATCAGGGTTTCAGTAGCTCCTTGTATTGTTTGAGACAAAAATCTGCTTTCAATTTTTTTTTACTTATTTCTAATCTAAAATGAAATAATTTATAATTTTGTTTTAACCCTTTCCGGCGCGGTGTCCCTTAAAAAGGACACCTAATTTTAATTTTACTGGCACCAAGAATATTTAATTAAAATTTTCCTTTGATAAAATGCCTGAAAATAAGCAAGTTCGTATTCTCTAATAAATTCGTTTATAAATTCTGGTGGCAGATAATTATTTCAATTAAACTTACTCCGCGCCGGAAAGGGTTAAAGTACAAAATCTAACAAGTGTAAAACGAACTGGCTTTGTTCAGAACATTAACATACGACTTTATGCGATACCGATGTCCAAAACCAATATTGATTTTTCAGCAATCCGTATTGACAACTTTAAAAACAAGCACATTGATTAGTAAAAAATCTTAAAAATGTAATTAGACGTTTCTACATATTAAATAAAAAACATGTACGTGATTTATGCTTAAATTATAGTATTACGTCCTTAAACGTTGGAAAAGCTGAAGAAAAAAAAATCAGTTGCATAGTATACTTAAGTAATGCTAATAAGACGTATTATATGTAATATATGGACGCAAGTAAGATTAATGTTACACAAGTACATACTTGTGAATTTGTTGCGGGTTTGCGATATGCCCCCCCCCCCACACCTCCCAAAGAAAAAGGTCGTCCCGAAACAACATGAATTTATTGCTAACTTTAGTCCATTTAGAGAAAGTCTGACTATAATATTGGGAAACATTTGTGCGATTTATCCACTTAAGTTTGACCAGGGCACCCTTTTCTGGTGCCCTGGTAAACACAGAACGGCGATCGAGAAGTCAGAAAAGTTACGTCATTTTGACGAATTAATAGTTAATTTTTCGTTTCATGAATGAAACTATGTTGACGTAATTATTTATCGGTGGAAGCATTAAGCTCGACATATTGTTTCGACAGTTTCAGTAATTGAATAATGAATTTAATTTAGCAATAGCAATTAATTCACAAAATATTCATAATTTGCTATAGTTATAATATTGCTTTAAAAATAGATTTAAGTTGGCCATTTGGCCACTTATATTACCTTCTTCTACACCTGTAACGATTGATGCGAAGTTGTCATCTAACAAAATCATGTCGGCTGCTTGTTTGCTCACGTCACTCCCAGCAATGCCCATAGCAACACCTAAATTAAAAAAAATACATATGTATTAACATAATCGGTTTAAGTTCTTAGTAATTTTGCATTCCATATTACATCACATACTGCAATTTACTACCTATAATACATTAAAGTAAAGAAAATAATTACGGTGGTGTTAATAAAACGATGAGGATCATCCACACTGGTGATTTATTTTTAAGGAAATATTGTTTAAAAAACATCGAAAATATTTTATGATGCTGAGAACCTTCACTCCACTGCTTTCATCTAATATTCCCGTATGTTGCATCTTTCCCAAAATATTATTCTTCGTAACTTGCAAAAAATATACTTAAATTTATGCTTCGGGGCAAACTGTATATAGATCTAGAAACAAACTTTTATTTTATCTCCAGTTTGTAGACCGCTGAAACAAGTTGATAGATTTTAACAGAAATAAATCAACCAGCAGCAATCCTATCCGTGTATAGACTATCTTTATTTTTTTCCGAAAAAATATGGATTATGTTCTGTTACGAATTATAGGCAGGAAATTACAATAATTTTTATCAGTATATTAAGTGGTTCTCATACAAATTAACTTCCTGATTTTCCTAATGCCTTCAGTATTTATCTATTTTACATACATTGTCAAAAGGCTTGTAGTAAACGATGTTCATCAAATTCAGATTAAGAAAAGAGTAATAAACTATAGTCAGATCTCGTTAATTCGAGCTCGTCGAGAACACTAGAAATGTTCGAATCATTCAGAGTTCGAATTATGGAAAGTATGAGAGGAAAACATGTTTAAAGTGGTACTATTACAAAGAAATTAAAGTTATAGATTTTTTAAAAACTTATTTCGGCTGTTATCATTAGAATATGACTTAATATTAAATGAAAATACATAAGTACATAAACTAATTAATAATATTAAAATAATATAAATAGAACATAAAAATTAATAATACAGTATAAAAAACTGCATTTTTTTATTTTTATTAATTATGCTATTATTTTATTACTTGAAATTATATGAACATTTAAGACATTATATACACTATTTATCATCAGTGTGGGGGGGAAAAATATATCAATTGTATGCTTATGTTTAGTCCTATAAATTTTTTACTTTTCAGACAACTTTTCATCTTGTAACAAATAGTTAAGTTCTTCGTCCGATAATGGCTGAATCAGAATAAATGTACGCGAACACTCGATTGTACAATTGACTTTCCTGTGGTTAAGGAAAGCTCATGGGGCATAGAAGAATTGCCAGAATCTGAAGCAAGGGGATATCAAATGCATATGATTCTAGATACATTAATTCAGAACAATTCTGTCAAAAATGAAACTAAGTTATTTGAAGGATCGTGAGAAAGTAAGAATAACGGAGAAAAAAATGAATTCTCAGTAGTTCGAATTAGCCGAAGTCAAGAGAAAATGAGTTCTAATATATGAAAATTTTTAATATTATTCGGCAATTAAAAATTTCGGGACTTCATTTTGGTTCAAATTAAGCGAAGATTCGATTTATCCGATTTCGAATTAACGAGAGCAGACTGTATTTACCCTGGTCTTTAAACTTCCTCAAATCCTTATCAATCCTTGTTTAAGTAAAATAGATTTTTTTACAAGTTATGGTACTTTTGTTTTGTATTATTTCTATAAAAAGTTTTCAATGTTATATTTTCTTGTGTTTGTTTATGATAAAGTAAAAATATGTCCATGATTAACACTGACATCATTTCGATGATGGCAACAATCTGATTAATCAATTTATCCTTTTTTTCATTTATTTCTAAACATCGCACAACTCCAATTTTTACACCATTGAATAGAGAGAGAAAATTGATTTTCAGATGCAATTCATTTGAAAACTAACTTCATTTGCTGATATTTTGTGGCTTTATAAATAATTTTCATGAGTGATTTATATATAAATATAATATTTTTGCGTGTTTTTCCATTACGGAAAATTATTTCGAATTATTAATCCACTCGCACTTAAAATAATATAAACAATTCAGTATTTGCTTGAAGTTTTTGTTTATATAACAAAATTAAAATTCCATAAATTAATAAAATGATATAAATAAAATACAAATTTAACAGCTATGTAAATGAATTTAGGTGCTTAAACATTTAAATAATCAGAATTAAAAAGGATTGCTGTAAATAGTAAAAATTTTGGCGATTTTTGCGATTATAAATCCCTGCCAGGAAAAAAGTTGTAGCTGAATTTAAAATGTTAAAAGATAAAAAATTTAAACTTTAATAATAAATTGCTTCTGAAATAACACAAATAAAATGATATGATTGGGAGAACTGTCTAAAAAAATTTGAACGTTTAATTTGTTTAAATTAGGTTATTTGACTAAAAAGTTACTATGAATCTGATTCTACTGAATTGTATTTTAGTGGATTTTTTTTGTTTGTTTTTATTATCATATTTATAATATTTTAAATATCAAATGATAGATTTTTAATTTCAAATGTATAAGCTATTTTCATTTTCAGAGCTAAATTTGCATTTTATTGTTATTAATCTATCAATGTATCAGGGTTGACAATGTTTTCCCCACCCCTGGTAAATACCATGGTAAAAACTGATATTTATTGTCCTGGGAAATACTATGTTTCTTCCAAATGGGAAAAACTGAATATTAAAAGCAAATATAAATTCAAAACAACCTTTAAAAATGTTAAAATTGAGTCCTAAATAAATAGTTTGAAAGGAAAAAAACAAAGAAAACGAAGACCTGCAATAATGGGCAATGGAGTGCATTTATTTAAATATTGTCACACCCCACAGATTCCCAAATAGAGTAATTCCACATGAAATCAACCAATAAAAATATATTTTTTTTATGTTAATGTTTTAGATTGTACTGATTTTTTACCTGTTTGTTGCACTTACTTATGAGATTAAAATTGTGTAATTTTTTTTGACAGTTCATTTTAAAGTTTTGAAATTTTGAAAATTTTACAAAATTTGTATAGTTTTGTAATTTTTAATTGGCTATAACTTCTAAACTATTTGATCTAGAGAATTAAAATTTCAATTTTTTTTTCAGTTTTTAATGGTGTTTCATATGATATATAACATGACCAAGTTACTTAATTTTTTGTTTATTTTTTTAAAAAAAAATTATATAAATTTTTAAAAAATTCAAAATCGGAATTTTTGATTTTCTTGAAAAAAATATATTACATTTAACACCCTTTTAGCAACTTTTATGCCAGATTTTATGATGGTACTCCTATGGTGTCACACAGAAAAAATATATTTTTTGTATTAATGTTCATGTAAATCTGTAATAAAAAACAATTTAAGGTATGCTGCACAGTTTAGCCCGAAGTGTTACATGGAAACAAATACAAATTGGAGAAATTTAAGAATAGCCTGTTTTATTAAAAGAAAAAGAATAAATTTTAGATGTTTAATAAGCAAATGTTTTTACTTAATTTAATTTGGCACAGTGGAGTTCAATTTTTAGATCTTAGTACAAGTATTTTTTCTTATGTAAAAATTGTCCTGCTCTTTACATTTCCTCTTTGGGTATTTTGTATGTTCTGCCTGTTGCAGTGATTGGATGTAGTTTGCATAAAATAAACTATTTTGGTACTGTCAAAATGTCTGCTTTTCTAGGATAAGGCTTTTCTAGGATAAGTGAATGACGGAGATGGTCCGTTTGGATGAAGGAAAGAAACTTTAACGTCTTCTTCAACCTGATCTTTTGTGAAATCACATACCACCCACCACTTATTCTCATAGGCACAAGCAACATACCGCACAATTTCTTCAAACAACACGTCTTCATCACTAGGATTCATCTGAATTTTATGCGTTTCCTTATTGTCAGAAAAAGAGTATATCTTCGTTTGGAGTTTGTCTTTATCGAGAGGGATGAAAGCATGAAATTTTTGAGTCCCAACAACTGCCACTGCTTCCTTAAATCTTGATTTTAACACATTTTGTCCTTCAACATATTCCTCATTAGTCACATAAAAAAAGTGACAGTATGTTTCTCACCCTCCGATGAAAAAGTTTAAAAGGTGATAATATTTGGTAGTTTGTTGGAATTCGGAGGCTGGTTTTAGGAGCAAGCCTCTTTACTGTGCCACCAACTCCATCGCATATATCTTTATGTGCCGTTGCATAAAAATGCCACTCGGACTCAATTTTATCAAAACCTTCTTTATGATACCAAAGATTAACAAAATTCTTGCAGTTTTTGTATTGAGTTGCTCGGCCATCTGAAAAGTAGTACAGCTTCTTCAAGTAGAAAAAATAGCTTTCAAAAATTCTTTTAGCTTTCTGTGGAAAACATATACAAGGACTGTGTTGTGTGTTAAGCAATCTGAGATGAATACTATACTCTTATGAAGTAGAATCTGATTGCTTGTTTCTTGGTCTTTTTCTTTGTAGTAAAAGACGACTGAGTGCACAGAGGCCATATAATTGGTCCAGCGTTATTGAACTCTACTTTGATATTTTCTTTCATTAACTCATTTATTACCAATTTATTCCCTTTTTAAACATATAATTTCATTAAAAGTAATATTAAATTAAGAATAATTAAAACAAAAATTCTATTTAAATTCCAAGAAAATAAATTAAAAAAATATTTAGCTTGTCAATTATACAAAATATTAATTATCTTGATTACTTTTAATTTTTACTGTTATGTGTTAAACAAAATAATAAAACCTAGCGAATTATATACTAAAATTTTACTTGATAATTGAACTTGACCTGCATGAATGAGAAATATGAACAATGGAAACAAAAATCGACTACTTTTTATAGTCAATTTGCTTTTTAACATAGTATAATGAGATTTTACAGAAATTGGCCGATCATTGATATAGAAATTGTTTTCTTTATGATACCATAAGAGTACCATCATGAAATTTGATATAAAAGTTGCTAAGAGGGTGTTAAATATATTTTTTTAAACAAAATCAAATTCCGATTTTGAATTTTTAAAAATTCTACATAAATTTTTTACAGAAAAAATTATTTTTAAATAATTTGGTCATGTTATATATCCTATGAAACAGCATAAAAAAACTGAAAAAAAAGACTTTAATTTCAACTCTTTAGGTCAAATAGTTCTCAAGTTACAGCAGATTAAAGATTACCAAACAATACAAATTTCATTAAATTTTTGAAATTTTAAAAATTAATAACTCAAAAACAAATGGTTAAAAAAAATTGAAAATTTGTATTTTTTATATACTATTCTTGTACAACATCCGAGCCAAAAATTAAAATTCAAAGACCTGAAATTTTGTCCATTGGTTGGTTTGATGTGAACTGACCCAATATTTACTAATCATATAATCATATTCTTATAGTCTTAATCATATTCTTATTAGTCTTCACTTCCACATTGGATTTTTGCATCATATAACAAAATATTAATTTACTAAAGTTTGAAAATTATTCTATCAGCTTTGGTACTGTAATATATATATATATATATATATATATATATATATATATATATATATATATATATATATATATATATATATATATAATATGTGCTTGCTGAAATGAGATATGTAAATCTTTTTTCTTATTGGTTGATCAGATTTTTTTTTTTTTTATGTTTATTTTTTATTACCAGATTCTTTATCTTAATTTAATGTTTATCTACTATTGATCGATTAGTTGATTATGACCTGTCTTAGGTTTATCATTGCGATACATCTTTTTAGTTGCGTTCGTAATTATGTAAATATGTAGCACCTATAGTGGTCGCTCAGTCCGTGCGTCTGTCCGTCCGTCTGTCTGTCCGCATATAACAGCGCAAAGACTAAACAACCGAATCGTTTGAAATTTAAAATACACAATTATTACATAATTTTGTTGAGTCATTTCAAATTTTATGAAAATCGGATGAATAGATCAATTACAGGGGAAATCAAAAGTATTCCATTACATTACGGTCTATGGGGAAAAAAGTTTCAAATGCATTTTAATCGCTTGAAATTTAAAATACATAATTGTTACATAATTTTGTCGAGTTATTTCAAAATTTTTGATAATCGGGTGCATAGATCAATTACACGGGCAATCAAAAGTATTCAATTACATAATAGTCAATGGAGAAAAAGTTTCAAATGTATTTTATACGTTTGAAATTTAAAATACATAATTATTACATAATTTTGCCGAGTTATTTCAAATTTTATGAAAATTGGATGAATAGATGAATTACAGGGACAATCAAAATTATTCCGTTACATTACGGTCAATGAGGAAAAATGTTTCAAATGCGTTTTAATGGTGTTACACTCATTTGAACTTAATAAAACTTGTATGCAACTATAAAGTACATATTATAATATACATTTTACATAATTTGTGGTGCAAAGAACATTTGTTATTGATTTACAAGGCCACAAAAAAGTATTCCATTACATAATGGTATAAGGAGAGCATTGTTTGATGAGCGTTTTAATTGTAATTCACTATTTACAATTTTATGAGATTGATATATGAGAGTAATATTTTTAAAACTTCGTTATTGTACGAACGCACCTCATTTGCTACGCTTCACGTGCAATTTCCAACTTTTTTTTATTGTTTTCGTAAGGAGCTTCCTGGATTTGTCTTCAAAGGTTGATTCTTCAAGCATTCTATTATAGACTGGACAAAAATCTATCAACAGTAAAATATGTAAAACGTGCCAGACTTCTGATATTATGATTTGATGTTAAAAGAAAATTTTGCGCATATACTACGCCAAAGTAAAATTGTAAAATTAAAAAAAAAATATTTAATAAGTCAGTTTAAAAATTAATAAGATTTTATTGAAATTTAACACATTATTTTTGCTTCTCTTGATGGCACTGATAAATAATTTTATTTTATTGTTTTCATTATTCAATATATTCAATATGTTCAATATATTCATTTAGAAAATTCATTATTATTAATTTTTTTTTTTTTTTTTTTTTTTTTTGCAATATTATGCAAAAACTCTTATTTTTTTCGCACAAAATTATTTTAAACCTAAATGAAATGTGTAATAACTATGTATTTCTAACTTTAATTTTACACATCAGATTCAGAAAACCAGAATATTTCTAACAGATTGTCGTTTTGGAAGTTTTTCCCGGTATTTACCTCTTTTTTCCAGTGTTTATCAGTGGGATGGAAAAAACAAGTTTTGGACGGGAAAAAGCCAACCCTGCAATGTATTCTCTTTTTTCTGTATAAGTTCAGTCATTAAGATATAGAATTGGAATTCGAATTTCTAAGAATGTCATGAATTTTTGATCTGGGAATTGTAGGAAGTATGGCCTGGAAAATCTGGAAAAGTCAAGAAATTTTGTTATTCAAATAGAGTATAAACTGTGACATAGAATCCCTTTCTCAAGAGCCAATAGAAGAGGCCGAGTAATTGCTAAAAGAGATTGATATATTTTATGTTCACAGGAACAGACTAGATGTGATCTCATTTTTTTAGCGAGTCAATTCAAGGGAATTTTGTGGTTCACATCTTTTACTTTTTCCATAAATCGATACTAAATTCCCTTCCTAGTTAAATTTTTCTCGACGGTAGAGACAAACGAGATGTGGTTATTATTATTATTAATATTTTTTATTTATTTTATTTTATTTATTTTTTTTTTTTTGAAAAGAAGTCCAGAGTAAAGGTGCTCGCGGGTTGAGAGAGAGAGAAAATCTTCGGCCGAATAGCACGAAAGGTACCGAAAGAGGCATTCAGCCGGCAACTGAGACTTTTCATGGTCTTCATGTGCCTACGTTATCTTCCTAGACAATCCTTAAGTCCAGGACTATTGAAAAATAAACTACCATTGATCATTGACGAGTCAATTTTGCAAACGGGCATTATTTATCTGCTTTCCACAACAGTCTTCAAACCCAAAAACTTCATGAACATTTGTTTTCTTCCTACTGTGTTGTTATCTATCCAAGAAAAATTGTTTGAATATCTTTTTTTTAATTTGTATTCGGGAAATAAAATAATTTCAATAGCTCGAAATTTTCGGATACATTTTCAGACTTGTTTTAAAAATTTAAACGTGAAACTTGCTGAGGTGGTTTTTGAAGAGATGTATAAGATGCTGTGTGATTTCATTTTTCGCAAAATTCATTATTTTTATTTATAAACAATTTTCTCAGTATGACCCCCCCCCCCCCTTTTTTTTTCTTTCATTCCCAGCCCTCTTGCTTCAAAAAATTAGGTTCAAAATAAGTTTTTTTTTTGACAGCATTATTTAATATAGTATAAATGTATGTATATATATGTATAGACATAAATATATATGCATAACACTAATGCCAGGCTAATCAAAAAGTACCCATATATATGCTAATTTCCCAAACTGAATTACTTAGAGAAAAACAGAAAGCATATTCAGGATCAGCGAAACTACTGATCTAGAATACACTATATTGCCATTGATTATGGGACACTTGCGATTTTAGACATTTTACTAAATATCTAGAAAAATACATGAGGAATCATCTCGAAACTCATAGTGTATAAATATAATAGTATACGTCATACATCTCCGTGAAGATTTTTTACCGAAACGCCATAGGGGACCGTCAACAAATTAAAAAAGAATGAATATCTTTTGAATAACCCTGTCAAAACTAATGTAGCAAAAGCGCTCAAACTCTAGATTATGATTGAATGCCTTATTGTAATACACTGTGTTCATTTTTATGCAAATAGCATGCATACTCGCAGAGTAATTAAGGTTTTTATAAAAATGGTCCCAAATTTGTCCAAGTTTTTCCATTATAATTTTCAGAGTTCTTAATATAAAATATTTTTTTCAGGAAATATGACAAACAACATTGCACACAGTACCCTGTAATCAGAATTAAAAAATAATAAAAATTGTATGAAAAATGAGTAGGTTTACTATATAATTTTTACTGCGCATGCGTCAAAGATATCAAAATTTCATTTGCATATTATGTTAGCTAAATGTATAGAGCAACTTTTGTAAAAGTCTCAAAATCATAGCTTGAAAATTCAGAAAGTAATCGTCTATAGAAAAAGGACAAAATCCGTTGTTTCCAAAATAAAGTAAAAAAATGAGGGATTTTATCCAAATGCAGTAGTACATCCCATATTGTGTATTCTATATTGACACTAATCAATGAACATATGGATACAAGCCCTCTTGTTTTTGCTTCATTTTGAGAATAACGGATTTTTGACTTATTCAATTGACGATTATTGTCAGAATTTTCAAGTTATGATTTTGTGACTTTCACAAAAGTTGCTCTATACATTTAGCTAACATAATATGTAAATGAAATTTTGATAGCGTTGACGCATGCGCAGTAAAAAATTATTTAGTAAACCAACTCATTTTCTATACAATTTTCATTATTTTTTAATTCTGATTACAGGGTACTGTGTGCAATGTTGTTTGTCATATTTCCTGAAAAAAATAATATTTTATATTAAGAACTCTGAAAATTATAAGGAAAAAACTTGGAAAAATTTGGGATCATTTTTATAAAAACCTTAATTGCTCTGCGAGTATGCATGCTATTTGCATAAAAATGAACAAGGCTTATTACAATAAGGCATTCAATCACAATCTAGAGTTTGAGCGCTTTTGCTACATTAGTTTTGACAGGGTTATTCAAAAGATATTCATTCTTTTTTAATTTGTTGACGGTCCCCTTTGGAGTTTCGGGAAAAAAATCTTCACGGAGATGTATGACTTATACTATTATATTTATACACTAAGAGTTTCAAGACGATTCCTCATGTATGTTTCTTGATATTTAGTAAAATGTCTAAAATCGCAAGTGTCCCTTAATCAATGGCAATATAGTGTATACTAATTGCCGTTCTGTGTCAGTAAGATTATTGTCCAATGCTATCAATATAAACTTTTTAAGTAATAAATTTAATTTACCCTTGATTTTTTTTTTCAATTGTCAGCGCTTAAAAATTTTGCCTATATATGCTAAGAGAGCTCACAAGAAAGCAAAAATAAAGTCCGTGATATGTTTTAAAAATAAGTACGGTGATAGCAAAGGTAATAAAAAGATTAAATGTTTAGTTAAAAAGTATTTCGTTTAAATAATAAAACTCTCAAGTGTAGAAATGTTAAAATGAACAGAAAGTAACGAGAGGACGAGATTTTTTAGGATACTTTATACCACTAAAACGCTGTTAACAGCAACCATTGAAAACCTTCAATAGATGTGATCAAGAAGAGATAAGAGCTGTTACGTTTTAGAAAGTGAAGAACTCTTGGGCGGAAAAATAAACGAAAACAACGAGCTTGAAAAGAAAAAAAAAATAAAAAAAAATAAACAATTTTTCATAAAGTAATGTTCTATTATAAGATTTTATATGCATATATAAAAATTAAATTGAAGGAAGTTGACATCTGTGTTATGGATATTTAATAAAGGACTTAAATTGAGATTCTATAATTCTTTTAAGCATTTATTTTTCTTTTTACAAGTATTTTTGAAAGAATGCTCAGATTTTGATAATTTCTTTCTTTTTTCATTAAAAAGGACTGTGTGCTAGAGGTCTGCACGGGCCGGAATTTCCAGGCCCGGCCCGGCCCGGCCCGTAGGAAAGTGATTTCGGCCCGGCCCGGCCCGTTGCAAAACTCAAAAGTTCGGCCCGGGCCCGGCCCGTTTAAAATTTTTTATTTTAGGCCCGGCCCGGCCCGTACAAAAATCAGCGAAAACAGGCCCGGCCCGGCCCGGCCCGTTTTGGCCCGTTACAATTTCTACGATTCCTAAAAAATTCATATTTTTATCATATAACTAAGATTCTTTTAAAGAATACTGTATACATATCTATGGAATGATTTTACAGTATATTTTACAGCAAATACACATTAACAACGTTAATGATTACTTAGATTCTTAGGCTTTCAACATTCGAATAAAGATTCATTAAAAAATTAATATGGCTTAGAATAAAAGGAAAAAGAAAGAAAGCTAAAAACATCGTTAATTTTGAAGCTGTTTAATAAAAGAAGATTTATAAATATATTTCTATATCATTTTATTATAGATTTCAAATCCAAATTCATTCTTAAATTCAGAGAAGCTCCTTTCTGATACATTTCTAAATTCATTTTTTTTCTCAAAAACGCATAAGATTAGCAGATATCTTTATTCAGAAACTATATAATCGAATGGCGTTATCCATTTTTTGATACAAGCAATTTATGAATACTGCAAACAAATAAAATACTGTCATAATTAGCGTTTTGAATAGAATTTCCGGAAGCAATAGCAAGGGAATGGAGAAAAACCTACAATCATTTGAGAAACTATTATATCTCAACAAGGTTATACAAGTATTTTATTTACCAAAAATGAAAAACGCTATTCGATTCCAAATCCCTTCAATAGTTAGGCTTATTACTTTTATACTCTTACAATTTAAAATTAATCAGAAAATGTGTCAAACTTTCGCACTATTGAGAAATTAATTTAAAAACCATCAAGAAGTACATATCCAAAGACTAAGCTAAGATAAGTTCTTTATCGCTGTTAATTTTACAAATCATGTTTTCTGCCAATAATTAAGTCTAGTGCCGGTCCGGCCAGTCTATATGTAGAAAAATAATGTAAGCGTGATCTCGGACCGGCATGAGTCAACTAAAAAAATATTAAAACGGGTTACACATAATGTAATTCTCCGATGCCGATACACTGTACATTTTTATATTGATATTGTCAAACTAGTATGACCACATTTATACTTTTTCTCGTTAAAGCCATTTTCGTTGAAAATAGCTCATATTTTATCGTTTCTGCTTAAATCTTCAAAACGGGCCGGCAGGCCCGAAAAAAAAAATTTCGGCCCGGCCCGGCCCGTCTGGCCCGTTCAATTTTTTTGCCGGCCCGGCCCGGCCCGTTTATGTTGTTTGTCGGCCCGGCCCGGCCCGTTGAAAAAACTATTCTAAATCTGCCGGCCCGGCCCGGCCCGTTAGAGAATTCGAAACGATTCCGCCGGCCCGGCCCGGCCCGCGGGCCGGGCCGGGTACGGGCCACGGGCCAGGCCCGGGCCCGTGCAGACCTACTGTGTGCTGATGGGTCTCATAACCATTTCATTTGAATCCAAAAATTATGTTTGTCTGTCAATCTATTATCCTCCTCCTTCCCTTTTATTTTAATTTTCCATACACGTACAGTGTAGGGAAAGTATTGTAAGCATGATAAAAACCCGATTATGGAAATATTGGTATTTTCACTTTTTTGAGGTTTCCTAAATCTACAATCATTCCACATGTGTGCATGCATGCATATTAATAATTTTTTCTGGTTCTCGGAGTCTGTTTTATTTTCGTTGATGCCGATGTGATGTGTATATGTATGAGTGAACAGCAAACCATGTTTTTGAATGAGCTCTTATTTGGTGAATGTTACAAACTGTCTAAAAATATTGATCGATATTTCTGATTTTAGTTTGATGCAAACAATCATATTTCCCTTGAAGGCGATTTAATTTAAATTATTTTAATACTTTAATATTTTTATTTTCTTAAAGCAAAGAAAACAAATAGAGCTAGTTTTTTAATCTAATAAAAACATAGAGGAATTTAGCATAAACACTTCACTTTCTAACTCTAATATTCGTATTAATGTGTGTAGTAATGCGTACAAAGTTGCACTTTTCATTTTTTAAATATTTACAAAAACAGTAATAGGACCCAATTATTAGATGTATATAACGCAAGACAATTCTTGTCAATGTATTTGTGTTGGTGGTACATCTTATTGGTTTTTAGAAGTTTACGCTAGCAAATTGACTTTATTTTGTTTTGTTATTAATTTTTGTACAATATTGAAAAAATTGTCTGTTTTGGCCTATAGTTAGTGTATTTTAATTTATGAATGGATTTGTCTTTTCCCTACGGACCTCGGTTTAAGAGGCGTGGCGAAAATCCCTACCAATTTAGATGGACATACATAATGAAACCTTGTTTTAGTTAAGGATAGTTCTGGCCGGTTTATAAGATGAGTTTTGCAAGTGTACCAAACCCTTTAAACATTGTAGAATTCCGGTAGGTAGGGGCCTGTTCAGTGATCTCAGAGTTTTGCAAGTGTACGCGGCCAATACTGGTCATACGATGTGTTTACGAGAACAGAGGACGGAACAGGTTTTGTTCTGCAGCTACGCCGTCACGCCATCGACTTCCTTTCGTGGATCTGGAGTTTTGGTTTTCCATGCGTAAATACGGATTAAGTTCCCATAAATAGAAAGCCCCTCGCGGAAGGCACTTCTCCACTTAAGGCCTATATACTTCGTGTTGATAATTGGTCATCATAAACACAACTAACGTGTATGTGGAGCTTCATAAGAGAGAACTATTTCTAGGCATCCCCATCAAAAAAGTTACTGCCAGCCAAAATTGAGTATCCCCTATTCTCAGGTTACCCCTGCGATTCGATTGAAGCCCTTGAACAGTCAATTTCTTAAAAGAAACTATACTACTAATTACTTTCAAAGGAATCGTGTTGTAAAAATATATCTACTTACCAATGTCAGCTTTCTTAAGGGCGGGAGAATCATTTACGCCATCACCAGTTACAGCAACAATGGCTCCTTGTCTTTGGCACCCTTCAACAATAATAAGCTTCTGTTGAGGAGAAGTTCTAGCAAACACAATTTCTGTGTGGTATTTCAAAATATTGTCCAAATAATCACTTGCCATATCTCTTAATTCTGAGCCATGAACGACGGCCGCTTTCGCGTCTCTGAAATTAATGAAAAGGCAAGCGTAAGTTCGGTATTACTAATTTAAAATGTTATGCATGTGAGTCCTTTATACGAGTAATAAATAACGCATATCAAAGTATAATATATATCGTGTCAAATTTCGACAGCAAAATTTAAATTTTTATTATATAGCCGAAATAAAGCCACCGTGATTTTATATAGTAATTTGACACAAAACAAACCCATGAAAGCGAAACAAATATATTAAGAAAGTCTATATAGACATACATCTTCTCCAGCAGTAACTCATTTCTTGTCCCTTTTGGTCCCCCCCCCCCCAAAAAAAAAAGAAAAAAAAGGGAGGGAGGGAGTGTCCCGCCGAAATAAAGCTTCAAGTGTTAATAGACAATAAATCCGCTGTGCTTATACATAACTTGGAATATACATTGTAGCATATAATTTGCCAATCTCTGGAAGACAGTAGCATCAATATTATCCCTGGCCTCAATGATGGCGGCCTTCAATTCTGCTACAGGTTTGAACTGTCTGCCATTGGCATTTAAAGTTCTACTGAGGATATTCCACACATTTTCTTTGAAATTTAGATGAAGGTACAGCACAGGCCATTCCATGATACCTCTCCAATTTTCCAAAAACTAATCCTAGTAGGATTTTGTAAAGGTTATGGGGACGTTTTCTTGCTGAAAAATCAAACTTAGGCTACCAATTCTCTCTGCAATCGGCAATAATTGGGTTTCTAGTAATTCTTGGTAATCTGTAGTCGATATGCGGTCTGAGGAAAAAACCCAGGTTAAGTTAGCCACCATAGAAGCATCTCAACACTATTAATAAGCCTCCACTATGCCATATTTTGGAGAAAATTTCCTATCCTTTTCTCATGTCATGTAAATAGACAGTAAGGCTCTATGAGCTGTCCAAACAAATTTTTTCCCATCTGAGAATATAATAAGATGCCACTGGTCTTTTCAAATTTGATAATATTTGTCCTCATCTACTCTGCTTTGCTTGTGAATAGCTTTCAACATGGGCTGATTGGTGGAAGATTATTAATGGTGTTTGGAGGCTTCGATTTATGATGATAAAAATAACCTGGATTTTTATTCAGAACTCGTAGAAGCTACTGATTAACAAGGAATGATAGAAATCCATTTACTGTCACTTGCAGGGAGAACTGATGGTCTAAGTTGCATTTTAAAGCAAAGCAATGCCTCCCCCTCCGCAATCTTTGCAAAATCCATCTAGGAATGTTTTATGGGTAATTAGGTGCATGTCATGGAATGGCCTGCCTTGTACTCC
Organism: Maratus speculifer; assembly: GCA_964019185.1. Taxonomy (NCBI): domain Eukaryota; kingdom Metazoa; phylum Arthropoda; class Arachnida; order Araneae; family Salticidae; genus Maratus; species Maratus speculifer. The sequence continues at coordinate 72,866,170 of OZ025289.1, forward strand.
CATCTAAACCGTCAAGAAAATGTGTCTGACATCCTCAGTAGAGCTTATGCTAATGGCACAGAGCTCAATTAAACGCGCGCCGCCATCATCGAAACCTGGGGTAACATTGATGCTACTGTCTTCCAGAGGTTGGTAAAGGGTATACCACATCGTATATGCTAAGTTATATATATAAACATGGCGGATATGTTGGCTATTAACAGTAGTGGCTTTATTTTGGTGAGACACTTCCGCCCCCCTCTTTTTTATACATTTTTTTTCCCTGCCCGAATGAGGCAGGTAGGGTGTTACTTCTTGTAAATATGTATTTGTTTATAAATTTTCTTATTATATTTCATTCGTTATCATTTGGTTTGTTTCCTGTCTAATTACGATACAAAATCATGGTGGCTTTATTTTGGTGGGACACACTGTATTATTAAAGCTGTCAATCTTCCGTTTTTCCCCCAACTCAAAAATCATACAAAGAATCAGAAAATTTTTTCAGCGTTATCTGTATTATGTTCCTATGTGAAACTTATTTTTTCACGTATTAATAAAATATTCTGGTTGAAAATATGTTTGATTTAAATAAAATCGGGAGGATGGCCAGTATGTAATTTTGATTTAAAAATAATTTGTAGTTTATTTTTTGCTCTTTCTTATGCTTAAAACATTTCACTGTTGTAATTAATCAATACAATGAAACACCAATAACTTTTTTTTTCCTTACATAGTTTCCGCCCGGGATATTAGAAAACTGAAATGTCATTTTTCTGTTTTTCATATCTGCCCCAGAAAATGTTTAGGATTATGTATATTCGATACAATAGATGGAACAATCTAATTGGAGATCTTCGAATTCGATCTTAAAACTTATGTTTACTTTAATAAATGCATCGAATAGTTAGATTTCAAATTTAGTATGGTTGACTGCATTACATAATTAGACAACGTCAGTTAACTACTATTTTATCTGTCAGAAAACAGAGCAATATATTTTGCTGCAAGTTCTTTGTAAATAGAATAAAATAAACCGATTAAAAAAATGGCCTGGAAAAATTTATCATCAAAGAACTTCAAACTCACCGTGGATTGACTTCTTCTACAGGAATATTCAATCTTTGTGCGATATCATCAACTGTTTCATTTCCTTCTGAGATAATTCCTACTGCTTTAGCGATGGCTTTGGCAGTGATAGGATGATCACCAGTGACCATTATTACCTAATCGGCAAAATAATAAAAAATAAGTATTTCTTTTCTGAAAACGTCGTATTTAATTTGCTTAAATAAAATACACACTAAATACTTTTACGTAAAAATCTTTCTTTTGACATAAACAGTGCCCAGGCTCTTTCAATTGATAAGTAAATATTGTTTCATAAATCGTATACCTTGATTCCGGCACTTCGGCATTTCGCAACGGCGTCTGGTACGGCAGCTCGAGGGGGATCAATCATAGATACAAGACCTAAGAACCTCAGACCAGATAAAGGAAAGTTTTGTTCGTCAGGATCGAAAGGATAACCCGGGGGATATTTATCTCTTGGAAGAACATAATCACAGAAACCTGAAAAATGTAAAATAGTAATGGCATGTTTCGCATCAGTAGTTTGATATTTATGTTTATAGGGATATGAATATAAATTTTGCAGAATTACTAAAAATCGTTACATTACAATGTTACATATTTTTCAGAATATGTAAATACGAATAAGCGAAATCTCGATCTGATTGAGTAAATTCTGACTGTAAGCAGACATAGGTTTCAGATGTCAAACATTGGCGCCCATAATTGCGTACACAAGTGTAATATTTTAATATCTGAATATCTGCCGTTGAACCATTTAGAACGCCTTGTCTTTATTGGCGTAGACGGTGTTACTATTAATGGGAGGTATCAGTAACAATGGTAGAATTTGAGAATTTACCCCAACAAAGTTTATTTAATTTTACTAGCGTTCACTCGACGATAAACCATAAATGTCAACTAGCGTTTCTTTAAGAGGTTTGTGGTCATCAAAAAAGTATGATCAAAGTATGATCAAAAGGACGCAGAGATGGACACATCAACGATGTTAATTGGTGACCTCTGATCTCTAGACATGAGTCATAAAAGATCAAAGGAACATACTTATCAAGCAAGAAGTAACTCTATCACGGGATGCTTTTTGTTGGGATCTTGTCCTCGAGTGTTTGTAATTGGATTTACTAAGAAAGAAACTTTGAGTTATATGGTAGCAATTCGTTTAAATCGGTTGAGAATAACACCTCAGCTGATTGCATTTGTTTAAGGCTTAAACAGATCCTACGGATAGTGGCGTTTTTATTTGGTCACGCGATATTTAATATTTTTATTAGGTTTATAGAATCCAAATATGTCCGAAATCTGTTGAAAGATCTATCTCCACCTCTTCCCATTGCTGATACTCTCCTTTCTTTTGTTAATCACCACAGAACTGTTGAAAAAGTAAAGTCGATTAACATTTTTATTACTTTCGTAGAAACGATTAAAAAAAAACCCTCTAAATTATCTCGAGCCTTAATGTACGAATGAGATTCTTTGATAGAAACTTTTAATGTTATGTTGACAGGTAAGTGTTTTATGCTGACTGATTGAAGTTGCCTAGCTGTACATTCAATGCATTCATTTGCTGACTTTTATCTGTGTGAATTTGTTTTTACAGAATATTTGTGGAATATTGTGCGTTGCGTTATCCCAAATACTTTTGACTATCAATCACGTTGATCTGTATTACGTAACAAAACTTGTACTCACAAAGTATCTTATAAATCCGTTTAGTTTTCAAATATTCATAAAAAAGAATTAAAGATCCAATTAAAATAGGCAATCTGGTACTGTTCATATCGGATTACGGTTTACTCCATAAAACGTGTTACTGTCAGATTTTTATTGGAAAAGAAAATGTATCTTCGAGCGATTTTTTGCTACAAAAGTTCCAACTGTTAAAAAACGATACTTTAACACTATTATCTCGGTCACTGTAAGATGCAAGATTTAGGCTTAATGAGCCGATTACTTTAAGTTTTATTGATGATACATTTTGATAATTATGTTCATAATTATTTTAGTTATTGATAATGAGAAAAAACACATTTCTTGTTAATAACTAATTTTACCTCGAAATATAGATGCATAAATTTTATAAATATGGAAACTATGTAAAGAATCTCACAGGTACAACGAAAGGCTGACTTGCGCCACCATTTAATTGCTAGTAGAAGAACGATAGGTCATGACACTTCTAGTCGCGTTGATGGTTGGTCTAGTGGAAAACAAAATGGTCTTGACGATTCAGCCTGCATTATAGTAGCCTTAATGAAAGCAGTAACGAAAGTTTTTTGTTTGAGAACGGTAATAGTGTTGTACACATCTATTCAAAACATGTGCGTCCATTTTCATCGATTATCTTTTAAACAATTTTATGTTTTATACTATAGGCATTTGAACATTATTTCCAAGTAATTTGTAAAAGCTTGAAGCGAAAGGATACTAACCGATGACTCTTTCTCCGAGCCCTCCTAGCTCTAGATATGCATTATTGAAGGCATCTTTCATCTCGTCATCCATTACTTTCTCTTCTCCGTTGATGTAAATCGTTGCACATCGATCTAGTATTCTCTCTGGAGCACCTTTCATGCACAAGAGGTAAGTGCGTTCGTTGTTTTCTTCAATCTCTTGTATAGTTACCTGAAAGTATTTTTTCATTGCGTACATTGAATCAAATGACAATGGCTTTCAAAATTGAACCATAAAAATATAGTAATCTAAATGACATATACATTTTATGTATTGTAACATCTAAGGGAAAATGCTGTACCTTGGGAATTTTGTCAGTTTCTATAAGAACCTATTTGAGTTTACTACAAGCTCATTTTTAGTTGAAACATTCAGCAACAAATTCAGAAAGTAGGACAGCATCAAAAATCTTGAAGCGAAGACGACATGAAACAATTTTTTTTTTCTTCGGTTAAGAGTAAATATTTTTTCTTTTCTGTTATTTTGCTTGTAAAAAAATGCTATAAAGCAGAAGTTTTTAAATATTTCGGTCATAATAAAATAACTGTGCAACTAAATTAATATCATATTGTTTTAATTCAAAACATTTGATGTCTTATACTTTTGGACAAAATAAGTAAAATATGTACCTAAAGACATACTCCCAAGGTATCAACATATGTTTTTAAATAAGTTTAATATATTTTGTAAGAAATGAATCCGTTGTGATCTGATCTAGTTTCTTAATTATCATGATTCTTTTTCAGTTAAATAGTTGCCAGTTTTTAATTTGCGAAATATATTTGAAACTAAATAAATGATAATTATGTTAGGCAACCAATAACATTATTTGATGTAACATAAGTTGAACATACGAGTACATTTTACAAAGCTTTCGCTTCATCTAACAATGTTAAAGGACTTGAAGCAATATATATTTATCCACTTATAACAATGAATTTGGGTTAGATTAATTTTGTAGCACTTGGTAACAATTTGGCTGATTAATTCAATTAAATAAGTAAAGCAGTTTTACTATAAACATATAGCATTAAATAAAATGTTACATAACATGTTAATTGTCAAATACAATTTCAACAAGCCAATCAAAGCAAGAAAAGGCTTTCCATGTCGATTTTATTAGATATATAAACCAGTATTATGGCTATATTTAATTTTATTATTTCATTAAGATTTTTGATTTGCTAAACGAAATGATTACTCTCATTATAAAATCCCTGTCGGCTGGGCCTATAGGCGGAGGTAGATTTCGAAGAGTGCTCATTTCAACAAAAAAAAAAAAAATATATATATATGATTAGAGATAAACCCAGTTTAATAACTTCATTTGGCCGTTTATGAAAAATTTTTAATTTCATTTTTCTGCAAAAATTGGTTTTATCAGAATCATCTTAAGAAAAATTCAGCTCAAATGCCCATTTTGACAACATATTTTGAAATAAATTCTGAATTTATTTCAAAAAATGGACCAAAACAGTACATTATACAGTTCCTAAATAACAAGAAACTGTCAGTTGAATGCATTTGAGAAAAAAATTGAATTTAAAAATGAGTCATAAAATAACCGATTTGTTGTTTGAATACATCCTTAATTCTTTAATCATGATTGCTTCGGAAAATTTTGTGTGAAATACTCACTTCGACAGCATTTTTAAAAATCTATTTTTATCAAAAAACTGGCCAATGCGTCACAGTATATAATTCCTAAATAAGAGGATCTGTAAATTGGATGCGTTTGAGAGCGAAAATGGATTTTAAAACGAGTCATAAAAAACGAATTTTCTATGTGAAAACTTCCTTAAATTTTCAAATCACGAAGACTTTGGGAAATTCTGTTCAAAATACCCTTTTTGGTAGCCTTTTTCGAAATATAGTCTGTCTTTATCAAAAAACCGATCAATGCATCCCATTAATAAAGTTTCTAAATAAGAGGATCTGTAAATTGGATGCATTTGACAGCAAAAATGGATATTAAAAGGAGTCAGAAAAAAATACAATTTCTTATTTGAACACTTCCTTCAATTTTCAATCACTATGATTTCGGAAAATTCTGTTCAAAATACCCTTTTTGGTAGCCTTTTTTGAAATATATTCCGTCTTTATCAAAAAACTGACCAACGCATCACGTTATATAGTTCCTAAATAAGAGGATCTGTAAATTGGATGCGTTTGAGAACAAAAATGGATTTCAAAACGAGTCAGAAAAAAAACTCAATTTCTTATTTCAACTTAAATTTTCAGTCCCGATGACTTTGGGAAATTCTGTTCAAAATACCCTTTTTGGTAGCCTTTTTTGAAATATATTCTGTCTTTATCAGAAAATTGACCAGTGCGTCACTTTATACAGTTTCTAAATAAGAGGATCTACCATTTGGATGCGTTTAAAATAAAAAATGAATTTAAAAATGAGTCAGAATATAAGCAGTTTGGATTTGAGGTTTTTTCTCCAATTCCTATTTTTGTTTAATTTCTTTTTGCTATACGAATTGGTCCTATGAAAAACTTGTCAGTATAAAAGTTGTAGATATTTTTGAGAAGATGTAAAATAAATTTAATCGGATTTGATATCGTAAAAATTGACGGAGTTAGGGATTTTTCTCTTTTTTCACCGCCCTTTTTCTTTTCGTTTTTAATTTTTTTCATAGGTAAAAGTTGATCCTATCAAAAACTTGTAAATACAAAAGTTTTAGATAATTTTAAGAACATTTACAAAAAATTTAGTTGGACTTGATATCTTGAAAATTGACGAAGTTATGAATTTTTTTCTCTCAAAACCCCTGTTTTTTTTCGCCCCTTGAGCACACTTCTAAATTTATAAAAAATCTGTCATGCATAAACTTTTGGCCCATTTTTAAGAAGTAATATAAACTTTAAACCGATTCGATATCTACTTTAATAAAGAAGTTATAGCGTTTTTTTGGTTTTTCACAAAAACGCCCCCAATTCCGACCCCCTTGGTCCAATTTTGCCCATTAACGAACTTAGCCGAGATTTTATCCCCTTTGATTTCATGTACCAGTTTGGTGGATATTGGTGAAGAATTATAGAAGTTATCGTGTCCATAAAAAAGTGAGATATATATATATAGATAGATAGATATATAAACTGGTGCGATTGCAATAGGTAGTATTTCATACGAAATCTACCTAAAATGCCCTGATGTACAGCACGCTGCTGTGCCTTGGGGTAGATTGCAACATATAGTTTAAATGGATATCTAATGTTCTTATTTCGAAATTATTTGAATTGCAAAAAATGTATTATACACAGATATAATGATGCATTTAGTCGCGATTTTATATTTTAAATTTGAGTTTAGCAACGTTAAAGAATGAAACCTAGAGTGTCTCAAGATAGTACATCTTCCCTAACATCAATTAAAGTAATTTAAAGACAAAATGTAGTAATTGGCATTATTTATAAAGGAATGTTATTTAATGGGAAAGCCCCTGTTAAAAAAAATGGTTGTTTCATTAGTTTTTTTCTATCTTTAAGAAATACGATAAAATTAAATCTAAAAATAGAATAATTGAATTTCGAAGAAATTGACCATGAATCTGCTTAACATTTTATAACTGATTTTTTTAAAATTTAAATATTTATTACGCATTGGTTGAAGTCTGCAAAAACTTTGAATTTCAAGCTTGGTCCGGATCGGTCCTGCAGGAAATTAGACTTACAAAGGAACCTTTTTTTGGTGTTGCTTGCACCTTACACTGAGAGTTGGTCAACTTCAAAGTAGCATTTGGTTTTGAAAGAACCTATGCATTTGGTTTTGAAAAATTACGACGCTATATTTATATTTTTTTGTGGGGAAAGAGTGGCGTATTTTCAAAATTAGTTTTCCGGCAACCCTAGCTGATTATCATTGCCCCAAATAAGGCAAGCGAAAAATTCGTGGCTCCAAATTCGGCGTGAAATAAACAAATAAAATTCCAATAATAAAAAAATAGTATAAAAATATATAAAGTGTGATTTTAACAAAGAATTTTTATCGGTTCTCTAACTTTTATGATTAGGGTTACAAAATCCACCAGCGTTCGGTGCGAGCAACACCAAAAGAGGTTTCCTTGTTAGATATTTTTCTCCCTACTTTCTAAATTTTGTTTGTTTGTTTTTCACGCTTTTAAAAAAAGCAAAATTTCATTTACAGTTTTGTTTTCTATTCTTAATTTTATCTTATAATTCTTTTGTGTTAATTTCTTTTTGTATTTATATGGTAGTTCTAAAAAGGATCGGATTGTTTAGAAAATCCGGATTTATCAAGTATTTAAAAACATTAAATAATTTTAATTGATTTCTACTGAAAAAATATTAACAATTGATATTATAATAGTATTCGACTGAACTAATAATAAAAAGCAATATTTAATTATTTATTTTTTTCCTTACCATTAATGACCACAAGATCAAAAAATATTCCGGAATAAGATTCACCTCATTAAAGTTAACTTGATCAGCAAAAATAATTACGAATTACATACTTCTATGAGACCTATATATCACCAATGTTTAATAAATTTTGAACTTGCGGATTGGGAATGTTCCCTTGCTAGATTAATTGAAAGGACTGCAGCAAGAAGGGATTAGCTCCTTTTCTGAAATGACCAATTTCTTGTTAAGGAAAAAAAAAGTAGCTTAGAGTAGTTTTTATTGATGAAAAATCATGTATAATTATATAAATTAATGCGTAAGCGGAAAAAATACTTTTAATAAACATTTAAAGGATTTTTTAATGCTTACAAAGTACAAAAATGGAACTAATCAGCTTCATGCTGTTAGCCCATAATTTATTTTATAGCTTTAATAATCATTAATGTGTGACTATATTTTGTTTGTGAGAAGCATCGGTATAAACCTCTTCTTTCAGATTTTTTTTTTCCTTTTTTCGCCCTCATCGAAGAAAGTGTGCTCATGCAAATGAAAATTTAATGGCAATTATTCGAGGGTGTTTGAAATATTTCATTTATGTATATAGGTTATTCTAATTATAAAAACGCTGTCATTGGCTAAAACACTGTTAAATATTTCATGATATATACGTATTCTAACTAATGATATGAGAAACACCAGAATATGGGAAATATACTCACATGATATTTGTTTGTTGAATTGAAAGGAATTTCACACACTTTTGGATTTTTCGCTCGATAAGCTGCAACATTTCCGACTGCCAGTTCCATACATTTGAGGATAGCAGATTCGGATGCATCACCAGCACATTCTCTGCAAAGTGTACAATGAATTGCATCATATTATTTGTTATATATACATGGTGGTTTAGAAAGTAGTATTGGAGATGAGTCTTATCAAATGTTGTTAAATATGCGTGATCATTATAACAGGCAATTACTGATCCATGCGTCCTTTTAGTAAACGGCAACTTAACCCTTTTAGTGCCGAGGAGCGCCCTTGGGCTGCTCTCGCTAGGTGTGAAAAATGCCAGCGTCGCGATAGCTCTCCTTTTGACAGTTCACTTTTGGCGCGCGCAGTGTTTGATAAAGTGCTATTTAAATTTATTTAATTTATTGTCGCCTAGCAACAGAAATACCAAAATGTAAGAAGTTTTCTAATTGCAAATGATAAACCGTGAATGAAAGACATTATCATTTTATTTCTGCAGTTTTTCCTAAGCTGTGAAAAAAATATTTTTGTTTTTCTTGTTGTGATATAATTTCGAACATTGGATAAACATAGTGACGGCTGTGTTACCATGTTCGTATTTTTATTCATTATATTGCATTCTAACTATCTTCGATCGCATATTTTTTATATAAACATCGTGATTATTATTTTTTTAATATTTCTAATTTTGATTTCAAAATGTCAGACACAAGTGAATTTTCAGATACAGCACGACGACAGAGTAACGCGATGGCGCTCCTTGGCACTTTTCAGAGCAGCGCGATGGCACTCCTTGACATTAAAAGGGTTAAAGTTTGTTGCTTGAACAACAACAACAACAAAAAAAATTACTTGTATAGTGCTTGAAGAAAACCTAAAATAGTGGTATAGAATAGGTTTTGTCCTATAGGCTATGCTATAAATTAGGAATAAATTCAGGAGATGGTTTAAGAAATATTTTACCCATGCAGCACAGATTTGCTCCTACATCATATTTTCGATCTTTTGCTTATTAATTATCTAAAAAAATGTATAATTTAAGAACTAATGTTAAAAATGCTAGTGCCATCACCAAATTTCCAGAGTTCCTTCCGCCAGTCAAGTTATGTAGAAGTCTTTACAAGTCTAAAAATATTTGCGAATAATTGTTTAAATTTTTAGTGAACTATTTTTACTTTTTATATCACAAGTCTTTATGGTTCGATATCGTGATCCGAAAATATTCAGAGAGAAAGAGGGGGTGGTATGGGGAGAAGTGATTGTCTGCTTACATAACTATAAGTATTGTGACTGTTCATAAAATTGAGACAGTTTATTACGATGGAGACAAAAAAATTCACGTTACTATAATCGAATCTGCATTGAGATCAAGCTCATGGAATATGCATTTTTAATTATGTGTCATTCCTGAGTAACTTTTCTTAATTTACAGGTAACTAGCTCATAGTGAGATCGGATAGATTTGCTACATCCGTATAATTCTTTATAAATTAGCATTTCTTTCACTTGAAAATTACTCTCAACTATTGCAACATTTAGTAAAGTTACAATTATGTTGAAAACCAATACACGAATTTAATATGTGGCATAAAACTGTTTCGTAATTATTAACATATAAAATATCTATTATTTGCCATTGTTTAAATTTCTAGAATTCACATGCAAAAATTCTAAATACGGCAAAAACAAATTTAAAGAAAATGAATTAAAATATTTTTATGTAAAATAACTTCTTCATCAGTGGCATTTGTTCCACGGAAAACTGCCGCAAATCCTGATAATTAAATTTAATAGAAGAAATTTAGATTGAAAAAAGTGTTTCTGTAAAATCGCATCGGGATTTTAAATTATTGATTTTTATCTCCGATGTTTGGTCCTGAAAAATAACTATAAACATAAGGGATACAATGCATTTAAAAAACGATTGAGATTTAGAGGGAATTCTCTAAATGTCATTCTTTTTAATTTCTGCTACTTTTCGCGTTAAAAACATAAGCTAAAAGAGAATTTTATGGTAATATGATCCATGTTATATTAAATGTGAAAACTATGGAAGCACAAATGTACTGACAAATTTAATAACAATCTAAGCGTGTGTACATTTAGATCTCAACATTATGTTATTCTAAATTATTATAAAATAAACGTATCTATTTTAAAACTCTATGATACATTAATTGAATTCTCTTTTGAAAATAAACTGGTCGTTGGGCGCCACCTTAATACTTACCCATCATGGATATGCATAATTTACACATGAAAAAAAATGTGAAAACTATTTATACAATGCATTGTAATTCCAAAACAAAACTTAAACGCATATTTAAATATTTTTAACACATAGTAAAGCTCTATTAATAAATTTCTGATGAACACATTTCGGCAAATTATATAAAACGCCAAACTGCTCAAGTAGTACCGAATTGCGTAAAAGAAATATCCTTATAGCTCCAAAAATAATAATCATATTAACTAACAGTTTACTGAATCGGATTAAGCGTCTCATTTCCAGTTAAAATATATCTTTGAATTGAGATTTGAATGAGATACAGGATCATGAAAAATCGAAGAATGTGGAAAACAGGAAAACTCGGCAACTAATAACCAGATCGACTTCGTTCTTTATGAAAAATATGTGTTATTTTATTGCCCTTCACGTCCACTCCTTAAAATAAAATAAATTCGAAAATTTTTATGTACTTTTCACCAGAACGATTTTTTCGAGAGTCCGAAAAAAATAGTTCCGAATAATCGAGGTTACTGATATTTAATAGGCTTCGTCCCATTTTTACACACTAAGTACATACAGAATTTCAAGTCTCTATCTCAATTTGTTCGTGAGATAGAGACAGACAGACGGACGACAAATTTTTTTTTCTATAAATGCTTTTCGGAATCTCCACTATATGAAACGTGTAAATTCGTCAAAAATTTTATTGGATTTTCAAAACGATTGCAAGACTTACCCTATACTACGTATGATGTGTAAGTACAAAAATATGAAATTTTTTAAAACAAAGAAAGAAAATAATTTTAAAGAAAATAACAATAAAATGCCTTTTTTCTTTGAAGGTTAAAAATTTGTCAAAAGTACAAATAATCGCATTGAAAGACATTCGTGGCCTTTCAGCTTGTTGGTATTCCATTTCATTCAAAATGCAAATGTATCTTTTGCGCACATGCGCAAATTAAATTGTTGATATGGTGAGAAGAACATTACCATTGGTACCACAGAACTTATACGCTTGAAATCTCAGCATTTTTCTCAACCTTGTTTCACTTTCTAGCCAACAATGTATTAGTTCGTGCGAACGTGATGTCTTATTTTTATTCATATCTGGAAACGTCCTATAAAGTGAGTTTCATTTTATGCTGTTTTTTAAAATGATTTATTTAGGTACTTTTTAATGTTCTATTTAAGTACTTAATCCTTTAACGAAGGTTTAGATTAATTAGAGAATAATTGAAATTTGTTTCAACTAAAACCTGTGCTTTAAAACCCTCTCACTGACAAGCCCGTCTATAGACGTTCCCTAAGCTCCAGGTTTCACTGCAATGCAAGCAATAATTAAAATGATATAACTCAGTTGATTTAATGGATTTTTAATACATTCTGCAATGATTAACACACTCAAGGATAACAATCATGTTCGTAAATAAGATTTTTCTATAATTTTGAAAGAATCATATTTTTTTAGCAATTAAAACAATGCTGAGAAAACATTACAATTTTGCCCTTTTGCAAGACTTTCAGAAGGTTAAACTGCGAATTTATTCAGGGAATGCAGTGCGTACAAGCATACCCTCCCCCCCCCCCCCATCACTGTAGTTTTAAACCTCCTCTATCTTATCAAACTTCTCATGGTATGTAATATCGTATGGTCGTTAAAACCACGCATATGAGGTGAGATTGTATGTCATACGAGAAATTTCCTTAAATGGAGGGGCGAGAGTTCCAAACGACATGAATTTTAGATATTTGCTGCCTCAACCTGCCTGTAACTTTTTTGTTCAAGCAACAAACTTTTGCTGGCCGCTAACTTAAATAACACATGCATCAGCAATTGCTCTCTATGAAGATCACGTGCACCACATTCGATTGATTTCGCTTATGCCTAATAACATCATTAATTTTTTTAATTATCTTCTGGCCTGCATGTATTATGTATATAAACATTAGAATGAATTGCATTACAAGCCTAAAAAACAGCGGCGAATCTATTACAAATTTTTTAATTTCTGAGAGTCATTTTGCTGTTGATAATTGGGGATTTAATTGTCTGTTGGTTGAAAAATGATATTGTTGAGCGCCATTTTACTTCCTTGAAAGTTGTAGATCCGCTACTGTAATGTAAATAACAAGTAATTTATTTCTTTCAATTAAAAAAAGTGAGCTGAGAAGTATTGCTTCTACCATATTTCGCCAATGAATAGACTTATCAGAATAGTTTCATTTTATTGTTATTCAAAGTTCTTTCCATTTTTAATTTTTCATTTCAAAATTGAAATTACTTGAAAATTAACAATTTGCCTGCAGTGTTTTTATCTTTATTGTTTAATCTGATATTTTTGGTAATGAGCTTTACACAGATGTTACCTCCTACACACAAATATTTTTATTTTAACATAAAAAATATTAATGACATTCAGTTATACAACAAAACAAAAACAAGCACAACAAAAACAGCAACAACAATAACAAAAAAAAAAAAAAATTAAATTGAGCAACATTTATTTATATTCTTTTCTATTGAGAATTTGACTTTTTTTGCCATTCTTTTCCACTTTGATTTATTTTGGGATTGTTATACTACACTTTTGTAGTTTCCCTCAAGTTAAATATTTTAGTAAATGTTTTATTTGCTATTGGGAAAATGGTCACACTAATTTAAAAAGTTATTCTAAATGGTAAAGACATTGTAAAGCATGATTAAACTTATTTCCGTAAAGCTAAGCCTTACTTCATTTTTGAAAGAGTACAAAGCAAAGTTCTTTTACTTTGGAAACAATTCTCTTGATTTGATCTTGTTGAAAATTCACGACATCACAAAAATGTTAATAGCTCAAACGATACTCTAATAAATTGTAACTCGTAAAAAAGATCACGAATGTGGAAATATTATAATCCTAAAATAAAGTGCAAAATCATTTTCTGGAATGGTAGATACAAGTTCTCATAATCATGAGAGAAAATTACAATAAAAATTGATTGAAATGTTTTTTTATGTACCAAATTTAATTTGCTCTATCTCATTATCAAATTAGGGGAAGAAAATTTAATGAAAAACGTTTCTTACCTTTTTTTTTTTTTGCACATTTTAAATTTTCACTGCTATTTCATGAGACTATGAAAGTATTGCCGTTATTATGCCATTTAAATTAAAAATGGAGGAACTTGGAACGAATATCAAAGCACGCTTTTTGGCGGAGCCCTGTTTTCCTCCAGATCCATGTTCAGCTGAAAATATCTTTATTTTTTTAATTTGCCATAGCAGAAGCAAAACTTTTCAACCTACTTACGTACTCAACATGAGAGATTATATTTCAAACCTTTTCAAGATGGGAATATTTTCTTGGCCTGCTTTGAAGTCTGCCCTGCTACACAGACAACACACCCTTGATAACGTTTTCCATCCGATAGATGTTTTGTCATACTGTACTCCTACATGACGGAGAAAATTATTAAGCTCAATAATAGATACGAATTTCTTATCTATGTAAGAAGAAAAGAGAGAAAGAGCTGAATTTAGGAACTAATATCTACTGCAAGCAACAAGAGAATTACTCTAAGGCAAAATGATTAATATAGCAACTAGCAGTTAAGCAAGAAAATAAATAACTAAATCTAATTACTTGCAGCTGTGTTAGGCTACTTATTAAAATCTTGCTTTTAATATCTTTATATATAAAAACAGCACGTCCACTTCGAAACTCGATATAATGACATCTGATAAAACTTTCGTAAAATATTAATATTTCCCTTACATGCTTGTTAAAATACTAAATTGTACTTTTTCAATGATTTTTTAAATGATCAATGTTTCTGAGCTCTTGTTGATTTGGAAGTCTTATAATTTTGTAATAGTTGAATATTTTGTGTGATATATATATTTGAGAAAAATAAGTATTTAATTTTTTTTTCAGAGTTTCTAATATGAATTTTTTTTTCCTTTAATTATAATTACAAGAAACTAAATATATTTAGATACAGAAAACATTAATTTAGCCTCAATTCTGTATGAAATTTTAGCTTATGAGAATTATGTTTAGCTGAAACTTCAGTTTTAGTTTATTACAATGGATAAAATTGTGTACTGCTGAAACTAGAATTAAAAGTAATGTAATCTTTGAAAGACTTTGATTTTTTTTAAAGGTATTCTGATATTAGTGTTTAAATTCTAAGAAATATAAATCAAAGTACGGAAGTATGTCATATTAATAATTATCGTTCGCTGCTCAATAAAAAGTCTATCGGTGAGAAAATATGCCCTTTACATAGAGTATAGTGTATACTAGAATTGTCTATATATTACAGTGTCTATAGTCGTATAGTGTGCTATGGAGAATCGACTAAAGGCTGGCTGAATGATTCGTTTGGGTATGACGCTGAATCGCATAATATTGCATTTAGCAAGTTATGTGTTAGAACAATTTTTTTCACTCCTGTATCCTGTACGATTATTGTTTAAAAGCAATGTTTTGACTTTCTAGCTATCCAGGAAACAAATTTTTTGGAGTTTTAAATTCATTGTCGACTTCCACTTGAGGGCACATGGGACATTTCGACAAGTATAATGAAGCAGCATAATATTTCTAAAAAACTGCTGAATGTATCGCATTAAAATTTGTTGTGGTGTCAGAACACATACTATTTGAGAAAAATAAGCTATTTTTATTTTAGCTTAAAATAAATCAAATTAAAAATATTTTACTAAAAAACTTTCAATTTTTTTCAGCTTTTTTTTACTCAGGCCTATAATGTTATATATTTTTAAAGAAATACGTTTGCTACTCAATTTTGGAAAGTTTCAACTATTTACCTAAAATAGAATTTTAGAAAAGAGTACCAAATCATAAAAAAACACATTTCGAAAGAAAAAAACCCCCCTTCCCCCAACCCTAAACAAAAATAAAATACGTGCACCTCACGAATGCTTAAAATATATCTTAAAACTTTCCAGCACCATAATCTTATCTCTGTTTTTAGGCAGATAATTGAAAACTCAAAAATTGAATCATTTTACGTTGTTCCACGTATCCTTAACTCTGAATAAATTTTTCTATCATTAACCCTTTCCGGCGCAGTGTTACCACTCCGGCAATACCTAATTTTAATTCGAAAGATACAAACGGCACCAATAATATTATAGTAAAATTTTACTTTTACAATGACAGCTTAAATTAGGGAATTCTTAATTTCTAAAAGAATCTTTTGTAAATTCCGGTGTCAGTCAACAATTTCTCATTTTACGAACAGAACTTGTCTGCGCCGGAAAGGGTTAATACCTAAAGCCCGCTTGTATATGTACTAAAGATAATGCCAAATAAGCACTTGAACTCATGCAATACCAACATTTCCAGTGTCTTTTCGGTAGTCGTGCTATTATATAGGCATGGATATTTACATTTTTGTTCACAAATATTTTTTATTTTGCTGATACTGAATTGTGCCGTATTGTAATAAGTGTTGTTCTACACTTCATATATCTGTGTGCAGTATTTTATTGACTTGTGTTACCTTTTCGATAATGTATCCTGAAACAATTCCAAAAAATGAAAAAAATATCCAGACTTCCAGCCTTTCCGATGAAAAAAAATTATGCTTTCTATTGTAACATATTTGCAATTAAAGGGCCATAATTGTTCATTACGGCCAAATGATGCTTTAATCTTTGATTTCGAAATATAATTTTGTTTTTGTGTACCTACAACTCCTCATGAATGCGTTACTTTCGCTGGTCCAGGGTCAACTTCCTCGAGAAAGTGGGCTGAATAATTTTAATATTTTTTCAGATCGAATGTTCTGTTACTCAAGAACAATTATTCTTTAATTCTCAGTGTATTTCTCTTGTATCTGATTACAAAGAGAGTTGAGAGGAAGGAAGTTTTTGAATATCTATTGCAGTGTTGAACGCGGTTGCACCACACGTAATCTTTCAGAAAAACAAGTTTGGTCAAATGCCTGGGATTTTTCGTAAATTTGAACTGCATCATGTACATTAGTAGATTCAGATGATTCCATAAATCCGCTTTCTAGGAATGAATGCTCGTCTAGCATTTAGCCTCCTTTCAAAATATAAGTTAATCATCTAGCGAACCATCATAGGGATGTAGGTCAAGGTCACTCAAAGTTAAAAGCTAATTTTTCAATGTTCCAGTTTATATCTAGCCATAATTCATGCAGATTTTTATGTCTTTTCTCTGAATTCGTAAGATATTATCAATATGCCATATTTCGGATTTTACGTGTACTACAGTAAAACCTCCATATAACGTACATACGTATTGAGGTCCTCTGATGAGAGGTAACAACCCATAATTAATGTATTGGGATTGGAAAAGCACCCCAAAATAGGGGTACACGACGTTTCGGTCCCGCCGTTTCGGTCCCGAGACATTTCGGTCCCTGGCCAATTCGGTCCCAAGACATTTCGGTCCCAAGACAATTCGGTCCCGAGACAATTCGGTCCCGAGACAATTCGGTCCCGAGACAATTCGGTCCCGAGACAATTCGGTCCCGAGACAATTCGGTCCCAAGACATTTCGGTCCTTAGTCATTTCAGTCTCTTGTTATTTCTTTGCTCGCTATCTTAGAAGTCGGATTCTAATTGTTGTGGGCCTGCCAAATGTTATAAGTTCAACATTATTCGGGCCTTTTTAAAAAAATATTTTTAATCTCCCCCCCCCCCCCAAGTTTTATAAACAGTTGAATATAAGAGTCCGATAAATTTATACTTTTAGGTAGCTTTCATTACAAAAAGTAAAAAGCTACCTATTGCAGCCGTCCGGAGGAAAGCACTTCCGGAAAATTTTGGTATATTTTCACCGATCATGACCCCCAGACCCCAAAACCACCCTCCGTTCAAATGTTGACATATATATATATATATATATATATATATATATATATAACCATATATATATATATATATATATATATCTGATTTTTGTCATGCGATAACTAACGTATTTATGAACCGATTTGAATGAAACTTGGTATGTACGTAGTACATACAAATGTCTCGACCGAGTTCGTTGGTCAGCATCATCCGCCATTTTGTTTCAAAATGGCGGCCATTTTAAAAATTTTAAAAAATTTAAAATTTAAAATTAAATGCGAAAAAATTAAAAGTTGAAAAATATTTTTCTTTTACGTGTTAGAACTTAAAACAAAGATTCCAGAACACTTTTTATTTTGTCTATATCTTAAAAAATGATTGAGTTATAGCACTTTGAATTTTTCTTATGGCTGACATTTTGAAACGATCTGATTTTTGTCACGTGATAACACGTGTATTTATGAACCGATTTCAATGAAACTTGGTATATACATAGTACATACAAATGTCTCGACCGAGTTCGTTGGCCATCATCATCCGCCATTTTGTTTCAAAATGGTGGCCATTTTAAAATTTTTAAAATTTTTAAAATTTTAAATTAAATGCGAAAAAATCAAAATTTGAAAAACATTTTTCTTTTACGTGTTAGAACTTAAAACAAAGATTCCAGAACACTTTTTATTTTGTCTATATCTTAAAAAATGATTGAGTTATAGCACTTTGAATTTTTCTTATGTCTGACATTTTGAAACGATCTGATATTTGTCACGTGATAACACGCGTATTTATGAACCGATTTCAATGAAACTTGGTATATACATAGTACATACAAATGTCTCGACCGAGTTCGTTGGCCATCATCATCCGCCATTTTGTTTCAAAATGGTGGCCATTTAAAAAATTTTAAAATTTTAAATTAAATGCGAAAAAATCAAAATTTGAAAATCATTTTTCTTTTACGTGTTAGAACTTAAAACAAAGATTCCAGAACACTTTTTATTTTGTCTATATCTTAAAAAATGATTGAGTTATAGCACTTTGAATTTTTCTTATGTCTGACATTTTGAAACGATCTGATTTTTGTCACGTGATAACTCGCGTATTTATGAACCGATTTCAATGAAACTTGGTATGTACATAGTACATACAAATGTCTCGACCGAGTTCGTTGGCCAGCATCATCCACCATTTTGTTTCAAAATAGTGGCCATTTTAAATTTTTTAAAAATTAAAAATTAAATGCGAAAAAATTAAAAGTTGAAAAATATTTTTCTTTTACGTGTTAGAACTTAAAACAACGATTCCAGAACACTTTTTATTTTGTCTATACCTTAAAAAATGATTGAGTTATAGCCCTTTGAATTTTGCTTATGGCTGACATTTTGAAACGGTCTGATCTGAACGATCCACAAGGTTGCTTTAAAATGGCATACACTTTATGATATCGTGGAATTTGGTGACTCTCTAAATCGCTTAAAATAAAACCAGGTTGAATAAAAGATGACTAATTTCTAAAAATTTCTATTAATATTCAGTCTTGACAAAAAGTAGTATTCAATCTTATAAAATCACTAATTTTATAAGATTTTTTCCACTAATTTCAGCTTAGTATTTTTGAACAATATAACTTACCTTAAAATAAATAAATAAATATATAAGTATATGAAAGCTACCTCTTCCTCCCGGCATTGCCGGAAGGACTTTTATAACTCGAGACAATGAAATCACAGCTTGCTGAAAATTATGTTTGATTAAACAATGTGATATAAATTTAGTGGATATTGTCGTTTGCTTTTAGTAGTATTACTATTAATCAGAATAAATATTTTAAATTTTATTATTAATTATTAGTATTAGTAATTTATGTAAACGTCTATAAACTATATAAACTAAAGTATTTTATATAAACTGCCATAAATATTTTTTTGGCTGTTTACGAACATTTTCTTAGAACCTTTAAATTGGCATTAATTAAATAATAAAAAACTGTGTTTATTTTTTCCCTTCCAATTAGTTTAATAATAAATGTCTTTAATGATTCAATTAGTTATAAATTATAATATATACATATTTCCTCAAATCACCCATCTACACCCTCTCCTTTGACAATTCAGAAATGAGATATATTTATTGAAGATTTTATTTTTATTGTTATTATTTTTATAATACAAAGTTGCATCGTATACATTTTTTATAAGTTACTTTCCATTATTAACATTGCGAAAGCAATAGTTATTTCGTAACTGGGCATGCTATGAAAAAAAAATTGTTTTTAGAAATTTTCCTCCACCACTTTTTAAAAATAATAATAATAGTATTTATTGATTGCATTTTTTAAGAGTTTTCTCACGCCATGAAGACAATTTTTGTGAGTTAATTTTATTGAAACTGGGCCTATTTTATTCTAATAAGATGATTATTTTTTATTTTTATTTACATAAAATTTATATAATAATAATTTAAAATATAATATAAATATTATACATAAATAAAATAATATAAATATTATACATAAAAATAATAATATAAATATTTTATATAAAATATAATGCATAATTTAATAAAATATATTAAAATGTACTACAATAATATTTTAAATAATTTTATTTTCAGTTTTTAAGTGACAAAACTAAGCTTTTATTTATTTATTTATTTATTTATTTATTTGTATTACCTTTTTGCTTCTACTTTTCCAGAAAAAATATAATAATTCTTATTTTAGTTTTATTTTTAACTATGCTAATTGTTTTAAATTTCTGTAGTTTTAAATATACAATAAATAAACAAGTAAAAGATAAATTTCAGTTTAGAACTACTAGGAAATATGATTTATTGAATATAAAATGGATTATATATTGAGTTTATTTTAAAATAAAATTCATTATGTAAATTAATCATGTTATTAATAATAAATATATTTAATAAAATATTAATTTGATTTTTATATTAAAATTACTAACTGTTTTGAGAATTAGGATTACCAATTATGATTAGGATTACCAAACAAAATTTGTGTGAATTATAATATTTTGGATAAGAGTTATACGTGTATGCGGTTTTCGGGCACTTATAATCGCATTATACTAAAATTTTATGGCCTTCAGTTTAAAAACTCTGCAATGTTCCCTTTAAAATTATGTCTTACTTCACAAAATTTCTGTTTGCAGGAGAAGGGACCGAAATGTCTTGGGACCGAAATTGCTAGGGACCGAAATGTCTTGGGACCGAAACGGCTAGGGACCGAAATGTCTTGGGACCGAAATGGCTAGGGACCGAAACGTCTCGGGACCGAAACGGCGGGACCGAAGTGGCAGGACCGAAATGGCGGGACCGAAACGTCCTGCTTCCCCAAAATAGACGTATCAGCTATTTGGAAGTTTACGTTATGGAGGCTTTTTCCTGTGTTAGTCTCCTAATTTATGCGGAAGCCGTACTTAAAGTTTTTGCACCAGATCCAATCAAGATGATTATTGAAACTCAATTTTCAATTTTACGTATGAATTACTGTTTATTTCGTGTTTTAATCAAAATAACATGAAAAGTTTCAGTTTAAATAATGTTTAGTTTTCCTGGTTATTTTATGTTGAATTTTTGACGACTATGAGACATTTTCTCTCATTATTCAGAACAGAGCCTGATTTTTAATTCGGTCTTACTTAAATATAAGTCTAACTGTAAGACGAAATTATATTTTAAAAAGATTGTATTCTTCTCTGTTAATACTACATTTACAATACGTTTTCTCCTCTTATTCTATGTCAGTTGCTATTCGTGCGACTATTATGTTAGTCATATATAAGCCTGACAACTATTATGATTGTTTGCTTCAGGCCTGTTCATTACATATTACAAATTTCTTGTTGAAATGTTATTCATACATTTTTAGTATTAAAATAGATCTGTACATATATTAAAACAAAATTGAGTTATACAAAACCCAAAAACGAGAAATATAATTTAAATTAAAAATAAAGTTTGGCTACATTAAGACTCAAATTTTTATAAATTTATGACTAATATTAATGCTATAGATCAGGTGTTAATACAGCACTTCTTCATAGCAAAATTATCTTATTTTATAACATGTACATATTTATTTTTTTAAGCAATTTAAGCGTAGATCTCCATCCTATTTTATTACTTATGTAAATCCTGATTAATATTTTTTAAGCAATTTTAATTATACACTAATAAATAAATATCGATATTTAAGAACAAGTAAAGAAATTATACAATAAAACCGTAACTAACACCTCCAAATACAAAGAAATTCTATTTAGAGAATTTTTATCAGCCATCCTCGTCTCCACGTACGCACAGTCTTCATAATGATATCCTATATAATGGTGAATATCTCTATTTTCCAGACATTTTTTCAATACTAACACATTTAAAAACTGTCATTTTTTACCTCAATAGCAAACGGATTACGGGATTTCGAGATTATTTGGTAATTTTTATTGTTTTTATACAAAACTGTACAAAATTTCGTTTCGAAAGTATATTTATGTGTGTGTGTGTTTCTCTGAAAAGCGGGCAAACTGTATACTTCTGGGATTCACAGCTGTTCAAAAGTTTTTACTGTACTTTTGTCTATAGAAAAGAAAATTCTTGCTAAAACTTTAAGCGTTTTTTTTTCTTTAAAGTTATAAAGCATTTCAATAGTATTCTAAAAACATTTTTTATTTTTAATGAAATTAATTTTCAGTTGGCATAATTAGGTTATACGCAAAGCCTTTCAAAATCAAAAGTTAGATTTTCTTGCGCTGTAAAGCTTATTTATAAAGTCTATAAATTACGCCTTTTTAATTTAATATTTTGTGAAAAGAGTAATTCATTATAACGAGCTTCGAAAGTTTCTTTTATTGTACTGTTCATCATATTGAGAAAAGAAAATATCCGGTAATTGAGAATTTCATTAAAATTTCGTAAATAAATTTTATTTCTATTCAGGTGTGGGTATTATTTGAATACTTTTAAAAAAGGTGTGAAAAGTTTTACGTTTGTTTTGTCGTTGTTGTCTTTTTTAAGAAGTACGTTTGTAATAAAGATAAGTGCAAAATTATTATATTAGTATCATTTTAATACTTCACTTTGACTTCGCATTTTACTGAATGCATCTGTTGATGATTTAGCTGTATCTTTTTCATGTTACGAAATTAATTTTATAACCTTCTTAATATAAATAGTAATCCAATAAATGAAGAATTGGATTAGTAGAAAATATAACAAATAATTTTTTTTTATTAAAAAAAATCGTAACTTTCTTGGGATTTCTACATCTAGATTTCAATAATTTCTTTTCATATGAAAATTATGTACCTTTAAGAAGAGCCTACGCTATATATAACGGCATAGCCTATACACGTACTAAAAATATATATACGGTTGCCTTTTTTAAGAATTTATATTTAGAAAAGACTTGTCTTGTATATAAAGATATTAAAGCCCGAAATGTACCAAGTCATACATTGAATTTTATTAATTTTATGTGTCTCTGATTTTGCAAAAGGATATAGTTATTTTGTACACCGAAGTGCCAAAACATGACCATCTACTTAATAGCGCATTGGCGCAACTTTTGACTGGAAAAATAGTTGCAACGTGCCTTATTATGGATGCCATAAATCCCTTATAGATAGTTGGAGACAGGTAGTACCAGATGTTCAAGCAGGAGTCGCGAAAAACGGAATTTTCCAACATGGTGACTTTGAACTCCAATCTACCGTTCCATAATATTTTAAATGTGTTCTATCTGATCAAGAGTGAGTTAGTTTGCCAGTACTTTAATTGAAATCAGCATTATATTCCTGGAACCTCTCGAGCACAATTCGATTCTTGTGATATGGAGCGTTGTTTTTCTAGAAAATGCTTTTTCCAGATGGGAAGTTAGACTCCATGAAAGGATGCAAATAGACTGCAATGATGTTTAGATTCTTCATTGGTTTCATGGCTTGTTCTAAACAGACATGGGTTTTACACTCCACAGACACCTATGAGAACATTCTCCAAAGCTGAAAACCACCATGATTATCCTTTGCATGGCCTGCTCTACATTTTTTTTCTGAGGGGGGGGGGGCAACTATTCGCCTGGAAAGCGGCTTACCTTGACACAACTATCGACGTGATGAATGATGAAACGTGATTCATTTCGACGGACGCTGCAATTCTCTCTCATTGATCCTTGGTTTAATCATTATGTTTCTGTGCCCATTGTAGACGTAGTTGCCGATGACGTTTGGTCAACAGATGCATATGAGTAGGACATCTGAAGCATAGTCCCATAACTATCAATATCCGTTAAACTGTGTGGTCCAAAACAAATCTTGGAAATGCATTGTATTGGACTATCATCTGAGCCATTGTCTGGTGTCGATTGTGCTTTATCAACCCGGACATCCTTTTCATATGGCTCCTTTTTCTTTATAACGCGTGGACATCCAGCACCATGGCGTCTACTGCTGGATTCATCATCATACATCCATTTTACATGAATACTGATAATAGTAATCGCGTACAACTTGCGTGTAGTGCAGTTTTGAAAATAATTGTTCTGAGCTTTGGAGACATTTCAATCTATCCTCTATTAAAGTCGTTTAAACCAACAGCCTTTCGCATCAAACGCACAGATACGTGAAGAATGGTTCGGCAGTAGTTTAATACCATTTCTACTTAATCATGTGACTTTCACGTCATCCAGATGAGATCATTTCAAATATATGGATTGGTCAATGTTTTGGTTCTTCTATGTAAAGCCTAAACTTGCAGTTCTCGCGTGGCGTATCATAGATACCAGGGATGTTTCTTTTTTAATGTTTTACTTCAACAATCCCTTTGCATTTATAAAATTGAATTGAATGACCTAAATATATATTAGTACAGCGAAAATATATCTGGCGTCTGTCAGATGCCACGCAACCCTTTAACATAACAATATGCCGCGTGAGCACAGCAGAGTTATTACTCAGGCTACAGTTAGAGATATGTATACCAGATTTGCTTCTACAATGCATAACTGCAAGTCAAAAAATTAGAATAATAGGAAAAAAAAAAAGAAATTGTGTAAAAAAAAAAAAAAAAAAAAAAAAAAGTTTTGTGTACCGTTTATAAGAAAAAGTAATACAGGATAAAACTTAATATTGTAAGAATGTACGTAGTTTCTAGAATCTTTAGCACAAAAATTAAAGAAAATACAAAAATTATTCACACTTGAAAAAAATCAATATTAGAATAACTATTTACCTGGTTCAAAATATTAGAATAATGCACTAAAAAATACTTGTTTAAAAAAAAATCCATCGATATATGAAATGCGCGATGATTTCTTGATACATCTCAGAATTAATCCTTTCATTAACTATACATAGCCTTCCAAGACAATTTGCAGTCATGCAAACCCATACCATTACACTGGCAGCAAATTTAAGATTCTTTCATGAAGTTCTTGTCATGCTTCTTGCTTCATTCGCCATACACTAACACCTTCATCATCATATGCTATGCAAAACTCTCTCGTCACTAAACAATATCTTTTTTTCAATAATTCAGGCCGTATGCCTTTTTTTGCGCTACTTCACTCTCTCTGTTGTGCTTATTAGTCATCAGGGGCCTTATCTTTGGTACACGAGATTGAAATCAAAGTTTATGGCGATGTCTTAGTGGTGTAGATTTACTCCCATCAACACATTGTCCTTTCCCCTTTCGAGGCACATATCTTGCACTTCTAAGCAATACTCTTTAGCTTGCCATCATCTGTACAGATTTCGGCTTTCAGCCGCTATTCAAATGCCTGTTTTCAAAATGTCCGTCATTAAAATACTGATTTATTGCTCTATTAATTGTGTCAACATTTGATTGAGAAAATTGTAAGTACCTGACGAATATATTGCTGATTACGATCTTCTTAATGCAAATCAATAATACGATGCGTTATAAATTCCGTTATGTTTGACGAACGACCCATTTCACACAAAATTAAAACTGATGCAAAGCGTTTTTATAACTAAGTCCCACAGAAACTAATTTTATGCTTATTTTATGCAATCTTCTGAACTAATAAGGAAAATCTACAAATATTCTAAATTTTGAACCACTTATTTTGGCAGGGCTGCAAAAAGCCGGCTTTTTCTAGAAAAGGTGAGGCCGGCCGGCTATTATTGGAAAAAGCCGGTCTTTTGTTCAAAAAGCCGGCTTTTATTGTCTCTTTTCCAGTGCATATCTTACTATTTATTTTTAACAACTTCTTTTGTTAATTTACCTTACTAATGGCCATTTTATGTAAATTAAAACTAAAATCTTATGAAATTTATTTTAAATAATGTTTCAGATATCCAATTTTATAGTCAGTTGTTATAATATTAAAAAAACCCCTCATAAATAGCCAATATGATTAACAGACATCTATTTATTTATAGGTTCAGTGGCACATTCTATACTTAGTTATTTTCATGTTATTATGGGTAAGAATTATATTCAAATAAATAATATACAAAATGATACTATTTATAAAGTACTTCACTTGGACAAAGGCTCCTAGCATATATGAATGTGAGTACTATGAATAAAAATAGACACTTGTTTATGTAAGAAGTTTACAAGGCAGCATTCCACTTAAAAAAAATATATATAATTTTATCATAGCTTTTATATTCATCTTTCTCAGAACAGTAAATTCTCTGTAAGCCAGGCTGAGTAAGATGGAAATTTCTCTAAGCTCGAAAAGGTTTTTCAAGTCCACGTGAATCCATAGATCGTGTGAAATTTGTCTAAAGCAGAATATCATTTACATTGAACAATTTTCTCGGTCCTGGTTGATTCCAATTTATACAGAGTTTATCATATATTTTTTTTTCTTCATTTGTTTTTTCTTATAAGGAAAGAGTAGCTGACGTAGTGTGGGTTGAATTACTGTGAGGTGGCAATGGCAAGAAACACCTGTCTGTATCTCCTGCCGTACACATGACCTCGGCTAATCGGATTGGTCTTTGTTTAATAGGTCCATGATATGAGTAGCCTATATTGCCATAAATGTTCCTGCAATTATCACTTTGATAAAAATGCAATGGTGTAGAAAATAGGTTGATGGAAATGTTTATAAACACGCTCTTTCCTTCCACATATATTGACTAAATATTTTGGTCTCTGTTCCTTCAGAAATCTTCCCACACATTAAAAGGCGAGAAATTAATTTCGGTCAATTAGCAAACTTTCCCATTTCTAAATTCCTCGTATTAGGAGAATTTTAGTCTAAGTTACCGGATTAGCAAGATTCCAGGAACTAACACATTAATGCTTAAAAAAGTACAGATATGGGAGAGGGAATTAAAAAAAATTCAATATATAGTTCTGTTGGTAACAAGATCAATGTAGTACTGATATTTAAAATGTAAGTCAAATGATTGGTATTATATTTGGTAAAGATCATTTGAACGACTTCAAACATTTTTTATTGCACAAATTTTCTAATAAACATTTTTCCATCTGTTGATCACAAGAACATTTCTACTATCAATTCACTTATATGTTAATTGACAATTTATCAGACAATTCATTTTTATGACAACAGTAGTTAAATAGTTATTAATTAATAAAATATTTAATTTTAAGAATAGTTTTTGTAAACAAAAGAAAAAAGTTTTAGTAAAAGCCGGCTTTTTTGCAAGCGGATTAAACCAGAAAAAGCCGGCCGGTTTAAAACGGCCCGGCTAAAATCCAACAGCCCTGTATTTTAGTATTCTAATATTTTGAATAATGAAAATAATTTTACAGAAATACAATATTCACTGAAAATTTAGTCTTTTTAAATTTTCTTTAATAAATTTTCTTTAACCCATTTTCGGCCAAAGGTTCGTATACGAAACATTTCGATAAATATTTTTTTTTTAACACTCTGACACATTTTTTTCAAGAATTTTATTTTTCTTCTATTTTTTAAGGCTTTTGAAGACATCCATAAAATATTAGTAATTCAATTGGAGTAAACACTTTCTCTTAAAAATTTTTCAAAATACGCTAGAGTTTTAATTTGAAACGCCTTTGACAAATTCGACTTTTTAAAAATATATTATTATTCCAATTGAAATGAATTATATGTTTTTAAAATAGATTAAAGTTGCAAATTCTGTATATGAAATAAGAATAAAACAAAAGTCATAAAAATATTATTCATATTCATATTATTCATTATGAGAAATATTTTATATTATTATATAAAATATTATTTCTTATATAAAATATTATTTTTCATGCACGAATCTTTTTTTGTGTCTTAATGTATGTAATTTAAGCATATTTCAATAAAAATAATGCTACATTTTATAAAATTTCTGTGCTTGGCCTAAAATGGGTTAATAATATGCGAATCTGTTAAAGTATCAACCGTTGTTCTTTTACAAATGTACTACGTAGTACAATTGTAAAAGAATATTTCATTTGCATTTAACTTTAATGTACATTAAAGTTAAATGCAAATGAAATGTATTATTTTATTTTTTTTTTTACTTGGAGCTGTATTAAGGTATATATATATATATTTAACTGTAACTTACAGTATTCTGCTTAAAGAAATTAGCCATTAAAATAATTAAATACAAATTATTGGAGAATACAAAGGTACGAAAATCCCTTTAGATGAACGAAGGAATAATAATTTGAATGTACTTGGGAAAAATCCTTTTCTCATTCAATTTTTAGATTAATGTTCAAGATCATTTATGTACTTAATTTTGCGCTTTTCGGTATTATTATTATTTTTTTGTTTGTTTGTCTTATACATGTTTTGGTTACCTTGGATGTTTTCTATATTTTGTAGACTGACGCTAATGTTCATATGCATGTTAAACTCGAGTATGACCGGATATTTTCCTTCACAATCTTATGTTTTTTTAAAAAAATATATAGCATTTTAAATGACCTCTTACCTGATTGATCTTCTGTTGTGTCTGCTTCTATGATTTGATTATCAAACCACATATGAGCGACTGTCATTCTGTTTTGAGTTAGTGTTCCCGTTTTGTCCGAACAGATCGTGGAAGTTGAACCTAGAGTTTCAACAGCTTCTAAATTTTTAACTAGGCAATTTTTCTGTGCCATTCTTTTGGCAGTGAGAGTCAAGCAAACCTAATGAAAATTACATAATCGTTTTATTGAAGGTCAAATGAATAACATTCATATTACTTTTAAATGAGAAAAATGCAATAGTAACACAAACTAAAAAAAAACTTTAAATACACATATTAAAAATGTACGAAGTGAAATAAAAATAACAGATGGGACTTTAAAATTGTATTTATTTTGCTAAAATTATCAAATACAAATATTAAATGCACAAAACAATTTTTTTTTTTTGGGGGGGGGGAGGTGAAAAGATGAATTTAACCATTTCATTGTTATTGGTTAAGGTAAATGATTTATTTTGCAATATATAATCCATTAACTCTGCATTAATAAAATGAAATCGATTTTTAGATAACCAGTTTTTTTAATTGACAGTTTCTTATTTTGTAATAGCTTGAACTGTTTTTTGACTGAAAGGAAACAATTCAGCATTTTTTAACAACACTGTTCTTAATTTCGAAGAATATTGTTTTAAGTAGAGATTCCTCTATGTAAGACTAAAAAATAAAAAGTATTTTTATTTTAAAAAATGAAAGATCAGTAAAAAAAGAAACAAGATTATTTTACTTATTTTGATAATTTGGTCTGCGAAAGAAGGTCAATATTGGTGAGGTGTCTTTACATGAAAATGTGTGTGCATAGTGTGCACGGCTTTGCGCGATGCAACATCGTATCTTTTATTCATCCAAGATACAAGATTGTATTAGATTTTGAAGTTAAGTACTAATTTCCAATTAAGTACAAATTCTCTACAGAGAACAAATAGTTATTAAAACACTAGACCTGCTTTTCAGAAGGTGAATGGTATTTCGTTTCGCAGTTTAACTCTTTATAAGACTGTAAGGAATTATATGTCCCGAATAATTACCAAATGCCACAATGTCACCAAAATTAAAAACTTGCAGGTGTAATGTACGTGAAGAAAAAGCTTTTAATTATTTTGAAACAAATTTGTTCGTAAAACTTATGATGTCACTGGATCATTTCAAAATTTTAGCAACTGAAGTAATTTGCCCTAGATTGAATTAATGAACTTCGTCGACTTTAGAAATGATACCAGTGATCCAAAATCTTTTGGCGGATATTCTACAGATTTCAGAGATACCAATTATTATTCTCCTTTTGGGAATTAAATAAAGTTAAATACATCTCTTATTAAAGGAGTTCTTAAGTTTCACCCTTTTTATTGTAAATTACTCAATATTTAGCCCCCCTCAAGTCAATTTTTTAAATATAAAACTGATTAAGAACTATATCGCTTTATTTTGAGAAGTAATAGGAAAGTTGTTTATACGAACCGTGACGGTTGCAAGCAGACCCTCGGGCACGTTGGCGACAATGATACCTATGAGGAAGATGACGGCATCTAGCCAGTGGTACCCAAGGATGAAGGCCGTGATGAAGAATATAATTCCGAGTAAGACAGCCACACCAGTGATCAAATGGATGAAGTGGGCAATTTCCCTGGCAATAGGTGTGTCGCCCATTTCCAGGCCTGAAGCTAGATTTGCGATGCGGCCCATCACAGTGCGGTCACCAGTGTTAATGACTACTCCTCGGCATGTACCTGCAGTGAGGAAACGTGCGTCATATTTATTAAGGAATATATCTACAATTTTATAAATTTAAAAAGTAAGTTTTTATTTTCTCAATCCTTAATACTTATTGTTTTTAAATCTACACCTTTCTTGAGCTTTGAACTTTCTTGATACGATTTAAAATGAGAAAATGTTGAAACAATTTCAAAATTTCAATAAGTTTTCCACTGTGCACTTTTGTTATCGAGCTCGTGCTTTGAGGACACTAAAAATTTTATGGCCCGTGTTTCAAACCATCAGATTCGGGCTCCGAAAGAAAGAGCCTGAACTCATTTCTGCTGTGCGGTGGTAACAAAATAGCACTGTATTTTTAAAATATTACAGAAAATTTTCATGATCCTGCGTTTTCTGTTCAGTTCATCAGCTATTCAGGCAATTGACGGTTATTCCAAAACTGGTGTTGAACTTTTTTGGTATTGTCTGTTTGTGGATAGGAAAAACGACCATTTTTGGATTTTTCATTTTCTTTTATGAATATTGTCGAAATATTGAAACAAAATGGAATCATCATTGGTTTATGTATGTTTTGCAGTTTGGTTTGAATTGCCACATTTTGAAAGACCAGATCAGCAACTTACTTTTTTTCATCAAAAAGTAGGGATTTTTAAGCGAAAGGGGGGATTTGAAGCGTGCGATGTCTTTACTCATATTCATGAGACATATTCGTAACGACGTATAAAAGGAAGGTTATTAAAAATTAAGGCATAATAAATTTTAATGCTTTTGTTTTGGGTTAGTGAAAAAATTCTAAACGTTTTGCAGTGAAAGCAGAAAGACTGAGAACAAAAAGTTAAGCACTTATGAATTCACGCAAGCTCAATCATTATGTATGAACTCTTGCTATCTACCTGGCAGTAAGTGAATCTCACGCCAATAAAACTCCTCTTTTTTAGAATCAAAATACTGGTGTAACGAACGTCATTTTCACAGTCTCTAAATTATTGAAGGTTTGTCGTGTTTAGTTGTTGCGTAACGATAAAAAAGATGATAAATAGAAAATGCAAGGTCGGGGCTATATGCAGGGTGAGGTAAAACTTCCCAATCAAGGTCTAGTAAATATTTCCGTATCCTTAAAACAACATGAGGTCTGGATGCAGCGTGATTCAAGAGAAACTCTCTGCGATTGACAAGTGCTGGCCTCTTAGACGTGAAATTTTGCTCATAGTCTATCCAATTGTTGTCCGTAGATGAATGCATTGATCGCTTGGTTCGTTGCGAGAACCTCCTAGTTGTTTATTTCCTTGGCATCGCACCATACATGGAGTAAAACATTTTCGAGAAGGAATACTGCTGTTTAGGTCGATGGAGTACTCTCTGCATCATAGGCATTACGGTCTTTCGACGCTTTACATTCCGATACAGTGTCAACTTCTCATAGCCCGATACAATTCGGTTTATGAATGGTTTCTCACTGTTACAGAAAAGCAAAGAAACATAGGTACTGATCCTCTCTTCTTGTTGCCTTATTGTAAGCTGATGTGGTACTCGATGGTCGAGCTTAGTGATAAAGTCAAGCGTATGCTTCCGTCTTTCGACTGTTTTTCTGTATATCGGGAACGTTTCCGCTAATTTTTAGACTGTTGGATGTGAAAAATTTTTCATGGCTGTGTCCGGATGCTCGTGAGAAACTACTGATGTGCGTTCAGAACGGGAATGATTTATGGAGCTTCTGTCTTCATTCCGGGAATTTCCTAAACCAACGGCACCAGGAACTATCGTTCATGGCATCTTCTCCATACACTTGACAAATGGTGCTGCCGCTGTAATAGCTTTATCATACACGTACAGTAAATAATGTCTGATCTGGTATTTCTTTCTTGCCATGTTCAACTGTAACATTCGTATTTCACTTGATATTTAAATATCTTCGAAACGGGTAGAACTTTTGCACTCACCTAATAGTAACGTTTCGAAATCTTCAAAACACGTCATACGGCGAATGACGATATAATCGGCGATTCAAAAACACAAAATAAATAATTCTAATACATCGGAAAACTTAAAGAATAGTGTGGTTCGTAACATAATTTTGTAGAAAGACATGAGAATAATTTTAACAAGAAAATTTTATTGATAAGATATAGTTGCCATCAACAAGTGACGCTTATATTATTGCGACCAGTTTGTGCAGTAGAGGTGCACAATTTACAATGCAACTACGATTGTAACTCTGTAATTGAATTGCTAGCGAATAGCTGTATATCGAATCAAAATATTCTTTTGCAAAGTATTTAAAAATTTCTGCTAAAATCACTGTTACACAATGGCTTTAAAAACGGCAGGTAGTAGATTTGGGAGCACTATGGTGTTAATTGTTTGTAACATTTTATTCAACTATCCCAATATTACTTTTTGCTATCGGATATCCCAATGTCTTTCTGCATGTTTATGTAAAAGCGTCATTGTGGTACAGTCTGTATTTTTAGAATTATTAAATTTTGAATCACATTATATAAAAGACTCATTTTAAGAAGCTTTACAGTTATCTTACCTTCAACACAATTGGTGGAGAAGTAAGCAAGGTTCCTCGTTTCTAGAGGGTTGTCGTTGGTGAGTTCAGGGGATCGGCTTTGAGGCTCAGACTCTCCGGTCAGAGAAGAGTTGTCTACTTTACAGGAAGCGGCGGATACAATTCGGATGTCGGCCGGAATCCGGTCTCCACCCTTCACCTCCACTATGTCCCCCACCACAACGCCTTCGGCTGGGATCGTATATTTTTGACCCTCACGAATGATGGTCGCGTACTGAGAAAAAAAAAAAGAAATAGACATTTCAATCGTGGGCTTCTTGCTATCGAAAAGCCCCCCCCCCCCCTCCGCCCTTTAAAGAGAAAAATTTCTGTAAAATCTGATTTTTATGTGCTTTTTGAAACCAAAATTTTCAACAGAATTTAATAAAAACTGCGTAAATACTCTGCACACAATACCGTTAAAAATATGATTTGTTTATCACATTTTTATTACTAAATGCTTTTATAAAGTCAAATCATTCAGTCTTGCACCATCAGTGAAATAAGACTGCATTAAGAGGCAAATCTTACTGGAAAAAGTTTACTTGGAACCCCCCCCCCCCCCAAAAAAAAAGGAAAATAGTTTATTTTACAACTAACAGTTAAATTATAATAGTAAGGATTTCAAGTATAAATACAAAGTGCAAATTATCTTTATTACAGTTTGAGAAATTTCAGAAAAGTTCTTCATTTTATGAGCTTTTGTAAAAAGCGTAATTACTCCTGTCCTGGTAACTCTACCTTTTAGTTCATGTATTGCTTATAGGATTTTTAACAATAGTCGAAAGTTGGAAAAAGAATGGATATTTACTTGTAACTGCTAGCAAAAGTATCATCATAGAAAATAAATCCATATTTATTGTGCTACGCACTATAATATAAAGTTTTTGTAACTTTAAATGTGTTTGTATTTAAAAATTTTTGAAAACTAGTAAGCATTGCAAACATTAAAATAATACAGAAAAAAGAAACTTTTGAATATAGAATCTACACAAATTTCTGTTGATACAAAAATTTCCACTTTTTCCTTGTTTAGATCTGAGCATTTTAATAGCCACTCACTAAAGAAGACTAATTCAATCAAGTTTAAATTTGGTTATCTCGCTTCCGCCCACTTGCCTATTTTGCATTGAAGCACTTGAAAAAATGCATTGTTCTTTGGTCCAACTTTTGGCCGATAATATACTATGAAAAATTTTTTAATGTATTAATGCTATTCGCAAAAGTGTCATGCATTTTCTAAAATACGGTGTTTTAAAAAGCAAGACACTTTCGAAAATGCACTATGTGATGCTGATATTTATAGATGAGATTTCTACTCTGAAGTTCACTTAGACATCCCAAATTTAACAAAAAGCCAGGTTTGACATAACACAATTTGTCAAGTTAATTGGCGACAGACTGATGCGCATTTTTTTTTCATATGCACAAAGCTCTAGGAGTCTCTGATAAATTAGCAGTCTAATTTTAATACTAAAATTTCCGCACAACAATTTAGTCTGACACACTAGTTTCTGGTTGTTCCCAAGAACGCGAAGAACAACGAAATCCAGATTATAATTGTTTAACATCCTCATTCCTGATGTCGCTTGTGGGAGATACTAAAGTCAACACACTTTAATTTAAATGCTTCTAGAATTGATAAATTACTTCTAGACTCAATTTTTAATGCGTGCATATCATACGAATCGATTTATAGACTGATATATCTTTGGGATGTTTTATAGTAATTTTAAACTCGTTGTTTTGTGGTCTCTCGTAACATTTGTCTCA
The DNA here is from genome assembly GCA_964019185.1 of Maratus speculifer. NCBI lineage: Eukaryota > Metazoa > Arthropoda > Arachnida > Araneae > Salticidae > Maratus > Maratus speculifer. Next base: position 72,900,870 of record OZ025289.1, read on the forward strand.
GAACTCAGGAGGTTAAATCAGGAATTATATTCTTAAACAAATTTTGATTTTTAAGCTGCATGCTGTATAATTAGCCGGTCTTGCTGGTGTTTAAAAATTAACTAGTTTAATTAAACTAAATCAATATAGCCTTTGATTCTGATTACTTACCAGGAATTTGAAATTTATATTAAAACTTGGTGCACAATCAAAATTTCGCGGATTTAATTCCTCGGTATTGAAAGAAAACAAAATTAGTGACTTCATTTCCCCGTTTTAAATTATTAGAATACGTGCAGTTCAGATACTTTTTAACTCTCGTTTTAAATTTAGGAATTTTTTTTTAATTTGAGAAAAAAAATGATTAATGCCATGTAGTTATATATTATTTCGCTTTTATATCTTGCGTTTTCTCAAATTTAGATGGTCAGTAAATTTTATTGATATTTAAATATGTAACAAAATATTTTTGATTGAGGAAAAATATGCTTAAACTTACTTGAGGAACCATGTTTTTAAAGGATTCCATAATTTTGGAGCTTCTAGCTTCTTGGTAATAGGAGAAACAACCCGTAACAATTACTACAACTGATAATACGATACCCAAATACAGCTGAAAAAAAAATTAAAGGATTTTATTAGAATTTTAATTATTTATGAAAAATAAGTGTTTTTAAATAAATCTTTTATAATCTAATACAAGAAACTTAAGGGTGTATTCGAAAAAACGCTTTTCCACCTTCAACAGCTCGAAATTTTTCCGATACAATTTCAGACACATTTTTAAAAGTAGAATCATGAAACTTGTTGAGGGTATTTTTGAAGAGATGTACAAGGTGTCGTGTTATGTATTTTTACGCTCAATTCATTAAAATTTGATTTATAAACAAGTATCTTCTCAGTATGACCCTTTTTTTCGTTCACAGATCTCCCGCTAGGGGAAAATCTGTTCAAAATGCCGTTTTTGATTGCTTTTTTTGCAATATTTTCTGCATTTATCAAAGAATTGACAATTATGGCACCTTGTGTACTTTCTAAATAAGAGATATTGTAAGTTTCGTGTATTTGAGAGCAGTAATGAAGTCAAAAATAAATCGGAAAATAAGCAGTTTGAATCGAAATACATCCTTAAATCACTTGTATAGAGGAAATCTCTTTTTTATTTTAATATTGCATAAAAAATATTATTTTAATAAATTGATATTTTGGATTTGTCTTCTCGAGTACTTACATTGTCGTCTGGGGGCTCTTCGAAAGTGCCAGCTTGGATGGAATATGCGATGAAGCAGAGGATGGCGCCTATCCACAATAGCAGGGCAAAACCACCGAAAAGATTCTTGCAGAATTTGACCCATTCGGGGGTTTTCTTCGGGGGTGATAATGTGTTCGGACCGTCTCGCTCGTAAACTTTTCGTGCTTGGGCCTGTGTTAGACCCTGCAAATGGAAAAATAATGATATAAATGATCAAATATAATTTTTTTTTTTAAAAGGAGGGAGGGGGGAGTAAGATATAAATATCATAATCAGAAGGATTCTCCATCAACCTTTTGCGTTATACATCGTCAATTGTGGTAACATTAACGCAGTTTCTTTATTTTTTAGCCTTATATTGGGACTTTACATTTATGTTATTTTAATCGTTACTTTATCATAATTTTTACAAGCAAATGTTTTTTAGTTTCTAGATAAAAAATATGCTTGAAAATTAATTTTTAAAAAGTTAAGTTTTCATTTAAATTATAGTTGAAATTACATATGCTTTGCTGAATTTAATGTGGTAAAGTTTGAAATTTTGTGATATTTAGAAGTGAATGTACACGGAATGAAATGAAAATTGCTACTTTTTGGGCTTAGTGATAGTGAGAAAATGACTGAGCAAATTTTCTTTTTTCCTCAGATAGCCACATTAATTTAAAATTTTAAATATCTTATTTCTCTATTTTTCCCAATTTATTTTTATTACTAAATTTTTTATCAATATCTTTTAATCTTTAAAGTTGGAAATCCCTAAATAAACTAGAATTTTGAAAAGTATGGAATGTAAAATATTTATGCATTTCGAAAAAGGAGTTATCTGCTAGTCATTTCTTTAGCTTTTAAAATGTAAAACTAAACAATCTAATTTTAGACAATTTTTAATTCTCATCTAAAAACTCACTACTAAACCTACCATGCTAAACTTTTATTAAGCAATTTTCTCCATTTTAAAAAGAAAAAAAAATCTCTTTGCTTATCAGGTAGTTAATGATAAAAAGAATATGGCAATATTAAAAGTTTAAAAGTGAGCATATATTGAATTCTAATTCAGTTTTCTAATTTGCATATTATTATTGGTTTAATAAAAATAAAAATGAATAATCGTAAATTTACGAAGTAGCACATATATCTCGATAATTCAAAGTAAATTCAGTTTGTTCAGGCCAATAATACATATACGGCCCGTAAAGTATCTTTACACTTTAAAACTTTTTTTACAAACACAAAGAAACAAATTAATCTATAGAAAGCAGTAAATATTGGTAATGACATATATATATATATAATATTTATGTAATCTTATATTTGTGAAAGGAGTTGAACTCCAATTCATTGCGCTTATATATGGTGCAGCTCAATCAAACTAATAAGATAGAGTATCAAAGCTGATGTTAAATATAAATTTGTTGATATTTTATGATGTTTGTTTTATTTAAGATATAAATTAGGTTGTTCTCACATTCAAAAGAGAGCTACTTTTAGACACATTTCTAAATTCATTTTTATTAAGAAAGCATTAAACTGGATTGTGTTCTTATTCAGGAACTATGCAATCTAACAGCGTTTTCCATTTTTTGTTAGAAACAGAAGATTTTCGAGAAAATATTATCAAAGTTGACCTTTTAGTACGAAAGTTTCGGAAGTGACAACGGGTCAAAGGAAGAACACTGGTCGTTGCCGTTATGTGATAACAATCACTTATAACTTGATAAGTAATTTACTTAAATAAATAAAATGATAAAACGGCATTCAATCTCAAATCACCTGAGTAGTCAAGCCTGCCAGTTGTATGTAACTTTACGTTTTCAAAAAATGAACAAGAAAATTGTTAGAACCGTCTTAAACTTACTGTCTTTGAAATTGATTAGTATCTGTTATGGCAATTTAAATTAGTTGAATTAAGAGGGAAACGAAATGCCTATGTAAGGAAAATAACAATTTGATTCATTAAATGCTACTGTATTGAAACTTTATCCATACATTTTACATTCTAAATATGAAAAATTATCCAGATGTTAATTAAAAAAATGAATTAAATCCCCCCCCCCCCAAAAAAAAAAGAATAAAAAAATAAGTTGAAGGAAAATGATTTGTGTTGCACATTTTCAATTAATTAATCCTATAAAAATAAAGTGTGTAATTTATATAAGCGCTACTAATGTTTGTATAACAATGTTGCAAAAATATATTTTTTTAATTTATAATTTTTTTTAAGTCAGAAGAAAAAAATGAAAAATAAATTGTTTTTTGTATGTGAATTCTCAACTAATTTAATAAGGTTTTACTTAATAATGAAAAAACAAGCAAACATACCTTTTCTCCGTCTGTACATAAGCGTTCATATAATTCCTGTAAGGAAATTTTGTGTTCATCCTGCAAAGTGGAAGAAAACATTTCATTAATTTGTACAATATAATTACAGTTATTCATGTAGAATAAAATTAATATTATTCCTAACGAAATTTAAAATACAAAATGCAACTTTTTTTCAAATTGCACTTATTGTTTATCAAAGAAATAGTATTGTCAAATAAAAATTCTTTATGCAATAAATAAATAATAAACAACAGAATCAAGGTCTCTATAGACATAACAGAGAATTAACGGGCAAATATTATTTCATGACTGATGGTGTTTTCTTTGACAATATATATATACCCCAGAAAAATAAGTTGTGTATTGACAATATTTTAGATTTTCGCTACATTGTGAAACCACGTTCTTTCTATAATTGCTTCTGTCGACATTCAAATTTAAGAATCTGTTATTAAATTGCTCATAATAACGATATAATTAACATTATTTAAAAAGTTCCATTTTTAAGTACCATTTTTTTGACTCATTCAATATCATTAGGAACATTTTAGTTTTTGCACAGAATTTTAATGCTGCTATTGGATTCTTCAAATAATAATATAGCTGATAGAAAAATTTCAAGTTGCCAACAATGGTAATCTAATATTAAAAGACGCCTTACACACAGTATTTAATCGTGGGTTTTCAAAATGCGCACATTTTATTCATAAATCATTTTGAAGTAGCATAATAATATACTAATGATGCATGATGAAATTACTTTAGCTCTTCAACTAATTTACTAAATTAAATTATAAAAAAGTAATATAAATAAGTCATCAGTTAAAATTATGTTTTACCGAAGCAAATTTTTAAAGTCGGAATCGAATTTTGGTAATCTTCCTATTTTTGACAGGAAACTAAAACGAATCTGCTCAAAAATTAAGCGATCAATATTCGCACACAATACTTAAATATGTATAATTATTAAGTATGCGTATGCAGGAACACATTTCTAACCAGTGTTTTCGCTGACATTTGACAAACGTTACAAATTTGGCTAATTAAAAATGAAAAACCTTCGCCAAATGAGAAAAGTATTAGCAAAATAGATTCGCCATGTTGCGCACACACACAAAAAAAAACATTTAATTCTTTAATGTATTCCGTTTTTTTCAATATGTTCTAAAATAACCCAAGTTTTTATAACTGGGACAGCGATTGTTATTAATCTAATTTCAACTAATCGGCTACAAACATTTAAAAAAAATGTATACATTAAATATATATGCATATGTACGAAAAGCGAAAAAGAAAAAAAAGAAAAAGCAAAAATTGAGCACTAGCAATTTGGCGAATCTAATCGTTTGTTTACTCGCCAAATGAAGAATTTAGTCGCAATTTGGCGCATTGGCGAGCGACAGCGAGAACACTGTTTGTAACACACACATACATATATGTATCCACTTTTTGAAGCGAAAATTTTCCACTTTTGTTTCATTCCACTGTTATATAGGATTTACTATTTTATAATATTAAACGGTTTAGCTTTTTTAATATTTTGAGATTCCTTAGTGGGTCCTTTGTGCCAATTGATTAGCTTTAATTATTGTTTTAATATAATGATTAATGTATATTATTGTTATATGCCACCTTCATTTAGAATTCTGGTTAACAATGTTTTATCAACTTGTTTGATTCAAAAGTATTTTATATATAATATTTAAAACAAATCTTAAAATAAAAGTATTATATTTTATTACTTTGACAGTCGATAATCATAGCCATTTTTCAGTAATTATCGTTAAAAAAATGGCATTAATGGATATTTACTTTTTAAATCTACAGTGTCTCACATAAGTGATGGGACACTTGTGCTTTGCAAAAGGGAACTAATCAAATAAATTAAAAAAACATGTACACATTTTTTTGTGGGTGTGTTTCATACTTAAATTTAGTAAAGATTATTACATAACATACATTTTGTCAAAATATTAAAATATTAATTTAATAAAAATACAAATGTTTAGAACGGAGCAAAAAATAGCTCACATAAGTGATGGGACACCATTATATATGAAACAAAAATCGTCTGAAATAAGCAATAAAAATATTTTTTGGGGTTTTATTTTTACTTAAAAGCAACTGGCAGTAATTTATAAAATCGTCTGCAGTATTTCTCTCCAGTTTGTTTTGGAATTTTTGTGTTTTTTAGCTCTATGTAGCCATGAATGCTAAACGAAAAGAAACTTCGCCTGAAATTCGAAAATTAGTTATTAATTTGCATATTGAACATGGAAAATCTATTAGAAAAACTGCTGAAACAGTTAACTTGAGTCGTTCAACAGTTTTCAATATCATTAAACGATATAAAAAGAATCATATGATTCAAGATAAAAGAAGACCTGGCCGACCATCAAAGCTATCCAATGGATTAAAGCGAATTATCGTTCGAAATATTAAAAAAAATCCAAGAAATAGTGCTTCAAAAGTTGCTGCTGATTTAAAAGCATTATATTGAATAATTGTTAATCCTGAGACTATTAGAAGGGTAATTCGATCTGCTGGATATCACGGTAGAGTAGCCAGGAAAAAATTCTTCGTAAGTGAAAAGAATAGAAAACTCAGACTAGCTTTCGCAAAATCCAACATAAATAAGAATTCTGATTACTGGAATAAAGTTATATTTGCTGATGAGAGTAAATTTAATATATTTGGTTCTGAATCTTGGTGTGGAGAAAACCCAGGGAAGAATTTCGCAAACAGAACTGGGTACCAACAGTAAAACATGGTGGAGGAGGAGTTATGGTATGGGGGTGTATGTCGTCCGCTGGAGTTGGTAATCTTGTTTTTATTGACAGTATAATGGATCAGTACAAGTATATTGATATTTTAAAGCAAAATTTGAAATCTTCAGCAAGAAAATTGAACCTTCATAACGATTTTAAATTCTACCAGGACAATGACCCCAAGCACACTGCTCTGAACGTTAGACTCTGGCTGCTATATAACTGTCCTGAAATAATAAAAACACCACCACAATCTCCAGACTTAAATCCCATAGAGAATATTTGGCAAGAATTGGAATCAAGAATTCGCAAACACACCATTTCTTCAAAACAACTAAAATCGGTGCTTCAAGAAGAATGGGGTAAAATCACTCCAGAAATCACAAAAAAAAAATTAGTCGAATCCATCCTAAAAAGATTAAATCATGTTTTAAAAGTAACAGGAAATCCAACAAAATATTAAAACCTTTTAAAAAGTAAAATTTTTGGATAAATATTTGATGGGAAAGTAAGTGTCTCATCACTTATGTGAGCCATTTTTTGCTCCGTTCTGAACAATTGTATTTTTACTAAATTAATATTTTAATATTTTGACAAAATGTATGTTATGTAATAATTGTTACTAACTTTAAATATGAAACACACCCAAAAATTTTTTGCACATGTTTATTTATTTTATTGCAGTTTCTTTTTATAAAGCACAAGTGTCCCATCACTTTTGTGAGACACTGTATTTATATTTTGAATTATTTATTTAGCATTTAAATTAATTGAAATAAACTGCTGAAATTTGTTTTTAGGAAAGTAACAAAATGAATATGTTAAAAAAAGGTACTACTAGGTTAACCCGTCGACCAAAAAATTATTGCCAAACTATAAGATTAAATGCCAATAATGGATAATCGTGAATGTCACATTCAATGACATTAAATACGATTTACGTGTTTAAAATGTCATTAAGTGATTTTTATTTCGATTTTAACTTACCCATCATACGGGTAAGTCTTGCAATCGTTTTGAAAATCGAAAAAATTTTTTTGACGGATTTACACGTTTTAGATAGTGGAGATTCCGAAAAACTTATTTTTAGAAAAAAAATTTTGCCGTTTGTCTGTCTGTCTGTCTGTAAACGTTCTATCTCCCGAACAAATTGAGATAGAGACTTGAAATTTTGTATGTAGTTAGCATGTAAGAATGGAACGAACCCTATTTAATATCAGCAACCTCGATTATCCGGAACTATTTTTTTCGGACTCTCGAAAAATTCGTTCTGATGAAAGGTATATAAAAATTTTCGAATGTTTTTGTTCTAAGGAATGGACGTAAAAGGCAATAAAATAACACACATTTTGCTTATAGAACGAAGTCGATCGGAATATTAGTTGCCGAGATATTTGTAATCCTGTTTTCCACATTCTTAGATTTTTCATGACCCTGTATTTTATTCAAATTTCAATTCACAGGTATATTTTAATTGGAAATGAGACGCTTAATCCAACGCAGTAAACTGTTAGTTTATATTATAATTATTTTTGGAGTTATAAGGATGTTTCTTTTACGCAGTTCGGTACTACTTGAGTAGTTTGGCGTTTTATATAATTTGTCGAAATTGGTACATCAGCAGTTCTTTAATATAGCATTGCTATGTATATTAACAATATTTAAATTTTGTTTATGAATTGCAATGCATTGTATAAATAGTTTCACATGTTTTATTTTCATATACATATCCATGATGGGTAAGTATTACGGTGGCCCCCAACGACTAGTTTTATTTGAATTTTTATTAATACTAGATGTTCCCTACACCAGAATGTGGCTGTGGTTACATATTGTATCATTGACTGAACTACTGTGAGCCTCCAGCACTTTTTATGATATAAAATTTTACACAAGCCAAGGAAAATTAAACATAATTTCATTTTAATTATCTTCAATGTTTTTAAAGTTACAAGTTAAAATATGGGTTTACCTTGGAATAAGACACCCTATATATATTATAAATAAATGAATAAGTTAATTAAGACTGCAGGCTCCTATGTGATTTTTGTTTCTGTATGCCTGATTTGTTCTTTGGTTTTGTTAATGTTATTTTGAATCATCTCGTTTACTTGCAATTATCAAAATTAGTATATTATATCCTGATCATTAATGAAAACTATCTTCATAAAAGAGAAAAAATTATATGCAATGGCTTTAAAAGAAGGAACCATAACTGAATTTATTTTTATAATTTTGTATTGGAACCTCGGTTGTCGAATGATTTTAATTACAAAAAAATTAATTTCTAAATCTTTTCTTTTATAAACTGTTTTGTAAACATTCTGAACAATGAGGAATGTAAAATATCGTGTTATAGGCAAATTTTCAGAGAAAAAAAAAAAAAATAGGCTAAATAATATATTATGTTAGAATCAAATAAAAAAAAAAATCATATGATAGAATCCTAGGGAGATAGACAGATGTCTCTCGAGTTAGGTCTGCATTTCATGGTCAATCTGGTTCAGTATGAAAAATGACATTTAAGTTTGTGTCTAATCCCTCACCACCCTTATCTCTCTCTTTATTTTTAAATTTAAAGCCTGGCCCACACAATTTTAAATCATTTTAGTTTGTTTATTATTTTGCTAATATATTAAACATTCTATTCTATTAAAATTTCAGTATATCATTGAAGTGAATTTCAAATTCTGAATTATTATATATATTTAAAAATGTAAACATCGAACATTTATTTACTATTTAACAATGCTATGAATTGAGATACAACAAATTCACATGCCTTTTTATATTTCTGCTTTATCAATGCATAAATCTATGCAATTTAAAGTACGTTGAAACGATCCTTTGAATGATATAGTGTATTTTAGGCATTACATTTTAGATTTGATTTACTACTTCGGAACTTGATAAATATGTGTTCAGAAAAAATACCATGACAAATGCTGCTTTACATTATGTGTATTTCTTTTCTTTTTATTATTACTAGCTGAGATGCCCGACGTTGCCCGGGCCCGTAATTATATTCTAAAACTAACCTGAAATTTGTATTGCAAAATGTCATAAAAAGACCCAATCTCGTACCGAATCCCCGGTGCCTATGGTACCATTTAGCAGAAGTGCTGTGCACACACGGCAAGAAAAAAAAAAGATGGTGGAGAGAGGAGGGATTTTCTGGAATTTTTTAGTTTCACATTTAACCACCAAGGGGCGAACTCAACAAAACTGTTTCTGAATTTAAGAAAGATATTTAATGAAATTTTTCTATCTTGCTTTTATACCTCTGGACCGAGTTGGCGCATTGCCAAGATTTGCTTCCTCTGGACCGAGTTGGCGCATTGCCAAGATTTGCTTTCCCCTGTGCCTCAATTATCCTCGGAATTCCTTTTATTTATAGAGATTCTACTAGTTATTTGTTTTTTCGTTATTTAAAATAAAAATTATGTCAATATGTATAATTTGGCAATTAGTTTGGCGATTTGTATAATTTGGCGAAATTGGTCGACGGGATAACAGAGTAGTACCAAAAAAAATGTTTAATAGAGATTTAAATGTAGATACATTTAGACCGGGAGGCGGCAGCACAATCAGTCACCTCAAAGAGTCAGTTAAAAATTTAGATTCGCATGTCAAATAGTTGGTCTCCCAAGTCATATCGTGATGGAAAACACCTAAAAACCCGATTTTTGTGGTTAACTCTACCCTTATGTTTTCCTGATTCCAATCCTCAATGTTATCACGACATTTTTTGCCTTGGACTGGGGGAGTAATTGGAGTTTTTACTTAGTTCAGGTGGGCTGAAAGCACATTAGTTTTCTTTGGCTTCGTCATTTGTACTCCCTTTCTTTTCAAGCATTTTACTATTAGATTGCTTTTATTAAGTGTCGCTATATATATTTTTTTTGAGTAGTTTAACTTGTTTATTGCTTGTTAGATTATCGAATATTTTTTAGAGACAAGAAGTTTCTTGTTTCATGAATGAAAATATGCGTATCGTAAAACAACTTGTTGCTCCATACAACATGTTGCTGTTTTATCTGATAACAACGTGAGTAAAATTAGCGAATACTCTTAAAATCTTTGGAACAGTGTCAACAACAGAAGCCTTTACTAATGAGCTACCGTTTGGAAAGTGGCCAATCTTTTAACAATGAATGAAATTACAACTTACAACCGTTCTAGTAAATATATGCTCATTCATAATATTTACAGAAATTGATAAAAATGCTAGATAACACTTCGCACGTAGTAGGTAATGAGTATTATTTTCTTAAACGCGTTTATTTCATGATTTAATTTGAATTCTATTTAGTATGTTAAAAAAAGTGCTCAGTTTTTTTTAAAGAGGATAAACTTGTGTTTATTTAAAAATAGTATATGCAAATATTAATTAAAAAAAATTCCTGTTGCAGCTTAAGTTTGTTAATCTTTTTTTATTTTGTAGTATGAATATACTTTTGATATGGCTTTCATCAAATTTTACGCCAGTCAAATATGTTTACCGAATGTTTATAAATAAAGGAAATACACAAATCATTCAACTGTTACTTTTAAAAAATAAATATTAATATGAAACGATTTTTTTCTGCTCAAATATTGCTATATGCTTAAGATATTCCTAATCCCTTACAAATGGGAATGCATCAATTTAAATTTATAATTTAGAAATGTAATAAGTTTCTGGTATTATTTTTAATGTAGAAACTGTAGCAAAAGTTTTTATGTATAAGCTCTTTCCAAATTTGTTACGCGATCCGCTTCAGAGTTCTATCGCGATCTTCTTATAATATGTAGGTATAGAAAACCTATTGTAAAAGATGTTCTAAGGAAAAAAAAATGGATTTGCGCGCAAAGCATGCACGCAAGAATATGCAATTTACGGCGCGGTTTTGCACAAATGAGCCTGTATCGGGATTTATTTATTTTTAACCTCAAGCTGCTTTTTACTCGAGTTTAATAATGGCCATCTGTTCTGGAGTTATAGGTCTATACAGTTTCAGATTATTTTACTTTTAAGTTATAACATTGTTGTTATTAAATTACTGCGCAGAAGATTAAAAAAAATTATGCCATTCATAATACTGCAAATTACCAATAGGTTTCGGAAAATAGTTTGTGAACGCTCCTATATGAGATGACAATTGGTAATTGAAACAAATTGCAAAACTCTTGAATTTTTATTTTTCGGGGAAGAAATTTAAATTTGTTCCAATATGTCGTGTTACTCCGTCATGTCATTATACATTTCAGGATTTATTTTTATAAAGATGCAAAAAAGAGTTTAAAAAAAGTGCACTGTGTATTTACCATATCGACCTCCTGCTTGAGCTCATTGAGGTCAGGCTTGCCTTTCTTCCCTTTGTCCAACATGGTGGTCTTTTTTGAGGTGTCTGCGTTCCAAGTACTGTTGGCAGTCACAGCCGCCCGATAACTATCCGAATCCTTAGGCTGAGGAAAAACAAATAACTATGTAAGAATTATAATAAGATAAACAAATATAACGTATGAAGGGAATCGGAAGTATTTTTGACGGCAGTAATTTAAAATTTCAAATGTTTTATTGACTTATTTTTTTATTTTTAAAAATGCTTTTTTAATGAACGACGGCAATCAAACTTTTTCTTACATCTAAACAATGTAAGAAAATTCAACTTTTGGTTAATTCTAATAAATTTGTCGTTTTTTTCTCCCGTAATCTATATTTGAATTCCCAAATAATTTTCTAATAAAAAGTGAATATTTTTCATTTTTTAAAATTTAAGCAATATGAATACTTCATCGTTGTGAGTAAGAGATATCCAGAAATGATTCCTTTTGAATTTTATGCACTTCTTGACTACTTCTTCTAAATGAGAACAAGAATAAATGTATAATATTTAAATAATTTTCTTTCAAGTCTTTTCTTTTTAAATTATAATTTTATAACGTCGGATTTTGAATGAATTTATGTATTCCCAAATTCTAAACGTAAAACAACTTTAAGGTTAGAAATAGTCTCATGGTCGATGTATAATCTTTAATGGCATTGTTCTCTCATGTCAAATTGCTGGCGCACTCTATTCCTTCCGAGTCTTCCCTTTATTCTACGTCCCTAAAGATTTTTAAGATTATTTTAAACTTGGGCATCTATGTATAAAGGTATCTCATTTTCTTTTCCTACATGAATTTGGCTTATATCCATTTTAAGTTATGGCATATAAATTTTCTGATTTTAGAAACTGTAACATAAATAACGTTGTTAATACAACAGGATTCATTCGTTAAAGAATAAAAACATTGTAATTCGATTTCTTATTAATGAAAACCGAATTTAATTAATGAATCGGATTTTGTGCACATTGTCAAATTTAAGGTACTCGTTAAAAATTATCCCTTTCTATACTTAGGTACTGTATGAGTACTTGCGCAGTTCAGCCTGTTCTTATTAATTTTGTAGTTTTTTTCTTGTTCACGAGGTCAATATTTGGGCGTTGTCCTTGCTTTCAGTTTCGGGCAGTGCATGTACGTACAGCCTCCTCCGCCCAGTTACGTCGATATCTGAAATACTTATTTTAGAAGGACCCACAATGACATTTAGACTGAAATATCGATCGGCAATTTCTGTTATCATTTTTGAAACAATAGAACATGCGCATATGTTCTGTAATTTTAACATATGTACAGATTTAAAGAGTAATGTTTGAAGATTCTCGATTGATCATTCCTTAAAAATAATGTGGTATACTATAATATTTCTGAATTTCTTATATGCATTTATTTAATTCTTTTATCATATACAAAGGATGTTTTCCCGCCTTATCAAAAAATGTACAAGTTGAATTTTTTTCTAATTATAAACAAGACGTTAAAACATGATAGAAATTATATAGGAACAAACAGTTATATTTTTCTTTTTAAGAATATTTATTTTTTATGCATGATGAATATAAGATAAATGTTTATCATTCATTTCAGAAGAAACCTTTTTCCTTTAAATCTTGATAAGAATTAAATATATCTGTTGAAGATCAGTAAGCCTTTTTTTTTTTTTTTTTATAAATAAACTATTTTATTAACCGTTTGCTATTTTAATAGATGTTTTCATATTTCAACTGGAATTTTTAATACATTGTAGAAATTTTCTTTTTAACAAGTATAAACAGTTTTCTAGTAAAACGTTGTTTTCATATATCCGTCTAATTTCACTTCTGATCCTTAAGATCTTGAGTAACGCATGAACTAGAGGTAGAAATACTCGAAGGAATAAAGTGTAAATCCCAAAAATTAAAAGTAAAAATGCATTTAGAAATGTTACTAAACATGGCTAAAATTATGCACCCCCGTTTTTAAAGATATTGTGATTGATAATGTTTCTTCTTCCAGCGCGTTAAAATTCGAATTCGTTACCTCAGTTTTTCTATAATTATTTTTTTTCTATTTTTATTCATGCTTTTGTTTAATCAGTTGCTTCACTTTGTTTCGCTATAAAATGAATGTTTTAAACAAAATTCGATTTTCATATTTAATATCACTTATTGAAATTCCATTTATTCATATTGTTAAGAAAATTGAAAATTATTAATGCTACTAATTTTGAACTTTCATTTTCAAGAAAAATTAAACTTTATTTTTCTTTTATTTATATCCGCTGATAAGCGATCTTAAAATTAGTTAAGTTTTTTAAGACTTAGAATGGATATAATATGATAAGGACTTTTTGATTTTTGAAAGCAAGTAAAAATATTTTTAAGAACTGAAAATGAGAAGTGCAGGCAAAATTTCACAACTGATAAGGAAAGATTCAACTTTGGTAATCACAGATATTGATTATTTTAATATATGTTGTTGGGCAGAAATCTCTTAGTCTCAGGTTGAATGGATTTTATACAACACTCTTTTAAGAATGACTCAACTTGAATACCTTACTTTGAAAAGACAGGGTGTTGGCTCAGTCGGATAAACAGTAGCCCACCATCCAGCGAGTCCATGTTCGAAGCCGGGACGCGCTCCTTTTGTTTTCCTCATTGTTGTTTTATAATATAATAATCTCATTGTCATTTAAAAATTATAATGAATATAAATTCTAATTTTAGTATATTAACTTTTATCTGTGACTAAATAGTTGTATGAAACATTATAAATAAATGCAAAACTGATATATATATTAAAAAAAAAAAAAAAAAAAAAAAAAAAAAAAAAAAAAAAAAACTTTCAAAATGTATTTTATACATTCTTTATAAATGCAACGATATGAACAACTGTATCAATTCATGATTTTTAAAAAACATCATTCATGTATTTCTTTAACAAGGGAAGTCAATACGATGATAAATTAATAAACATAATTATATTAAAAATAAGCTTACAATCTACTTTTTGCATATTAAAGATTATTAAATATTGTAAAACATATGATTGCTCTTTGAATTATTTTGCTTATATTTTGTTCGTTTTTTATTTTGCTTGATATTTATTTTCTTTCTGCTTGTATTTTTACTTGAGTATGTTTTATTTTATTATGAAAAAATGGCTCCACAACAAATTTTGGAATTTTTATTATTCAATAACAGATTTTTTTTTTTAAATTTTGCTTAAATATTGAAAAATAATTGTTTAAAATAAAAAATGTTAAATTAAGGTTTAAATATGCTAACATTGTAGTTAAGGTACGATATTAAGATTTTTAATGAAGATGATTCAATTATAAATTATGAAACAAAAAATGCAAAAAAGATAGTGCAACCAAGCATCGATCTCGGGTTCAATGGTCAGCGTGCATGCTGCATACCAGCTGAGCCACAATCAACCATGCCCTTTTTTGAAAGTTGGTACTTAAATCGTGTCATAATATGAACTAAGGAGCGTTGTGTAAAATCCATTCTACCTGAGGCTAAGGGCTCTCTTTCCTACAGCATATATTAAAATAATCAACATCTGTGATTATCAAAGTTGGTCCTCTCCTTGAGTTCAATAATGAATTAATATCACGCTTCCAAGGATATATTTTTTAATCATATACTAACGGATATTAATCCTGAAGTCTAAATTTAAGAGTTGAGGATATTATAAAAATTCATTCACTTGTTCAATAGCAAATACGTCGCACCCACAAGAGAAACGACCCAGTTTGCAGAAATTCATTTTGTGTTTTATTTCATTGGTAAGTCTTAGCCCCACCAGTGGCCGAGAGGTTCGGACCTCTCAACTGGTAGACGGCAGGTGCTGGGTTCGAACCCAATCGCGGCTGTCGGCCTAACCGTTCGGAGTTTTAGTGGTTTTCTTCGAACCTTGCGTAAATACGGGTTAGGTTCCCTTAGAAAGACCCCCACGAAGGGCATTCCCCCCTGGTCCTATATCCCTAGCGCAGATAATCGGACGTCAAAAATCAATCAATCAATCAATCATTGGTAAGTCTGCCATAGATGCTACACAAACGTCACAAATTTAGTCGTATGGAAAATCACTTTATTAGCTCTGTCCATTTGTGACCAAAGAAGGGTGAATTGTGTGGGGAGGTAAAATTACCCAGCCTGCTTGTTTTTATTCCTGCATGCAGAGAATAAATGCAATAATTTTATGTTACAATAAAATCATGCAGATTTTCTTTTGCCTCTCTTGTAAAAATCATTTTTGCCGATAGGTGTCGCTTTTCTTGCGGGTGAGCGATATGAGCATATCTTCTTCGGAATTGGTTATAGTATTATGGTAACCTTCAATGTCGAAAGTCGATGTTGCATTAATTTATGCTATGTATAAAAAATGTATTTACGATGTATATCACTCTAATTTCATTAGTGCAGTTTGTTATATAAAAAGAAAAATATTTCTTTTTTACAATTAAGTATCCAATTTAATTTTTGAATTCAATATAGCTAATTTATTCATCCAACTATGAGATTAAAAAAATATTAATATGTAATGAATGATAAATTAGCAACTGATTTAACACAAATACGTAAATAAGGATGGGACTGATGATCGCCTTTAAGAGAACAGTTGGGTGCTTGAGTTGTTTGGGTAATGCACTTCATTACGTTGAGATTTCAATCTTTATCAGCTTACCAAAGTTTTAAGCAAATCCGTGGCGCCGTCATCTCACCCTTTTCCTGTAAATCTTTAACTAATAGGAATTTCGAAAAATATATATACATACTCTTATAATATATGCAATCTGAAATATACCATTGGTTTTCTCCTGGTTTTAGCAGCCTTTTCATCTTGCAAGTAGTACAATAGAGTCCGGCAATTCAGAACTAATTGGGATCGAACACGGGGATTGAAAGACCAATATTATTTTGAAATTGGTCTATTTTGAAAATCAGACAAAGTGTGATTGTTGTTTTTTTTTATTTGCTTGATTTTTTAAAAATGTTAAAGTAGATCATATTTAATAAATAAAGTGCAATTTTGAAGCCCTGGAAAAAAATTTTCCTCTTTCTTATAGAAAATGTCAAAGTCAAGGTTGTGAATGCCATTTTTCATAAAAAGTGAAATGCTAGTATTATTGGAGAGCTACATCTCTGGCAAGCAACAACATCCCGAAATTCTTTTGGTATAAGCTGTTAGTGTAACCAGGGTTCTCGCTGTCGTTCGCCAATGCGCCAAATTGCGACTAAATTCTTCATTTGGCGAGTAAATAAGCGATTAGATTCGCCAAATTGCTAGTGCTCAATTTTTGCCTTTTCTTTCTTTTCTTTTTCGTTTTTCATACATATGCATGTATCCATATATTTAATGTATTCATATTTTTAATATATATATATATTTAATATATTTGTAGCGGATAGTTCAAATTAAATGAATAAAAATTGTTGTCACAATTATGAAAACTTTGGTTATTGGGAAAAAAAAGTAATACATTAAAAAATAAGATTTTTTTTCTTTCTTTTCTTTTTTTTTTTTTTTTTTTTTTTTGGGCTACACGGTAAATCTATTTTGCTAATTTTTTTATTTTTTTTATTTGGCGAATTTTTTTTATTTTTAATTAGCCAAATTACTAACGTTGGTCATATGTCAGCGAGAACACTGAGTATAACAGTACGTGCTTATTAAAATTTGTTTCCATGGCGCATTGTTATTTTGCATTATGTTGCCACGAAATACAATCAAAATAAAGTTTTTGTCCATTTTCCGCACTTAATATCTTATTTAAGTAATAATATCCGAAACTTTTACTTATGGAAAATGAAAGTGTAGTACTTGGACAAGTTAAATGATATAGTACTCTACCGGAATGTTGTTGATGTTAGCAGATATAATCTGTTAAATATTCAATATTTTCAAAATCTGCAACATTTTAATTACCCATACCTCAAAAAATCGTCACAGATGAATGAAACAAAATATATCATGTAGTAGATGTAAATATATACAAACACATGGAAAAGAAAAAGGAGTGGGGTCTTTTGATATTTTTAGTAAAAAAAAGGGCAATTTTCTAACAAATAATATCGATGATCACATTTCTTTCCTATCAGAAAATGCAAATCCTATTTCTCCTTTCTCTTTGAGAAAATGGAATATAACCTTTTTTGTCGCCCCTTCCGAAAGAGAAATGGGATGTTTCATTCTATGATAGGAGGAAAATATGATAACTGACATTGCTTTTCTTGTAATTTTTTACAATTTTTTTTTTGGCCTAGAAATTTCACGAGACCCCACTTCCCCCCCCCCCCCATGCTTTTGTATATATATATATTTAAATACTGCGTGATATATTTTGTTTGATTTAACTGTGGTACTTTTTTGACATAGTATTACTTTAAATGTTGCAGATTTTGAAAAATTTGAATATTTAACAAAGATTGTATCGAATAAAAGCAACAATATCTCGGTGCAGTACTATATTATTTACCTTGTCCTAGTAGGCTTTCATATTCTATAAGAAAATGTTTGGTGTACTACTGCTTAAATAAGATATTAACTGCGGAAAATGGACAAAAACGTCATTCCGACTATACTTTGTCGCAACATAACGATATAAAGTAACAATGCCCCATGGAAACAATTTTAATAAGCAGGTAGTATTATACTAATAGTTTATACCAAAAGAATTTTGGGATGTTGTTGCTAGCCAGAGATACAGCTCTTCAAACGTACTAACATTTCATTTTTTTTTTTTTTTTTTTTTTTTTTTTTTTTTTTTTTATGAAAAATGCCATTCTCAACATTGAACGTTGACATTTTCTATGGGGAAGAGGAAATTTTTATTCAGGGCTTCGAAATTGCAGATTATTCATTAACACGTTTGCTGCCGCTTACGTGAAGATGTGATGATACTTAATGCTGCACTGTAGTAGGGTTTTCCCCAGAAAGCCGATTTAATTTTTATAACAAAGAATCGGTGAAAGATTTTCCCGCGCTAGCGCGTGACTGGCTATTGGACATAAACCCACATCACGCGCTGTCGCGTGAGTGGCTCCTTAACGTTGACGCCATATTACGCGCTGGCACGTGATTGGCAGCGAATGTGTTAAATGATTTACTTCGACATAAAAAAAAATACAACAAACAAAATGTCATTTTTTTTTTTTGTCTGAATTTCAAAATAATGGCTCTTAAGAAATCTTATTGAAAAAATACAAAGGCAAGGAAAATTAATAACTAGTTTTTAGGCAAGAAAGAGAACTTGGTATTATGAGTATCATTGAAAAGATGAATTATACTGAATTTATATTCTGTACAGATAACGTAACATATAATCTTAAAATATTTTCATGTGGATTTTTATAAGTCTGCTGGAAATAAGAAAAAGAAATGTATCTTTAATTTTAAAGATTATATAAATACAAACCATAGTTATCAAGTCTACGGATTTTTTACTTATGAAATTTCGAAAAGATATATTATCTTCGTTTAATTGCAAAGGTAAGTGATTATGTAAAGTAAAATATTTCTACAAGGAAAAATAGTAGTAAATAGTTGGAAGACTTAGTAAGTGTATTTAATTAAATAATAAATAGAAATCTATATTCTGCATTCATTTTTGTTCAATGTTTTCTGTTATGCATTAAAGGAGTCTAGCATATGAAATTTTATTTTAGTTTTAGATATGTCATCTGCCACCAAAATAACATCTAAAAATACGTGCAATCTTTTCCTGTACTAAAATCTGAAAAACCTGTGAAAAAAAAAATACAATAAGAAACTTAAAAATATATTTTTTTTATTTTTCATATTATGTAGAGACTGATCGTATAACAATTTTAAAAATCTGCAGCTTTAGTTGCGTAGTTATTTTACCGCTAATTATAGAATATTTTTATTTTGATCAATGAGAATGCTTCATAATGTAGTGAAATAATTTTTCTATAAAAGCAGTGGAGTGACCATACAGCTAAAACTGTAGATTTTTAAAAGTACATTATTTCTACGCCAAATCTTAAGCAAATTCGATTAAAGGCATGTTGTTAAGTTGAAATGAATTTAACGCAAGATTATGCTTCGTGAACTCATTTATTGGAACTTTTTTCAATTATTCTATTTTATCAGATAAAAGAATTAGTGACTAGATTTATTTTAGAAGATCTACATTAGGACAATGTTTGAATGAATAAACTTAAGGTTTTGAAATTTTGAATTCATTAAATTATACACTATAATTATAAACTAATCTTATGGCTGTTTTGAATTAGTCATGTCTAAAATAAGTATTAGTTGTAGATATTTCTTTTTTTCAAAAAGTATTTAAAAAATAGAATATAGATCAGTTGTTTTTATATTTATAACTTGTAATCTTTATTAATTTTGGAATTAGAAATTAATGCATTTTTTCAGTTGAATATTTATCGCTTACTACAGAGTTTTGTAATTAAAAACAACGTGCTGATTGTTATCATTTATTAAAAATAAAATTTTTCTCCTTTACTCTTCCGTATCCGAAGAATGACTAACTGAATATTCTTACTTGGAGTTATTTACGCTTATATAATAAAAAAAAAATGTCCTTATCATAAAATTGATGAAAAAGAGCATTAAGTTTTTTTTCTTTACTTATTTATCGATAGTAAGAATATATGTATGATACATTTTGAAATTTATAAATTCTCTTCATAAATATTAAATGTTTATACACTTAAATATTTTGCTGCTACTAATAAAGTTAATTTATTAATTATTTTTCCAAACAATATGATAATTGATATCATTTTGAATTATTGTGTACGCCTAATTCTAAAAATGTAGCGCACATATATTTAATTACATAAAGAAATGTTAGGTTTCCTGCTTTTGGAAACATGAGAATTATGTGAAGCATGTTAATTGGACAATTCTAGAAAGTTAGTATGTAGGGTGCTTTCGCCATGCGCCACAATTTATCTTTTAGTCACATATCTACAAGTTCTACTTATATGATATGTGCTTTTCTTACTCACTTCGGGAACAAATCTTCATTTAGATGACAAATGTCCTCGAGAGGCCAGATCACACATTCAGTCAACCTGCGAAAACAAGGGGTTTTCCTTTTATAGAAGTCACATTAACTGGCATTTATAAACTAGCTAATCACTTTCATTCTAACCTGGCTGTTAATGGGAAGCATTAGAGTAAGCATTAAGAAAGCATTCCAGTGCTGAAAGCGAAAGAGACATTTGTGATTAAATGTGCTCTAATTTGCAGCATTCAATTTCTATCACTAAAGCTCTAATGAAAGCAGTGCTATATATATTTATGCTACAAAAGTGAAGCGGGTGCCTTAAAAGTATCATTATAGGCCAGTTTTTAGCAGAATTACAAAATGTTTTACTAATGTAAATTCATAAATAAAGAACTTAGTTGTGGAATATTTCTGTTATATCAGTGACATGGTACGATCTATGGCTAAATATTCTTCGTTACAGTCAAAGTATAAGGTTTATGTCGCGTTAGCTAACGAAAGTTTTCTCTGACAATTTTTGTCAGAAAAATGTCGATACTGTGAAATTTTTCGTATATAATTAAGTCGTCTATAATTAATGTCAAATTACACCTTGATGTGTTTTTTATTTTCCACTTGTTAATGGATACTTGAAATAGATAAAATACATGACATACTTAATGTACTCATTAAGGAATTCTGCTTGATGTAACTTTACGGACACTGTCTAAAAATTTAGATTTAATCTCATAAGTTATTTTATCCATAATATATATTAGTTCATTCCATGTATAGCCTGAATTATTAGAGCTATCTTTAAAACATTTAAAAAAATTTTCCCTAAAAATTTTCCCCAAATAAAAGCATACACAGTACATTAAGTAAAAATCGTTAACAAACTTCTGCTACAGTCTAAAACATTACAGTACATTTTAAGCAATTAGTTTCTCTATATGTACTGTAATGTTTAAAACTGTCAGACTTCTGGTGTATTTTACATGTTTTCATTCTATGGATAAACGATCGATTTTGTCGTTTTTTTTTTTTTTTTTTTTTTTTTTTTTTTTTTTTTTTTTGATATACTTTCCATGTTTCATCGAATCTTACAAATCTAGAGAGATATCTTCCATATTTTCTCATAAACGAGAAATAGCGATCGCGTGAGAAGCGGGTATCGAGGGCGCTAACAGCGAATTTGCGTGCGTAACTTGCGGAATAAACACATCCTTTTTGATGAAGAAATCGAAGAGATAAGGTGAAAAACTGCTTTATTGGCATATATATATACATATATATATAATATTTGTTTATTTTTTTATCAATTATATCTGTACGTTTTTATAAGAAAATTTTAATTCTAATAATTTTAATTTGTTCATACGAAATTCATAAAGCCCCGTTAGTTAAAAACAGTGATTTAAAGTAAATTGTAAATTACATTTTTTTTAACGAGGTAACTATGTTTAGTAAAATAGGTAAAACGGTTACTGAATAAAATGCTTAACTTCAGCAAAATAAGCATCTTGTAAATTACTTTTAATTTGTTGACTACCACTTTCTTCGAATAGTTATCTCCCTTATTCGATCGCTGGATTTTGGTAATTAGACAAGGCAAAAAGTTCTCTTCAAAATTAAGTATTCAAATTCTTTTTGAGCTTCTTATACGTATATATACCGCACATCGCGAAAAGCTTGAAAATGAAACATTTTAATTCATATAGTAAATGTTAAAAAATAACCCCCCCCCCCCCCAAAAAAAAAAAAAAACTCAAACAATGCCTTAACTTTAAATGTAACTATTTAAGTTGCAGTTATCAAAATTATTTTTTATTACTGTTAATTTTTCCTATAATTAATCAATTGATAATCAACTTTACTTTATTTAATCGATAATTAAAGATACAATAACCGATGATATTTAAAAGAAAAACACAGAACTACATATACAAATACGCACTGTTAATCATTTACATATAAGATACAAATATATACTAGTATAATCAAATGTAACAAATACCATTCATGCTGAAGATCTGTATTTTAGTGTGAAAAACGCTTATTCCGCAGCTAGCGAGAAACAGGCTATAAATTTTCATTGTCACGTATCACATTTAGTAGAAACCTACCTATGTTGATCAATTGACTGCGGAGATGGTTGGAAGTACAACGCCATTGACAAAAACTTTTTAAAACAACACATTACTTATTTATGAGCTATAGTAAAAATACTTTTCTGCATATCTATGAATAAAAACTTTTTCATTTAAAAAAATACTTTAAAATTGGTTAAATGGATAGCTTTGGCTACTTGAAATAGTCTTTTCTCTTAAATTTATAGATGATATCAATAAAACTATTTTTTAAACGCCATCAATCAATATTATTTTGAATGTGAAAAACAGTTTATGTATTAATAGTTATCAATCAAAATTAATGCTTAAAAAGGCAGTTTTGTTGTTCTGAAATTGAGGTTTTTATAATTATAAAATGATAAACCAATTAAAATAAATTATTTTGATACAAACATAAATTTTCTATTTCTCTTTGTTGTTTTATTAATTAAAGAATGTATATAAAGTCACCACAAAAAAAAAAAAAAAAAAAAACTTCGACTTTTTTAGACGTTTTGTTAATTATCTAAATATATACATGAGGAATAACTCCGAACCTCCAGATATATAAACAAAATTGCACAGGTCATATATTTTTGCGAAGATTTTTTTTCTGAAATTCTCTAGGGGACCGTCAACAAATTGAAAAACAACGAAGATCTTTTGGATAACCCTGTCGAAACTAATGTAGTAAAAGCGTACAAACTGCAGGTTATGATTAAGTGGCTTATGGTAATAAACTGTGTTCATTTTTAGGCGGCTAGCATGCATACTCGTAGAAAAATTAAGGTTTTTATAAAAACGGTCCCAAATTATGCCAAGTTTTTTTGCTTATAATTTGCAGAGTTCTTAATAAAAAACAATGTTCTTTTCAGAAAATATGAAAAACAACATTGTACATAATACTCTGTAATCAAAATTAAAAAAATATTAATTGCATGAAAAATGAGCAGGTTTACTAAATAAATTTTCACTGCGCATGCGCCAACTCTATAAAAATTTCATTTGCATATTGTGTTAGCTAAATCTCTATAAATAAAAGGAATTCTGAGGATAATTAATTAATTGAGGCACAGGGGAAAGCAAATCTTGGCAATGCGCCAACTCGGTCCAGAGGAAGCAAATCTTGGCAATGCGCCAACTCGGTCCAGAGGAAGCAAATCTTGGCAATGCGCCAACTCGGTCCAGAGGTATAAAAGCAAGATAGAAAAAAACGCGCAGGTCTGTGCATTCAAGTACAACCACCCATATGTATATGCTGAAAGTTTGTTCTGACGCTCACCCGACGCACGTGGAGTGCCGATGGTCCGGGGAGAGTCACCGGGGGATCCGTCGCCAGCTGAGAGAGAAGCGTAGAGTCACCGGGGGATCCGTCGCCAGCTGAGAGAGAAGCGTACCATACACATAAATTATTAAATAAACTTTCAAATTAAGCCCGGCGAAGCGGGCTGCGTATGCTAGTGTATTATAGAGCAACTTTTGTTAAAGTTTCAAAATCATAGCTTGAAAATTCGGAAAATTATCGTCGGAAGAATAAGAGCAAAATCCGATATTCTCAAAATGAAACAAAAAAATGAGGGACTGTATCCATATTCCATTGATTAGTGTGTACACAATATTGCACGTACTACTATATTTGGATACAGCTCAATGGCGCAGCCAAGGGGGTGGTTTTGGGGTTAAAACCCCTCCCAGAGCTAAGAAAGCCGCTTATGAATCAGAACTAAACTTAATATTTAAATGTTTTGGCGCATTTCGGAATATTTTTTTCATTGAATCAGATTTTATTTAATAAAGCGATTCAATTAAATGGTGAAAATTCTACTTTAAACTGTGAAAGTGCATATTACATGGATTAAGTAAAAATTGGTTATTTGAACTAAATCACTTTTCTGAGACGCATTATGCTAAATATGATGATTTCCTGCTACACAGATGCTCTTTGAGTTTACGTATTATACAGTGAATATTCTACTTACTAGGGAACTGCAAGAAGTGTAAGTCACCGATTTTTCGGTATCGTTGGAAAGATCTCATCGAGAGCAGTAAAAAACTCAAAGGAACTACCCGTCGCAAAGCAGCCGTTGTCAAGATATCCGACAATTTATGTCACGTAATTAGTGCATACTTAATGGGGGACCGCAAAAAATTTTAGTCTCGTTTTAACGAAAGTGGTATCGTTGAAAATATATCATCATGAGGGAGAAAAAACTCAATAGAATTACCCGTCGGAAATGAGCCATTTTCGAGATATCCGATAATTTATGTCACGTAGCTAGCGCATACTGTTTTAATACACACTTGATGGGAGACCGCAAAAAATTGTTTTCTCGATTTTGATGAAAATGGTGTCGCTGCAAATATATCATTGCGAGAAGTAAAAAACTCAATGGAGCTAACCATCTGAAATGAGCCGCTTCCGAGATATCAGACAATTTATGTCACTTATTGCAGTTTCCCAGCAGTGAGCATTAGCAATGTGACACAAATTGTCGGATATCTCGAAAACGTCTCATTTCCGACGGGTGATTCCATTGAGTTTTTTAATTCTCACGATGATATCTTTTCAACGATACCACTTTCGTTAAAAGGAGACAAATTTTTGCGGTTCCCCATAAAGTATGCACTAATTACATGACATAACTTGTCGGATACCTCGAAAACGGCTGATTTGCGACGGGTAGCTCTATTGAGTTTTTTACTGCTCACGATGAGATCTTTCCAACGATACCACTTTCGTCAAAATCGGTGACTTGCAGTTCCCTAGTTAGTACTGATTATATTAGCCGGCGATTCAAATAACCAGCAATCACCTTTATCAGAAACTCAAAACCCCCTCTAGAGCCGAATTCTGACTGCGCCACTTACAGCTCTTCATCTTTTTGATTCATTTTGATCTTACTCTTTCGACGATAATTTTCAGAATTTTCAAGCCATGATTTTGAAACTTTAACAAAAGTTGCTCTATACATTTAGCTAACACAATATGCAAATGAAATTTTTTAGAGTTGACGCATGCTCAGTGGAAATTTATTTAACAAACCTACTCATTTTTCATACAATTATTAATATATTTTAATTTTGATTACAGAGTATTATATACAAAGTTATGTCTCATATTTTCTAAAAAGAACATTGTTTTTTATTAAGAAATCTGCAAATTATAATAAACTTGGCAAAATTTGGGACCGTTTTTATAAAAACCTTAATTTCTCTACGAGTATACATGCTATCCGTATAAAAATGAACACTGTTTATTGCCATAAGCCACTTAATCATAATCTGTAGTTTGAACGCTTTTGCTATATTAGTTTTGACAGGGTTATTCAAAAGATATTTGTTCTTTTTCAATTTGTTGACGGTCCCCTATAGGATTTAATAAACAAATCTTCGCAAAAATATGACTTGTACTATTTTGTTTATATAGCTGGAGTTTCGGAGTTATTCCTTATATATATTTTTATATATTTAACAAAACGTCTAAAATTGTAAGTGTCAAGATTTTTTTGCGGTGACTGTATATATTGCTAGGTAAATATGTTATTGCCACCGACGTAAACCTTCCGTACACGCTTCTCATATTCTTACCCCATATTTTTATTAAATAAAATGTACTATTTCCTTAAAAAAAAAAAAAAAAAAAAAAAAAAAAAAAAAAGACTTTTGCTGGTATGTATTTTGAATGCGAACTCTATTCACACTACTGGGGATAGGGTATAATCTTAATCAGTAATGGTGGAAATAAAAGTGAAGAAAATCAAGACGCACTTAATTTTATCTTTATGGATGAATCTGCGCAGTTTTTCTTAAACATGGCATCAACATGTCAAACACGTGGCCCGCGGACCACAATTGGCCCGCCAGGAACTTTTCTGTGGCCCGCCAAGCCTTTGGCATGTTCGTATATTTGATTTAATTCTTAGTTGATACAGAAAATACACTTTGCAATGCAAATATTGCAGCGTTGCAAAACTGGAGAATGATTTTATTCAAAATATCTACCATTATTTCAGAATATTAATCTTCATTACATTTAATGGCAGATATTGACAAACATTAAATTTAATCATCCGCGATTAAATTAAGAAAAGTTTAAATTTTTAAATTATTGGTTGTTATTTGGGTTGAAATTATTTTTTCAGTTTGGCCTAAGAGATGCAAACAATACCGATTCAACACCACTGTGGCATAAAAGATGCAAACGTACTGTCTTGAATATGATCAAGTCTGTTTTAAAATTTCGTTTCCAGGAAATAGAGAACATAAAGTTAATCAATAAGAAGGTTAAATAAAAGCATATCTTAATCTGAAAATTAGAAAAAAAATTATAAAAGCTTTATATTACTTTTTCTAATAGTTTATTAGATGTTTTATGCTCAAAAGATTAGATGTTTTCTGCTCTCTTTGATTCACTACGACATTACAAAGTAATGCGTGGTATTCGTTAGGTAATAAAAATGTATCGAAAATCAATTAATATACGACGCTACTTTCTAATTAAAAGTTTCTAAAAAATCAAAAGAAATAAATTGCTTTAAAAGGGAAACTATCAGATATCTCGTCTTGTAAAATAATAATAATAATAATAATAACAAAAAAATTGTTACCCTGTTTTTATTATTTGGTTGCATGCATAGTCGAAAGCGAGCGTTTTGGACATAAGCTCATTAATTAATTTCATTGTTAAAGGTTACTAAACGTATCATTGTAAATTATCCCTGTGCGATCTTTATCTTTCTTGATGATGAAGATATAACATCACAGATTCATAAAAGTCAATTTGAAATAATTTTTTATACTCAATCAAATACAGAAAAATTGTGTTTATATGTAGAACCTTCATGAAGTTTGGTTAAGAATTTACTCACAAATATTTAGAAAAACCTACAAATATCTAGAAATAATTTGGAAAATTAAACAGATTTTAAACTGAAACTTTTGCTGAAAAAAGTGAGTTCGTGAAACATATTAAAAGTAATCTATCTGCTTTTAAAACAACGATAGGATACAATTGCACACAACTCGAAATTGTTCAAGTTTGAATTAAGCATGTCCAAAATAGTTAAATAAATTAAAAAAAAGCAGGGGCATTTCTATAAGTATTCATGATATAGCTAGAAATTTCAATAATTGCATGAAATCTATAATTTCAATATGTATTGCTATAACTGAAAATTTTCATTAAACAAACAAATTTTTATTAGAAGACAGTAGCCATCAGTACCCACCGGCAAACATTTTTTAATAACCACTTTTTCTCATTTATTGACACCATAGCCAGAGCATAGCGTTAATTTTGCCCTTTAAAACTTCATAATTATATATATATAAAACCCCACCGTGTGTAACAATTCCGGCGTCAACCCATCCACGAGAAAAAGAAACTTATGCGACCATGTTAGGCCTAAGTATTCCGAGCCGTTCACAAATATTCTAATAGTTCAACTTATGGAAATATACACATGAAAGATTTATTCATTACTCATTTTCTTTAAAACCTACAAAAACTATCTAATTATAATGCTTAAATTCTAAATAAAACAACCAGCAATTACGAGAGAAGCAAATGACAAATTACGAGAAAAACAAACCTCGAAACAAACTATGTAAGCAAATTAATGCTGTTGCTATTCAAGAATGACAAATTCCAAATCTATAAAAAATATTGGGAAAACTCACCTCCGATTTTAAAGGCTATCTATTTTCTGACAAATGAAAACGTTCCATAGTCATAATGGAGAGGTCAGATTTACAGTGGGGAGCTGTAAATGACGTCACTAAATTTTATGACGTTTTGAAATCTTTTCACGATTTCAAAAACAATATTTAATTAAAACTTTTTATTTAAGGAAAGCGAAGGTGCGTTTTAAAAGCAACATTGTTAGAATTTTTATATTCGGGTTGCTTTAATTCTTTTTTTAGCCTTGAATGACTCTTGAGAATGATTCCATTGTCACATCGCGATTCACGAGAAAGTTTTTACTCTTTACTGTTGACATTTGTTTTCGTTCTTTTTAAAGTGTTTTCTTTTAAGTACTAGCTAAAAAATTGAAGTTTTACATCTGAGTATGCTTATTTTACTTCATAACATGGGCATGGAGTAAAACAGTTAATTCACAAATGTTTTAAATAGCATTATTAGTGCTAATTTTCATGTTTTTTGTAAAATAGTTATTCTAATTTTGTGAGTGAAATTCATTAGCTGCATATTCTATGCCATAATTTTACCCAGTCAATTAATAACTTGACTAACTTTGCATATTCGTCTGGAAATAGCCAAAATGGAAAAAAAAAATTATAGATTTTGAATATTTGTATTGTTTTCTCTCAGTATTATATATTTTTTGGCTGTAGTTTCACTATATATTTTTTAATTGATTTTTTGCCATACTTTATTCTTTTAAAATTTATGTATTTACCATTTGGTTATTACAGCTCATATTCAAAATATTAGAATAATTACCTTTTTTTTAGAAATTGAAAATATCGTTTGGTAATTTAATGTCTTTTAATGAAAATATGCAAACAATATTTTTATTAAGAACTTATTGTTGATTAAACTTACTTGTTATCTTAAATTTAATATCATTTTTGAAAAGATTAATTGCAAAAAAAATTATTTTGAAAAGTCAAAATATTAGAATATTTATTCAAGTGGTTGAAAATATGAGAATATTTCACATTAATTCTCCTTTAATTATTACCAATTCTTAACTGATGGCATCATTGATTAAATTCAGACTATTTTATTTAAAATCAGTATTCTTTTTTGCAGTTTGTTTCTTTTTCGTCTTAAAATGGGCCGTGTGAGTGATATTCCTGAATCTACTAAACTTCGTATGGTTGATTTGTATCGGCACGGTAAAAATCAATGTTTTATAGCGAATTATTTACATTGTTTGCAATCGAGCGTTAGTAAAATACTAACACAATATTCAAAAATTGGAAAATTTCAAAATAATCGCCGAAATGGTGGCCGAAAACCAAAAACATCTGCTAGAGATGACAGGAAACTGAAGCGTATAGTTAAGAAAAACTGTTTTAAAAGTGTGCGATTCTTGCACCGAAAATGGAAAGAAGAAGGAGTTGAAGTTTCTACATCGACAACATTAAGACGTCTCCATAAATTTAAATTTGAATCTCGTGTACCGAAAACAAAACCTCTCATGACTGCAAGACAAAAGCGTATAAGATTGAATTGGTGTAAATCAAGACGTTTATGGAGCAATGAAGATTGGAAAAATATATTATTTAGTGATGAAAGTATGTTTTGTGTTTCATATGGTAATCAAGGTATTCGAGTTTGGAGAATGAAGCAAGAAGCATTTGATAAAGAATGCCTTAAACGTTCCGTAAAATTTGCTGCTAGTGTCATGGTTTGGGGTTGTATGAGTGCAGAAGGACCTGGAAAGTTATGCATTGTCTAGGAAAAGGTTAACTCTCTGATATATCAAGAAATTTTAGAATATTACATGATTTCATCATCAGAAGATTTATTTGAAGATGATTTCATCTTTCAACAAGATTTAGCGTCCCCGCACACCTCGGTGTCAACTAAGAATTGGTTCCGCCAACGCAACATTAAGGTACTTCCTTGGCCACCAAATTCACCAGATCTTAATCCCATCGAAAACTTATGGTGTATAATGAAGAAAAAACTTCAAGAAAATTCTCCTTCAAGTAAAACTGAGTTAGTGGCACGTATAAAGTCTATTTGGGCTAATATTGATAGAAATGTTTGTAAACACCTTGTATATAGTATGAAAGATCGATTGTACGCTGTTATGAAAGCTAAAGGGGATGCTACAAAATATTAACTACCATTTACTTCATATTCATAAGGTAATATTGTTGCGTAAAATAAAATATTCTAATATTTTGAACCAATCTAAATTTTATTCTAATATTCTGGTGTGTTTAAGGAAGCTGTATACCTAATTTATTGTGCTGTATTTTATATTTTATAAATGTTAAAATCTTATCTAATCATTCCATGTTTAATTTATAAGAAATTTAATTGCATTTACTTAGTATAAAAAATAAATAAATGACAAATAATTTTTTCTTATTACTTTTTCTCAATTATTCTAATATTTTGAATATGAGCTGTACAATCCCCATTCATTACCCCCCTCACATCCACCAGATAGTTTTGAATGCAGATTTCTGTTGAATTTTTTTTTAGATTTTTCCCCCATGTTTAATTGCTGTATTTTCAAAATTGTTTAAGCTTAAGATGGCTATGATTGACCACATAAGTTGTAATTTTTTATCATCCTTTTAAAAATGCAAACATGTCATTTTGACGGGCTATCTTCTAATTCTTAATAATATATTTGCAAGGAATGTTACTTTGTGGGTAGTTTCTTTTCGCAGACACGAGATGTACTTAAAAATAAGTGAGGAGAATCAGAAAATTATTTCTATGTCGGATCAATAACTATAGCTAATATATTTTAATCAGTTATGAAAATATTTTATTTCAAAATATTATATTGTAAATAATTGTGCTGTGTGACTGGTTTTATAAAAAGTAGCAATTACAACATAAAAGAAAATGCAGATATTAGGATTACAAAATTAATAACACATTTTTTTTATAATTTTGATTGAGTTTTAAATTTTAAAATGTTCAATATGTGTTTACGCATGTTTCTATTTTTATTTTAATTTATTTTACGTTATATTTTACAGTGCACTCTCGTAAGATACTTTTGCTGCTGATTTGTTTTTACTTAATAAATATTTTTAAACATTTTCTGGTGCATGTTTTTAATTTTTCAAATAAATAATTCCAAAATTTTTGTGTGTATTTTTGTTTGGTTGTTTGTTATTTAAAACAATGCTGTATTTTTAATGTGCAGTTTTCATTTTGTGCGATAGTCATGAAATTAATCTGCTTCTTAATTTTTGATAATGTGGCCCGCGGCTTTGTGTACAATGCTAAATCTGGCCCGCGGTGGTAGATGAGTTTGACATGCCTGACCTAGAGCATGATTTCAATTAATATCAGGGCCTCAAACTCTATAGAAGCGTAATGAGAAAAAAAAAAAATACTGAAAACGGCGACCTTTTTATCTTTCGTATCTGCAACTTACCCAAGCGTCAATGTTACGTATATAGTAAGTAACATTAGTGATTTACAAGAATATTTTATTGGTATCTGCTCTCTTCCAACATGGCAATTAATATGAATTGTTCGTAGAATATTCAACAGACGACGATACAGAGATAATTTTTCATGCCAAAGCTGTATTAATCATTTGAGCAGTTTCACATGCTAAAATGAAATCTGTAAATTTTGTCATATTCAAAAAGATGGAGGCATATGAAAATAGATTTTTTACAAAGATAATTTTATATACTTTTCAATTATAAAATCGACACTATTTATGAAAAGTATGTAATTTTCTGTTTTTCGTAGACGTGAAAATAAATGTCTTATCATTATTTTGTTACCACGTTCTAGATTTAAATTATTTTTTACATGCAGTTTGATGCAGTTGCAGCATTGATGCAGTTTATTGTCTGAGTAAATATTTCAAATCAGTTGTTAAGTCACAAAAGGTTAAAGCAATTTTGTTTGGAATGTAGCGATTTTACAAATGACAATGTATATTTTCTTTTTAAAAATGATGCAATTCTAATGTTAGAAACATTCTACCTTTGTGTGATTTAAAATTTCTCAGTGCTAGAGGAATTATAATTCGGAGAAACATTGCATGGTTTTGATGCAGTTTAATGAAGCATTGCAGTTTTTTCAATGAAAATGCACGTGTCCATTCGAATAAAATTTAAATGACATAATTTGCATAGTTGATAGTGTTTCATTTTTTTTCTTCAAAATTTCACTTTTAGAAGAAGTGTTATGAATAGCCTTAAAAATGATGTAATTTTGATGCAATTATGGTAAAAAAAACAATTTTATGAATAAAAATGCATGATGGCTTTAAAAACACCATTTTTTATCCGGTGTTTGAAAACACATTAAGACACAACATATTTAAAAGTTATTTTTATTTCAATAGCAAAATCGCATCAATAAAGATAATAAAATATTTAATTTTACTTTCGTTCCTCCCCATTGTTACTTTTTATTTTCCATGGTAATGAAATAATCAAAATGCAGCTATCTGAATTGAATAATAGAGAAACTTGGTTAAAATTTAAATATATTCCATATTAATAATAATAAACTAGTGCTAACTCATAATTCAATGTTCAAATTTAAAAATATATTAGCAACTATTTTTTAATTTGAAATATAACAACTGTTTTAACAATTATTGCAATTAGTTCTTGGTAGATAAAACATCTCATTTTAGAATTAAGAGTTTAGGACTTTTTAAATTCCATCAAAATAAATCAGACATTATTAATTCCTTGTTGTACATTCGTTGAGAAGGGGGAAAAAAAGTAAACATCCCCTACT
This sequence comes from Maratus speculifer, assembly GCA_964019185.1. Taxonomy (NCBI): domain Eukaryota; kingdom Metazoa; phylum Arthropoda; class Arachnida; order Araneae; family Salticidae; genus Maratus; species Maratus speculifer. The sequence continues at coordinate 72,934,069 of OZ025289.1, forward strand.
AACTTCTCAACAAATTATCGTAGAAGAAAGTTACTGGTACCGAACGATTGGAAATAAAGCTATTTTTAAATAATGTATATGGAATTTACTTAGAAGGGGAAGGTGCATCTTTATATTAAAATGAAATCTAACTTTTTTTCCCCAATGGCAATTTTAACAAGATATTTCAAATTTTCGGTTCAAACTATGCCTAGATACCAAATTTCAAGTCATTTGAGTGACAAGCTTTTGAATTATAAACATTCGATATTTAGTGTTTCTAACGTTAAATTACGCTTTCATATTTTTATGAACATCTAATGAAATTATACCCCTAATATCTTAATTTTTTATATAGTTATGATATTAAAATACCCAAAGCTAAATAAATTGAATTTGCAATTTTTATAATTTTATGATACAACTATGAAATTAATATTCGAAAAAAATATGAATTGCAACCCATAATTTTTGATGGATTTAGATTTGTTAAGACCTGTTTTATAAAAATCCGATATGTCAAATTTTTCTGCCAAGTAGTTACCAAATTATGCTTAAAAAAATGGCAAAATCATGGTTTAAGGGGCCTAAGGGTGACTAGATAGTTCTCTAGATTACAGGATATCATAAGAAGTTTGTCTTCAATGACTGCTTGAGTGGCGTCTAACAAGGAAGGTCTCCATTGGGGGCATACTCAGAATTTTTTGAAAAAAATACGAATTAAACTACTCATGTAGGTAATAAAGGATCAGTGAAAATTAGCGGCGGAATTATATTATTAAATATGTAAAAAAATAAAATAGCTTGGAATAATTGGCGTGAAAAGCTGAAAGCGACGCGGGATTTGGCGAGCAGTGCATTTCCTCGCCAAAAACAGACGATTTTAACGAATCTGAAAATTGATTTTAATTTACTTCCTGTTAAAAATCTGCAGCATTTACTGCAACGTTGCTCCACTACTTTTATAGAATATCTCTCTTCTGACCAATGAGAATGCTCCATAGCACGTTGAATTGACCGTGTCATACACTGTTAAAAATCTGCTGCATTTTGTTGCAACGCACTCCACCGCTTTTATATAATATCTCTATTTCAACCAATGAGAAAGCTCCATTTCACGGCCAAGTAACCGTTTTCTATACAAGCAAGGGAGTGCGTTGCAACAAAATGCAGCAGATTTTTAACAGTGTATTTTTCAATTTGGAACAATTTTAATCAATTTAAATTGTGTTTTAAATGATAAAATATATTAATTTCATTTTGTTATAAGTACATATAAACGTATATGACAAAATTACACTTAAAGTAAAGTAAAAATGCAAAACTAAAATTACTTAAACTAAACTTATTTAAATAAATTGAACACAGAAAGTGTTTTCTTTAAAAAATATTTGAAGCTTAAAAGCGTATTTTTCAAAATTTCGTTTTTTCGCCAACCGGAGATAAATCGCCAAATAAACGAAATTTTTATTATTTTTTTACGGACGTTATAAGGAGATTCCGCCGAAATTTTTTTTATAAACATATATAACTATATGAGAAGAACATTCTGTAATTTTTTCAGATTTTTCTGAGTATGCCCGTATGGAGACCTTCCTTCTAAGATACCTGATCAAGAAGTAAAATCTCTCGGTCAACAATCGTGTACCGAACTTCAATTTGGGTACGGCTCAAAAAAAGGCTCGCTTTAAAGTAATTAATTTCTCTAAAACTTATCATACGAATTGCATGAAATTTTGTATGTATGCTAATTCAAAGGTTGGGAGTTCATTTATGCTATCAGAATTAGGTCCTTCTATTGGGGAGAAAAAAAAAAAGTTAGGGTTTATTTTGACATGTTGATGTCCCCCTAAGGCAATTTTATGTACGTTATTTAAAAGACTTTATTTCCAATCATTTGGTACTAGCAACTTTCTTCTACGATTTTTATTTTATTTTATTTTTCAGAGCTAGTAGTGGGTGTTTACTTATTTTCTTCTACAACTGTACATTGTAGAACATTAGAAAAATCAGTTTAAGAAAAAAATATATATTGATATAGAAGTGGCAGAATAAATAAAGCCTCCTTGACTACGTTTTCGATGAAACAGACTTTAGTCTCAATGGTTTCTACCACGTACGCATTCTACGTGGGCATAGTTAAGAGCTTAAGGCTGATGATCAATCGGACTTGCAGTCTTCAGTGTTAATTTTATTTGCTTAAAACGAAATTGTATTTTAATTTTTTTTTATAATAAAGTTAATATTTGTTCATTTTTAAGTTATTATTAAATTAATGACTTATTATGTAACTTACAGATGCGATTTGTTGTTGTTGATAAAAATTCTAAAATACACTAACAGTTGAGATTAAGAATTTAACAACTAAAGTAAGATAAAGCATGTATTTCAGGAATGCTATGAGTGTATTCTCGTGCCTTTTAGTTTAATATTAGAGAAATAAATTTGGGATCTGACTGACCAACAACTGTAATGATAATCTCCTTAATGTTTAGCCTTAAAATTACTGAGCCAGAATAAAACTGTTTTCATAGTATTTACGGAAACTGGACTAAAATGTAAACGAATCGCAATGTTTCATAGTACATAAATGTATTCTACCAGTGAATTAAATTTACAAGTTTTGAAGAACTAGTTTTTAATTTGACGAATTTAAAATTAATTGAAAAGTATTTTTTCATTGTTAAAAAAATATGTCGCATAAATAGAAATTATCATTGCAAAATATTTAAATAGTGGACCATTTTCACGTTTGCAATAGTTGAAAGTTTTTTTTAAAGCTCTTATTTCAACACCTACAACTTTTTTTGCCGAATGTTACTAATGCTAAAATTATTATTAAAGTATTCCAAGATGATTTCTTATTTTATGCAAAATAATGTATTAGAATAAGCCATTAATGTTTCGTTTAATTTCATATGTCCAATTTCATTAGAAATAGTTGTACTCTTCAATGGAATTTCAATCTTTGAGCACTGGATTTGACTGAAAATGGTTCACAATAAAATAGCGTAAGTGCCCGGAACTCGTTTTCGAGTGATCAATTTCGGCTCGTTTAAAAGTTTCAAGTACATCCATTGTCCTAGAATTGGGTATAACTGTTGAAAATGTTAAATTTTGAGTTTTTTGGCGTACAATTAAGCAAAGTAAATTGTGCACATCGTGTTATAAAGAGAATTATTTCCAATGAAATGTTTCTTTTTGAATATTTAGTTTTTTTAATAAATGATAGAGGAAGCTCATTTTTAATACTGTGTATTTTTTCTTATATTTGTAAATGTAAAATGGTAAATTTTAAGGTAAGATAATTTTACCAGTGAATCACGTATTCAACTTTAGTGTAAAAATATGAATTTTAATTTTCAATAACAGATGACTTTTAAAAGAAAAAAAAATATATAATTGTAATTTAAGATAAATTTCGTGTCTGTGTAAAGAGGGGATACCGGGTGCAATTAAAGTTCTTCATAAATTGAGCCTGAATCAAGGATGAGTCTTTATCAGTAAAAACTGGTAAATAATTTTATCTACCTTTTTTATATTTATATCAGTGTATATTAGCTAATTATTTAAAATTGGTATACCATACTAAGGGAAGACATTTGATTGAACTTCGATAATAGTTAGGAAAATTTAAAAAACGTAGCTATTTCAAAAACCAAAATTCTTATGTTAAAATATCATTAAACAAATATCGCTGAAAAACATGGGTCGTGATGTTTTCCAAAAATTATAGAAAAAAGTTTCAAATAGAAAGCGTGAATAGGCAAAGAAATCCAAAAAGACATTTTTCATGTTACTTTCACTGGCCAAAGGCTTTAGAATCCGATATCTCTTTATATTCCATCAACAACAGTAACTTAAACTCAATTTCAAATTGATTTGTACATTATTGCGTAATGCCATTTCAAGAATTTAGACTACAATTTTGTTTCTCAAATAACGTATTGTTGTTTTTTCGTTCTTTCAGCTTGTAATTAGATATTTTTTTTTTTCTGGCCGAGGCCGAAGACTGGTATGAAATCAATTTCGGATACATTTTTTTTCTTTCCTTTCACATTTAAGTAGTATTTTGGTTAAACATTAAGAATGCTGGTGATTTTAAGTAACATAACAGCACAGGCCTCGAACTGTATGCAATAAAGCATTTTAAAGCCCAAATAACAAATTTTAAGGATATCAGAGTCACCAAGTGTCCGACTTTTTACACATCAGTATAATTTTAGAGAAAATGTTGTTCTTTTAAATCCTCAGAATGTTCCAATTAAATAAAGTAACATTTTTTGTAATACCGGTATCCTAAAAGCCAGAGACTTGACAGCTCTGCGATATCCTTTTTTAATCCAGTGTCCAGTAACAGTATAAAAGTAATAAAGATCAAATTGAGTAAATAAACTAATTGAATTAGATAGAATGTAACATCTTTCAAAGCCTAAATATAAACTTTTGGTATTCTTCTTTATTGCAATGTCTTATAATAGTATCAAACTGATAAATGTAATATTTATATATATATATAAAACTTTAACAAATAGAATGTAATCATTACATAAGCGTTTTACGGGCGACGTATTTCGTAATTTGGCAGAACATTGAGTATATATTTGAATGCATACAACAGTTTTTAAAATAAAAATCCTATAAATATTTTGATCCCCCCCCCCCCCTTATTAAATACTAACTTATGTTCGCGGTTGTGTCAGAGTAGTTAAGAGTGTTTTCGTCTGCTCTGCCCAACAAGCGCAAAATGTTTTGAAACGTTTACAAATTCATTTTATTTTAACGGAAATATATAAGTTTGGAGGGACTGTCTATGGAAGCGATTTCGAATTGAACTTAATTTTCCATTTTATGATAGTTAAATTACCTATCCAGTTCTAAGCTGTTTCGATCACGTGATCACCCGTTTTTCTCCTACTTTTCGACCGTTTTTCTGCTTTCTTCGGAAAACGTGCTCAAAAACGTCAACTTTGAAGGCTGGTTATGAAAAATCTATTGTTTTTTTAAAAAACAGAAAATTGAGTGCAATTATACAGTTTCTGAATAACATCTGCTATTGTCATGCATTTCCAAACAAAAATAAATTAAAGCTTGTGTCATAAAGTGGCCCTTTTTTGATTTAAAAACACCCTCTAATGTTCTGAGCTAACAGTACCTGAAACTTTGTTACATTAGTCTACCTTAAGTTTTAAAAATTTTTTGCGACCTACCGAATTTGCATCCATATAGTGGAGCCTTTTATTGAATCTATCCTTAATAAAAATGAAGTAATGCACACAACAGAATTCTAATAATAATAATAATAATAATAATAATAATAATAATAAATAAACAGTAAAATGCAACAGGAGTTTCGGAATGTAGCTTTTGCAATTGAAAGTGATTTTCTGTTTGAAGAAATTTCCGCCTTGACTGAATAAGATTCGGAAATTTTTAGTGTCGGCTCGCGAATTGTTTGTTTTCAGGGAAAGGCATCCTATAAAAAATAAATTTCTAAAATGAAAAAGTATGTCCCTTCTCCTCTTTGACATGACGAAAATGCGGCTTTAAATTAAAGGATTTTAGGTAGTTTTTTTCGTCAGCTTGATGAATTTTCTGTATTTTTTTTCGGGAAAATGATCGGATCAAAGCAGAAACTTTAATTTTAACAGGGGGAGGGAGGGGGGAGTCCCGCTTTTATTTTCGGAGGGTTCATGCGAGAATCATAATTTTTAAAACTAATCGGAATGGAATTATCTATTACTATGTGAAAAAAAATTATTAAATTTAGAAGAAAAAGTGTTTTAAATGTCAACGTGATTTATACCATTCTTTTGCACCAATGATAGTGTCTGTTGAGATTGAAAATTTTAAATTTTAGCTAAAGCCTACACAAAATTTTATAAAATTTTCCCCATAAAGTGTTTTATTTTTATTTTGAAGTTATAACCTTATGTTATTTTTGTTGTTTGATTATTGTATCAGATTACACATTTTTGAAGATCTGATTAGTCATTCCGCGATCCACCAGGTGGGTGGAGGTTAGATCAATGATAGTTTGATTTGGGAATTGTTGTATTATGTAATTTTTTTTCTAGGAATATAATTTTGACTGAAAATTATCTCCATAATAGTCAATAAATGTATTTCTATAATTTACAAACTAGAATTGCAAACATAATGAAAGCTGTGAAGTTAATTTATAAGATTTTGTTTTTCTCGTCCAGTGAACTGGTTATATATATATATATAAAACTGGTTTAAAACTTTAATATTCTACGCATAAAAATTTAAATTGTAGTTATTTTTATTTGAATAAAATAACAAACGCTTCATTAATAGAAAATTAAAAAAAAATCTTAATGTACTTAAGTATTTATTAAAGAACATAAAAATAAATCTTAAAAGGGTTTTTAATGGGAAGAAAAAAGCTCGTTTTTTATAGTCATACTTGCTGCGGGTAATTAGGTTATCATTTTGTATTATTACGTTAAATATAATAATGCGGGGTAAATCATGGCTCCTATGAATTTAGCTGCTGTAACCCATACTAGCTGGTATAATATAAGCCATTGTTGGTTATATAAATATATAAGCCGTTGTAACCTTAGCTTCCGAGTCGTATGATATTTTTGTCAATTTTTTTCCTCATTTAACCGCAGAAATCTGAGATTAAATGAAAGTTATTAAAGTTCTAATGACTACGACATATTTCACAGGGGCTGAGTTTTGGTGACCAACTCAACATGATTCCACTTTTTAAACGTTTTCCAACATAGCTGAAAAGTGTTAGATTTATCCGCCTGTCTACTATACATAAATCAATATTCTAATTCTCATAAATATACTCGGATTCTTATCTATGTTATTGAGGTATACTGTTGAATGTTAGGTACTGAAAATGAGGTGTGTAGCATCTGTACTTCGTTTACAGGGACACACAAAAGAATTCAATTGGGTTATGGTTTATGAGAAAACTATTTGAAGTGTCATAACATCAGTCGGATATCAGGGAAACATAATACGATTCATTTGCACCACTGAGGTAGACCACAAGTTTTCTGTAGATAATGGAATGTGTGGCATTTGTTTTACAATGATATACAGAATAATTCAATTTCAGAATTATAGGTCTTAATCAGTTTTCTAACTGCATTTTCCGCCGTCGTACGCATTTTTAAATTGGTATTTTTAGTGTATTGCATGATGTGTAGAAATTTTATAGATAACATACAGAGCTGCATGAAAGAATTTGCAATGCACACCTTACGGAATGTAAAGAGCAATTACTGAAAATGAATTTTTTTAATTGTTTACTTAGATATCTCATTCCATGTATGAAAAAATAAAATTTCTTAATATTCTGTTAGTGTTTCCTAATTAAGGCCTGATGCATTAGGTTTTCTTCTTGCTTTCCTGTGAATGTAAGGGCCCCACCAGTGGTCGAGAGGTTCTGACCTCTCAACTGGTAGACGACAGGTGCTGGGTTCGAACCCAATCGCGGCTGTCGGCCTAACCGTTCGAAGTTTTCGTGGTTTTTTTCGAACCTTGCGTAAATGCGGGTTAGGTTCCCTTAGAAAGACTCCCAAGAAGGGCACCCCCGTAGGCCTATATTTCTAGTGTAGATAATCAGCCGACAAAAATAAACCAAAACAAACCTGTGAATGTAAGACATTTCCACGACCAAATGAGAGTGCTATTTTGCCGTCACTGATTATGATTTATGAAAAAGCTATTTGAAGTATCATAACATCAGTAGAATACTTTCTACATGCTATTCAATTTTTTTATACTACCGTGTATAAGTCATTATCAAATTCTACGCTGAATTTTTAAGGAATATATAAAGCACTTTTAAAACTTTCAAAAAATCTGAAATTAGGGCCAAAAAATTTTAAATATATTTAACGATTAAAGAGTTTAAAGCTTTCTTAAACGTAGATTTAATTCAAAAAATATCTTTCATTAGTTTAAAATATTCAGTTGATTACAATATGATACATTAAAAACTGTAGTATTGACAGCTTAGAGAAAAGTAAAAAAAGGAAAATCTATCTCATATTTATCATCCATAGTTTTAGAATTATAAAAGAGTATTTTAATTTGCCTTTTCCCGATGCTTTCTTTATTTTTCGTCCAAGAACTTTTATTGAACCATACGGTTTAAAAATTGCTACGAAATTCCTTGCAAATATAAAATTTCTGTTTTAAATATATTCATATATGCATACTTTACTAGCATTTATCTGTTGCACTTAAAATGGACAAATATTTGAACTGAATAAAATAACATGTATGTTTGAATAATATGTATTTTTATGGATGCTTTTTGTAAATCATTGCGCTCTTTGGATGCATGCAGACTCTGTATTACCCTTGACATTTTGCGTGGGCGAATCGATCACCCTTCTTTGGCCCTATGCCAGTTCCCGGCATGCACCCCTATCCCTACTTTGTGACGTAGGCCCGCTAACTATGCCCCGAAATTTAACCTTATAAAGCCCCCCCCCCCTCCCTAAATATCATACTATAAGTGATTCTTTGGAAAGAACGTCTTTGTGAAATTCTTATTCAAATTAAGATTGAGGATTTTTATTTCCATAGTCGAAAATTTTAATTGCTAAATACAATAACTCATCATTTTAAAGATTCTTTTTCGTCTTAGGGAGGAGGGGGGGGGGAGAGATTGATGCAAACTAATTTATTTAAAGAGACAAGGGACCTTCAAACTCACTTAAAAAATAATTTTAAATTCTATTAAAGAGCACATTTTATGCATTATGGCATATTTGTTAACAACCTTAAAAAAAATAAAAATAAGATGGCGAATGAAATGGATTTTCTTGAATATTTTAAGGGTATGAAGAACTTTTCAAAATGCCCTGTGCGAATTTCATATCGATTAAAATCTGCAATAATTTTATGTAATTTTATTTTATATATACAAATAAAACTGTGCATCGAATTTTATATATTTAAATATAAAGGATTAAAAAAAAAATTCTAAATTTTATAAAACTTCCACCATTTTTGCACCTTATTTCTGCTAGTAATTAGTTTTAACTTCTTCAGTTACATTTAGTTTAAAAAATGATGCACAGTTTTATAATATGTAATGACAAACAGCTATAAAAATATTGGGAATTTTATTAATTGATATGGAATGTTCTTGAGGTATTTTGAAATATATATATTTATTTATTTCTTGTGTCATATAAATATATATCATGATGTGTATAGTCTGAAAATTTAATGTGAAATTTCACAAATTGAATTTAAGTATCCTTTGTCCCCTTGAATATCTCAAATTTTTTAATCAGTGATATCATGGAGGCATTATAACAGTGCATTCTTTTAATACCCTTCGACTGCAGTTGTCTTATCGAAGCATCATTAATATATATTGCTATTAAAAATTTACACAAGAAATTAGTTTAAGAAATAGGCCAATTTATAGTCTTTAAAATTTCGGTTTTTTAACCTTAAATAATGTTTCTATATCTGCTTAATATTTCTATATCATTGCTCTAATAAAACGCTTAAGTAATATAATTTGATTTAAATATTCACTTCAATATCAATTTGTGTCGCATAATTCCTGTTCAAAAATCAACAACGTCCATTTATAATAAAATCTAATAAAGGTACTGTTTCCAATTTTGTTATAGAAAAAGCACCTTCTCATGGCTGTATTATAATTTTTAAGTAATTAGGATCTATTCCTGCAGTAATTCTTGGTCACATTTGGGTAATTATCTTACAGCATCCTTTTTGATGTAAATAAAGAAGTAAAATTATATTTTTTAATTCTGAGTATTAAAATAAGTAGAATCAATCTTGAAAAAATTTTGTTCATTTAATAATTGTGGGTAACACACAGACATTGCTTTCGGTATAAATACAAATTTATTTGGTCTTCAAAAAGACTGTTGAATATTTTATAAAACTTTAATTAGCAAAAGAATTTTTTTAACATTTATAAGCAGTATTTATTGCATCTTCGTCCACTGTGAATGGATTAAATAATATCTTGCAAATTTATTGGTTCACGAAATATATACTGAATATTTGTTTCTGATCGTATCTCGCTTAGGCCAATGGAAATTTTACACGAACTTCAATGTGGACCTATATCATAATACACAATATAATAATTAAGTTCCTCTATTTTATTATGCATATTTTTAAGCAGTATTTTGCAATGAGGAAGTATTTCTACTTAATTGTTTAACCATATAGTATATATTCATGAAGATAGAATAATAGAGTATTATTCATGCGTATATTTATCTTCATGCGTGTATTACAGTGCATTTACTGTTTTCTTCCTTTACCGTTATAGTTAATGATGCTACTTTACACTTTTGATTATGAAAAAAAAAGTAGTAAGACTATAGTTTTTAGAGTTATAGATGAAATACTAAATAAATATTATAAAATTACATTAGTAAACTTTTTTTAAAAAAGAAAATTAAAATAGAATTAATAAAATTGTTTTTGTCTCGGTAATTGCTGAATGCAAATATGCACAATAGGCAAAAGAAAGATTTTTAAAGATTTGGTACTTGATTATATGCAAGAAAGTAACATTTATTTAGAAAAAAATATCAGCATAATTTAATTGATAGCAAACGGTACATAATGTATAATCTGTTTTAAAATTAATTTATGATAAGTAGTAGTTACATATTTATGTATGCTCCCAGATGTGGTTTCTATATCTATCCAAACAAAATTTGTTTTTAAAATTAGCACAATGTTTATACATCAAAAATAGCAATGTGTTAATTTTGAGTAAAACCTTTATTCTATTTTTTAATTATTAAAATTTATAGTTGAACATTTTCTTTTAAATTGAGTTGTCTTGATATAAAAATTTCATTTTTATTTTAGATTAGTGATTATTTCCCTGAATAAAGTTATCCAAGCTATTGTAACAGGTATTTTCCAGATTTTTTTTAAATATTTATTTGCATTTTAATTTTTAATACATTTAAGATTAAATTATTAAGTAATATCACGTGAATGATTTACCGTATATGCACATGTATAAGTCATTTCGTGTATAATTTGACGCCTTAACAGTCGAATGCAAATTCTACCTAAAAATCACAAACGCACATATAAGTTAACCCCCTAACTTTTTACTTCAATTTCGCACAAAATCAAACCAAAGATTTCTCTTGCCAATGCGGAAAAGTAGTAAATAGACAAAAACAAATCATTGAAAAAAAATTTTAATGATTAATTTTTACTATTCTGTTTTGTATAATATTTAATCATTCATATACATAAGGCATATGTTTTCATTGACTCGTTTATACATTGACTTGCTCGTTAGTTTTTTATTGACTCGTGTATAAGTCGACCCCCAAATTTGCTTGCCGAAAATTATCAGAAATCCTTCGACTTAAATGCGAGTATATACGCTAATTTATTTTTCGCTATATTGTAAATAAGATTTTTTCTTTTCTTTAAAAAGTGTCAATCATTTTTAAAAAAAATAAAAACATATATTGCCACCAACATAAACATGAAGGTTTCTATTTGATCTATTTTTGTACTTATAAAACAGGTTAATTTTCCCGTCATAAATACCAGTTAAACTGTGTTGAAATATTTCTTTATATTCTTATTAGAAATATTGAAAAAAAAATGAGTAAAGGAATAAAAATAAAGAGAAACAATTTCTGCTCTTTTTGAAGTTCATTTCAATCTGGCTTAGAAAGCAATATTTTTATACTATCACGTGGAATGCATGAAATTCAAGGGTTTTTCTTAATTTATGATTTTGTAATTTAAAATAGTAATGCAAGTCACAAATTTGTGCGATTTTTTTAAAACTATTGACAAACTTTATCTCGTACTCTGATCCTTGGGACAGTTACTCACCAGAAACTGCACTATTACCTCTGCAATGATTATAAATTAATACTGGAATAAAGGAGAGAGAAGAGGGGTACAATTAAAGATTCTCTTGAAAATGATGAAGTTAAAAAAGCCGGCATCTTATTCCCTAGAACATCTTTTAAGAATGTCATTAATTTAAAAAGGATATTTAACTTTGTATGCAGTACTATTTTCTCTTATATGAAGAGTTAATTAAGATTGAATTTTTAAAACACATTCAATGCATGAAAAAAGTGTTTACAAATTCAGTTTCTTTATATGTATTATAATTCATATAAATGTATTCGTAATTGATGCATGTTATTGAGATTTATTATGCAATGTTCAATTTGAAACGTGTATTTCGTGTACTGAGAACGTTTAAAAGGATTTTGTTATATTTGATCTATTATGTGGTAGGGTGAGGAAGTCATTTTCAATGCATTTTAATAATGTAACTATATTTCAAATATATTGATATTTATAAACATCATTCATTGTTAGTGTAGAATATAGTGTGCATTGCATGTATCATCAATTTATAGGGTCATACAAAAGAATTCGTTTCCATTACTGTGAGCGATTGCTGGAAGTGCTACGTATGTAGTTGTGGTATACGTCTATAAAGATCATTTTTTACAGTTTAAAACTTAAAAATTACTTCAAATATTCAATATTAATTATCAAAAAGTAGAATTGAAGCTAATATTTTTAGAAAAATCCATGCAAAAAAAAGTATATTTCCTGAATTAAATAAGTTTTAGTTAAAAGTAAAAGCTTTGAAAAATAATTTGCTTCTCTTCGGTAAAGATAAAAATCAATATCGGAAGGAAAAACCATTCGTTATAAATCTAATAGTTTTATATAATGTGCACAAAAACTTCTGAAAGTTGGATTGATAGCAATTAGATTAAAAGTAGTTAGTGTCTAACATATTTATTTTTTTTCTTCATTTAAAATGCGCATTTTTTTTCTCAATTAAGGATTCCCTACTGCTGACGTATGCTTTGGGTAGTAAAATATTTTCAATGTGGATGAATAAAATGATCTCAATGAGTATTAAAAAATATTTTGAAAATCATTAAAATTACCATATTTTGTTGCTGACAACTGCTATTGATTTTGTAAATGTGTAAAGTAGTTCACATATTTAATAATGGATAAAGTGTATGAAAGAATTTTTATATTTTCTTTCAAATCTTCATAAATCTGGCACAAATGAATTTTTTTCTCGGTTTGGGAGTATATATTTAATATCCTTTTATCAAAGATGTTTAAAATGTAGAAAGAGTTTAGTAGAAAAATCATGATAGTTGATTCCTGTTATTTTTTCCCTCCTCTTGCAGTAGTGTTCGTTTAGAGAAAAAATGAAAAAAAAACGCCAATGATACAAAATCGCCTCTGAAAGGTATTTCTCAAAATATCTTAGTTTTATTAGAAATATTTTTGTCTACAGACATTCAAATTGATATTGCAAAACGGAAAAATAAAATCTTTTTAAAGGATTTTAAAAACATTGTTCCAAATTTTTTGTCAGTGAAAAAAAATGTATGTTTGCTTATAGTTAATATACTTAATATTACTTAATAGTTTTTTTTTCTTTTTAACAGTGATACATTTAACGCAACGCTATAACTCAATAGTTTTGATTTTTGTAGATTTTATGAAAATCATATTACTCTGAGTATCTTGGAAATTAAGAATAACTGGAGAAATTTCCTAGATTTTAAAGTATTAAGTAAAACTCTGAGAAAATGCCTAGATTTTAAGGTATTCGATAAAACTCAGAGAAACGTGCGTAATTTTATCCAAAACCTTGACGCTCTTTAGTTACTCTTGAAAAAATATCCAATCTATTTTAAAAGTTCACATTAGGTAGCAATTATTGCTTTTAGGTAAGCTTCGTCGCTTCTTGTTAAAGAAAAATTATTCATTTTGAATAATTAAAAGTCACAAGAAAAATATTTTTCTGTGTGTAAAATAAGTATATTTTAATAGCATATCAGCTGGCTCATAAAGTGTTACATGATTTAATACATTAAGAATAGATTTTACTGATAATATCAGACATTTGTTGATACATGTAAATTTTATTCCCCTCTGCAAAATCGGAAAAAAATATATAATTATTAATCTTTTTCCAGGACTGTTTTACGGCATCACATTTGAATTAATCTTTCCGTTTTATTAGGAAAGTACGCAATTTTATCATTTTAAGGAAAAATAAATATTTGAGATTCATTTGCTATAAATTTAGAGATATGTATACCAGTAAGAGAAAAAAAAATTGCGTGTCATTTCAAATGAAGGAATGGATAAAAACTTCAACTTCACATATTTAACTTTTTTTATTCAGAGTATGAATTATGATATATTCCATTTGAAATTAGCAATATTAAAAATATCAATTGGTTTGGAATTATTTTAGCTGAAATCCATTAACACTTTAGAATTGTCATTAAAATTTACAAAGCATTGTGATTTAATTTATTAGCATATCTTCAATAAATACAAATTCATTTTTTATTATCAGTAGAAGTTATTATGGAAACATTTTTTACTTATTTTATTTTATTTTTTAAATATATTCTACCTTTCTGATAACTTAAATTTCTCTTTCACTTTACATAAATACATGTAACATTTTTATTTGTATATTGTATTAATGATTCTAAATAATGTATATTGTTGATATGTTTGATATCTATACTAATAAAATACGTGCGCCTCTGTCTGTCTGTCTGTCTGCTTGAAGCCGATTACAGTTCGCAACGCGGGCGAATTGGAAGTCGCGAGAGGTGTCTTTCGATTCGAAAAATTCCGGGAAAGTCATTTCGGGCATTTTCGAGACCGTGGAGCCAAAATTAAAAAAGTTATGAATTAAAAACCGGTCGGGAATCGGAACGGAAAAAGTCTAATTTCCCAAACGGAGCTCTCAGGCAGAACACTGCGCCACCTTCCGGTGAAGGACAAGAACTTTTACCCTTTGGCTAAAAGAAGAAGCAGTCGAAAACCGCTTTTTCTCCCGTCATTTTGTCAAAGAATGTATAAGAGAAAAATAACAGATTGGTAAAAAATGTTAAACACGGTTTAATTAATATAATAAGTACAACTATTTAAGCACAGCAAGATATGTTCACTAAGAGGTAATCGTGTTGCTAATTAATATTTTGAGGATCTCAGATGTAACTGGCTATTCATATATTTATTCTGTATGTGAGTATTAATCGTTGTAGCTCATTTTCATACTTTTTCTTTTTGGTAGCATACACGAATATTATGTAACCTAAGATTTACACGATTAATACTAATTTATGTTAGTACAAACGGAAAACGAGCTGCCAAAATTATTTGTTAGTTTTGTTGTTTGTGATATTAATGAAATTACTTATTTTTTTTTTAATAGCAGTCTTTTGCAGTTTTTAATACCGAAACTTTTTTTTGCGCGTTTTTTCTTAAACTATCCTCCAGACAGTTTTTAAAGTAGAAAAAAACTGATTACATATTCAGAATCTGCGTAAAAGTCTGCTTCTGATGAACCAAAAAATACGAGAAAATGTCTTATGGGCGCGCAGCTCCAACCGTGCAAAACCAAATATTTTTAACGGGACGATGGCGACCATGACGCGTAGCGCCGGTGGGCCGGCTTCGCACGGTGGGCGCGTAGCGCCCACTGTGCGAAATCACATATTTTTAACGGGATAATGGGCGCATAACAACCATAGCTCTTTAATTTACTTTTTTTGTGCTTGAGGATTCGAACACCAAGACTTGCTTATTAAATGAATTTTTTTGCTTATTATATACTGCTTAATGTCGAGGTTCGTTTCGAAAAAGTGGCCCAGCTAGCGGGCGTAGCTCGCTAGTAATGTATTAATATGATAATGTATATATTTATGTATGGATTGTATGTATGAATAATGTTTGTATATATTGTATAATTTATATATAAAATATGTATAATGTATGTATGTATTGTATAATTTATATATACTGCATGTATATATTGTATAATTTATGTAAGTTAAAGTTAATTTATCTATTTACATTTTATATCTCTTTTCTTTATATTAAAAAATGTTGCATTCTCTTCCAAATTACTGTTATTGCAATTATCAACTTTTGTGTCTAAGAATACTAACACTGTTTTGGATTGAATGTGTTTTGATTCAACCGCGCCATTTATAACTTTCTGTTTTAAGAATAAATTCAAAGACTAAGATGGTGCTAACAAAAACCTGAAGGCATTATTAGATCTATTTCTGGATAGTTTAAAATGGATTTTATTCCCTGTCAAACAAAATTTCTATAAAGAAAGATAGTTTCGTACTTTAAATTTCACGAAAGAAAATCTTAATTACTATGTTTTTAAAATTTTAAATAATAAAATTCAAACTTGTTGCATATGTGCATTATTTTTCGTATATTTTTTTCATTTCAACTTATTTTTAATCGTTGATTTATGGAGATGTATACCTATTTTATTAAATATATAACTAATATTTAGAACATTTTTTTATCAATATGTATTTCATTCAATATGTTTAATAATTTTATTCAGTATGTCATATGTTTCATAAATGAATAACTGAAATTGATACACATAAAAAGCTAATTAGATCAAATGGTAGCATAATGTTGTTTGTTTAATTTTTTACAGTTTAAAATAGTTCACTCTTCCGTCCAGGAAATTGATTTTTCAATAAAAGAAGCTAATTGTTCCTTAAATAAAAACTTAAAATTTTCTTGCTTCCTAATTTAATATAAAAAATATACTTGATAGTATTTAAATTTGTCTGAATTTCTGTTTTCGTCATACTTCGGTATTTTTATTTTATTACGGTTGTAATTTAGTATTTCTAACCAAAATTTTTTTATTGTTACAAATATAATAATACTGATATATGTTTGTTCTAAATGTACATTTACGCTCTTCTATTTTAAGATTAATTTAAAGAAGTAAATGGCATCAACAAAAATATAAAAGCGTTAATTGATATGTTTTTATACCAGTGTGAACAAAGAAACATTCGTTAATAGATATTAATGAATATTAATACCAAAAAGCAAATATGGTAAATTTTATAAACAGTTTTATAAAAGATAATGAAATTTTTAAAGTTTAGTGTGAATATCCTTGTCATTTATTTCACATTTGTTTGTATTAATTTTCTGTTTTATATACTATGTTTCGCTATAGCTATTCCTTTTAGCTGTTTTCACCATACATTTCCCCTTTGTTAACTATTTTGTATTTCGTTATTTTAAACATGCTAAAAAGGACTTGGAATTTTGTATATTTTTTATAATTGTGTCACTTACATTCTTACATTTTAAAATTTATTATCGAGAAAGAATTTTTTTTAACATATGTATTGTTTCGTTCTTTAATTGTTATTTATTTTTAAACTAAATGTATTATTAATACCTACGAGTAAAGTTGTTAATGATTTTTAAGACTGCATTCGTAAATGCAATTTAATATTGATGTAAAAAATTCATTAAAAAAAAAAGATATTGCATAAAAAAACCAATTAAAAAACAAATATTTTTGTGAATAATATTTTTTTCGTATAACCCCGTGCTTTTTAACTTTATAATTTATTTTAATTATAAAAGCGCAAGAAACATATTCAGAATGCAGTCTGATCCCACCTATTCATGACCTCTGCCATTGCATAAAATAGTTAGGAGGCAATTTTGCATTTCAATTTATGAAGCCATGAAGTATTGGATAATTACATTGAGCATGCCTTTAATTGGGTGTTAGACTTTAGTAAAATAAGTTTTAAATATTTTCCTCTAATTCTCATATTTCTCCCCCAATAAAGTCTTATAAATATGCGTTTATTATACGAGGGCATGGAATACACGAATAGGAGATCCACCAAAATTACCACCCGTCTCATAAGCATGTACTATTTTATAAAACTAAAACACGTGTCCAGTTTGAAGAAGTCCAGTTTGATTAAAAGATAAATTTGAGCAATGAGCGTGGGGGGGGGGGGGGGAATATAAGACCGTATAAAACTTTAAAAAAGTGTATCTTTTGAAGATTAATAGCGGACTATTTCATCGACATAATTATTAACTCAATTTTTATGCTATTTTTTCATATTGTCTTTCGCATAGAATCATTCTTGCAAAGTTTCAGTGGAATTGAAATAGATTGAAAATATAAATTGTTATTTGTCTGATCTGACAAAATTTCAGCGTTTAATCGCCTACTAGTGAGTGATTATTTTCGGCTTTAATTAACCATTTATAAAATGGAAATTTGGAAGTCTTGTCTTGAATTTTGTGTTTCACTGCCGTGATCATTTTTTATTGTGTCTGTATTTTATTTTTTCAGTCATCCATTTCAAAATCTGATGTACTATTAATAATTATACTTATTTCATGTAAAGGTGCCATTTGAACCCTTACATTTTAAGTTTGAATGCAAAGATATAAAATGGCATAAATTAAAAAAAATTGAAGGCGTTAATTGGTCTATTTTTGAAGAATCTAAAATGGATTTTTTTCCCTATCAAACAAAGTAGCAATCTCATAAGAAAAGTATTTATTGTGTTATTACTCTAAACTTGATTTGTTTCATGCTTCTTTTCGTTACCTTTTCTATAATTTTGCTTGTTTTTTGTTTTATCAATTTTTTCCTTATTTATTATATACATATTAAATATGTTTTAATTTTTACTTGAATTGATATATTGATTACTTGGATCAATAAATTTTACGATGAAATTTTAAATCCTGATTGACTGGATTATGGTCAAGACTTATAGCAGACGGTTCTTCACCTGCGGTTAAAAGTTTTTTATTTTAGAGCATTATAATCTTATCTAATGTACGTGTAACATTTGGTTTTGGAGTGACATACTATATAAGGCATCGTGTTAATTGTGATTAGTGTACATAAATGTATTAACATAATTTTTGTCAATGGCACGTATTTTTAAACCTCAAAATTTATTTTAAAAATCGAGAGGCAGGTGATACATGAGTGTTTGAGGTTTGATAGGCTTTTGTATGTACAATTTTGGCCATATTATAAATAAGGTTAATGCCAATTTTGGTTTAAATTTACAAAGCTCCAGCAATACATTTTGAAAGGAGTACTAAAAATTAGTACTAATAGTTTAATTTTAATAGAATACAATATGTTTGAAATATTTTATTCATACTTTTCTATAGAAAATGTTCCCTCCGGGTAAGATATAAACAGGCGGTCGCGCTTTAAGAAGAGCTTACAGTATTCACGAAAAAATAAAATATGTGTGTTTTTACTTTTACGATTTATTTTAAAAAATCGATTACGCAGTCGTATACAGAAAAAGAATAAATAGGTCTATTTTTAAATTAGTTAATATTTTTTTTCCTGTCAAAGTAACTTTTTATTCAAAGTAGAAGTTACAGCTACAATAGAAGCTGGAACATTTCTTATGTACTCAAATTTAATCGCATATTTTAAAAGTGCATTTTATAGGTGTCATTTAAATTGTTGTATTTTAAGATATAATGTAATGTAAAACATGACACTAACAGCAACATGAAGGTTTTAATAGGTCTATTTTTGGATAATTTTAAAATAGATTATTTACCCTATCGCACATGAAAGTATTTCCTCGCATCCAAAATAATGCAACATGTTATTGTCCTCTAAATGTAAAATAAATCTAGTTCGTAGTCAGTTAATGCTATATTTTTATTACATTTTTTTAGGGTTTCGTACTTAAAAAGTGAAAAAGGAAGCATTATAAAACCACTCCTGTAACATCCATTTTACCCCTAAGCTACGGAACTCAGAAATTACAAATTGGGGGAAGTAATAAAGACTATTGACCCACTATTTATTGATTATTAAACATTCACAAATACATTTTGAACTTAGAGATAGAGGGCTAATTAAGTTACTTAAAAAAAAAAAAAAAAAAAAAAAAAAAAAATGTATATCGTAAAGATTTCGTAAAGCTTAACTCAAAAATGTATTGCATTGAATTTTAGATAGTATAAAAATTTTCCCCATGATCAAACTAAATGTATTATTATTATTTTATTTCCGAATTTACTGAAATTAAAATTATGAGAAAAATTAGAGGCAGTAGACGTTAATTTAAACCTTTAGGAAAACCATAGCGATTACTTTAGCTTAGGCCATGTTGTTTTTGAGAAAAGCGCATTTTCCCGTTACACACAAAATCGGATTTTCAGGCATTCAGCAAAAATATTGACGAACGGTGGTAGAAGTCTAAAAGCATTGATAATGAATTTATAAAAATCGTCTGTTATTAGCCTAGATATTGACCGATTGAAAAACTCGGGCGATTAGGACACGCACATAACGACAATGACGGCTAACTCTATCTTCCATCGGTTTCGCCTAGATCACAACTTTTACTAATATTTTTGTGTAATGCAATATCCAATAGCAGTACTAAAGCGACAAACGTAAAATTATTAAACAGTCTAATTTAATTAGGATTAACTACATAAATACTATGAGAGTCGAAACTTTTTGAATTGAGTAGACCCCTAAATATACTTCTCGTGTCTTTTAAAAGTTTATTAAAAACCTATTTGGAAAAATGCGCCACGGCTAAGGCTGTGTTGCAACTTCGCGATCCTCTTTCGAAGCGCGCATAGCACAATTCCAATTTTAAACTTTGTATAAGTGTTTTGATCTACTGTACTATAAAAAGAGAAGGCTATTAATACATTGAATTTCGTTTTATGAAATACCAAATGAAGTTTAAATATGTACTATTTTATTGACAGTAAACAGTTAAGTTAAAGATTAGAATAAGATAAAAAAAAATTTTATTCAGAATAACAATATCTGATGTTATTTAGACTTCAGATCTGTTTGAACTTTTATAATTTAACCTAAGTACAGCTATACATTTATACTTTTGTTGTACATACAGCTATACCCAACCCTATGCTATACAGTTTTTTCCCAAAGTTTTATTATTCTTTTAGCAACGATTTTTTTAAAAATAATACAGTTAATAATTCATATTTATTGCGCGGAATCCTCTCAGCGCAAGTGATATTCGTATATGACAATTTATTTTCTTTTTAGTTGTTTCGATTTTAAATTGCAATTTTCCCTTTTTTTCTGTTTAAATTTTTTTTTGGTTATTACTAATTGAATTCTATTAAGCATCAGAGTATTTTTTTTTATGTTAGGTGAATGCTATGTTATATTTATTAATGTTGTTTTTAAAGAAACTTTACCTAGATATTTATCTATTTGAATTAATAAACTACTTGCAAAAGCCACCTTAAGCATCATGAAGAATAAAATTATCATAAGAGTTGAATAAATATTAGTTTATTGCAATGGTTAGTAACTGGTATTGTATATATCTTTTTAAAAACAAAAGTATTCGACAAAACTGCATAACAATGTTTAAACCTCCAACTTATATGGCAACAAGTTTTTTTGACAAATTTTGTCAGATTTTAATTTAAAGATGGTAGGGTAACACCCCCAGTAATTGGCATGCACCAGTGATTGGCACATTTTACAAACATGTCCTAAAAAAAGATTTATATCCAGCCTTTTAAAAATTCAAGACCATATATCAGTTATATGCTCATTTACGTTAAAGATTATAACTTTGATTTATTTTACAAAATGACAATAGAGCCTAGGAAAGAGAAACAAATCTGGCTTGTATCAAATTAGCCATTTTGTTGCAAACCTTGTTCTTTGGCTTAAGGAAGGCATGCTTTTCAATTCATTATTATCTGATTTATAATATATTTTAAATTTTAATTGACAACAGTTTTGTTTAGTTAAAAAGGGTTACTTTAATTGTGTAAAAGTATTTTCGACACAAATATTTGGATTTCTGAATTAATGGTAGTTGCCAATTAATGGTGTTTCAATTTTGCTAGTTCCGAGTAATTGGCACCTATTCCAATTACAAGGAATTCACAAGGAATTTGAGATTAAACCATTTATTTTGGAAGTATTTTTAAAATTATAGACTAATTTTGTTTAACATTTTGTTTTTATTTGAAAATATAAATTTTATCAGTAATTGGAATCCATTAAAGCTTCATATGACAATTACTGGGGACAGCATGACAATTACTGGATATTAATGTAAGTATATGGTATTGTTTTAAAGTGTTCACATTTCAGATTAATATGCTGATTTCTTACTCTCAAAAACCTGAAATATGGCATCTTCATCTACAGTAAATTAATTTAAAGCGATTAAACCCAATGCAAAATGTAAATTTTTTTAAAAATATAAACATATGCCAATTACTGGATCACAAGGTGTCATACATTGGTGCTCTAGGTGCCAATTACTGGTGATTTCAGCAACTTTTTATAAATATATTTTTATAAAAATACTTCTTCAATTTTTTTTGCTTTTTGTGGGCAAAATAGATGCACAGATATGCATTCTTTGATTTAAAAATATTTCCAAGTAAAAGCTTATTTCTTTGTAATGAAAACTTAAGTAAGTTTAACGACAAATTCTTAATGTGCCAATTACTGGGGATGTTACCCTATAAGTAGTTAATTTATAAGTAGATACAGAATATCTTTTTAAATTAAAATACACATATAAATAATGATATTAGTGTAAAATGTTTGAATGGGTGTCATTGTAAGCACTGCATTTGAAGTATAAATGTAATGCTGAAACAGACACCAACAAAAACTTGAAGGTCCGTTTTTGATCTATTTTTTGATAACCTAAATAGATTTAATTCCCTGTCACACATGATTTAACACTTCATAAAGCAAAATGTGGTAATAACGAAACCTATTTATGCAAAATAGATTTTAAAAATATATACATAGCTTACTAAAGTTATTAGTTCCAGTTTTTTGTCTTATATATTGTGTGCGGTTTTTTTTTAATTCTTTGTTAAAATTATTGCACCCTCTAGTAAAGCGTTTCTTGCATATTATATAATTACTAATAAAATGATATTTACCAATGTGCATTCAACTAAATTGAATATTTATTCTAAGGGTGATTTTTAAAGGCTTTAAAACAAATTTCAAGCGCCTTAGGACACTCTTGGAGAAGAAAATCGGTAACATTTATGCTTTTCCGAGAAATATTTTCTGTAAAGAGCAAGTATGGCAAAAATATGCGAAAGAGAAAATTTAGAATAAATGCGGTATATTGTGTTTACTATGTACGCATAATTTTGGTTTTCACTAGGAAAATCAGGATTCTATTGTTCTTTTTATAATTTGACAAATATTTGCAATCTGTGTTTGTTTTAATGTTTAAAATTGATGTTTCATTATTCAAATATGAAACTTTTTAAAAAATTTTATTTGTCTTCTAATTGAATTAGATTTTTATATTCAAAACTTTTGAAAGGGAAAAATGAGACCTTAAAACATTAAGTGAATTTCTAATATTTAATGCGCTAATAAATTCATTATTTTCGTGGCTTTTGTGCATGTTTATTCAGTTAAGATATTTTATAGAAATGTGTTTGTTTAAGCAAGATGTTTTCTTTTATAATTCACTGTTTTTAAGATTTTAAGTTTTTATAAATAGTTCATTTTTAATCATTTTGAAATTGTGTGCTTCCAGGAGCAAGTTACTTATTTTTTATAATCGGATAAAATTATTTAAGTTTTGATAATTTATCATGATTCATTGTTTGAATTTGCTTACAACTAATGTATTTCTTTTTCCTGGGAAAACTGCAATACTTCGAAAGATGAGATAAAGCATCAATTCAAATAAAGGAGCACTGATTCAAATAAAGAAACCTATCAAGCCTTGATGAGGCTATCTGAAGGCGTTCTTTGCAATGTATGGTAATAAATAATCTTTCTATATCAGTTTCGTTAATGAAATTCAGATCTATAAAATTGGGCGAATGAAATTTATTCTTGTGTGGACATTTCTGTTTGTATATATAAATAAATAATGTTAAAAATTACACAAGTTTTATTAATAAACTAGTATATAACCCCGTCAAAAATGACGAAATTTTCACTTGCATTTCATTTTCATAATACTTCATACAAAAACAAACAGAATGAAGATTTTATTATTGAAGAGCTTGTATTGTAGAAAAG
Organism: Maratus speculifer; assembly: GCA_964019185.1. Classification (NCBI taxonomy): domain Eukaryota; kingdom Metazoa; phylum Arthropoda; class Arachnida; order Araneae; family Salticidae; genus Maratus; species Maratus speculifer. The sequence continues at coordinate 72,957,992 of OZ025289.1, forward strand.
CACATTTTTAAGATAGCAATAAATTTCTACAAATACAAATAATAAAACCTTTTTTTTTTTTTAAATTTGATTTTTATAGCGATCACTTAAATACTTTAAATTTTTCCTCCTGAAAAAAGGGGGGCTTTAGGGGGGCTCCGTCCCCCATGACATAGTGTACATTATTCATTTTTTATATTTACAAAAATGGAATTTTTCAGGAGTTTTAAAAGTGATCGCTGTATTTGAAAACGGGTTTCTCATGCAGTTACAGTTAGCCGATCGTTTTCGAAAACGGCTTTTTAGCGCGAAAAAAATCGCTAAGTTTATGGTGCATATCTATAAGTCATCTGTTCCATATCATGCACTAAATATATTAATTACATCAAAGTAGATAAAATATTTCATAATACTTCATACAAACAAACAGAATGAAGATTTTATTATTGAACAGTTTGTATTGTAGAAAAGCACATTTTAAAGATAGCAATAAATTTCTTCAAATACAAATAATAAACTTTTTTTTTTGTTTTTTTTATTTGACTTTTAGTTTTTGAACAAATTTTAATTTCAAAATCAAGAGCAGTATTTATTACAACAATAATAATAATTTGCAAAATAAAACGTTATTATTAGCAAAATAATTCGTTTTCAAATATGGCAATCACTAAAATATTTTAAATTTTTTCTCCTGAATAAATAAATAAATAAATAAATAAATAAATAAATAAAACCAGGGGCTTTAGGGGGGGGGGCTCCGCCCCCCATGACATAGTCTAAATTATTCATTTTTTATATTTACAAAAATGCAATTTTTCAGGAGTTTTGAAAGTGATTGCTGTATTTGAAAACTGGTTTCTCATGCAGTTTCAGTTTGCCGATCGTTTTCGAAAACGGCTTTTTGCCGCGAAAAAATCGCTTAGTTTATGGTGCACATCTATAAATCATCTGTTCCATATCATGCACTGAATATATTAATTATATCACAGCAGATAAAATTTTGATTTAAGAGGATGGGAAAAAATAATTTTCAATTATACTAATGCAGCTATGATAATATGCGATATATCCATTACAACTTGAAGGGGGGAAAAAGCTTATTTTATTTATAATAGGAAACAAAATTAAAAAAAAATAAACGTCCTATGCTAGCATCTTAAAAAAAATCAATAAAACTAAATTTAAAAAGTCCGCAATAGCTAAGTAGAAGAATGGTTTAAAAACAGGTATGCGAGGCCTTTGTTAGTTCATAGATGGCAACACTAAAGTTTTGCGAGATCAGAGAAAAACGGCGCTTTGAGCCGATAATATACAATCATACTTTTAATTGATTAAAAACTTATCAGTTCACACTTCCGCTGTTATCTTTATGTATTATAATTGGGTTTTATATGAAAATATGCTGAACAAACATTATTTCAAATGGAAGAAATTTTAAAACAATCATTTTAGAATTTGTTTTCAGCTAAGCCTAACGTGGCGTTTAGCTGCAGTCGATATCCAAATTGGAGTGGTTTATGCCGGAACCGTTCCTACAGTCTCTGAAGTCGCTTTTTATTATAAGTAGATAATACATACTATTTATCAACCGCTTAACCTCCTCAGTCCTGATATCGACTGTAGGGGACGTTAAAAATGCCCTTTAAATTAATTTAAATCCTTCTAGAATCGTTAAAATTAATTTCATACCGTTTTAATAAATGCGTGCATAACTATCGATATAACTATCGACATATAAGCTGATGCATCTTTGGAGATGTTTTATAGTAATTTTAAATTAGTTTTTGTGGTCTCCCGTACTATTTGTCTCAGGACTGAGGAGATTAAAACAAACGAATCTTTATCAAACAATGTAATTCAAAATCCGGAATACAAACATGAAATCGAACTAAACGAAAAATATTTAAGATTGTTTAAATTTTAAAAAGACTAGATTGTATAAATCTGGATCGTTTTAATTTTTATTTCGAGTAGCCATTTAATTAATAATTCACTATTTCAATGTTTTTTTTTTTTTTTTTTACTTATGCCTATCTGAGAATTTTAACAGCATTGTTAGTTGAAGTTTAATTTTTTAATTTTAAAATTATGTGCTTAAATTTAACTCTTTGAACGGTAGTTTGATCCACCCAACTTAATTTTATTAAAGATTAGCATAAGATTATTTATTTTCTAAGAATTAAATTTATTAATCTTGAAAATATACCTTAAAATAAAATTTCCTTATTTTCAAATACTTTTTTCGAAAATTGTGATGTGAATTTAACCTTAATGAAATACAATTGCTTGCCTTCGAAAGGAATAAAGAATTACTTTCCATCATAAGATTCGGTTTTCTTTGTAGTATCTGTAATATTGCGGAATTAAAATTGATTTTGATTAAAAATTGCCTACATTTTAAATATTTTTTCAAAGATACATTAAAAAACAATTTTTGATATTAAATCATTAAAAACCAATGAAAATTTTTTAGAATGTTTTAATTTACCATGGCTTATTTTTATGTAAGAAATCTAATGAAACAGTCATATTTGTAAATAAGACAATATATAGCTAATATACTTATATCGTATTAAATTTGCCTGTAACATCTATCTATTAAATGAGTAGATAAACAGTATTTATGATTTTTATGGGTGGAAATAATTTTAATGATTAAGAAAACATTTATTGATTTTTCTTTTGTTAAATGTTCTCAAAAGTAAATTCGATATGCACACTTTCACAAATTTAAAAGCCTAGCGTAAAAAGCTAAAAATGGAAATAAAAACATTTAAAAAACTAAGTCGATAGGAAAAAAACTTGTTTAAAGCAAGATATATATTTGTTCTTAAAATTATTTTATTTTATGGGAAGTGTAAAAATAAACAGATTTGAGTTTTTATGCCCCCTCCCCCCCCCAAAAAAAATACTGAGTAAATACCCAATTGGCATAATTTCCCCTTATATATCTAATCGTGTAATATATCTAATAACAAAATCCGATTTTCTGAAATATATTATATATTTTTTAAAGTCCTTTAGTAATGAACGTTTGTTTTTCTTTAAATAAACAATGGCTCAATATAGTTCTATTAAATTTACATTCGTCTCATTTTAGAACTACAAGTTATTTTTCATTCTTGCTGGAAATACTTAAACGTGTCATTTTTTTTGCTTATAAATTCATTGCATTTCGCGAGAAACATAGATAATCAAAATTTTGGCATTGTATAAAACAATTTGACCTGTCCAATCTTTTATTTTCACCTGGGACTGCAGTTATATTGTGTTAATGCAAACAGTAATTGTTGAAAATACTAGAAAATGCCTACAATGATATAAAAATGCGTAAAAGTCTAATTCTTTTAAAGTTATGAAGCGCATAAACCAGAAAATTATGATCCATCTTATAATATCGTGTTGATCCAATTTAGGTATACAAAGGATTGGTTCTTGGAATAGAAGAATAAGCTCGAAAGAAGTGGCCAGGCATAGATTATTACAAAGCACATGTCACACAGTTTCATATTTTAATTTTTGCTTCATTCATTTACCAGCTCAATACTTTTTATCTTTTTTTGTTTATTTTTTCTTAAGGGAAAAAACATCCAGATTTCTTGAGTCATATCATTTTTAAAAAATAGTATAATTGATCTTATTTTTCCTTTATTTAATCTTTATTAAATAACGCGAACATTTCTATTTTTTACAACTGGTGAGAATTAAGAAACCTGAATTTATTTAATTTAAAGTAATGTAAGCGAGCTGCAATTCTGGCTTTATTATCCAGATAATTAAGAGGACACGTCATAAAAGGAAATCTTTGTAATATGTTATTAAAAGATTCTGTATAAATTTTCATGATTATTTATGAATAAAAATTAATACTAAACCCATGTGATCGAAACGTCAGGAAAAAAAATTGCATAGTTTTAAATGTAGGTAAAATAATAACCGAAAAAGTTTCACGAAAATCTCCATAGTTTATAAATGGCAATTTAAATTAGGTCTTCTGTATAACTTTTCTCGTTAATATTTGAATAAGTTTAGTAGCAAGTACAGAATTATACAATTTTTTTAGGGAACAACTTATGAATATTTACCAAATATTCCTGTCGGCAAAAAGTAGCGTCTTAGAAAAAATTTAAAAGCAATTAATGTTTTAATTTTTTTCCCACTGTTTTTGCTTAAGCAGTATCAATAAAGACACGCATACCATAGTTCAAAAAACGAAGTTGGTGGTTTTTCTTAAGAAAAAAAAAATAAAAATAAAATAAAATAAAGTTTGAGCGGGCGAGGATGAAATTGGACCTCGGATCTCCTTGTATTGATTCCTGGTGGCAAAAGGAGACGAGATGTAAATGGTTGCGAGCGGAGGAAATTGTGAAGAAGGGCAAAGTTGGAAAACCAGCAAGGACTTGTGAAGGACTTACAGGGCAAGGAGGAGAAGCACTCCTGACGCCGGTAGAATATTGGTTAGAGTGCTATAAACGGGATCGAGGAATTCTCTTTTAGTGCCATCGATCCGGTTTATCGAAACGAATGCTTTAATGGGTTAGGAAGAATTGGGTTAGGAGGCAAGATTCTTTACCATTATCATTTTATTGCCTGGCATGTAAATTTAATACGATTAAATTTGAGTTCAGTAGACACGGCGACTTCTGTTGCTGATTTTTAAGGCAGTAAAACTATCGTCGTTCTTAAAATTATTTGATACATTATTTTTTAAATCTCTTGAAAATTTTTCTGGCAGAAAAAATGTTTTCGGAATGTTTTATTCTGTTTCACAAAGATAAGGTACTCTTTAAAATTAAAATGGCTACATTGGGTAAAATAAAGTATATTTTCAGCTACAGGAAGAAATTTATAAAACCCTTTTCATAAACTCTTAAATTTTTGCTTGTGATAAAAAGTATTCGCTTGTTCAAAGAATAACTCTAAGTACATTCAGAGAGTCTGGAAATATTTTCCCCTCCTATCCCCATTTCCTAGTATCCCTAAAATAATTTCACATATGGGAGATACGGAGGTTTTAAACTTTGAGATGATTAAATTTTTATAAGATTGAACCATCGCGAAAAAAAGACTCTTTGGTGTCTGGTTAGATAACATAAAATATAATTGTTTTAAAAAAGTGCATGCATAAGAAATTTCATGAACATGCAGGTTGCAGACGATAAAAATTAAAATGCACAATATTAAGAAATAATAAAAAACAAACAAAACGAGGAAAAAAATATCTCTAAAACCTGTTTTTAACGTAAACATTAGCGTGGGTAATATGAACTTCCACAGATCATTGATATTGGATATGCTTTCTGCTCATACTGAAACATATTCTAACTTTTTCACATGTCTGTCAAATTTAGACTCTTTTTTTTTTTTCCAAATTAAATGAGTATTATGAATCAAACTTGTTAAAATCTATCAACCATCAGAAAAGGCATATTTTATCAAATAAATTTTCTGGTTTAAAATATGTTTACTTGACTTTAAGAATAATCAAAGTCGGCAGCTACTAATTCATGTTTTCGCTACTTGGTATATATATTCATTATTTATATATAATAGACAGTGGCGGTCAAAAATTTCCGGCCAGCAAAAATTTTTCAGTTAATTTGTAAATATACCCATATGAAGAGGAATCTCAAAGTGATATTTATACATTTTATTGACATAATAGTTTGGAACTTACTTATAGAAGAACATGTAAATATTAATAAATTTAACTGACAAAATTAAGTATAAAGGAAAACTCATGTTCTCAAAAGTCTCCGGCCACCTTCACAAGTTTGTAAAAATGTGGTATTGCAGTAGAAAATTACACTGATCAACAACATTTCCAATTAGTATTTTATCGTATTGCTATTTTATTAGCTTTAGTAATAGGTACTTCGGCGCAGCAACGTGGCATTCATACAAACAACGGTTAAAGATCGTCTATGGTATGTTTTTCTCATATTTCTTGCAATTTTGGCAAATTTTCGGCTGAGTCGGAATATTTATAGTTCCGCAGACTTTTGTTAACTTCTTTTCAAAGATTTTCTATTGGATTCATGTTGGGCTCTTGGGCTGATCATTTCAAGAACGAAATTTTTTGTGCGAAAACCGTTGCTTATCGAGGTTTACATACACTATTTATGTCGTTATCATGTTAAGAAAAATAGTTGCGACCAAATTTTTTTCTCTAATAAGTCAGAAAATAGTCTTGCAAGATATCCTTATACATTTGTATCATTTACCTGGCTGTGGATTTCAAATAACGGACTGACACTTTTTGAAGAAAATACTCCCCGGCATAATGTGTCCTCCGCCATGCTTCATTGTAGGAACAACATAGGTCGAATGATATCTTTTTGTTGTTAGGTCATCGGACGTTGTGTCTGCCATCACTTCCAAAACTGTTTCGAATTCGATTGATGGAAAAATAGAACTTTTTCTCAGTTTTCACTTGACCAGACTTTGTGTTTTTTGGAAAACTCCAGTCGGGTACGTTTGTATTTTTTTTTTTAACTCTGAAAAATTTTTAACACCGATTCTTCCATAAAGTTATGCATCACGTCAGCATGTTGATACGGTATACGGACTTATTTCAGCAATATTTTCATTCCGTAAATCGCAGTATATTGCAGCGGAATTTTTATGCGGATTATCAATTGTTTTTCTCCTTATAATTCTGTCCATAGGAATAGTAATTTTCCGGGATCTCCCGAACCTCTGAAAGTCCTGAAGGCCACGGCCATCTTTATATAATTTTTAAATATCATTTACGGTCGATTTTAGCGATCGATAACTTTGTCGCAATATCTCGAGAAGATTGGCCTTTTAGCGACAAACTAATCACTCATTTATGAACAATAATTGTTGAACTTTTCAATATTTAATTCAGACTATGCTATACACTTTGATTCATTCATAAAAACAGCCAAAAAAACAGTTTACCGATAGAAAAAAAACTAAAGAATGATAAGTGGCCGGAAACTTTTGCACACGCGAACGTCGATTTTTATCCCTTTGCATGAAGCATCTTCAGTATCCAATCAAAATGATCACGTGGTCAGATGTCATTCACATAGTCCTAATTTTTGAAGCAATTGTGCTTCTTCTTTGCTGAAACCTTTTGGTAAATAAATCGAAGAAACTAACTGGCCGGAAACTTTTGACCGCCACTGTATATTCATTCATTATTTATGTAATAAAACCCTAGAATGGAATTAGCCTATTAACAGTATCTCATAATGTCCAATTAGAGATGTCCAATTTAAGATGTAACATGAAATCATAACACGTATTGTACTAACAATGTTCATGATTATGCTGTTGTATTAAATACTGCCGACGCACTGAACAGAAATTTTCGTCGAATATTTAGCATACAGAAAAATAGAAAGCATGCAGAATATTCAGTCTTCTAATTAGTAACCATTTGGATAACCTTAATTTGGTTTTAATACTATAATTATTTACTGTAAGTTGGCTTCCAAAATACATCTACATTTCAAATGTTAAAAAATAATTTTGTATTACACAATATTTACACAAATATTTCCATTTTGATTAAAAATATCATTTTAAGAAGAATCATTACACTAAAATAAATATCTGCTTTGACATATTATTTAAGAATAGAATAGTCTTAACTTTTTTACAGTTGATAAAACTTTAAACTTCATAGTATCTTCCATAAATTAAGATAAAGGAATACAATTTTCTTATTATAAAGCAAATATTTTTAAAAGGCCATTTTATTTTTTAAACATTGCATTTAAATGTTAAAACTGTACATTTAAGTTTTTTAAAATGCTTAAAATTTGAATAAAAAAAATATTTATTACTTCTTTAAATATTAAGATGTTTACCCATTTTTTGAAAAGATTTTTAATGTATATTACACAGCACTCCATATGAATTTTTTAAATACATTTAATATTGCATTTAATACAGTTTTTTACCGATACATATACAGGGGGAAACATAAATATCGAAACAATAGGCTATCTCCTTAAATATTGCCCCTAGACCCATACTTCCAATTGCAAAAAGTCATAAAAAAGGGGAAATTTTTGATAAGATAAGTTGCAACTTCAAGGGGGGGGGGTCTATTTTAAAAATTACGAAAATTAAAATTTTTATATGGCCCCCAGAGAACAAAACTTCCAATTAGAAATTTTTTCCTTATTCATTCCTGAACTTAATAAAAAAAATTAATCTTGATATCTTCAAAACTCAGAGAGTTATGGCAATTTTAATAAACCCTGAGATTTCAAGGGATCAGACACAAATTGAAATGCGTATAATTAAAGAAACAATGTTGCTGTAATGGGTCCAGAAAACATTTATTTTATTTATTTATTCATAGAGTTAGAATTTTGAATGTTTTATGATGGTTAACCATATAATTTGTAAGCTTTATCACATCATAAGACTTTTTAATTTTTTTTTTCAAAAAATTTAAAGTAAATTAAAATTGTTATAACTCAAAATATTAATTGTCGCGTTGAATTTTTTTCTTTTGATTAAATGAAAATGTCTAATTTTCAATTTTTATTCAGCATTTTAAATAATAATTAAATAAAAGTATTTAAAATAGCAATATAAAAAAAAGATGCAATTTTTTTGTAAACAAATCATATTTTTAAAAGTAAATTTTCTGAGCTGAAAACTTCATTCGGCACATTGGGCCTTTTTTTTTCGAGATGTTAAAAAAACTATTGAACTCGCGGGACTGTTACCGTAACCGACGGTTATTGACTTATGTCAGTTTAAAAATGAGAAATACTGAAATAAAAATATTTGATTCAGAAAAGTGCATTTAGTTTTAAACAAAGATGGGCTCCTAACGTTTACATGCTTTTTAAAAGTTTCTAGGTGATTAACTCCGTCCTGTGTAGTTTCGATTTCAGATATTGTTTAAGTTTTGCCATTCTCACCCTCTTTAATTACACTGTTTAAATGCGTCAGTTGAATTAAACTTCATTTTTTATCACGTCGATATCAAATTTTTTCCTTGTACAGTGACTCACAAATAGACATTTTGTAGAAACATGTTTTTTGTATCACTGAGCCCTAAAACGTGTCAATTCGTCGAAAACCGGAATTCAAAATTTTCATGAATCCAATACTTTCTTCTTGTAAAGATAGAAGAAAGTAAAAATAGGTTTAAAACCATCATAAATTTGAAGCTGAATAGCAAAAAAATAGATTTTTGAAAATATTTCTGTAATTTATTAAAATACATTTCCAATGTTTCCGTTAAAGAAGTGTCATTATCGCTATTACTATTTTAACTAAACTTATTGTCTGCGGCCATAAGTTTATAAGACACTTTTAATAAGAGTTTAATTAATATCACTTAATTTAATAACACTTTTAATAAGTGTTAAAATAAGTCGGTCCGGCCAATGGGTCGTGCCAGTTACGAGGTTGGCGCCAAGATCGAGATATTTCAGACATCTAGCATATTTCAAGGAAGTTTAAAGCAAAAACCTCTGCGTTTTTATTTTATATCTAAAAGTTAAAGTATTGTCTTGGATCGACATTTAACAATGCGTAAATTTATGGTCGATCCCTAAATTGTACTTCAAATGAACTGATTTTGATTCGCTCAGAGGTATGCTTAAGTGATGTAAGTCACGAAATTTTGAAACTTTTGGATTTTAATATCTTTCGGGGATTTGTAGATATTGAGATGAATTTTTTTTTTGTTCAATTCAGGAATGGATAAGGAAAATTTTTCTAACTGGAAGTTATATCCTCTGGGGGCCGTATAAAAATTTAATTTTTTTTTTTAAAAATAGGCCCCCCTCATGGAGTTGCAACTTATCTTATCGAAAATTTCACCTTTTTTTATGAAACTTTGCAATTGGAAGTATGGGTCTAGGGGCAATATTTAAGGAGATCGGGTATTGTTTCGATATTTATGACTCACCCTGTATGGTGTAAAGTAAAGAAATCTAACTCGTCTTTACGTACTTTTATTTAAAGAGAAACCTGAATGCCAATTCCATACGCAGATTTATTACATATATAATACACTAGCGGGCCGCCCTCGCTTTGCTTCGGGTAGAGCAAGTCGCCCAGTCCCGTGTCACTACTGACACTGCAAATTGTTACTACCACTTCATCCCATTAACTTCAACTACTAAAAGCATTATCTTCCTTTTAGGTAGTCGGAAAAAAAGTAGCCTATATGTTAATTTAAGGTGTCAGATACCTGTATACAAAATTTCATAAAGATAGATCCAGCCGTTCTTGAGTTATAAATGGTGTAACTAACACGACTTTGTTTCATGGATATAGATTATAGCAGCCCGTCCCGGCTTCGCACGGGGATTAAAGAAAAATTTCAAGTTATAAATTTTTACACACACAATCATACTCTCTTCTTTGTGCGTGGGGTTACTAAAAAAGTGTAAAATTATAAAAGAAAATTCGGATATTAGTATTATTTTTTTATTTGTAATAATGTTTGTAAAAAGTTTTACACCTACAAAACAAAAGCCATTAAATTTATTGTGTCAGAGCTTCCCTGTAAACGATATTAGATGTTGTTTTACTTTGTGGCAGCAAAATAAATTGATTTTCAGGAGCTCCGACCCGCGATAGACCAACATACAGTTGGCCATGAGTAAAACATTCTTTTCGTAGGTCGATCCCTACTAATTCGTAGGTTTGACCTTGGGACTTATTAATAGTTAACGCGAAAGATGTTTTTACAGGAAACTGAAGCCGTTTAAATGGGATTGGTAGATCAGTTGGGATCATTGGTATCCTCGGTGTATGAGCTAGTTGACCAGCTGCTGGGCCAGTGATAATGGTTGCCACAATTAAATTGTCCTTCAATTCCTTTATGAGTAGCCTCGTCCCATTGCACATGTTCGGAGGGCTTAAATTTCTCAAAAGCATGATTGGAATTCCAATTTTTAACATCAATTCATGTGGGGGCAGTCCAGAAGGGTTTAATGAATTTAAAAATTCCTGTGGATAATGGACTGCGTCTTCGATATTAGTCACGGTGTCTATTGATTTGAAATTTTTTACTTGGCCGGGAACTTTTTGAATAATCAGATTGTTTATTTCGTTGACACTATCATTCCTAGGTGATACTATTGCCCTAAAACACAACCAATGAAAGTCTTTTTCATGCAAATTCTCGATGTCAGGGTATACTGCATCTATTAAAATTTCTAAACTATGGACTATTTGGCCTAGAGACTCATCCAGAAGGATGTTACAATTTCTGCTTAAATTTGGAATGGGGAAAATTCCTTCCCCAAGTTTAAGAAGTTGCTGTGGAAAATCACTATCTGTCATTCCATGAAGATGAGCTCTCATATTTGTCCGTAATTTTATATTTTCAATCGAAGTCCATAAGGGCGACGATTTTAAGCATGCTTTGATGATATCTGCTCACGTACCTCTGTTAATAACAGGAAGAGTCTGTCGGAAATCTCCAGAAAATACAAAAGTAATCCTGCCCATGAGAGCAGAGGAATTTCTAAGATCTTTTAAAGTTCTGTCCACGGCCTCTATATGTGCTCTGTGGCTCATGGTGCATTCATCCCACATAATCAATGAGGCTTCTTGTAATAATTTACCAAGAGGCCCATTTCTGCGAATAAAACATATAGATTGTTGCTCAAGATTTACGGTTAGCGGAAGTTTAAAAGTTGAATGAGCAGTTTTTCCATCCTTTAGAAGGGTTGCAGCGATTCCTGACGAAGCAACTGCTATCGCTATCTTCCCAGATTGTCCTACCTTAGCAAGTATTAAATTTACAAGAAAAGTCTTTCCAGTACCACCTGGCGCATCCAAAAAAAAAAAATTTGTTTTTGTTGTTATTCACGCTATCGACTATAATGTCAAAAGCATATCTTTGATCTGGAACTAATTTTGGCAGATTTTCATTAACAAAAGCGGTCAAATTATTTGTGTTATAGTGCTGTACCATTGTATTTGTCACATTATTTTCTGAACGAACTGAAGACGGCAATCCAAAATCACTTAGGTTTTTATCATTTAGTTGTAAAAGTTTATTTTCAATTTGTATTAAACCTTCATTATAAATGTCATCACTGTATGGTAAGGCGAAGTCTTGATTTTGTAGTCGGAGTCTATGTCTAATATCTTGACATAATTCGTCTTTGAAATGGTCCCATAATTTTAATGGTTCCGACGGCTGACAAAATAAAAGTATGACCACAAACAACTCTCTCAGTTGTACTGGACATTGCGAAAGCGATGCTTCTCTCAGTGTGTTTTCCCAATGGTCATCGTTTTCTAGCAAACCGCTGTCACGGCAAGCTGCTTGATAGGTCTCTTTGAGAACTCCGTCAACGGTTTTTAAATACTCGAATGAGGTTGGACCGCGTACGTGATGTAGCAACATCCTAAGATAAAAACACTCTGATTGAGAAGGATGTATACCGTAAACTTCCTAAAGCAACATCTTTTTTTATACCCGGGTGGCCAATTATGTCCTCACCACGCCGCCTTCTTGTGAATTTGTTGTTGGCCCATGTGTAGTATTGCGGAACTTCGTGGTATAGAAGTGTCTTTGCGAATTCATCTTCATTACAGAGCTCAAAGAAAGCCATCAAAGTAGTTTTACGTGGATTTTAGGCCACTTGTTCAGCCGTTTCTGCGGTGAAATACACCCTTTGGCCGTTTTCTAAGTGGACAGCTAACTGCAGGGCTGTAGGATGTTGCTCGTGGATCGGAAATTCGAATATTCGCCAGGCGGCTTCGGATGTACTTATGTAACGGCCATTCACATAGTTTTCCACTTCATCGTTTGGGTTTCTGACGGTAAAAGTAGCTTGGTCAGATCCCTTATTTATATATTTACAAATGTATTTGATGGCTTGAACTGAGTGGCAGTACTCTACATTTATGTGAGCGTTAAATGTCCTACATAATAGTGGAGAATAAGGTACAATCCATCTATTATCAATATTGAACCTACTTCCTCTAATATTTAGTGTAGCACTCTGTCTTCCATTTTCGATGTCACGGCGACGATAAACTGGATAACCGTCTTTTCCAGTTTGGGTATCGTTGACGAAACGTCGAGGGTACTTTTTTGTACAAATACCATTTTTCATACATGGTGCTGTTAAGTTATGCTCTCCGCATGGTCCGTGGACCATATTTTTTAGTTACGATATTGTGCAACATCGGATCGTTTTGTTGATTGGGCAATTCCGCAACTATGACACTGTCAATTTCGTCTGGCTGGATTTTTCTTTCCAGCCAAAACAGCAAATGACAGTATGGTAAACCACGTTTCTGCCACTCCACACTTGCCATATAACATTTTACTTTGCCGAATATTTCATCTTTCGTGAATAATTTTATGAATTTCTTCATCTTTAAGTGAAATACTCTTGAAATTATGTCATGGCGATTGAAAGGCCGCTGACCAGATAATAGTTCTAGTTTAATTTCAGGCCATTCGGAGTTACACGTAAAAGTGACAAATAAGTCTGGCCTCCCATAGTTTCGGACATAAGTCATGGCATCTTGCGTTTTTTCATGCAGATAACGTGCAGAACCCGTGAATGATTATGGCAAGATTACGCGTTGGCCTATATTTGATGGGTCTACATTTGCATCTTGATTTAAAGAGTCTCTGAGATGAATGTATTCATCAGCCCTCAGTCTCTGTTGATTACGACATATATAATTTAATCTTTCTGATATCATTTTTGCCATCATGTCGACAATATATTGACTAAATAATTCCCTATAATAATGTAATGAATTAAAACAGTTAGCTCTAACCATCAACCTAAATGCATAAAATTGCATGCACGTTACAGTTTTGTTACGCGCTGTACCTTGCTGAGGAATTGTCAAATAATAACCGTCTTCTCCCATTATAAACATTAAGGGATACTGTAGAGGATCATACGATCGGTGCAACTCAGAAATTCTTTTAAGTTGTCTGTCTCTACCGTCCAGCACTATATCTCTTGGGCCTTTTTCTTCGTCAACTAAGAGAACGGCTACCTCGTTTACAGCTGGAGCATTATACCTACCCGGGTGTCCCGTCTGCGGTGGGCGGTCGGAGCGAATAATTAACTTTAAATTATCTGAAGAGTTACTTTCTAAGTTTTGTTTAAAACTTCGTATGTATATATTGTGGCTATTCAGTGCGGTCTGTAATTCGTTGATTAAATCAATTTTTAGCGTTGGAGCTATGTTTGACCTCAACGATAGCTGATCTGCATCAGAAATAAAATATATTTGCAAAAATTGCGGACTTTGGCCTGATGGTGGTAAAAGGCTACCTCTAAGATGATACACTTGTCCCTCTATTTTAAATGTTGGCATAAAATTTTCTTCTCTAATTTCTTTCGCGCCAAACGACGTCATTTGAAAAAGGCTATTGTACCTACGTATGTTGTTTAAAAAATGTACAGAAAGTGAATGATTATTTGTCAAAAGATCTTTTATTGGCTGTGGCGGCTCTTGCAAATTCGGGAGACAAACTTTTCCAGAAGCACAGCACATACCATTATGTTCATCGACCCATTTTTTGGCAGAACACTTAGAGCAGATCTTATTCATAGCTCCGATTTGTACGGAAGACTGTTGAGCATAATCAATCTGTGGATCGTATCTGAAAGCCGATCTGTTACTATGAGCTAAAACTCGATTACGAACTCTAGTCGTTGACGTCTGTTGTCTTTCTCTCTGATCTCGAAGGCGTTGGGAACGCTCAGAGCTCGATTCCCTAGTGCGAGCTTGTACATTTCTAATATTTTGCTCTTCGAGCCGCTGCAAACGCTCCGTACTCGACTCTCTTGTGCGTATTTGGGAGGTTCTTAAATTTTGTTCAGCAAGCCGTTGCGATCGTTCAATACTCGACTCTCTTGCGCGTATTTGGGAGGTTCTTAAATTTTGTTCAGCAAGCCGTTGCGATCGTTCAATATTCGACTCTCTTGCGCGGACTTGAATAGTCCTCAAATTTTGTTCGGCAAGCCGCTGCGAACGCTCGATACTGGACTCTCTGGCACGCGATTGCGACGCGTATTCTCTCTGACTTGCAAGACGATTTTGAGTTTCTGATGAAGATTCTTCATCGCAGCGTCTTTTTGATGCCCTTGCCTGGGAACTATTTCTAGAAAGTTGAGATCTTGATCTTTAGGGCATTTTAAAATGAAAAATAAATAAATAAATAAATAACTCTCTTAAATAATTTTCTTGGCTGTTGAACCTTTATAAAAATGTAATATTAATATTATAAAAACTACCGAGTCTCTAAGGTGTTTCGTTTTCCATTTCGCTTTTGTTTACTTCGCCACCTCGAATTTTGTACTGTGCTGAACTGTTTCTTGTTTCGGAGGGAGTTTGTGTTTTTTTTTTCTGAATTGGATATTTGTTTTTGTGGAGTCGTCTTCAGTTGTGGAGTGTATTTTTGCGTTTATTGGCACATTTTGTTTGGATAGCGCTCTTTCCTCTTCCGATTCGTTTCCTGAGTCGTATGGTGTATTATCGCGTCAGTCTTGATTATGAAGTAATTTATTCTGAAAAGGATTAATACCAAGGTAAAAATAAAGGGCTTTTACTGAGACGGCATTTTAATTATTTTTTTAAATAAAAAAACACGGCACAGATGTCATATACGCACCACATTAACACGTGCTTTTTTCCCCCGCCAATTTGGCGAAAATTTTACTTTTGGATATAAGTTACAAATTGCATGCAATAACAGGACATGATTTTTATTGCAATTTTATTTTTATTTTATTAATAAAATATTATTAATTTATTAATAAAATATTATTAATTTTATTTTATTTTTGTTATATAAAAATAAAATAACGCGAAAATTGAAAGAGATTCTAGTATTTTAAAAAAAGGAAATAAAATAAATAAATGATAGCTTGATATAACTAATTATTGATATGGTATATAATAAAAATATTTTAAAGAATTAAAATAAAATATAACAGTAAATAAACATGAATTTAATAAAAAGCGAAACAATAAAAAAACTGTTATAAATAATAAACTTAATAAGTAACAAAACAGTAAATACAATTTTCACAATAAATCGTAAATATTAATACTTATAGCCATATTGAATGCATGCATTTATATTATTTAATCAGCCCATTTCACAGAAATCTTTTAACTTTTTTCATTTTATTCCCCTAACAACTGTTATAAACTTATTAAACGGATCTTTCTCCTTGACATACATGTGCAATGCCAAATTGGCGGGAGGGGGGGGGGAAGCATGTGCCAATGTAGTGCGTATATGACATCTGTGCCAAAAACACTTATTGTGACGTAACTATAACAGTTAGACATTTCCTGTCGCGACATTTTTTTTAGATAATTATAAGTTCTGCAAAGTCGTAGTACATTATTTTGCTTTATAATCAATAGTATTCGCAGCGCACGCGATGTAAGGATTTTTGGTACTTCTAGGTTATCCCATCGGCCAAAAAAATATCGCCAAACTATAAGATTAAATGCCAATAATGGATAATCGTGAATGTCACATTCAATGACATTGAATACGATTCACGTGTTTAAAATGTCATTAAGTGATATTAATTTCTTTTTTTATTTGAATTTTTATTAATATTCCACTAATTATTTGTTTTTTCGTTATTTAAAATAAAAATTATGTCAATATGTAAAATTTGGCTGTTAGTTTGGCGATATGTATAATTTGGCAAAATTGGTCGGCGGTATAATAGAGAAGTACCGGATTTTTTAAGGTCATTTTTCTACACCTTGGGTTACATTATTGGCATTTTAGTAAGGATCCGCCCCCTTTTTTTTAAAATATAATATAGCCTATGTTTACCGGAAATAGTGTAGCTTTCCAACGGTGAAAGAATTTTTCAAATCCGTCAGGTAGTTTCGGAGCCCATTCAATTCAAACAAACAAACAATCAAATCTTTCGTCTTTATAATATTGGGTATAGATGTGACGTCATTATTTATTTTATTAGTTACATATATCCATGCCTCTTGTTCTTTTAACAAATATTTAAAAATTCCTATGTTATTTAAATTATGACATCATATTTTTCCAAATCAAATATTTTAATAATAATTTAATTCTTTCTCTTTCACTTTACTTCTAATTATGTCGCCATTTTTCGCAGAGAACCTCTTATTAACGTAACCGATATTTGTGCGTCTTATATAATAAAATAGTTTTTTTTTTTTTTTCAAGTATAACGACATATTTATTTTCCTTTGAATTATTTTTATTTTAATTTTTCACGTGGATACTGTTCAATTGAAAATTAATTGCCGAGGAGATATTATTATCCCAGATTTTGATTTTATTGGCAACGTGAAAGAAAAATGGTTATTTTTTATCGGAAAAATTTTAATTGATTCTGTATGAAAAATAATGAAATTTTGAACTATTAAGGAAAATATTTGAATAAATCAATTAAAAATTAGCCTATGTTCACCGGAAATTGTGTAGCTTTCCAACGGTGAAAGAATTTTTCAAATCCGTCAAGTAGTTTCGGAGCCTATTCAATTCAAACAAACAAACAATCAAATCTTTCCTCTTTATAATATTAGTATAGATAACATATGCAAAAATTTTTAAATATCTATCTAAAATTCAAAAAAGGTTTTAGCATTTTAAAAACCTGAAAGTGAAGAAAATAGGAACATGGAGAAAAAGCCGTTTAAAGTTTTCAATTATGTGGGGAATTGCACTGTTTGTATTAACAAAATCTACAATATCTCGCGACATAGGTAAAAATGTGGCATCAAAAAAATTCACAATTAAACAGGATTTCATTAAAAAAAAAAAAAAAAAAAAAAAAAAAAAAAGTACATTTGAGATAACTGTATTCTTAAAATCAAAGGGAAATTTTGAGAGTTAGAAGTAAAATTTTACAGCGTTTGTCAAAAACGGACTGAAGTAAATAAGTAATGTAATCGATCCAAATGTTAGCAACTCAGAAAGAATAACATTCCTGCTCCTTTTGATTTTAGTAAAAGGAAGATTTTAAATGACCTACGGTTGTGTGCGACCATTTTCAGGAACCTGCAATCATACAGGATTTTCGTAAAATTTTGATGTAGATTTTTTCGAATAGATAATTTAGTCCAGAACAAGTATTTTTTGAACAAAAAACGCGCATCACAATCCCTTTATTCGCTCAAAAATACAATACATTAAATGCAAAAAATAAACTAAGTGCTACAAGTTGAAATAATTTTTTTTCACAAATTTAAGTGGGTAATTTGCTTTTACAACAATTTTATTTTCAAAAATATGGTTTTAATGATGAGATAACTGCATTTCAATATTCAACTAAAAATGAATTTTTGGGAGGAAAAAACTGCATATTAAATTGAAATTTTAAAAGTTAAAAAAAATTTCATTTTTAAAAATCCTTACTACTTTTTAAAATTTTAGTATTTTTGCCCATTTGTTTTAATTCAAATGTGTAATACACAAGACTGTGCATGGATTTTTAGATGCATTTAATATATTTAATGTAATTTATTTTACTGATATGTAGTGAAAGACGGTGAAATATAACAGATCATGTCTTTTTATTTTTAAAAACTAAAAAAAAAAAAAAAAAAATCTGAAGTCAAATTTTATGCGCTGATTTATCACATATTTAATATAGAACATAAATGAAAAATTTAAATCTCTATTTAAAAAACAAATAAAGCCTTAGCATTTTTAAAACAAGAAAGGGACGAAAGTATAAGCGTGGAGAAAAAGCCATTTAGTGTTTTATTTTTTGGGGGTAAATACACTGGGTATATTAATAAAATTTACAATGTCTCGTGATATGATTGCCATATGGTTAAAAATGAGGCGTCAAAATATTTACAATAAAGCCTAATATATGTTATGTTAAAATACTTTGCATTATGTCATAATTTATCGCAGCAATCAAAGCAAGTTTGTTGAAAATATCTTTGTTATCTTCATTATTGTTAAGGTAACAAATGAAAATCTCAGTTTTGTCCTGGAAAGTGATACATAGCTTTTTTTTTAAATAAAGTGGATTGCAATCATGATATCGCTTATAAAAAAGGTTTGTCGTGATGCCTATTCTCATCCCTCAAACTTTTTACAATTTTGTTTAGAAATAGCTGTATAATTATCCTAAACAATCCTTCAGAATAAAATAATTTTTCACATACTTACTTTTAGAATATTTCATGAAATATCATTTAAAAAAAACATTTTAACTCCTTAAATTATGTTTATATTTATGCAAAATTAATTATACGAGTGAGTTTATTAGGATGTTCCGAATATAAAGAACTATCGGAATAAATATCTGAGAATTTTATACACTATATTGCCATTGATTATGGGACACTTGCGATTTTAGACATTTTACTAAATATCTAGAAAAATACATGAGGAATCATCTCGAAACTCTTAGTGTATAAATATAATAGTATACGTCATACATCTCCGTGAAGATTTTTTACCGAAACGCCATAGGGGACCGTCAACAAATTAAAAAAGAATGAATATCTTTTGAATAACCCTGTCAAAACTAATGTAGCAAAAGCGCTCAAACTCTAGATTATGATTGAATGCCTTATTGTAATACACTGTGTTCATTTTTATGCAAATAGCATGCACACTCGCAGAGTAATTAAGGTTTTTATAAAAATGGTCCCAAATTTTTCCAAGTTTTTCCATTATAATTTTCAGAGTTCTTAATATAAAATAATATTTTTTTCAGAAAATATGACAAACAACATTGCACACAGTACCCTGTAATCAGAATTTAAAAATAATAAAAATTGTATGAAAAATGAGTAGGTTTACTATATAATTTTTTACTGCGCATGCGTCAAAGATATCAAAATTTCATTTGCATATTATGTTAGCTAAATGTATAGAGCAACTTTTGTAAAAGTCTCAAAATCATAACTTGAAAATTCTGAAAGTAATCGTCTATAGAAAAAGGACAAAATCCGTTGTTTCCAAAATGAAGCAAAAAAAAGAGGGATTTTATCCAAATGCAGTAGTACATCCCATATTGTGTATTCTATATTGACACTAATCAATGAATATATGGATACAACCCCTCTTGTTTTTGCTTCATTTTGAGAATAACGGATTTTCGACTTATTCAATTGACGATTATTGTCAGACTTTTCAAGGTATGATTTTGTGACTTTCACAAAAGTTGCTCTATACATTTAGCTAACATAATTTGCAAATGAAATTTTGATATCTTTGACGCATGCGCAGTAAAAAATTATTTCGTAAACCAACTCATTTTTTATACAATTTTCATTTTTTTAAAATTCTGATTACAGGGTACTGTGTGCAATGTTGTTTGTCATATTTTCTGAAAAAAATAATATTTTATATTAAGAACTCTGAAAATTATAAGGAAAAAGCTTGGAAAAATTTAGGATCATTTTTATAAAAACCTTAATTACTCTGCGAGTATGCATGCTATTTGCATAAAAATGAACAAGGCTTATTACAATAAGGCATTCAATCACAATCTAGAGTTTGAGCGCTTTTGCTACATTAGTTTTGACAGGGTTATTCAAAAGATATTCATTCTTTTTTAATTTGTTGATGGTCCCCTTTGGAGTTTCTTGAAAAAATCTTCACGGAGATGTATGACTTATACTATTATATTTATACACTAAGAGTTTCGAGATGATTCCTCATGTATTTTTCTAGATATTTAGTAAAATGTCTAAAATCGCAAGTGTCCCATAATCAATGGCAATATAGTGTAGCTATTTGGATAAGTTATAGTCAGAGAATGTGTGTAAAAATCAAAACTGTCAATTTTTATTTATTATCTTATGACTTTTTACTGTGTTTGTGTGTTGTTTACTTTTTTATGACTTTTGTGCATTTTAGATTATAGGTAATTGTTTTATTTGCGAATACTCTCAAAATGTAATACTTTTTAAAATTTTTGATTCATTATATATATTTATTTTTTTTCTGCTTTATTTTTGCTATTTAGGATTCTATTTACGATGTATACTGGTGTTCAAATCTTTATCAACAAACATAAAATGCTAATTTTCGAACTTGTGAGTATTCAAAAGAAAATGATATGGTAAAGTGTAGTAAACAAAGCTATCCCTACAGCACATCTAACTAAAGTGTCGACTTCTTCATGTCACACATAGATGTCATAGTCTTGCATTGCAATCTTATTGAGGATCTTATGCATTGTAAGTAATGATATTTGTAACTTAATTTGTATGTTTATATTGGAAAATATCTAAATTTTTGTCTTGGGGACATTTTTTATATGTATCATATTATGCATTATTGCTTTTGAAATTTTAAACAAACAAAAGGAAATTACATTTAAAATACTTTCTTTAGAAAACATAATATCGCCTTTTTTACACACTAATTTATAAGATAAATAATTTTCAACATTTATTCTCTCTTTTTTTAGGGCACTGATATTAATGTTTGAAAGAAAAAATCAATATAAAACTAAATTTTTCAATGTAATTTTTATTTTTAATTTTTTATATTTTGGTTCAAAAATTCTCAAATCTAATCAAACTCGCTTAGCGCAGCATTAATTAAAATAGTTTCTTGCTTATTTTTACCATTCATTGTCAACGTAAAAAGAAAAAAAAAATTCTTATTCGTTCTTTTTATTTTTTTCATACACTAAAATATTTGGCTAATCTAATACGGATTTTAAATTTAAATTCTATTTAAGGAATATAATGCTGTGATACGTTCATTTATGATGGACGTCAGGCGACAATTTTTTTCTTTGATTTTTGCACTCTTTTGGTTAATTCCAAACTAATTTTAAAGTCTCGAAAAATATCGCCTTAACATTAATATTAAAATAGTTTGTTAACTCGAACTTTTCGATAGCATACTGGTTAGCTCGAACTAAAAAAAGTTTCAACTTTTCTACAAAATTGTGATTCGTATTTAATTTCCACATTTTTTTAAGTAGCAGAATACAAAAATAATCATTTACTCATTATTAAATAATATATTAATTTTTGCATTGTTTTTAAAAAAAGCTGTGAAACATAGTGCGGTACTTTAACAAATACACAGAATTTTATTCGAATAGTTTCTTATGGTGTCCTTTCCCATAACAGTACATCTCTCAACTAGCAATAATTGCTCGGTGGCTGCGAGCCAATATAGTTCTCTCCATATAACATTCTGTTCTTGACTAACTTTTACCTCTTCTCGAACTATTTTAGGAAACGTTAGCTGATGGGCTTTTGTGAGAAATAATTTTTTCTTTAACGAAATAAAACGGATGTATACCTACTTAAACAAAATATATTCAGTTGTTATTTTGAAGGACATTTTCGCTCAAGGTTATAATTAAAGTACAGCAAATTGTGTAACATTTTTGTTTCCAGAGGTAAATTGCTGTACACCGTAATGCAGAGCATATTTTAAAGTATCATTGGAATTTTTTTTTAAATTTGATTGTTATCAATATTTTTTAAACAATAACTTTTGTAGTATATTTCTCTACTCTCCTATTGAACATGTTGCTGAAATATATAGTATAATGATTATTAATGGAAACAGGACAGAAATGGAGGAAAATGTCTCGATAGGTGCCCAAAATATTAAAAAATATTATGAATGATATAAAACGGCAGCTTTGCAACACTCTTAAAATTGGAAAAAAAAAATAGTTATTAAGTTAATAGTTTTTAATTAACATTTTAAACATTTCATAGCTTAAAAGGCATATAATTTTAAAACGCAATTTTTATTGAAATGGAAAATATTAGGGTGACTATCGCAAAATATTAGATTTTGATCATCTGAGATATCGAAAGTATCCATTGAAAACAATTCGAAATTTCAAGATTTAAATTTATTTTCTATTGGAGGATTAAACTATTTTCTAATTGTTAAATTTTGAAGGACTTAAACTGTTTAATTTTTATGTAATTATATGCCATTTCTTGGCATATGTATGCCAGGATAATGACTATCATTCTAAAACAATTTTTAGATACTTTTTTTTTATTTTTAAGTCTAACATTTAAATTTGTTTATTAAAATATGTTTTCGATGCTGTAACTCAAGTTTCATGTAATGTTCAGTTTTATTTAACTTATGGAAGCCAGAAAAATGACACAATAAAAGTGTACTCAATTTTTACAAAGATTTTAATTATATTTTCAAAGAAATATCTAAAATATCTTGATGGTAGCTATGATTTGACTACTTAACTTGAACATCAAAAATTCGAATAATTACAGCTTCATATTTATACCTGATAAAGAACTAAAATGCAGGCCAGGAAAATAATTCATTTTCAGTGACAATCGCATTTTAATCATGAAAAATTATTTGTAAAATAAAGAATTTGTTCCTTCTTAAAACATTTCTTTTATAAAGTATAAGTATTGATTAGAAATTTAAAAAAAGTAGAAAAAGATATTTATACAAAATTAGCAAAAGGCTCTTTACTTAGCATACATCACAGTGTGACAGGCAATTAAAAGAACTATATGGAATTCTAGGTCTTTTAATTGCTTTATTTATTATTAGAAATGTAATGTCTCTTATAAATACCTCTAAGGATATTTTTATTAGAATGTATCAAATGAAATTGCATTATATAACATTTAACAAGAATTTTATTGCGCAGATCTCTAATTTCCGTATGTGTATATATATAATATACCCATTAGTATGTTCTTCCATTTCATGTATTTAAAAAAATTGCAAGGCGTAGAACAAGTATTTATAGGTGGTTCCAAACTGTCGTACATTTATTTGTCAAGCAGAAAATTGGTGTAGCAGTTTTCGTGCAGATTTACAAAATAAATTTTGGAACTAAAATGAATTTTTTTGTGTCTAATTAAACTTAAGTTTGTAATAATTACCCTGAACCTAAATAAATTTGTACCTAAAGCATTTTTATATTTTTAAAGCAAAGTTGTCTTTAGCTAATACAAAATTTTGAAAATTTCAATAGTATAAAACATAAAAAATAATT
This sequence comes from Maratus speculifer, assembly GCA_964019185.1. Taxonomy (NCBI): domain Eukaryota; kingdom Metazoa; phylum Arthropoda; class Arachnida; order Araneae; family Salticidae; genus Maratus; species Maratus speculifer. The sequence goes on from OZ025289.1 coordinate 72,981,925, forward strand.
ATTTGTACGACGAAAATGAAATTTTAGGTTTAATTTATACAGACTAACATGAAACATATGTTTGGATTATTTTAATTTTGAAAAAAGAAAAAAAAATCAGTTTTTGCGATATCCTACGCGTTATGCCCAAAAATGTCATTGGTTTCAAAGTTTCGGAAATTCTGCTTCAGCTATTCAGCGGTTATAATTCTAAAGAACATAACTTCTGTTCTAATCGGAATTTCAAAGACACAATTATATCAAAAGGTTAAGAAAAAATAGACGTTTAAAATCTAAAAGAAATGTTAATTTATAAAATTTCGAAGCTTTGAGTCTTGAGGCCCCTAAAAAATAGGATTTCCTCTTAAATGTATTATAGGATAAAAATCTACGTGATTTGTATATATATATATATGTATTAACTGTCCCGTAAATTCTAAAATTTAATCCTTTTTTTCCTCTGCTCTTTTTAATAGCGAATCCTTTATACAAGCGTTTTCTTTTTCTTTAAAAAATAAACATATACTTAATTAAAAAATGTGTCAAAATTAAAAAAAAAAGTTTTCTTTTAATGTACTCATAATTTTTGTAAATCTGTTGCTCTTTATTTCACCTTTTTAATAATAAACTCTATGGTCACGCACTAGTAATGTACTAACTGAATGTGAAATACAAATAGGTCTTTTCCTCTTTAGAACTTTACATATGTTTTCACAAGTTTTTCTTTTTCTGTTTTAATTATCATTATGTTTCGTGCACAATATAAATAATGCCTCACGAACTTTTTTCGGACATAGTCATGAAAGCATTTAAATCGCGAAGATATGTCTTTCCCAGTTGCAATTGACCAAACAAAAAAAGAAGAAAAAAAAATCAGACAGCAGTTTCGTTGCACGCGGTTTTCAACATTTATTAATTTGTATATCTCTCTCCATTCTACCTTTATTTTTTCTTTCTTTCTCCCCCTCCCTCACCCTTTCCAATGCATTTTTTAAAGAATGATATTTAGTTTGAAACAGAAAATGTTTAACCCTTTCGCTACTGATGTCCACGGATCAAAGACATACTTTTTAGAATTTTTTTGTCATGAATTCTAATTTAATTTAATTTTACAATTTTTGTCTGCATTTTTTAATCATTTTCCTACTAAAAGCACAAGTATTTAGAAATCAAACCATTAGATAGAAGCACCTAGGAATAGTTGTATTAAGATGGATAGAAACACGAGCTCTCGTCCTGGTAAGCCTTTTAAGAATCATATTATTTTGATATAATTTTATAAAAGCAGTAGCTAAATATATTTATTATTTTGTTAAGAAAACTAGAAACTTTGATTTAAGCTTATTTTGAAAGTTTTAAGTATTTACAATTTTGTTATAGAATTATTTAAAAGCATGTGTTCATGATCATGGGCAAATGTTTTCGAACGGTGTGTGTACCACTATACTGTCACTTTATGAAATTGTTTGCTTTCGTTTAGTTTTTATTGTATATTGTTCATATATGTACTCAGTTTTATTTTCGTTGTTATTTCTATAAAAAAAATTATAAAAGGTAATATAAATAAAATATCGGGAAAGTGGAATTGTGTATGATTTTATATTATATCAAGGAACAACCACCGAAATAAAGATCTACAAAGCAAATTTGGTCAGGCAGCAGCAGTTGTTATGCATTTGAGTAAGAGAATAATCACCGAGAAAACACAGTTATATTTTGATAGTAATTTTTCATCTTGTGCTTTGTTGCAAATTTTGAAAAGTCATAAAATATTAGCAGCTTGTACAACAAGAGCGAATAGATTTGGAAATGCACCTTTCATTCCGGAAAAAGTAGCCAAAAAAAAAAAAAAAATTACAGAAAAGCTATAATTGTAAGGTAAACGATATTGTACTTGTTAGATGGTATGATAATAAAAGTGTGTATATTGCAAGTAACTTTTTGGGTAAAGGAAACACTGGTGTTCCTAAACGATAGGACAAAAATTCTAAGCAATACATTGATGTGATTCGACCAGAAGTTGTGAAGAAATATAATGAATCAATGGGAGAAGTTGATAAGATGGATTTTCTAATTGGCTTGGGCAGAATTTTTATTCAGTCAAGAAAATGGACACTTCGCCTTATATTTCATGCAGTAGACTTGGCTATATGTAATAGTTGGCTTGAAGAGACTTAGAGACGCTACTGAGTGTAATATTCCAAAAACAGATATTATGGATTTGTTACACTTCAGAATGATTATAGCAAACTATCTAGTGAAAGCTGGAAAACCAACAGCCTCAAGAAAACGTGGTAGACCAAGTAAAACCGAAGACATGCCAGAAAATTACCAACACGATATTTCGAGCAAAAGCACAGAAGTAAGATCATATAAGGCAATACAACTCGATGCAGTATATCATATTTCTATCGATAACGGCTGCAAGGAAGCAGTCCGCTGTAAAAGAAAACAATGCAAGAGGAAATCACATTTTAGATGTGAAAAATGCCAAATTCATCTATCTTTGAGTAAGGAACGCAATTTTTTCAAAGAATTCCTCTAAACGCACAGTTATCACAGCATTTGAAATTTAAACAGTATTTTTTAACAGTATTTTGTAACAATAAAATAAAATTTGTTTTTCCACCAACAGTGTTTTTTCATTATAGTCTACCTTACACTCATTGAATACAAATGTCCTTGAACAAGGGCATTCTCTAATTAAAAAAATTATGGTCATGAAATTTTTTTAGGTGGTTTTTAGCTTATTAGGACCTTTTTATTAACAATATGTAAAAACTTCATAATTTTCATTTCATTTTTAAAGTGTTGGTACTGAAAGGGTTAAATAATACAATTTGGACAAAAAGTCTCGCTTTTAATTCAACTGGTTTAGTGCAATATCAGTTAAAGTAATACCTTGCTACAGGGATGCAAAAATCTACGACCCAGCGAGTATTTTCTCACCACCAAAATTTAAAAGTTTTCTTTACCGAAACATTTAATAGCATTCTAACAAGAATTTTATACAAAATATTAGACGAAAAATAAATAAATAAAAATAAATTTAGTGGTGAAAGATTGCCTACTGGTACCTAGATTTTTACACCCATGCTTTCCTTATTATTTTTATTAAACATTGTCAGCGTCACAAAACGCTTGCTCGTTTTGTTTAAATAACCGCATTTCAAATTATATAAAATTTCTTATTATAAAGAATTATAAAAATTTCTTTTCCATTTTTTTTTATTAATTTACTTTGACTCATCGAGCAATCATGTATTCTTTTCTCTTAAATTTCAAATGAGACAAAATTCTTTTATTTTTACCTTCTGGTAATTTTGAAAACAGATACACATCATCCATACGGCTTTTGTTTCTTTTTTATAAAGATTATCTATGCTTTTAATTAAACCGAATTTTGTTGAAAGAATTCTGTTTTTTTTCTAAGTAAAATATTGCACATCTATATTCAAGGGATATAAAATGTACTGCTGTTTTCCAAAATCATTATGAATATCCCTTTAAATAAAATTCATAATCACTATAACTAAAAGTCGTATGATGCTCAAGTCTCCTATTTTATTTAAACAGTTTAGTTGATTCCTTTGCATTTTTTGCTTAGGCGCGAATTCTTTTCTTTATGGAAGAGTGCTTATGAACAAAGGAACAGAAATACTACCGGAATTTGCCAAGGCTCCTGTTATGGGAACATTTCAAAGGAACCTTTATATTTTTTTAAAGCTTTTGTTTTATACGTTATTGTTATTTTGTTTATTTACTTCGAGTTTGAAATTTTATGTTTTTTGACATCTCTTCTTCACTGTATACATAAAATCCGAATAATTTATTTTTTGCTTCTTATTAATTTTACTTGAGATAGTCGGAAACCATTTTTTTAAATTTGCATAAACAGAAAAAATAAAAAATATAATTTTGAGAAAAATATGTGTTAGACTCTGTACTAATTACCCTCCCCCCCCCCCCCAAATATATATAATATTTAAAAAAAAAAAAAGTTTTTCCCACAACAGGAGTATTAGAATCTAATGGGTAGGTGTTTTAGTAACATAGTTCAACACTAAGAAATGCATGTTAAATCTTAAACTGAATTATATATTAAGGTTTTATCTTTTTCAAATTTTTAATTACTTTAAAAAGTGTGAGAATATGTGTGTGCATGTTAATCTGTTAATTATTCGAAAAGTGCGACATGTGATCTGCAATAATCAAATATTACTCCGCTTGCTTTGGCAAAATTTAAATTTTAATAAACAAAATAAAAAATGCAAGATTTTAAAACATTAAATTTAGAGATAAAAAGCTATATAATAAAATGCTGCTTAAATTTCGGATTTAAACTAGGATAAAAGAAAATACTGTGAGTGTTGATTAAATATTAACGTAATGGACATTTACAATTTTGTGGTACAATATTAATAATAAAACTCAGCAAAAAATCTGAATAATAAATCAGATTACCTAGTTTTTTAGCGAATCAGTGTAAATCACTATATCGAATCCAAGATTTCTAGCTTTATTTTGAAATTTCTATTATGCATTTCAAATATTAAAAAAATTAAAAACAAAATCAAATCATTTTTAATTTTAGTAAATTTATTTTTTGTGTTTAAGTATTAATTATTTTAGAAACTCGTTTACTTATACAAAACAAATTAGCCATCTGAGGTAAAAATTGATATCAATTATATTAGTTTTAATGAACGAAAATTATGTTTACAAAATTGACTTCGATGCCTGTAAATGTTGTTTTCGTACATTGGAAGTATATCCGCACTGTAATTTACTATGCTTGCCTTTTTGCTTTAAAACCCGGTGTATTTTTTTTTTTTTTTTTTTTTTTTTTTTTTTTTTTTTTAAAGCAAATCTATTTTTAAAATATTCAGAATTAAAATGCACTAAAATACAAAAATTTGAAAACACTGTTTGATATAAAAAATCGCGGAAATTTATATTTATCAATTCCTTTTTAAATGTAAATTTTTTTAAACTATTTTTTTTTTCAAATTGTAGCTGTTAAAATTGGATACTCCTTAAAAAAAAAAAAAAAAAAAAAAAAAAAAAAACTCTTTTAGTATTTTTCATTTTTGGATTCTTATTTATTTATTTTTTGCCATTTACAAAAATATTTATTTTAAAATATTTAATAGTAATCGCTATTGAAATATTTAAATCTTTGAGTATAAATCATGTTTAAAAAATTTTCTCTCAATTTAAAGTTCGAAAAACAATTTTTAAAGAATATGCATCTAAGAAATATTAAAAGGGGAAAAATTAGCATTTTTTTCCCAATAGGAATTTTAGTTATATTAATTTAAATGGCAAAGTTTGAAAAAAAAAATACTTTAAGATTTGTAATGATTTCCAAATATTTAATAATCTTTTTGAAATATTTAATGACTTGAATACGGTAAATCATATTTTCAAAATTTTTGTTACAAACCTTAAAATGTCGAAGACAATTTTAAAAGAATATACAAGTGAAAAAAAAAAATGTCGTAATTTCATTTTTCATAGAAATTTGATATATTAATTTAAATAACAAAGTTCGGAAAAAAAAAAACTACCGATTTAAATCCTGAAATATGAAGTGACTACCGAATCATTTCAATTTTACACACAGCTTTCTGCTTTGTGTAATCCTTTTACGAAAGCGATTTTTTTCCATTATATTTTGGTTTTATTATATTTTTCATTATATTTTTTGGCATTTTTAGCTGGATAAATTTTAAAGCAAATAATTGAAAGTCTAAGCTAATGTTATTTAAGATAACAACATGTTGAACGATATTTAAGTGTAAAAATTTATACCCTCTCTTACCGGACAAAAAATGTACTTATCATATACTATAATTAAGCAATCAAAAAGTTAGCTTTACCACTGCGTTTAATAGATGGCGTTAGCTAAGTAAATGCCGCATATTGACAGAATAACAGAATAACCAACGTTAACCTCTGTCAGAATTACGCAATATAAAAAATAACTTTGGTGTCCGTATGGCTGCTTACAGGGTAAATAAAAGTTATTAACAGATTACAAAATAATCAAAATAGAAATTTTTTTGAAATTACACTTTGCAACAGAGGGTAGCATAACAGAGATTACATAAGACAAAAAAAAAAAAAAAAAAAAAAAAAAAAAAAACCTACTTAGTTTCAGATTTTGTTCTTATTTATTAAGAGTGATGTTGATATTTTACTACATCAACTGTTTTCCTAATTAATTGAAATAAAGCTAATTTTGACGAATAAATTCTGTTATTTAGTAACAGAAGTTACATTCAGAAATTAAAAAAATATATTCCGGGAACATACTTTATTTTACCAGTTTTTCAGGGGGGAGGGGGACACCCCCCCAAAAAAATCTTCTTAATGCTTTAAATAATTAAATACTAAAAAAAGAGGAACTAAGACAACCCTCTCCCTACTCCAATTTCTATAGGAGAAAAAAAAATCTTTTTTCTTTGTACGCTCGGATATCGAAAAATACCTTAAACGGGTAATTTAGAGAGCATCACTCCCTGATTTAAAAAAATAAGATGCGTTACAATTCTTCCTTTAGAGAAAAAAAGGTAGAATTTTGAGTTTTTAACGAGTATTTTTAGTATTTCGGTATCGGTTTTTTCTTATGTCTTTAAAAATTCTCTTCTAGTTAGATTGGTAGTACAAAAATTCATAATTTTTTTTTAATTTATGATTAATATACTTCTTTAAAAAAGAAAGAGCCTTGGTAGTTTACTAGCGACACATCTGTTCCAAAATTCTGCCCATCCCTGGATTGAGTTTTGTGGGCGCCTATGGACGAATCTAATGCGAATTGTGCAGCAACAGAAAATACCTATTTCCGTCTCGTTCTTCAGATCGTCAGTGATCCACTCCTTTAAATCTCTTTTCAGTTTTTCTACTCGTCTGTGAGACATTGTTCGTCGTAACAGAGTGTAATGAAGTCACGGAGGTGGGCGTTGCCAGCTGCAGTGGATCGATCCCGCCGCAGTATGCCACTCTCACTCTCCTTCTGCGACCTTCCCCTCTCTCTCTCTCTTTTTGAAATAAATCTCTCCTCTCACATACATATCTTTAAGAGATCTGTCGGCGATGCTGTACTTGAAATCGCCGAATGAACAGTCAACTAACAATCGCCAGATTGGTATGGCTGCGACATAGATACCTTTCTTCTTTGAGTTGCTGGCGTAGATAAGTTTAATGTATGATGTAACAAGACTTTTGAAACAACTGTTGATTAAAAAAAACCAGACATGTTACTGATTCTGAATTTGTCTTAATCATCGGTAGTTTTTAAAGGGCATTTTAGCCGGTAGCCGGTATGGGTGTCGGTAGAACGAAATACGGCGCTGGGGAAGATTTTAGATGAGAATGCTTGTGGTCCGCTATCTTGGTCGCGTTTCTTATGAATGTTTTAACTGGTGGAAAAAAAAAAAAAAAACAAAAAAAAAGCAAAACTTTGTGCCAAATAATTTTTAAACGTATCAACTTATTGAAAAAAATCGACAAATAAAAATTTTAAAAATTCAAAAAAATTAGCTTGCATTAATTTTTTTAAAATATTTTTTTGTCGCGGGAGGCCGTCTGGTTCTTTCGCGTTTCTGTCGACAAAATGGGATAAGGTTTAAAACTTTTAAATTTTACGAAAAAGAAACTTACATTGCCTGTTCTACCACATACTGAACTACTCTATAATTTGAAATATGATGAATTGTATTAAAGTTTGTATTTTGTTTTCACTTTAAGTTCTTACTGTCTACTCTACAGCCTAAAATGGATACATTAATTCAACTAAATGCTTAACCTAAGAAGGGATATTTGTTTTTTAAATATAATTATATATAGCATCGAACTCATGATTGGATAATTGTAGGTCAAGGTGTTTGGAGAATCAAGGTTCTATACAACTAAATACTATAGAGAGCCGATTATCCGGACGCCGTTAACCGGGATGTCCAATCAACCGGATTGATAAAGAACCATATGAGAGAGAGATTGAGGTCGAAACCACAGCGGTCTTTTTATGTATTCAGGGTGCAGTATAAAAGTATACAAAGAAAGTGAAATATATGCAAATGGTCGTACGGTGCAAAGAAACCATTTTCAAAAATTTGACTTTCGATATTTTGGATAACGTGTACACACACACACACAAAAAAAATCCGTTAATGGAAATAAATTTTTATGCATAATATAGGCTCAGTGAATGCGATATTTTTATCACTGTACTAGAAGTATTGCTTGGATTTGTGAATATACGTTAGAAGAACCTATAAAAATCCCATCAAAGTATCACTCGAATTTTGATATAATTTGGCATCGAGAACCGGTCACTCTTTGCCATAATAAATATAGGTATGACACCGGTTTTTTACTTTACGTGCAATAAGAGTTGTTTCGTGACTCCAAGCTTTTGGATACCACTAATTACTTTCTAACATGCATGATGTATTACGATGTCTACCAAATGATACTTTTGACTGAGCTCCAATTTCACAAATATTAGAAACCACTGTTGCAAAAACTATGTAGATTTTAATATAAATTTTCAGATTAGACTTTTTATTCTGAAACTAATTCTATGGGGAAAATCGCACAGAGAACGAGACAGATTAAAGCATTAATAGCACAGTGGTAACGTCTCCAGTTTCAAAACTAGGTCCAGCGTTCGAATAAATTCAATTTTATTTAAAAATACAATATATATTTTATACTTTCTGGAACAAGCACGACAGTGTTCAGAAAGACGAGTAATATTACTCCAAAAATTTTTATTGCAAAATTGATTTATTTACTTATTTTCAATTAAATAAGACTGCTACTTTAGTTCGGGAAAAGACCAATATGTTTAGTTTGTTGTGTCCTATATATATATATTAAGGAAGATCAACATTTGAAAGGGCAGTTGAAGATCAGGAGGATAAAAAGCTTTAAGAAGTCTGGCTTCTTTTTTCAGTACTTCCTACTTTCCCAATTAAGTGTCACATGATTTTGACAATATGTGACGAATCAAATATGTATTTAAAACTTATTCCAAATTTAAAATAACATAATAATGAATGGGTTACATATTATTTTATGCCATAAAGATATAGTATTCTATTTTTTTTTTTTTTTTTTTTTTTTTTTTTTTTTTTTTTAATTTTTAGATGCGTGGAATGTGGATTCTAATTCAGCAGCGTTTATGCGTAATATCAGTATTTTAAAACATCAAATAATGTAACTTATCGAATAATACAATATATAAGCATCATCATCATTGACTGTTCCATTCGATTGGAAGTCGTCTTTTTTCAAGTGTATGTTAAATAAAATAATGTTAGGGAGTCAAACTTTGAAATTTTCTATACGAACATTCAATTTTGACATCATATTTGTTTAGATATCAAATGAGACCGTCATTTGGTGAAGTAGTTCCGTAATTATGCAGATATAAAGTTTGGAATTGTTAATGTTAAATTCCTTTTTAATAATTGCAAAACAAACCTAAATGTCGGTCTTTTTTAGATTAAATCAAACTGGCTAGACGAAATCAGTTATAATATGGGATTTATGTATTTAAAGCTTCTGAATAACGAGATCTGTTCAAACTTTTACAGCTTGCATGCATATTTTATTTTATAATTTTAATAATAAATATATAATTTGAACAATTATTTTTAATTTTATAGTTTAAATGTAATATGCATCTTGTGTGAGGTCAATTTGTATTATTTCACAAAACGTAACTGTTCCTATTTCGAGATAAAATGAGAAACAGGGTAGAATACAACTAAGAAGTTTTCTTAAAGTTAGTTTATAGGAACTAAATGTGCATAAAAGCTAGCTGTTTGTTGTATTGTAGCTATAACCGGGCAGAAGGGAGAAAAAAAATGTTTGCTTTTAAAAGGCGAGAAAATTGTCGGTGAAAAGAAGCAAATGAGACGAGAGCCTAGAAGAGAGACGTGCTTCGGAGATAAGCGTCAGAGAAAGGGCATAATAAAACAGGAATGGAGAAATCCTAAAGTGGTGGTTTTATTATACAAAAGTCCACTAAAGAATGAGCACCCAGTAAGTAAATGAGGCAATAAAGTTTATGCTGGAAGATTTGAGAAATTTTATACAGAGATAATAAAATATTTTATTATTATAGATTGACTGTCTCGAATTATTTTCAAGCATATACTTCATCATAATTTATGTGTGTTCAACTTAATTTGCTTAAAACGAACATACTTTTTTGCAACAATTTTTGATGGGAAACAGCTTCTGTTTTATTCTTACGATAAGAATTTGCTTTTCAAATATAATGGGATGCTACTATAATCGTACTATAACTGAATTGTGTTATAGAGCTTGGATGCACAGAGAAATTTATTTCAACGGGGAATTAATGATTTAAAGCAGTTTGGCTAAAAAGGTTAATCTGAAAATACTGGGTAAAAAATTTACGGTTTTTTAAAAATATTTATTTTTTATTTACTATTATTATTATTTTAACTACATTGCCGTGAATTTTATTTTTATTAGTCACATTCTCTAAAAACCTAAATTTCATGCCGCAAAATATTTATAATATATTTTTATTACTTGAATTTTATTTTACATTTTTATACATTTTTTAAACATTAAACCATGGATATCAAGGTAATTTCTTTTATAATTCTTATATGGATGTTTTGCTTTCTTTCCGTTTTATCTTTTTTGGAAAAGAATAACAAACTTTTCTTTCTGACACACACACATTATTATAAAAGGTCAAAAAATTAAAAAAAAAATTGTAGATCAGCTCAATTTATTTAATTGATAACTACATGCAAAATATTTTAGCTTAAATATTTTAAATATAAAATTATTTTCTCAAAATATTGTTTAGTCTTAAATTTTATTTAATTTAAAGTATTCAAATAATAATAAAATTTAAAATTGTATCACTTAACTTCCTAATAAAATATGTTATCATTGAAATCAATTATTGACAAAAATATTGCAGAAATAATTTTGCATAACTTGGGCTCGAGTCTGCGTCCTCTAAAATATTTCCAATCTTTAAACTGCTTAACCTGTCTACGCTGATGGGAACTTGTTCAGTTTTCTTCTAAATTAAAGAAGTTCGAAAAACAATTGATGCAAGAACGTATGTGAGGAAAAACGATCGGAAAACTGCTCTTAAAGAAATAGCCTTATGTTTTAATATAAATATCAGGAAATGACTGGTTCAAATGTTTTATGTTTTTTAATTAATGAAAATTTAGGCCAATTTAAGGAGCTTTTATCCAGCGCACCTCATCTCTATAAATATGAAAAAAAAAAAAAAAAAAAGGGTTTGGTGTAATACTACTTAGGAGAATACTATAAACATCTGCCACTGATAAAGCACTATTTCAGTGTCTGAATTTCCAGAAACTATTTTTATGTATTGCAAAATAACTTTATTGCCTAATACATGAATCATTACGTCCTGTAACAGTTTGTTAATTTTCAAGACAGCATTTTAGCAAAAGCCGTCATATACTGGGAAAAAGAAAAGTTTAGCTTGTGAAAGATGAGGGCCTACAGTGCCAATCTCTGTTTTCTTGATTCTGGGGGCTGCATATGCTAAAAAAAACCTTTCATAATACGATTTCGCACTGAATTGTAAAGAATATAAAGATATAAGTTATGATTAAAACTAATTGGTGCGACTATATTCTTCAAATAAATAGCTTTTTAAAAATATCCTGTCATCGTTAATTTAAATTTTCATACGTAATAATAAAACGTATTTGATAAATTTAAAATCAATGTGAATCGAGTTCTTATAGAATTAGGACATTTGCTAATGTCAAATTTTAATTAATATTCTTTTATAGTGGTTTTCCTAAAAAGTGATTAATACGACGAATCTCTTTAAATAAGTTGCTACAGCGAACTAATATTAGTCAAGAAACGATAACTTGACATCGATACAGAGAATACCTCAAACTCTTATAATCATCTATTATCTCTTGTACTCTATCGATTTCATTGTACATTTGAGATCGATAATGCCTTACTAAATATATCTCAGTACACTTAGAATTACTCGATAGTAGCTAGAGGCCTTATCCTCAAGTGTAAATGTTGTACCACATGGAATATCAGTTTTGGTAGTGCAATACCCTATAATTTTCTTAGACTGAAAATGCTTCTTTAATTTTTTTATTACCTTTCCCTTATAAAAGATCGTTACTTAGATTTATATATCAACATTTAAACGCTTTCGGATTTTTTTAAATTAAAAATTACTACCATTAGCAATTTTGTATAGTTTATTATTACAGTAATTTTACATCATAGACGTAATAATAGTATTGTTAATGTAACAGCAAAAATATCAACTTTTCATCAAAAATAAAGCAACTGTATGAATTGGTCTATTTTTTAGCTAAGTTCTAAAATAATAAAGAGAAAATAAACGCGGGAAACAAGCGCATTTTGTATCTGCTTTCGTGGTTATACATATAATCATAATCGTTGGGGGGAAGAAGGGGATTGGTTATAAGTTTCAAGAAAAATTCAGGGCTGCCAGAGGCAATTATTTTCAAATTCTAGTTTGTACCATTTTTTCAAAATAAAAAATCTTTTACGTATGCTTTGACAACATTTGCAACAGAAATATACTACGGAATGTCTTTTTAAAAAATAGGGTACAAACAGAATATAAATTTGTCACATGCGGCAGCTCTGAAAATTTGAAAATCCTAATATGAACAATTATTTTCAGATATAGTTTGTCCAAATATACTACAGTTATATATTTTTAAAACTAATAACATCAGATTTATTTGCGATCTTCTTTTTTTTTCAGTTTCACTGTAAACTTTGATGATTTGTTTCTGTATAAACTCAACATTTCTAAAAATAAAAATATAAAAGGTTATTAATGCTGTTAAGATGTAAAAAGACAAAGGCAATATTTGGACATTGAAACTGCATTTTCATTCTTTTCAGGATATGCGAAAACAAGCTTGTTATAAACTCAATTAATTAGCTTTTAATTAAAAAGAAAACTAATGTTCTTTAACATACAAAATATAATAAAATTTCTTTTATATAAAGTTTTTTTTACTTCTTTCGTTTAATTACAAATGTCATTATAAACTGAGTAGTGTACAAATACTGCTTTTCAAAAAGTTTTCATTTGGAAAAACACTATATTGTAATATCGTAAGTAATATAGAAATGTATAAAACAATAAATGAAATAAATGTCTGCTCGTAAAAGATTCGTGGTACTAGAATCCACTAGAATTTTTAGAATAAAAATTGAAATGTAATAAACATAAAAATTGTATAAATTTTATATTTTACATCAAGACTTCATAACTACCATTAATATTATCTCTGATTAAATCTCTCTTCTCGATTTCAAGTAATGAGTGACATTTTAAAATTAACAGAAGAATTTCGCAAGTTTCATTTTTTATTCTAGGAATATTGAAGTACACATCTGTGAACTTTTTACAAGTTAACTTACCTCTATCGGTAGTGGATTTTTCTTGACTATCGAGTTTTCGGCGATTTCTCATATTTTTTCGACATAATCCAAGAAAGGAAAATTGTCTGGTGTACTATTGTACTATTTGTACTACTTTTTGCTCTGTGAAAAATAGTTTTTCTTCTTATGTAAAATTAAGTATTTAGACTGTTCTTAAATACAAATTGGCCGCTTTCTTATACAGTCCTTAATTAATTTTCGTTTATAAATGCATCAGATAGGTATACTCTTATTCAGAAGCTATGAAATCAAGTAGCTTTTTTCCATTGTTTGATAAAAGCAAAGGATCGTCCAGAAGGCATTGCCAAAATTGACATTTTGTACAGAATTTCCGGACTTGGCAGCCCAATAATGTACGTAACAGTGGGAAAGAATCATTTATGACTTAGGATATAATTCATATTTCGAAAAAAAAGTTGTTTGGCCCCAAATCTATTCAATTGTCATGTCGTCAAGTGTCATTTTTATATTTAAAACTTAGTCCGTTGAAAATGAAACCTGTTTCAAACCCGCATTTTCTCCTAAGATACATTTCATGTTGCGTCTATTATTTCAGTGTGCTGGTAACTTCAAAGTGTTCGAAAGTTTTGCTGGGGAAAAAAAAATACATTCTTCAACTGCTTTATAGAACGCTTTTAAAGGTATTCGGAGCCATCCCTGGAATTAAGGTATTTGGCGAATTTCAATTTTTGAATGTAAATAGCCCCCCCCCCCCAAAAAAAAAAAAAAAGTACAGTGAAAGATAACTGATTGTTAATAATTGATAATGCTTAAAATTTAGTAAATACGTGGAATAACTAAAATAATAATGATGATTAACAAATTAAAAGACTGCACTAAAAGGATGAATGTAAACTCTCTTCAACATTAAAGGAAATGTCATTAAATACAGATTGACTTAGAGGATTATGTCTTAAATTAAAACTTTAAATAATCTCTTTTTTCGTATCATTAAATGAAATTTGTGTTTCTCAAACCGAAATAAAAATATTTGTACGACAATCGTAACGCATTCCTTTAATTCTATCACTAATTATTTCAAATAATACAATTATCCTGACTGTCCATATTAATTAAGCCATTGTAATTACCAAAGGTAACGATTAAAAATATTTAAATTTAATGAAATGTGAAAACAAACATACATTTTATTTTAAGCATTCTTTGTTTTAATTTCGGAGTATTACGAAACCTTTTATTTTCAGTGCATGTCACGTTATAATAAAATATTTTCTCTTTTTTTTTCTGCTGGTAAACAGTGAACTAGCTCAACATGAAAAATGCAAAGTAATTTTTGCCGAGCCTTGGATCTCAGGACAATTCAATTAGGAAGCGGCCGACTGATTAAAAAGAAGACTTACTGCATGCAATATTTTGTTTGTGGCTACAGAAAGTAATTGTTTTGTGAGAAATTGCTTTCATTCCAGAAAGCAAATGGGAAAAATTCCGTTTTTTGTCCAAACAAAAAGTGAATTAGTCTCGAATAATCTTTTTTAATGCGCCATATTGCATGCATATGTTTTAAAAGTTTTTAATTTCAGCAGATATGTTTAAAAACGCTGTTGTAGGAGCAAATTGGCTTATTTGGATCTGCTTTAGGTTTTGTTCAAACACGTGTGCGAGATTTACCCTAAAAGTATAGAGATACAGCTAAAGTGTTAAATTTACAAACTCGTAGGGTTCAGAGTAGTTCCTTCCACTTTTTTAGGTGAATTTTCCAAAGATAAATGCTTCAAGCCATCCATTTATTAGAATAGATGAAGAATACGCTTTTACAGTCTTATCAATTTCTCCTCTTTGGAACAAAAACGACCCCCTTCCTTAATTTTTTTTAAATTATAAAATTGATAAAAGTGAAACATAGTAAGATCCAAAGAATAAGGTGAATGTTCCACCACTTTGATGTTTCTGTTTGACGGACTATTACTGTAATCTGTGCTAAATTAGAAGATGCATTTTTACGAAGAAGTATGAATCCTTCTACATTCATCTCTTAAAGAATTTCTAGAAGACACTTAATAGTGTATTACTTATCTGTTAATCTTTTCTGTCCCTTTATATTGTTTTGACCAGCCAAACATCTGTGAAGTACGTAGTTTTTATTACGTACAGTGTACGTAGTTTTTTTTCATTGCCTGTTTTTTTTTTCCCCAATGTCGGTTTTGAGTAATCTTCAAAGGCACATATTTCACTTTCTGGCTGTGTCTGAGAATAAAAAAAGCCTGTACATCTCATCATTAGTAAATGAGTTTAGAAATTTTACAATGATCATTATCATTATGTAATTTTAGAGTAGTTCCACTGATTTTGATACGTTTTATGTTCTGTATGATATTACAAGGGAATGACAAACTAATTTTCCCATTGACAGTTTTCACAGATAATTTTATGTATAGCTGCGGAACCAATAAGTTTTTTCCGTATCACTTGGTATGTATAGCGATTATCATCGATCAACATTTTTCGCTAGAGCCTGTACATTTTTTTGAACTACAACTGAGAGTTAACAATGTTTTTCTGTGTGTCCTTCACCCACAGAGAATTTCGAAGTCTTCTAAATTCTGTAAACTATTTGAATATTGGCACAAAATGAACTTTATTTCCATATGCTATTTGTAGACATTAAATGCATTCTTCTTGATTCATTCCCACTTTCAAAAACATAAGAAATAACTGTTCGATAATGTTTTCACATCAGTTCCATTTTCCCTTTTTTCAAAATTTATTCTAAACTAAATTTTAACTTTGTCATAAATTATGGTTTGCTGGCATAAGAGTTCAATATTAAATATCCCACCCTTTTTGTGTTCTTATTGTCTACCTTTTGTTTGCAATAAAATTCTTTGTCATTCATGAAAGCATGAATGCAACAAAAAGAAATCTACATAAGAGTAAGATAGAATGTAAAATAGCATCTAATTGTACTTGTTACTAGTACACTATTCAATAACTGCATGTATACGATTGAATTTAAGATAATTCTTTGAAAAACAAGGCTGTTCACGAAATATCTTTCAGGTCTGCTCTAGTATGTAATGAATGATACGACTAAATTCTGCATTCATTTTATAGTAATGTAGCCACTAGTTCTAAATAGTTCTCATTTGTTATCGGTAAATATACACACATATATATAATATAAAAAACTGTACTATTGCATAGCTTGAATAGATATCAAGTGAAAATCCACTCGAGACTTATCAGTATTCTCACATCTAGACACTTAGCAAAAGAGTGGCATGCTAGACTGTACTAGATTTATTAACAGGCTTAAAAGTATCCTTGTTATCAAAATAAGAGCTCCTGTAAAGTCTTCAGCAATGTTATTCAAAATTTAAAAACGGAAGTCCGTTTAAAAATAAACGTTCAGATGGATTTGAAATTTGAGATACAATATAGTTAAGAAAAAGATGAATTAAAAATAGAAGTAAAAGTAGAAACGTTCAAGAGCATGCAAAGAGAAAAGAATTCCATAATGAAATAAGTATGAGAAAAAAAAATTGAAGTAAAAAATAGAAATTAAAATAAAATGTTAAGAAAATAGTGAAAAGTTATGCTGTGTTAATTATTATAAAATATCAGAGAAATAGATAAATTAATAGATTGAAAGTATAAAATTCAAGATAACTTATGAAATAATGCTCTCTTTCGTCTATGAAGAAGAAAGAAATAGTAGAAAAAGTATTAGATTTCAAATTGTTAAGCAGCAAAATACTGACTTAAGCATGTATTTAAAAAAAGATTTTTCTAATACAGTAGAAAATGTAATGTACAAAAAATAATGAAAAAAATGGAACAGTGCAAATTTGTATTTAAGCGAATCAATGGAGAAAAGAAATTCTGTTTGTGAATTACATGCCTATCGTATATAGGCATATATACCTTCTTTAAAACCGTAATTGTCATTCATGTGACACCTGAAGAAACACATTTCCACATTTCAACTAGGACTGGATCTAGTGCAGCTTGCTAAACAGGAACAGAAACAAAAATTTAAAAACATGTTTTTCGAAACACATTTATTTGTTAAATACCTAATTATAGAAAAAAGAAAGTTATTTTATTTTTTGTGAAAATTGTTTTCTTGCTTATTAAAATTCTTGTATACGGACATTTTTGTATGAGCAACAAATTCTTAAAGTCGAAACAAAAACATCATATTTTTACCTTTTGTTTGAAAAAAAAATATTCAAAAAAAAAATACTCTTAAAGATTTTAAAATAAAATTATGGAAACCGCACATAAACACAATTAGATGAATCTATATAAGTAGGGGAAAAATGAGAGTCCGGCCTCGGGAGGAGGAGCGAGGAGCGTGGTGGTGGTGGTGGGCTCCTCCTCCTCACTCCTCCTCCTCATTCCTCCTCCTCCTCAAGCCTCCTCCTCACTCCTCCTCCTCAATCCTCCTCCTCCTGACATCGTCTTATAAGAGAAGGGGTTAAAAAGGGGGATTAAATTTTTTTCGTGAAATTTGAATATTTTATGCTATAAGAGAGGGGTAAAAGGGGGATAAATTTTTTAAGTATACTACAATACGAGCGGTTCTTTTGACTGTTGATTAAGAGATGAATGATTCATATTAAATTAAAAATAGTAATTAATTAAAAAGTAATTAAAAATAATAAGTGAAAAATAATGAAGGGACTTAGAATTTTTCGAGCGGTTTTTTTAGTCAAGTATAGTACATAGTAGAATTTAAGAAATGAATAATAGCAATTAACGATAATTAGTAATTAATTAAAAAAGTAATTAAAAATATTGAGTAAAAATAATGAAGGTAATAATTAAAAATGATAATTAAAAATAATGAGTAAAAAATAATGAAGGGAATTTTTCGGTGAACTTTAGTTTAAGGATTTATTTTTTGATTTGAAGCGGAAATTTTGGGGAGATTGATTTTTTTTTTTTTTCACCGTGTTTTTAATAAGGGGTTAAGCGGATATTTTGGGGACACAGAATGTTTTTTTCTGTACTATTGTACGAGTAGTTTTTAATTTTAATGTGGTGACTTAAAAATTTTCAGTTTGGTGTAATTTAAGAGTTTATTTTTTGATTTTAAGCAGAAATTTTGGGGAGATTGATTTTTTTTTTTTTTTTTTTTTTTCACCGTGTTTTAGATAATGGGTTAAGCGGGTATTTGGGGACATAGAATGTTTTTTTTTTTCAGTACTATTGTACGAGTGGTTTTCAATTTTAATGTGGCGACTTAAAAATTTTCAGTTTGGTGTAATTTAAGAGTTTATTTTTTCGATTTTAAGTGGAAATTTGGGGAGATTGATTTTTTTTTTTTTTCCACTGTACTCTTACATGATGAGTTAAGCGGATATTTTGGAGGAAATTATTATTTTAGACTAATCATTCACGAAGGATATTTTGCGGATATAAGTGTTTAATAGGGGGACTTTAATTTTTTTGCAATGAGATTGACGCGCGCTCGTCGACCTAACCGTACGGAGTTTATAGTTTTCTTTAAATCATGTATGAATATTGGTTTAGAATTTCTTAGAATGACTTCCACCACTTTTATCCACCATTATCATAAATAACACATGCTGGTAATGGGAATAATAATTTTGAATATTTATTTAATGAAGGAACTTTAAAATTATTTCGAGTACTATTTTTAGTCAACTGTGTTATACACTTGATATTTTAGAATAGTTAAAAAATAACTTTAAAATTTGAATGAAAAAATATGTTTCAAAATGGGATTTTATGTGCTAGCATTGAATCGCACTCGTCGCCCTAACGGTTTGGAATATGTGGTTTCCTTCGAACCTTGGTGAAAATTTAATTGAAATGATTATTATTATTATTTTGTGTGTGTTGTATGTATGTGTATATATGTGTGTGTGTTGTATGCATGTATGTGTGTGAATGTATGTTTGTGTGTTGTATGCATGTATGTGTGTGTTGTATGCATGTGCGTGTGTTGTATGTATTGTATGTGTGTATGTGTGTGTCGTATGTTGTACGTATGTGCATGTGTTGTATATATGTATGAATGAAATAACACATGCTTGTAATGGGAATTTGGGAATAATAATTTTAAATATTAATTTAATGAAGGAACTTTAGAATTATTTCGAGTATTATTTTTAGTGAACTATGTTATACACTTGATATTTTAGAATAGTTAAAAAATAACTTTAAAATTTGAATGAAAAATATGTTTCAAAATTGAATTTTACGTACTAACATTTATTTACGCTCGTCGACCTAACTGTTCAAAGTCCTTGATTATCTTCGAGCAATGGAAAATTTAATTTTATTAATTTATTTATTTAGTTAGATTATTTTTTGATGATCCCGGTTTGAGGATGTTATTTTTGGATAATGAATAAATTTTAATGGTGGTACTTTATTTTTAAGGGGTGTCTTATGAAGCGACTTAGATTGTTTTCGAGTGGAAAATTTAGTCACATTTAATTTAAGAAATGATTAATTAAAGGAAAAAAGACAATTCAATTTAATTAGGTTCCTTTTTCGATAGATAAAAATAGGAATTAAAAATTTTATGAGAAATTTATTAATGAGGGCAATTGAAGCTTATTATGAGTGTGACTCTATTTTAAGTAAAGGTTAGAAGACAGTTTAAAAATGGCACTAAAAAATAAATACATTCATAACACACATATATATATACATAGAATTAACTAGCAGTATTTTTAAACTAGAATGACAAACTGAACAATTTTCGTGAATATTATGAAAAAATAAATGCGCTTTAGAGAACGAAACTTTACTATTTGATTGTTATTTAATATTATAAAAATATTTAAATCTAAGCATTTCGTTTTAGGTAACAAACTTATTTTATTAGTTTAGTACATATTAATTTTCATCGTATAGTATTCAAATCACCTGTGTTCATGCAATACGGATTTACCTACTTATCGCATGCGAATGAGTAAAAGCATGATTCATTCTTATCTTAGATAAGGTTTTACCCCAGAGTCTTCAATTCAATCGACGTTATATTTTAACTTTGATTAACTAATGAAGATGCCAATTGGGTCGCAATAATGATTTTATTAATTCAGATTTTAAATTAATATCAAATTGGAAGTTTTTTTTCTTTTCTCACAGATTAACTTTAAATAAAACTTAAATATTTATATATTCATTTACTTTATTAGTAAAATAATGAATGTGTCACATTCATTTAGGATTTAACTATTTGAAGATTTAAACTAACCTTTTATTTAAACGATCACATAACTAAAACTATTATAAAATTAAGTGTTTAAAAATATAAACGAAGGGTTCATTTTAAAATGTACTCATACTTGGGGATAATTTACTTGGGGAATATTTCTTAGATGACTTATCATGAATAACTAAGTGTACACTCAGAAACAAGAACCAGTAAACATTTTTAACGAAAGGTTTTCATAAATATATACTAAGGTATATATATATATAGTAACATTTCATATAACATCAAATTTTAGCAAGTGCATGTATTGGAACACCCCCCCCCCTTTTTTTTTCTATCATACTTTTTCTCTTTGTTGTACTACTTTGGTTGAGAAATGCGGTTCAAAAAACCCTATTTGACAAAACGGAGTATGATTAGGTAGTTTTTGAATACCTGCTTTACGAAAATAAATTTAAACTTTTGACATAAAGCTGTTCTTTAATAATTTAAAACAGAAATTATTTTTTATAATTAATCCTTAACAACTTTAGACATGATTTGATGAGTCATAAGGTCATTAAA
This sequence comes from Maratus speculifer, assembly GCA_964019185.1. Classification (NCBI taxonomy): domain Eukaryota; kingdom Metazoa; phylum Arthropoda; class Arachnida; order Araneae; family Salticidae; genus Maratus; species Maratus speculifer. The sequence continues at coordinate 73,003,130 of OZ025289.1, forward strand.
AAGGTTTTTAACGTATTAATTAATTTTCTTAATCAGTTCTTCTAAATATTAAAAACTTATTCATAAGAAAATCTTACCTGGCTAGGAAAATTCAACCTCCTTGTATGTTGGTCTCACAAGGACTGACTGATAACATGCCTGCTTATCTACCGAACCATGTGATAAGTGACGTTAGAGATCACGTGACCCTCATTATCTGCTGATAAGATAAGCACTGACTTGGAATTATCTTAATTAATTACCAAACTTCTCAATTTTTAAACACCACACTAATCATTGTCCCCATTACTTAATCACGTAAATATAATTTATATAGTTTATAATTATCAGTTTTATACTAACATTTGAGAACTATTCGTATGTGTTGTATTAATTCTGTTAGTTTAATTCATACAAATTTTAACTAAAGCATCCTGTGCTAGTTTTCATACATTTATTATCACATCACGTGATAGAATTTCTTGCGATGTTTTAGAAGTAATAGATATTTAATTTTTTTAATTAGTTAAAACATGAAAAAAAATTTAATTGCTTTTTAACATGAATCTTTTAAGAAAAACATATTTTATTCTGAAACATTGAATTTAAAAACTAACTCTTAAGAATATGACTTGATGCAATTTACTCATTTTAAACAAGTTAACTTTACTACTTGACGGAAATATATTCAAACGCAAAACGATTTAACTTTCGCATTTTAAAGTTATTTATATATTATACTAACATTTAATTATAATAGGTATAATTTTATTAAAAATACTGAATAAAATTAAATTTATACTATGTAAAAATTTAAAACCATCAATTAAATATATTAAACAACAACAACAACAAACTTATAATTAAGAGATGAATAAATATAAATATTTGAATCACACAATAATAAAAAGAAATACTTAATCATTCATAAAAATTCTTCCCTTGAACATTCGCATGTATGTTAGTAAAAATATAACACTAAAGTTTTCAAAAAGATTATAAGCGTTTCCAAATCAACAAAGATTAATTGAGTATTAAATATCAAATAATGGACATGCACTCTTTACACTCACATCTTACAACGTACTTAGTAACCAAATTTAATGATTTTTAAGCATGTCTTCTTAAATTTTTTTTTCCAATGAAAGACTATCACAGTTGAATTTTTAGCTTTCTCTTCATAACTTTATCGAGAAATATGTAATGTATACCACATGATTTCATTGAATGAATCACAATACAATTAAAACTTCTCATTTTCAATGTTTTATATATACTAGTGTTTATCAAATAGGTGGTTATTCTGAACAATCATTACTTAGTACATTCATGAAAAGTTTGTGTTGAACGGTTTTTAACTCAAATGGTGTGAGAGAAGGATATATTAGGACAGAAGCTATTAAATATAGAGTCTTTAAAGTTTATACCAGTGCAAGAATTGGCATTTCAAGAAACAAAGTTGTGTCACATTTGAAAGCATTCTTTATATTCGAAACGCACACATGATCACGATCACATCACTGAAGAGCATAGAGAAGCTGTTTATGTTGTATATAATTTGAATTTTCATTAACACAATATTATAACCGAAGTTTTTCGACAGTTTGAAAAATTATGATGCACAACGTCTGCACACGTTAACACAGAATAAGATTAGCTTATGCCCTTTCGATGATAAGCGTTATTTGCAGGTAAGATGTATTAACATAACAAAATTTTCTTGGTAATTTTACTCGCAGGTTTCGAAACCACAAACATCTGATCATACTTCTCATTTTTAACACGCGACACTAACCATTGGGCCATTAAAGCCCGTAATTTAGTAACTAAAAATTAAGAAAGATTACTTCACACATGCAAAAATAATTTTTATTGTGACTTATCAGTTAAACATCACGAAGAAAAGAAAAATATCACATATGTTTTGGATTACTTTGAGATTTTATGAGTCACTTCATCAGTTAAATAGACATAACCACTTCTTATGAATCACTACTTATGCTTAAATTTTGAAACACTTGCTTATATGAAATGTATTATATTTTAGTTTATCAGTGATAGTGCGATTACTTGTTAATAATTTTAATGTTATTAAAAAAATTTAAAAAAATCAAATGTGAATAATTAATTAAAAAAACACAAGTCACTATTAAAGGTTTGAACAAATTATTAAAATTATTTTACAAAACTTTTCAAATTATTTAAAAATGTTTCACTAATATTTAGTAATCGTCAAATTTTAATGTCGATAATCATTTATGTGAGTCAGGTTTTCTGTTTTAACTGTTAAGTTATCAGATTCCCCCTTCAAGTACATCTCATTGATAAGTTTTAATCAACCAATCAACTATTTATTTACCCCAGCAACCAGCTATTTGTTTACCCTAGTAACCAAAAAGCTTTTGTCGACACATGAACAAAATTTTGAAGATGCAAGACTCTTCATTTTCATTCGAAAAAACAATGACTTATGTAATAAATTTTTTCTTTACTTAAATGAAACTTTCACATGTGTATGGTAAAACTTGGAAAATTTCATTTAATGCACAAATTTAAAGTTAACAGACAAGGTCTTCACACATCTTTTAGTATTTTACTAACACTTTGCCAAATATCTTTAGAAAACAACAACAGAATTTTAAATAATTATTTTAATAAAAATTCTCTTTTGTAAGTGACATTATTAAACTAACTTGAAAAATTAACTTGGCAAAGCAAGTTTTCACTATTCCAACTAAGTAATATTCATAAGTTTTATATGATAAACAACCTGTTTGGTTATGTCCCAGCATGGCTTTATAAAATGTATCTAAAATAATCTTTAATATCAATGTTTAAAAATATGCGAATAATTCAGTTAGTCTTTTATAGATGATTATTTTCCCTTCTATTATTTAAAAAACATTTTAAAATAAAATTATTACTGATGCCAGTTTACCCCAGTGTTATGAAATGTGTATGCAAAACTTTTAATTCTAATTTTCACATTTTATTATTTCAAATTATTGTTTTCAAGTTGTACTAAAATTTGGAAAAAAATATTTAATTTTCATACATAATTAAATTGAAATACTTTAATAATAAAGACACATTTAACATTGTATACTCACCTAATCCAACACTTTCACAAATACACGTCCGACTCGCTCCAAGGTTTAGGAAGAAATGAGAGATTCAAAGTCCTTATCAGAAAATGTTATCAGATAGTCTTATCTTAAGATAAGTGACGTCAGAGAACATATGTCATCAACTGGTCACGTGATGTATATCACATGACCAGTGCTTTGTTAATTAATCTTATTAATTAATTATTAAGTATTAAATTATTAATTATTAATTAATTAATTATTAAGTATTAAATTAAATTATTTAATATTATTAATTAATCTTATTAAAAATAGTTATTATTTTTTAATAACAAAGAATTAATAATATTAAATAATTTAATTTAATACTTAATAATTAATTAATTAATAATTAATAATTTAATACTTAATAATTAATTAATAAGATTAATTAACAAAGCACTGGTCATGTGATATACATCACGTGACCAGTTGATGACATATGTTCTCTGACGTCACTTATCTTAAGATAAGACTATCTGATAACATTTTCTGATAAGGACTTTGAATCTCTCATTTCTTCCTAAACCTTGGAGCGAGTCGGACGTGTATTTGTGAAAGTGTTGGATTAGGTGAGTATACAATGTTAAATGTGTCTTTATTATTAAAGTATTTCAATTTAATTATGTATGAAAATTAAATATTTTTTTCCAAATTTTAGTACAACTTGAAAACAATAATTTGAAATAATAAAATGTGAAAATTAGAATTAAAAGTTTTGCATACACATTTCATAACACTGGGGTAAACTGGCATCAGTAATAATTTTATTTTAAAATGTTTTTTAAATAATAGAAGGGAAAATAATCATCTATAAAAGACTAACTGAATTATTCGCATATTTTTAAACATTGATATTAAAGATTATTTTAGATACATTTTATAAAGCCATGCTGGGACATAACCAAACAGGTTGTTTATCATATAAAACTTATGAATATTACTTAGTTGGAATAGTGAAAACTTGCTTTGCCAAGTTAATTTTTCAAGTTAGTTTAATAATGTCACTTACAAAAGAGAATTTTTATTAAAATAATTATTTAAAATTCTGTTGTTGTTTTCTAAAGATATTTGGCAAAGTGTTAGTAAAATACTAAAAGATGTGTGAAGACCTTGTCTGTTAACTTTAAATTTGTGCATTAAATGAAATTTTCCAAGTTTTACCATACACATGTGAAAGTTTCATTTAAGTAAAGAAAAAATTTATTACATAAGTCATTGTTTTTTCGAATGAAAATGAAGAGTCTTGCATCTTCAAAATTTTGTTCATGTGTCGACAAAAGCTTTTTGGTTACTAGGGTAAACAAATAGCTGGTTGCTGGGGTAAATAAATAGTTGATTGGTTGATTAAAACTTATCAATGAGATGTACTTGAAGGGGGAATCTGATAACTTAACAGTTAAAACAGAAAACCTGACTCACATAAATGATTATCGACATTAAAATTTGACGATTACTAAATATTAGTGAAACATTTTTAAATAATTTGAAAAGTTTTGTAAAATAATTTTAATAATTTGTTCAAACCTTTAATAGTGACTTGTGTTTTTTTAATTAATTATTCACATTTGATTTTTTTAAATTTTTTTAATAACATTAAAATTATTAACAAGTAATCGCACTATCACTGATAAACTAAAATATAATACATTTCATATAAGCAAGTGTTTCAAAATTTAAGCATAAGTAGTGATTCATAAGAAGTGGTTATGTCTATTTAACTGATGAAGTGACTCATAAAATCTCAAAGTAATCCAAAACATATGTGATATTTTTCTTTTCTTCGTGATGTTTAACTGATAAGTCACAATAAAAATTATTTTTGCATGTGTGAAGTAATCTTTCTTAATTTTTAGTTACTAAATTACGGGCTTTAATGGCCCAATGGTTAGTGTCGCGTGTTAAAAATGAGAAGTATGATCAGATGTTTGTGGTTTCGAAACCTGCGAGTAAAATTACCAAGAAAATTTTGTTATGTTAATACATCTTACCTGCAAATAACGCTTATCATCGAAAGGGCATAAGCTAATCTTATTCTGTGTTAACGTGTGCAGACGTTGTGCATCATAATTTTTCAAACTGTCGAAAAACTTCGGTTATAATATTGTGTTAATGAAAATTCAAATTATATACAACATAAACAGCTTCTCTATGCTCTTCAGTGATGTGATCGTGATCATGTGTGCGTTTCGAATATAAAGAATGCTTTCAAATGTGACACAACTTTGTTTCTTGAAATGCCAATTCTTGCACTGGTATAAACTTTAAAGACTCTATATTTAATAGCTTCTGTCCTAATATATCCTTCTCTCACACCATTTGAGTTAAAAACCGTTCAACACAAACTTTTCATGAATGTACTAAGTAATGATTGTTCAGAATAACCACCTATTTGATAAACACTAGTATATATAAAACATTGAAAATGAGAAGTTTTAATTGTATTGTGATTCATTCAATGAAATCATGTGGTATACATTACATATTTCTCGATAAAGTTATGAAGAGAAAGCTAAAAATTCAACTGTGATAGTCTTTCATTGGAAAAAAAAATTTAAGAAGACATGCTTAAAAATCATTAAATTTGGTTACTAAGTACGTTGTAAGATGTGAGTGTAAAGAGTGCATGTCCATTATTTGATATTTAATACTCAATTAATCTTTGTTGATTTGGAAACGCTTATAATCTTTTTGAAAACTTTAGTGTTATATTTTTACTAACATACATGCGAATGTTCAAGGGAAGAATTTTTATGAATGATTAAGTATTTCTTTTTATTATTGTGTGATTCAAATATTTATATTTATTCATCTCTTAATTATAAGTTTGTTGTTGTTGTTGTTTAATATATTTAATTGATGGTTTTAAATTTTTACATAGTATAAATTTAATTTTATTCAGTATTTTTAATAAAATTATACCTATTATAATTAAATGTTAGTATAATATATAAATAACTTTAAAATGCGAAAGTTAAATCGTTTTGCGTTTGAATATATTTCCGTCAAGTAGTAAAGTTAACTTGTTTAAAATGAGTAAATTGCATCAAGTCATATTCTTAAGAGTTAGTTTTTAAATTCAATGTTTCAGAATAAAATATGTTTTTCTTAAAAGATTCATGTTAAAAAGCAATTAAATTTTTTTTCATGTTTTAACTAATTAAAAAAATTAAATATCTATTACTTCTAAAACATCGCAAGAAATTCTATCACGTGATGTGATAATAAATGTATGAAAACTAGCACAGGATGCTTTAGTTAAAATTTGTATGAATTAAACTAACAGAATTAATACAACACATACGAATAGTTCTCAAATGTTAGTATAAAACTGATAATTATAAACTATATAAATTATATTTACGTGATTAAGTAATGGGGACAATGATTAGTGTGGTGTTTAAAAATTGAGAAGTTTGGTAATTAATTAAGATAATTCCAAGTCAGTGCTTATCTTATCAGCAGATAATGAGGGTCACGTGATCTCTAACGTCACTTATCACATGGTTCGGTAGATAAGCAGGCATGTTATCAGTCAGTCCTTGTGAGACCAACATACAAGGAGGTTGAATTTTCCTAGCCAGGTAAGATTTTCTTATGAATAAGTTTTTAATATTTAGAAGAACTGATTAAGAAAATTAATTAATACGTTAAAAACCTTTTTAATGACCTTATGACTCATCAAATCATGTCTAAAGTTGTTAAGGATTAATTATAAAAAATAATTTCTGTTTTAAATTATTAAAGAACAGCTTTATGTCAAAAGTTTAAATTTATTTTCGTAAAGCAGGTATTCAAAAACTACCTAATCATACTCCGTTTTGTCAAATAGGGTTTTTTGAACCGCATTTCTCAACCAAAGTAGTACAACAAAGAGAAAAAGTATGATAGAAAAAAAAAGGGGGGGGGGTGTTCCAATACATGCACTTGCTAAAATTTGATGTTATATGAAATGTTACTATATATATATATACCTTAGTATATATTTATGAAAACCTTTCGTTAAAAATGTTTACTGGTTCTTGTTTCTGAGTGTACACTTAGTTATTCATGATAAGTCATCTAAGAAATATTCCCCAAGTAAATTATCCCCAAGTATGAGTACATTTTAAAATGAACCCTTCGTTTATATTTTTAAACACTTAATTTTATAATAGTTTTAGTTATGTGATCGTTTAAATAAAAGGTTAGTTTAAATCTTCAAATAGTTAAATCCTAAATGAATGTGACACATTCATTATTTTACTAATAAAGTAAATGAATATATAAATATTTAAGTTTTATTTAAAGTTAATCTGTGAGAAAAGAAAAAAAACTTCCAATTTGATATTAATTTAAAATCTGAATTAATAAAATCATTATTGCGACCCAATTGGCATCTTCATTAGTTAATCAAAGTTAAAATATAACGTCGATTGAATTGAAGACTCTGGGGTAAAACCTTATCTAAGATAAGAATGAATCATGCTTTTACTCATTCGCATGCGATAAGTAGGTAAATCCGTATTGCATGAACACAGGTGATTTGAATACTATACGATGAAAATTAATATGTACTAAACTAATAAAATAAGTTTGTTACCTAAAACGAAATGCTTAGATTTAAATATTTTTATAATATTAAATAACAATCAAATAGTAAAGTTTCGTTCTCTAAAGCGCATTTATTTTTTCATAATATTCACGAAAATTGTTCAGTTTGTCATTCTAGTTTAAAAATACTGCTAGTTAATTCTATGTATATATATATGTGTGTTATGAATGTATTTATTTTTTAGTGCCATTTTTAAACTGTCTTCTAACCTTTACTTAAAATAGAGTCACACTCATAATAAGCTTCAATTGCCCTCATTAATAAATTTCTCATAAAATTTTTAATTCCTATTTTTATCTATCGAAAAAGGAACCTAATTAAATTGAATTGTCTTTTTTCCTTTAATTAATCATTTCTTAAATTAAATGTGACTAAATTTTCCACTCGAAAACAATCTAAGTCGCTTCATAAGACACCCCTTAAAAATAAAGTACCACCATTAAAATTTATTCATTATCCAAAAATAACATCCTCAAACCGGGATCATCAAAAAATAATCTAACTAAATAAATAAATTAATAAAATTAAATTTTCCATTGCTCGAAGATAATCAAGGACTTTGAACAGTTAGGTCGACGAGCGTAAATAAATGTTAGTACGTAAAATTCAATTTTGAAACATATTTTTCATTCAAATTTTAAAGTTATTTTTTAACTATTCTAAAATATCAAGTGTATAACATAGTTCACTAAAAATAATACTCGAAATAATTCTAAAGTTCCTTCATTAAATTAATATTTAAAATTATTATTCCCAAATTCCCATTACAAGCATGTGTTATTTCATTCATACATATATACAACACATGCACATACGTACAACATACGACACACACATACACACATACAATACATACAACACACGCACATGCATACAACACACACATACATGCATACAACACACAAACATACATTCACACACATACATGCATACAACACACACACATATATACACATACATACAACACACACAAAATAATAATAATAATCATTTCAATTAAATTTTCACCAAGGTTCGAAGGAAACCACATATTCCAAACCGTTAGGGCGACGAGTGCGATTCAATGCTAGCACATAAAATCCCATTTTGAAACATATTTTTTCATTCAAATTTTAAAGTTATTTTTTAACTATTCTAAAATATCAAGTGTATAACACAGTTGACTAAAAATAGTACTCGAAATAATTTTAAAGTTCCTTCATTAAATAAATATTCAAAATTATTATTCCCATTACCAGCATGTGTTATTTATGATAATGGTGGATAAAAGTGGTGGAAGTCATTCTAAGAAATTCTAAACCAATATTCATACATGATTTAAAGAAAACTATAAACTCCGTACGGTTAGGTCGACGAGCGCGCGTCAATCTCATTGCAAAAAAATTAAAGTCCCCCTATTAAACACTTATATCCGCAAAATATCCTTCGTGAATGATTAGTCTAAAATAATAATTTCCTCCAAAATATCCGCTTAACTCATCATGTAAGAGTACAGTGGAAAAAAAAAAAAAATCAATCTCCCCAAATTTCCACTTAAAATCGAAAAAATAAACTCTTAAATTACACCAAACTGAAAATTTTTAAGTCGCCACATTAAAATTGAAAACCACTCGTACAATAGTACTGAAAAAAAAAAACATTCTATGTCCCCAAATACCCGCTTAACCCATTATCTAAAACACGGTGAAAAAAAAAAAAAAAAAAAAAAATCAATCTCCCCAAAATTTCTGCTTAAAATCAAAAAATAAACTCTTAAATTACACCAAACTGAAAATTTTTAAGTCACCACATTAAAATTAAAAACTACTCGTACAATAGTACAGAAAAAAACATTCTGTGTCCCCAAAATATCCGCTTAACCCCTTATTAAAAACACGGTGAAAAAAAAAAAAAATCAATCTCCCCAAAATTTCCGCTTCAAATCAAAAAATAAATCCTTAAACTAAAGTTCACCGAAAAATTCCCTTCATTATTTTTTACTCATTATTTTTAATTATCATTTTTAATTATTACCTTCATTATTTTTACTCAATATTTTTAATTACTTTTTTAATTAATTACTAATTATCGTTAATTGCTATTATTCATTTCTTAAATTCTACTATGTACTATACTTGACTAAAAAAACCGCTCGAAAAATTCTAAGTCCCTTCATTATTTTTCACTTATTATTTTTAATTACTTTTTAATTAATTACTATTTTTAATTTAATATGAATCATTCATCTCTTAATCAACAGTCAAAAGAACCGCTCGTATTGTAGTATACTTAAAAAATTTATCCCCCTTTTACCCCTCTCTTATAGCATAAAATATTCAAATTTCACGAAAAAAATTTAATCCCCCTTTTTAACCCCTTCTCTTATAAGACGATGTCAGGAGGAGGAGGATTGAGGAGGAGGAGTGAGGAGGAGGCTTGAGGAGGAGGAGGAATGAGGAGGAGGAGTGAGGAGGAGGAGCCCACCACCACCACCACGCTCCTCGCTCCTCCTCCCGAGGCCGGACTCTCATTTTTCCCCTACTTATATAACACATTATATACTGCACTATGATGTTAAAATTTAAACACGTCAATTTCAGAATGTAACTTATTTTATGATATGTAAATTGATATCTATACACTTTTATAAAAGATTAGTTTTGACTAGATTTTAATTCAGAGTTTAAGGATACAAGTTTTGACTACTTCAGCTACAATTATTTTCAGTTACATAGAAGTTGAATTATATTTAGGCGTTTTTAACAGAAAATTTTAACAGTATGATTCTCGGAATAAAAAAGTATTTGAAGGAAAAACATTAATGTTTTTATTTACTCCACTGTGTAAAAGTGAATTTTTCACCCCCCCCCCCCAAAAAAAAGACTTAAAATCAATAAAAGCTTGTGGCTTGTGTTTTTAATTATTTTAGCACTTTCTTTGTAACCTTGAAATAAATAAATAAATATATATATATATATATATATATATATATATACACTTAGATGATATGTTTATTTAGTACATACATTTCAACAAAAGAACGAGTAGAAAAATAAATATTTTGCATGACATTTGATTATACTTTAAATTTTAAGTTACATTATTTAATATTTATTCATTGCATACTTTACTTATTCTTATTTGACAGATAAACTCCTAATTTTACTTTAATAAGAATCAGCAATTCATTCACATAACTTAATCAAGTTCGAACGTTTATTTATACAAATTAAATTTATTTGTATCAAATCTATAAATGTTGGATAACCTGAAAGTAGCGATTTTTTTCCCGAATAAATTGTGTGTCAGTTTCTGTTATTACTATTTTTTCAATATCAGTTAAGGCTTTTTTCAAATGTTTATCTGGGTGAAATATGCTTAGAATAATTTTTTAGTGTAATTCTTTCCCTTTTTTGTAGAAAATATGCACACATAATAAATTAATCAAATCCGTACCATAGAAAAATCAGAAATCTTTTACTAAAACGAATTTTCTGCTTCAAAACATGTATATTTGAAAAGGAAAAAAAATGGACATGCATCAAACTGGCAAATTCTCTTACTTTGAAACTACATAATGTGCCGTGCTTGTCGATGTTTTGATAAAAGCAGAAAATATTGCAAAAAAAAAAAGAAACAAAATCTGTCAAAGATGGCGTTTTGAACCGTGTTTTCCAGAGGGGAGATCTGAGAACGTAAAAAAGGGTCATACTCGGAAAATAATTGTTTATAAATCCAATTCTAATGAATTGAAAGAAAAATTAAATCACATGGCATTATTATACATTTTTTCAAAAATCACCTAATCAAGTTTCATGTCTTTACCTTTAAAAATGAGCCTGAAAATGTATCGATATATCGGAAAATTTCTAACTGTTGAGGATGGGGGGAAAATATTTTTTCGAATACACCCTTAAAATATTGATTCCATTTCTGTGTCACTAAATCTTTCAATATTTTTGTAATTACATTAAGAGATTGTTCCAACAAATTAAATTAATTATGCAACAGTATTGCCCTTTGTATGCTTCAAAAACTTATGTGCGAAGCGTTATAACCTGAACTAGTTATATTATAAAAAAATCTTGAAATTAGCTGTTTCTTGAAAAACATTTAGCAGAAAAAAAAAGCTGGACTTTTGCCAAAACTGCTAGAAGTCGATGAATGAGAAATACCTCTTTTTCACATATTTTAAGAAAGGTATCAGAAAAGACATAAATTGCCAGAAATTACACTAGAACCTAGTTTTTACACCGAAAGGGCTAACTTCCACCAGTGTACGTCAAATTTGCGCCGTACTTAAGATAAAAATTCTATGTGTACGTGAGGCGGAAATTTCTGTATTAAAATACTGGTAAAAGTTTCACCCTACAGTAATCGAGCGTTGTTAACATAGTTCAAATGAAATAAAGTAAAAAAAAAAATTGCAGTAGAATGTGAATTTGGGAGCGTAAATGTGGAGTTATAACTCCACTTTAACTTTGAAGAAATTCTTTTTCCAGTCTGTGCATTTTTGATACCTTTTTAGATTTACGATGGAGTCTAGAAACAAGTTTGAGTCTTGCATATGCCTTTCAGGAAATTTTATCTGTTTCTCCAAGATATGTCAGAGAGAGGGAGCGAGAAAGAAGCTGTCTTGAAGCATTTATTTCCTAGAATCCATTTAAGCGTAGGCGTCCAGTTGGTTTAACTGTCCAGCCGCCAGTGCTGATTTAAGCGCTGGGGCGTAAATATCCGGCAAACACCATAAAAAGCTTTATCTAGAATGTTACTTTTTTTCGTTGTGGGAAAGAGATGCTTTGTCAAGCTATGCGAAGGAGATTGTCTAACAATCTGCTAGCGATTAACTACTAGATTGGCGAAGAATTTTTTTTCTTATTAGAAAAGGAGAAGCCTTTGTTCTTGTTGTAAGTAAATTATTTTATTTTTACTTTCTTCTATCTTTACAAGAAGAAAGTATTGGATTCGGGAAAATTTTCGAATCAGGTTTCCCATTTTAGGGGTCAGACCCCCCCCCCCCCCAAAAAAAAAAAGTTTTTTACAAAAAGTCTGTGACAAAAATTTTGTGGGCGCTCTATCTCAAGAACTAATGCACGGGATTTCACGATCTTTAGATTATGTTAGACCTTGATGTAAACTAGATCTTAGACGTTTTTGGTGTATATCGCTTAAGAGGTATCGCTGCTACAGTGCATTATTCACAGTTTTAACAACTGCCATATCTAAAAAACTAGTGCATAGATTTTCATAAAACTTTATATTTAGTTAGTATTAGATATGAGATAGTGTTTGCTGATTACGTTTTTGTACAAATCGCTCAACAGATTGCGCTGCCATGGTACATTATTCATGATTATAGCAATAGCTCTATCCCAATAACTAATCCACGGAGTTTTCTAAAACTTCAGATTCAGTTAGTCCCTGATATAGATCAGTGTTGTTTAGTTTTAGGTGTAAATCGCTCTACTGATGGCACTGCTTTGCTTCATTTTTTACGATTTCGCAATAAATGTATCCCAAGAACTAAAGAATGGAATTACATTAAACTTCAGATTCAGTTAGTACCTGATAAAAATTGGTCCTGATTAGTTTTTGGTGTATATTACTCAATATGTGGCGCTGTTATGCAGATTTTTTAAAAAGATTTTGCAATAGCTCTATCTCAAACTAATGCACGGATTTTCAGCTGCAGATTCAGTTATTAGCTAACATAAGTTGTTGCTGACTAGATTTTGGTTTAAACCATCTAATCTATGGCGCTGCTATACTGCATTTTTCAGGAAGTATTAACAAGCATAAGAATAGAAGAGAGCTGTGAGGTTGCCATATCGGAGTAATTTATGGCTTGCGACTATAAAAAAATAGTTGCAAGAAACAAAAATAAGTACTTTGAAAAAACTGTTTAATGGAATCGGTGGCGTACAAATTCGAAAATTGAGAAGGGATTTAAGTATTCCATCTTCAAATAAATTAAATAACCGAGAATGTCAGAACTACTAAAATATTTATTAAAAGAATTAACAGTACAAATTTATTAATATTACAAAATTTATATTTAAAATATTTTCGATGAAATATGATGAAAATAACTGTTTTCGAAATTAAGAGACAATAGCGAATTGAGGGAGGCAGAGCCTTCTCATATAATAACTTTTTAAAGAAAAAAAAAATATTATCAGTGCATGAGATCGTATTTTCCATTACGATTCGTAAGAGTTTAATAATCTCATACTACTTGAAATCTTCTTTGCAATAATTTGAATATGTAAGAAATGGAACTGTTGGGTGAAAGTTTTAAACAATTAACAATGCGATCAAATAAAAGTAATTCGCAGATCTGACGTTTCTCCCTCAGATTTGCAGGTATGCTAGTAAGAAATGCAGTCAATTTTTATACAACTTTACATGCAGAGTTTATTCTGAGATAAATTATAAAACATTGAAGGAAGAAAATAATTTTTTGAACACTAGTATGATTTCAAAAATAATTTTACTTTGAATGGGGGGGGGGGGAGGCGGGAGGCATAATGGAGCGAGAGAGAGAAAAGTCTTTTTTAAACATTTATTTCCAATGATCCATATAGGCGTAGATGTCAAGTTGGTTTAACTGCCCGACCGCTAAAACTTGATTTAAGTGCTGAGGCGTAAATATCCGAACAAAAACTATAAAACAGCTTAATCTGGAATGTTACTTTTCTTGCTGTTGGAAAGAGATGCTATTTATTGCCAAGCTAAGCGGAGGATTTTGTCCAACAATCAACTGATAATTAAATCGATGGACTGGTGCAGAATTTCTTGATATTGGAAAAGAAGCTTTCTGTTGTTATACAATAAATTAATATATTTCTGCTACTTAGTAGCTTAAAAAAAGAAATAATAATAATAAACTTATAAAAATTCCATTTGGCTTAAATTAAGATTATTTGATAGTTTTTAAAGGAAACTGCAGTATTTATTCATATTTGTCTATAGTGGCACCGCATTTTTTTATATTTCGTTCAAATCGTAATACACAAAGACAAATCGCATTGATTATGATTTGTATTTCTATATTTTGATTATGGTTTTTATTCTGATTGGAGCCGAAACATGTCAAAAATATTTTTGAATATGTTTAGTAACACCTTTCTTAATAGAAATTGTTTATCTAAATGTTATGAAAAGATGAAGTTCTTTTAAATTTTGTAATTTTAAAACTCTAATTGAATTAAAAAAATTTATTGATTAAAAATAAATCTATTTCTAAAAGTAAAATTCTCTATATCGCCAATGTTAAAGATTCTAACGAACTGTAAATTTATACACCCATATTTTTGACAAAAATCATTAGAGAGATCTAAAAATTTGTGCAAATCATAATTAATAATTTAATGAGTATGAATTAATGAATTTTCACAATTAAAAATATTTTGTGTAAAAAGAACCTAAATTAAGCTCTCTCAATGTATTTCACAACACACAAAGATCTTTATTTGGGTGTTTTTGGGGGAGATGTAAATGAAAGTTTATCAGATTGATTTAACATTAGCATCCTCGAACTTTAATTTTTCCTTAGTACAATTAGAGATTTACAAAAGTGTATAAATTTTACCGAAATGATATGATTCGAAGAACCCTAATAAAGTGTCAAAACAGAATGTTACCATTTGAAAATAGTAAGTTGGTGCAATACTTAAAATCAGAAAGCCTCTTTTTCAAAAACTGCGTTCATAGCATGAAAGAGGACATTATTCTATGTCTCATAATGCCTTTGGTTTGATTTTATTGCGAATTATTTTTCCCCCTTTAGACACGGATTTCACATGGATTGATATTTCTTTTTTATATCGTCCCTAAGAAGATCCCTCCCCAATCTCCACGAATAAATTTTTACATGTGGTAACTTTTTTCTTAAGTTTGCATTTTTTGTTCGAGCCTTATAATTATGTTTCTACTAATGTTACTTTACACCATATTGCTGGAAACAAATGTTTATTGTTATAGAAATTGTTGATGGATTCAAATATTAAATAGTTAAAAAAACGGTAAACTAACGTACTGTTTACAAATAAACTTTATTTCAAAGTAAGCTTTTGCTATATTTGATAGACTAAAAATTGAAATTATGCAATATTTAGAAGCGAAGATATATATATTCGATCACAGAGAAAGCTGAAGAGTTTGTCGCAATATTTAGTGTTCATTTTAAATTTGGTTTTGCCAGAAATATTGGCATTTTTTTCTTTTTCATATTATTATTATATATATAAAACCCCTCCGTGTATAACAATTCCGGGGTTAACCCATCCACGAGAAAAAGAAACTTATTGCAACTGCGTCCACGTTAGGCTTAACTATTCCAAGCCGTTCCCAAATATTCTAACTGTTCAACTTATGAAAATATACTTGTAAAAGATTTATTCATTACTCATTTTCTTTAAAACCTGCAAAAACTATTTAATTATAATGTTTAAGTTCTAAATAAACAACCAGCAATTACGGAAAAAACAAACAATGTAAGCAAATTAATACTGTTGCCATTCAAGAATGACAAATTCCGTGAATGAATCTTTAGAATGACTCCATTGTCGACATCACGACTCAGGAATGATTGTGTGTGTTCGGGAGCTACGTGCGTTGAGCGCGCGCGCTCAGGAAACAGGTACATGGAATGGATCTTAGAGCGGATATAGTACTCGAAAGCAAAAACTCCTGAGCTCGCGCGCGCAGCGCGTGTATCTCCCTAACGCATTCATTGTTTACTCTTTATTGTTGACATTCGTTTTCGATCTTATAGAGTGTTTTCTTTTAAGTATTAGCTAAAAAATGGGCAAAAATAGGATTTTTTTTAAATACGTTTTAGATATTTTTATTATTTTCTGAGTATTTATATCTATTTATTGGCTGTAGTTTCACAATATATTCTTTTTATAATTGATTTTTTGCCGTACTTTAATCTTTTAAAATTTATGTATTTACGATTTGTTCATTACAATCCCCCCATCCACCAGACAGTTTTGTTATAGTTTTAAATGCAAATTTTCTTTTCTTTTCTTTTTAGATTTTTTTCCCCATGTTTAATCGCTGTATTTTTAAAAATTGTTTAAGCCTAAAGTGGCTGATTGACCACATTTGTAATTTTTTATCATCATTTTAAAAATGCAAACACGTCATTTTGACGGGCTGTCTTCTAGTATTGTAATATTTATCTTTTTGATCATACATTATAAGGCAGTACAATTATTGTTATTATGTAAATTTTGGAAAAAAGGATTTTTACTTATGTAAATTATTATTCTTGACAAAGCTGTAGCCAGAAAAATATTTCAAAAGGTGATTTCCAATTTAAAAAAAAATTTCTTATTTAGGAGTCGTTTTTTAGATTTTTTTTAGTCCGGGAGCCGACCGTCGATTTACCTGTGTATCGAGTAAAAGGACCGGACACACATCAAAACGTAGGTCTCAATGTGCACATTAAGAATATCACTGGCTGCCACATACATCAAAATGTAGGTTTCAATGTGCACATTAAGAATATCCCTCGCTGCCAGGTCCTATCCTGCCGGAACTCGGTGGCAGCCGCACTTTTATGACGTCAAGTTTGAGTGTTTACCTATGTATCGAGTAAAAGGACCAGACATACATCAAAATGTAGGTTTCAATGTGCACATTAAGAATATCATTGGCTGCCACAAACATCAAAATGTAGGTTTCAATGTGCACATTAAGAATATCACTGGCTGCCAGGTCCTATCCTGCCGGAACCCGGTGGCAGCCACACTTTTATGCCGTCAATTTTGAGTGTCTGCGTATGTATCGAGTACAAGGACCCGACATACATCAAAATGTAGGTCTCAATGTGCACATTAAGAATATCACTGGCAGCCAGGTCCTATCCTGCCGGAACCCGGTGGCAGCCGCACTTTTATGACATCAATTTTGAGTGTTTACCATGTGTATCGAGTACAAGGCCAAGACATACATCCAAATGTCGTTTTGAAAATGCATATTAAAAACTTAAGGGTCTACTTTGTCCAATTTTACCGGAGTCAGGTGGCAGCAACACTTTTATGACATCAATTTTGAATGTCTACCTATGTATCGAATTTAAAGACCATATATAAATAAATATGAAGATTTAAAAGTGCACATTAATAATATCATGATCTACCATGTCCAATTCTGCCGGAACCAGGTAGCAGACTCATTTTTTTCGTCAATTTTGAGTGTTTACCTATGTATCGGACCTGGCAGACAGTGATATTATTAATATGCACATTGAAACCTACATTTTGATGTATGTCCGGTTCTTGTACTCGATACATATGCAAACACTCAAAATTGACGTCATTAAAGTGAAGCTGAGACCGGGTTTCGGCAGGATAGGACCTGGCAGCGAGTGATATTCTTAATGTGCACATTGAGACCTACATTTTGATGCATGTCTTGGCCTTGTACTCGATACATAGATAAGCACACAAAATTGACGTCATAAATGCGCGGCTGCCACCGGGTTCCGGCAGGATAGGACTTGGCAGACAGTGATATTCTTAATGTGCACATTGAGACCTACATTTTGATGTATGTCCGGTCCTTGTACTCGATACATAGGCAAACACTCAAAGTTGACGTCATAAATGCGCGGCTGCCACCGGGTTCCGGCAGGATAGGACCTGGCTGCCAGTGATATTCTTAATGTGCACATTGAGACCTACATTTTGATGTATGTCGGGTCCTTGTACTCGATACATAGGTAAACACTCAAACTTGACGTCATAAAAGTGCGGCTGCCACCGGGTTCCGGCAGGATAGGACCTGGCAGCGAGTGATATTCTTAATGTGCACATTGAAACCTACATTTTGATGTATGTGGCAGCCAGTTATATTCTTAATGTGCACATTGAAACCTACATTTTGATGTATGTCTGGTCCTTGTACTCGATACATAGGTAAACACTCAAAATTGACGTCATAAAAGTGCGGCTACCTAGCGTTCCGGCAGGATAGGACCTGGCAGACAGTGATATTCTTAATGTGCACATTGAGACCTACATTTTGATGTATGTCCGGTCCTTTTATTCGATACATAGGTAAATCGACGGTCGGCTCCCGGACTACTTATTAAGTTTTCTTATGAAGAGTAAAACTGAATAATAAGATTTTACAAAAGAAAATTTTATATTTGACCATTCCTCATTGAAAATAATTTTACCTTATTTGTGTTGATTTTGCTTCACAGATGTGTTCACATTGATATGAACCAAATTAATGTTTTAAGGAGTTTCGCACGAAAGTTTCAAATTTTCTATTCTTAAAAATGTTTTACCAAGACTGTAAATTAAAAAAAAGCCATATTTAAAAAAATAAGTTTGGAGAATTTTGAAATGAATCTCTGATTCCATTAAGAATTTAATTTAAATAAGTTACACTGTCTATAACCTGCTGCTTTTCCCATTTTGTTTCACAACGTTAAATTTCGGCCAAAAATTACGGAAAAAAAATTGATAAATTTTAAAGAATCGTAGAAATTTTATAATTTAAGCAAAAAAAAAAAAAAAAAAAAAATACTTAAAAATGCTAGTGCAAAAATTAAATTTTTAAAATTGATTAATATTTAATGTCATACTTTAATGATCCTGACAGAAATTTCAGAGGGAGATTAAACACTGGTGATCCCCTCATTGGCTACGGCCTTAATTCTTGTTGAGCACAATCTTCGTAAGTAACTTCTACGCCTTTTTAAAAATCATGTACATATGTTTTGAACAAAACTAAAAGTGCTTAATAAAATGTGTGCTACTTCTAGTTTTTGAAATGTAATACATATTTTATTTATTAAGTAACATTTCAGGTTAAGTATGTTTATTTCATTTTTTTTTTTTTAAGCATTGAAGTTGACAGTTATACCGCTGTATTTTACCTCATAATTCTTATGTGGGACTAAATCTACTTTTTGGAAATATATGCCATAAAAGTATATGTTTGCGAATTAAATAGAAGAAAAATAGTAAAGAGGAAATCTGTTAAATAGTTAAAAGTTTTACATTATATACGTACAAACTTAAATTGGAAAGCCTGGATTACATTTTTTTTGGAGAAAGAAAGGAAAAAAAAAAAAAAGTAGAACGAGAAAAAAAACCCATCACCGTATCTGTAAGGAATTTTTTTACAATCGATTTTTAGAAGAACGAAATTGTTACTGCATGAATATGTTTCTAAAAATAATATTCTAACACTGTACGAAATGCAGCCTACTTTGCCTTTTCTCGACAAATCAATAATTTTATTCTATTTTTGAAACTGTTTGGTAACAGTATTTGTATGTATTTACTGAGTTTAATAAGGAACTTGCGACATAAAAAGTAGGGAAAAATATTTTACGTTTTATTTTCATATCTATACAATTCACAATGTTTTAATATCTCGTAGTAATTTTTTTCCACAAAAATTTCGGTAAATTGTGCTTAAGATGTTGAGAACTTTTTAAAAATAAAATTGACAATTTTATAAGAATGCAGGGCTCCCATTTGGTCCGCTATTTGAACACCACTTTTATTTAAAGAAAAATTTTATTTATAAATTTTGTAGAAACATGCCAGAAAGAGCGTTTTTTCTTAGAATTGTTGCAAAAACCTACCACAAATCTCTTTCCAAAAAAAAAAAAAAAAAAAAAAAAAAAAAAAATTACTGGTTTTCATAAAACGGACCAGTGAGAGCCCTGAGAATGCAAAAATCAATATGCAGGCAGTGCTGTAATTGGAAAAAAATATTTGTGGGAACTCAAATTTTCATCATAGATTAGGATGTTACCGGATCTTGTTAACTCAAAAGCCGTCTTGAAACGTTTAACCAAAAGCCGACTTTTAAAAAAAATTAAAACAGTTATAATTAATATATTGAAGTTTTTATAGCAATGTAATTTGCTTTCATTCAATAAGAATAGAACAACTGACGTCAGTTCAGTTCAGAACCTCCGCCACCACTACAAAACCTCAGCGCTAACAAAAAAAAAGGGTGGCTGCCAAGGATGGATTTTTTTCAGCGTGTGTACAGTCCCTTCAATTTTGGTATCAATAACTTTAAACTTTTCCGCTTTATTTTTCTAAAATTAAAATAGTCTAAGAAATCGTTTATAAAACACTGTAGTCAAAACTTAGGAAATCGTGCACACTTTTAAAAAATCCATCTTCGGCAGCCGCCATTTTAATGTTAGCGCTCAAGCTTAATATTCAAAGGGCGGTGACAGCTTCAAAACATCTGATTGCTCGAAATAACTCCTTTCTTGATAAGTGGTAACGGATCTACTTAAAACTAGCAAAAGTCAACATTTTGCTTGAAAAAAATATAGATTGCATTCGTACGCGATTTTTTTTTTTTTTTTTTTTTTTTTTTTACAGTTACAAACCAAATATTTCTGGGAACGGCGCTCCCACGCGTTCCCGCCCAATTACAGCACTGTATGCAGGCTTATATTAAATTATACATTTTGTAATGTAAAACATTTTATTGAATTCAATAGCCATCACTTAAGTGAATGAAGTTTTTCAAAAACTTTTTAGTACTTTTATGTCAACCGGGCACAAATCTGGCGAATAGCATTTTGTCCTTTTTCCTCTGTAGCAACTTTTAGTTTTTTCATGTGTAAGTTAGAAACAATGCTTTGATGTTGATTTAACATTTTACGTTTATTGTATTATCTGTATTTTTTTAAATCATTAAATGAAATGTTTGCATTTTAAATGAATTAAATGTTGTTCATGACAGTTGCATGCTGTACATACCAATGTTAACAATATTTGGCGAATCATCACCTGCACCCGGCTAACGTATAAATAAGTTAATGTGGGTCAAAAATAAATAAATAAAATAAGTTTTATAAATATGTTTTAGGGATATATTGCTTATTTCCTTTGTCCCTATTATCATAGATATGAGTGTTACATAGCATGCATCATTTTATGTTTTGGGGCGTAAATTTTCGTGCATGATTTTTATATAAAGTGCCATCAAAATAATCTCTTGGAATTATTTATTGAAACGTGTTTTTAAATAGAATCGAATTTAGACAAAGGGCAATTTTACTTTTGATTTTTTTTTTCAGAAATATTTTAACGATATTTTCATAATTTGTATGGGTGATTATTTTTTCTAGAAATTTAAAACGGTCTTAATAAACTTATTTATTAATATCCAAATGCTAGTAAATTGAATTCTTTGTCACATTTAAAATATTTATAGAATACTTAATAGCAATCTAACAACTTACAGAATTTACTGAAAATTTAACAAGCAGCTCAGCTGTTTGAAAGTTTTATATTAAAAGTTCATCTTTAATGAAGATAAATGATAATTTACGTGCTTTTTTATATTCTTTGATTTCAAGACTTTAAAATACTTGTCGACATTCTTCAAAACTATCTTTATTACATAGAATCCTGAGTTATATTTAAAACAAGAAAAAAAAACCTGTTTTATTTCCCATTTAAAATAATGTTTAAATCACATTTCTATCTTAATTGGAAGAAGATATATAATTTTTTTTCGTTTTGGTTCGTTTTGCTTTTAAGCTGTAGTTGTCATGGAAATGACTTCCTGTGGAAATGCTTTTTTCTTCATAATGGGTTTTTTTCACCATTTCTCGTTTTTAAATTGTTATAAGTCAAGATCCGTTAAAGATGAACGGTTAAAAATTCTAAACATATCTATAATTTATGCATACCACGTAAAATTCAAAAATTTAGTTAAACCTAAAAACGCATTATATAACAGAAAAACTGCTTTCGACATTCATTTTTACTAAGGCAACACGTCAGATACAATATTATGTCCAAATATCTTTTATGTATCCTTTTAAATGAACAATAAATGTAATGCAAATCTTATTTTAATGAAAATATCTTGTATTAAATCTCAATAATGTATATCTGTTTCGTCGTGCAACATAAGTGCAACAATAGTGCAACATAAAATAAATGCACCATGAACAGAATTTTCCACGTGGACCATTTATAATCAAACTCCTTTGTGTGAACATGGAAATGATGGTTAAAAACCTATATTCTATAGACAATAGGTTTATGACGTCCCGAAAATTCATATAAATTTCATTTACTTTGTGACAATAACATCACTAAAATACGCCGCAAACGATTTTTCTTCATAAGCTATAGTATAACGAAATACTTTTGAATTCTCCTATATTCGTAATCTAAGCGTTAAATAGAACGTATTCTACAGCAAACATTTTTTAGAGTTCCTCAATAATGTCCATAAATTTCATTATGTTTAAGAATGTATAACATTAAAATACACACCCCTCCCCCAAATGCTTTTTACCATTTAACCATAATGTAACCGAATACTTCTGTGTGTCCCTGTAAACAAACCATGAAAAATATACTCTTCCTTTTGAATACCGAACATGCCATGATGATTCTCGATATCGTATGTCAATTACATAGCAATCCGACAACATTTATGCGAGTTAGAGTTCGGACAGACAAACCCAATTCATAAACACTTTTCCACTTTATTGAAAAATGTTAAGGAATGAAATACAATTTATTAAATAGTGCAGTGAAAAGAAATAAGTATTAAAAAAGGTAAATATTATAATGTGGTTTTTAAGTATCTTGTCGTTGCATTTATAAATATACGATACAAAATTTTCGAATTCGTTTTCTTATATAGAAAAATAATTCTTTTCTTTTTTAGCGCAAACCCTAAAAACTTTTTCGAAGCTTTTAATTTTCTTGCTACACATAATGCTAGGAATCCTGTTACATGCTAAGAGCGGAATGAATTGAAACAAGATTAGAGCTTCAAAGTTTCTGCGAAATGAGATTACTGCAGTTATCTCTGGAGTCGCACCTTGTTAAGAATTCAAATCCATTTCCTATTGAAAAATCGATCGCTAATTTTCGCCATATCTCCTTTACTATCAACGCTGTTTTCTGCTGAGAAAACATGGTAATCGACTACATTCTTAATTGAAAGAATTATTACGAAAATGTAAAAAGTATTTTTACATTAGTTTCCCTGGAGTAATTAGATTTTTAAATATTTTATTAAATAATTAAGCATTTACTCGTGCCAGTAATATATATATATATACGTAAGCTAACGATACTCATTTTTCTCTAAAAATACTACTAACAATTAAATGAATAAATAGAAAAATGATTAAAAATGTAAGGAAACTTCCAGCAAGATGTCTAGCTCCTCTTTCATAAGGTATTCTAGTAGACGAGTGAGCTTTTATAATTTGTTTTCTCTAAGTTTTTCAAACTGCAAATAATCTTCTAAAATGGTTGTTATAGACATTTTGCAAAGATTTTCTAATTAACCCTTTTGCGATGAGTCTTTTACAGAATTTTTAATCAGTTATCACCTTTCTTTGTATAAAATGTTTTTGATTAATTTATTTACAAAAATACTGTGAATCGATAAAATTTTTAATAAAAAGTCATGGTGGGAATAATCAAGAATTCTAAACACTTTATGCGTCACAATTACGCAACGTTCACTTTGAAGGAATTAACTGTGGTTGTATAGAGGCTATTTTTAGGGAGAAATTAAAAAAAAATGTTTCGAACTTGCATCGGATCTCGATTAAATATACAGGGTGATTCATAAAAGATGGGCAGAACTTTAAGGGGTTATAGTACACTTAAAGACAAATAATATTAAATAGGAGACTAAGGGTCTCAGACGTATTCCCAAGGAGATAGGGGGCATTAAAGTTTAGGGTCCGAAATTTCAAATGATTATAAAAAATGGAAAAATTGGTCGATTCGTTTGCGGTTTTTGCAAAAAATTTTCTTTATGCCAGTATTTTCTTGAAATAAAATTTTAAAGTTCAGTTTCAAAAAATGCCGATAGGGGGCGCTTTAGACTTTGGAGTAACAAACAACTATTTTTTAACGTTATTTTTTGTATTTCTTTAAATGATTTCGAAAGCTTAGACTTAAACTTAAATTTTGATCTAAAAATCTGAGTCCTAACGAGTAGTTAAGTAGCGTAAACTGAAATTTGAAATTTGAAACCCTTCTCCCCCCAGAACAAAAATCAGTTATTCCCGATCTTTGTGTCGTAGATTAGGCTCTAACTACTGCCGCGTTTTGCTAAAATTATTCTTTATGTCAGTATTTTCTTGAAAATAAATTTTAAAGAAAAGTTTCAAAAAATTCCGATAGAGGTCGTTTTAGACTTTGGAGTAACGAACAACTATTTTATACCGTTATTTTTTGTGTCTCATTAAATGCTTTCTAAAGCTTAGACTTAAATTTAAATTTTCAGCTCAAAATCTGAATCGCTGAGCGTGGTTCAGTAGCGAGGGGAGGGGGTTCAAATTTCAACTTCTGAACATAGTTCAGTTTGCACTACTTAACCATGCCCAACGATTCTGTGCTGTGATACGAGGCAAAAATACAACTTTCGTCAAGGACTGCATAGTCGGAATTCACTCATAAAGGCACTGGCACAGTTGGAAACGTCGCTCATGCAAACGTTAAAGCTCCATTCCTCACGCTAGTCACCGGGTGAAGAAGGAGACAAAGTATGCAAATGTCAAATGGGGAAGAAGAACACGTATGCAGAATTTCGACACGATTCAGGCATAAAAACCACTGAACGGTGAGTCAAGTGTAAGTCACTGTAGTAATGAATCGGAAGATGGTGCCCTTCACGAATAAGGAAAAGGCTCAGATGCATTTAATTTACGGAGCGGCAGATGGAAATGGTGCAGAGGCACAACGAATGTACGGAGAGCGATTTCCCAACAGGCGGTTGCCTAACCGCAAAACTTTCGAGCGCTTGCACAGACAGTTGTGTGAGACGGGATCATTTCTCGCTTCCCGGTCGAATGCAGGTCGTGCAAAAAAGGACGAATCAGTAGTTGTTGCAGAAGCCATTCTGGATGTAGTAGCGGCGCAGCCAAGTACAAGTACACGAACAGTGGCTAGGCAGGTGGATACCTCACAGTCCATGACTTGGAGGGTACTGAAGGATGAACATTTGCTCCCGTTTCATGTGCAACGAGTCCAGAAACTGTCTCCAGGGGATTATCCAAATCGTATTGAATTCGCCCGCTGGTTTCTGCAGCAGAACGCGCTAAATCCACATTTTGGACGAACTGTGCTTTTCACCGATGAATGTACCTTCACACGTGAAGGTACATTTAACACACACAATGCTCATGTATGGGCGGATGTCAATCCACATGCTACGTATCCACATGCTCATCAGAGACGCTTTTCCATCAATGTTTGGGCAGGAATCCTCGGAGACCACCTAATCGGACCGTACCTTCTTCCTGAACGCCTCAACGGTAAAACATACCTCACATTTCTGCAACATGTGCTGCCAGACCTGTTAAACGTTGTTCCTCCACGCATCCGGCGGGTCATGTGGTTCCAGCACGATGGAGCGCCAGCCCATTACGTACGAGACGTCCGCAACTATCTGGACATCACATTTCCGAACAGATGGATTGGTCGAGGTGGTCCTGTTGCTTGGCCTGCTCGCTCGCCAGATCTTTCACCCCTCGATTTCTTTTTTTGGGGACAATTGAAGGCTCTTATGTATGAGACACCCATTGAATCCCCCGAGGAACTGGTCGCCAGACTTTCCGCCGCTGTAGGGGAAGTGCTCGAAAAGCCTGATGTTTTCGCGAATGTTCGCCGTTCCATTCTTCGCCGTTGTTCTGCGTGCATAACCTCTGGTAGTCACAATTTTGAACATTTATTGTAATTACATGTTAATAAATATGCTTTGGTAACATAATCCTAATTTGTGTCTTTTTACCTCGTATCACAGCACACAATGTGTGGACATGGTAAACTGAACTGTGCTCAGGAGTAGAAATTTCAAACCCCTCTCCCCAGAAACTTAACCACGTCTAACGATTCAGATTTTGGGCTGAAAATTTAAGTCTAAACTTTAGAAAGCATTTAATGAGACACAAAAAATAACGGTATAAAATAGTTGTTCGTTACTCCAAAGTCTAAAGCGCCCTCTATCGGAATTTTTTGAAAATTTTCTTTAAAATTTATTTTCAAGAAAATACTGACATAAAGAATAATTTTAGCAAAACGCGGCAGTAGTTAGAGCCTAATCTACGACACAAAGATCGGGAATAACTGATTTTTGTTCTGGGGGGAGAAGGGTTTCAAATTTCAAATTTCAGTTTACGCTACTTAACTACTCGTTAGGACTCAGATTTTTAGATCAAAATTTAAGTTTAAGTCTAAGCTTTCGAAATCATTTAAAGAAATACAAAAAATAACGTTAAAAAATAGTTGTTTGTTACTCCAAAGTCTAAAGCGCCCCCTATCGGCATTTTTTGAAACTGAACTTTAAAATTTTATTTCAAGAAAATACTGGCATAAAGAAAATTTTTTGCAAAAACCGCAAACGAATCGACCAATTTTTCCATTTTTTATAATCATTTGAAATTTCGGACTCTAAACTTTAATGCCCCCTATCTCCTTGGGAATACGTCTGGGACCCTTAGTCTCCTATTTAATATTATTTGTCTTTAAGTGTACTATAACCCCTTAAAGTTCTGCCCATCTTTTATGAATCACCCTGTATTCTGGTTCCTATTGAAATGCGTTGTGGAGGGTTCTACAAGGCTCGAGTAGATTTGCCACAAGGTTACAAGTGTCCGTTAAAAGTAGTGTTTTTATCTACTTAGAATAAAATATATTTGGAATCACGGAGTCTACGCAGTTGTAATTAATATTGAATAAGGGTGGGGTTTTTTTTTTGTAAAGAGACATATTTTTACAAAGTTTTATTGTGAATTTAATGTAGGAATTGAATTTTAACAAATTGTCAAAGTATTATTACTTGTTACTTCACTGTTCTTCTTCATTGAAAAATGATTTAATAAACTGTAGTTCTCTATTGTTAAATTGTCATTATGTTCCCTTTTGAAGCTAATAGCTCTGAATGGCCTGTTACAAACTTATCAAGCGTAACACAAAGGGTTTTATAATCTATGTGTGATATTTTATTTTTATTTGTTTTAAAACCGAATTTAGAATAACATGAAATGTAAAAACTCTAATAAATATGTTAAATACATTCATAAACATATACTCAAATAACCGAAAAAATCTCTTTTATTATCCCTATGAATACCATTTAGAAAAAAAAAATGGTAATTGTAAGAGTTCTGTTTTTTATTACCTTCCCATAAAATACAACGCCTTTAACAAAAACTGTTAAAAAAAACTATTAGATAATCAGTGGATCTTTGAATTAGTTTTTTTCCCCTCCCAGCTTCATTTTCTGCTCTGGCAAGAGTTCAAAGGAGGTGATTAATCTGTAGTGGGATTAGAGGAGGCAGAATGAATGTTCAAAACATATCGCTTTATTTTTGTGGTTATATGATGAACAAATTTCATAATTATGGGCCATCTACTCAAAAGTTCTATTCATTATTCTCAGATTTAAATATCGCTGAAGGATAATGATGCCATTAGCTCTAAATTAATGACCTGCAGACGCTGTCTGCGTATTTATTCGTGTGGAAAAAAGGCATAGTAATACATTGAAGTAAAATTTTTATACTTTAGCGAGATAAATTAACAGAATAACTTGCATAGTTACGAAAGGGCATTTTATTTTGAAAATTGAACGAAAACATCTTTTTGTTCAAATATTTATTCTTTCATACTTTAAAAATAATATTTGACACCCCCCCCCCCCCCGACACACACACACACACACACACAATATCAGAAGCATAAGAGTGTAAATTAAAGAGTTATCCTTAAAATTAAATAAAAATAAATAAAAAAAACCTTAAATTTATTTGTATTTTCGAAACACATGGTGTCAGGAAAGTATTGCACTCATAATTTAGTAAACGGTACTTCTGACCGAGTTCTCATTTGGTGTATTTGTTAGAGATTGGTGTCGTAAACACTGTACAGATTTTCATAGAAATCGGTCAATGAATTAAGCTCTCAGTATATATTTTAAACATTTGAAAGCCATTTTGATGCACATTTTGTTAAGAAAATTCCAAAGGAATGTGATAGAGCACAAGTTATAAATATTGTGGGAGTGTATTCAAGCTTTAATTGATCAGATGCAACATCGCCAGTATCCCGTCTCCACTATCCAATGTCCAGTGTTTAAATCCAACTGATAATATAGTGTCAGAAATTCACGATCTCCCATCGTTTCCGTCTTGGCCGAAACAGACGAAGTTTTGGTCGGGAAGGTGTTTGCTTTCAAAGGTTTTTACCACTGTTTATAGCCCAGAGTTAAATTGGCAGAGATGTAAATTAAATCAGTTTTGGTAGACCGCCATGTTCGGTTGAACGTGTCAGAAATTCATGTTATCTGAGTGAATTAAGTATGCATAATTCGTCCAAACTAACTTTGTTTGAGAGCGATGGCAGCTTAATCCAAAGTCTAGTAAACTGGGAACCTCGATTGGTAGCTGAATGGGTCCCTATCAATTAAGGCCAATTTGTTTCATTGTGTTTTATGTATGTTATACAGAGTTACCACTTGCTTATGTTAAAGCAAATTTATAAGTTGATTACTAGTATGGATCTGTAAATGCTTTGTAGAAAATACTGTGGCAGTCAATAAATTTTGAGAGATGGAACCATCTGGACTTTATGTAGGTAAGCTCCTTTTCAAACGATTCAGCAACCGAAAACATATTTTTCTGCTCTGCATTAAATTTGCTGAATGAGTTTGACTTGCGTCATGTCATGTCATGTCCAATATTATATCCATTTGGAAGATATTTAATATACTGCCTATACTTTACAAGAAATGTTTAATATCTAATCGGATTATGTTGTTGGCAGATTTAGAGCCTGTGGAGCAATTGTGAAGGGTAATGATATTTAAAGCTAAATTTATCTGAATCATTTCATATATTTCTTCATGAACTACAGCCTTGAAATTACACTTGTCTAATAACAGCCAATTTTGAGCAAGTACCAAGGTTAGGACATTTTTGACTTTGTTGGAAAAAATTGCTACTCTTAATAAGATATTCTTAACTATTCTCAATAATCTTTGTCTTAGTTTAACGCGGTATTATAACTTATAATATTTATGGTACTGAATTAATAAAGTTAACTGTGTCTTCAAGATTCTAATTTCATTTACTAGACGTTGTCTTGCGTCGTATATTAATTTTAAAGAATTTGTTTTCAGGGGTTTGTAGGAAGGAATCTTCTTAAAGTTCTCTGCTGATACATTTAAACATAGTCTACCTATATCACACTTTTTTGAATGAATGAAAATTTCTGTGTTTCCATGTATAATTAATTTTAGCTTTTTTCATTTTCGCATTAGAAATTATTTTCGTATGTGGTAGTGAAAAGAAGCCAAAAGTGATGTAATGCAACTCGACTTTTTATAACTCAATTTGTGTTATGTAAATTTGGCCAATCTGTACTTAAAAAAATGTTGACTTATGCCTGATATTATCACGCAACTGCTTAAATGCACGCTATCTAGAACTGTCAGGTAAAACATCATTTAAAAAGTACCTAGAAGTAAAAGTAAGTGAACTAGGCATTTCAAAAGTACTTTGCTCACCTACCTAATTGTAATAGACTGCGACAAATAAGATTATATACATTAAATTAATAGTTGTGACTTTTTTTAGCAAATAAAAAATGTATTTTTTGTATTGAAAATGCATAGTAATAATATAATAGAAAAAATATAATATGCTATAATGCGATAAATAAAATATTGAAATATAATTTTTTGAAGATGATAATTGAAGAAATTTATTACCGAGATAATTTATTGCGATGTAAAATATTGTTTTGAATACCTAGTTTGAATAAAATGTTTTGTTTGGCCAACTATCGGAATTTCAGTATTTAGGAAATAATTGTATAATCATTGCAAGTAAAAAATATTCTTGTCTGTATTGGATTGTAATTTTAAAGTGTAGATTTGTTAGAAATGAACAATCCTATTTTAAATAAACAGTTCTTATTTCCAATTATTTGTTTGGTTTTTGTTTCAGAAAGAGAAAAAGCAGGTAGGTGTTCATGTTATAACATTAATATATATATATATATATTATTGTTAAACTGATAGGCAAAATTTTATGGAATTTAAAACGTTTAACAGAATTATCACCACCACCAGAGAAAATAAAATTTTAATTGTTAAATTAATTTTTTGTATTGTCACTGCGAATTTTAGAGCAGAATCGGATTTTTCAAAAATTATTTTTAGTGTGTAAAATGTATAATTCACCAATAAATTAATATTTTATTCGCTTATTTTATGGTTACGTATATTTTGTGCTTTGTCGACGAAATGTGATGTCTGAATATTGACAATTACATGATGTCATTTATAATATTTATGGATCATATTATTGTATGTCTTGTTTTTGCATTTAGTTTTTATTATTATGGAAATTCAAAAGATAATTGTAATTATTACATTTTTCATAAAGTAGATGTTTGAAATTCGCAACAAAAAAAATTTAGTTTTTTCCAACTGCTTGAGCAAAAATATTATAGAAATTCATAAACAAAAAACTTTGGGACAAACTAGTTTAGAATGGCAATCAGAACTTACAATCATATTTATTTACCTATTTATTTATTTATTTTTGCGAGCTGTATATTCAACAAAAAAAACTCTTTTTCAAATTAAGTTTGTAAAATATATATATATTTTAAGAAAACATGCGAAGGATCGAACAGAAAACAAACACTCTGTCTCTTGTACACACACACTTATCGAATATTAAATTTTATTCTGTCTTATTTAGTATTGCTCAAGTTTCTCCATTATAATAAAATAGGTTCGCAAGTGGCAATTAGTAAAATGTACATTGAACAGTTAAACCAAAGCGAAGGCCAGGTAATATTTATTTAAGGCACATACTGTCGCAAAATATCAAACATTTTCTTTCTCTTAGATTACAAATTTGGAAATGTACATGCATATTTAGATATATATTCTATACGAGTATATAATTATAAATCATGTACTAGTCTAAAAGTAGAAAATATTGATTATATTAAGTAGAATGTCGAAATAGATTAAAAATATTAGTTTTATAAAATTTGCATATAACATTTTTGCCCATCAAAAGCCTTGGAGTCTGAGGTTACGGCCAATTGAACCATGCTCTAATAATGTCCCTGAAGATATGCATTCTTTCGAAGCATACGTCGTAATTTATTGTGAAGTATACTCTGTTCAAAGTTTTTGGTGCTCATTTAATTAACTCTTTTTTATTATTCATACCTTATTACTAATTATGAAGTATTACTTATTTAAGCTACGTGAAATGCTGTTATGTTAATTAGTTCTCCGTTAGATGGTTATGAAAGGCTTCATCTGTCGATTGAAAAACCAACTTACACCCGGTTATTACAATACCTCTATCTCGGGTTTAAAGATCCATCGGCTTCACCGATAGCGGACTTTTCCTACGCTATCTCGTATTTTTATAATCTGCACTTTAGGTTCTTCGCAAAACGGAAATTCACTTTCAGTGCTGAATAAGCTCTTTTTTTTCTCTATTTTTAGAATATGCATTTTCTCTTCTTTTTTTAACTGACATTTGTAATAAGTCATTTTTAAGAGGTTCATTGTCATTCAGGAATACATTGGTTAGTGAACCCTTATAAGCAGGAAGCGTTCTTGTGATCTGAGAGATACATTTCAAAATAATCTCTAATAATATTTGAGTTCTTCACAAAGAGGTGGAATATTATGAAGCCAATGTCTATTATATATTAGATTTAAATAGGTATGATATACATATGTATGAAATATATATATGCTCATACATATATACAGGGTGTCTCAGAAACATTAATCTCGGCTTTTCTTTAAATATTAATCATAGGATATTTTAGAAATTAACAAAGTATGTAAAAAAAAAATAGTTTTATGAAAATGATTAAGAAAACTGGTGACGGGTTAGTCATAAATTAAAATGTAAATGTTTTCAATTGAATGCCAGTCATTGTTTTCCTTCGTAATATATGTACGATCCCTGAAATGCAATCGTCTAACATAATTTTTCCCTTTTGCAAATACATATCCAGAAATCAAAAAGTAGTTTATGTCAGCATTAATGTATTTTCATATCTCTGCGACTTTTTTTTTATGATAAAATGCTGAAATTTAGTAAATGACCTTATTAGTATAAGGGGCACGTTTTACTCACTGGAAACTTTTTTGTACGGAAACCGTGCAAGATTTAAATTATATATTTTGTCAAATTTAATCTTCTGAAAATTTTAATTGATTTCATAGAATTTTGTACCTTGTTCTACTTAACTTTGTAATTTATAATATATGTCTGTAATCAATATTTAAGGAATAAGAGTTAAGGTGAATGTTTTTGGTACACTCTTTGTATATATTATGATATATAGTTCCAAATAAAAAAAAAATAGAGTAATTTATTTCCTTTTGCTTTTGGAATTGCATTTAGCTCTATTTCAGCATAGTACAATTGTAAAAGAACAGCGGTTTATGTTTGAATAAATTTGCATGTTATTAAAAAAAATTGTAATTGTAAAAGATTAAAACTTGAGAGAATATTGTATTTTTGTTAAATTATTTTCATTATTTAAAATATTAAAATAATACATAAATTGGTGGTAGAAAAAATAGAATACTTAAGAATTTTCTTGATTGTTTCAGAAGGTTGCATAAGTCACGCATAAAATTAGCTCCTTCCTGACTTCTTAACTTACAAAAAACGCTTTGCATTATCCTTGTTTTAATTTTGTGTGAAGCATAGGTCGTTCGTCGGACATAACGGAGTTTACAAAGCATTGTATAATGGATTTACATAAAGAAGAGCATAATATATCGTCAGCGTTACTTAAAGCATTACCAATCAATTGTTAGTAGAGCAATAAAACCTTATTTTAACGAGGGACGTTTTGAAAACTAGCATCTTAATAGCAGCCGAAAGCCAAAAATTACTTAGAGAGATGATAGAAAGCTAAAGAGTTATTACCAAAAAAACTGTTTTAGAAGTGTAACATATTGTATCGAAAGTGGAACGAACACGGTGTTGATGACAGTAAATCTACAACACTAAAACGTCTCCATGAACTTGAATTTAATTCTCATGTACCAAAGATAAAGCTCCTCATGACTATTAAGTAGAAAAGGGAGGAGTGAAATAAGGTAAAAAAAGAAAAAAGGGCTTTTATGGGGGTCTGGATCTGAGGGGAAAAGATCAATGAAATTTGAAACAAATGTAATATAGTATGAACTTGCATGGCTGCAGATGGTCCTGGAAAGCTATGGTATCGTTAAAGAAAGGATTAATTCTGAGAAATCCTTGAGATTTCATAGTACCATCGTCGGAAGATTTGTGTGGTGACGATTTTATTTCCCAACATGATGTAGCATCTTCACATAGATCGGTGTCCACCAAGAACTGGCTTAAGCAACACCAAATTAACTTATTTTTCTGGCCTATTTCGCTGGATTTAAATACAATGGAGAATTTTTGGGGAATAATGAAGAAAAGTTATTGCTCTAAACACCAAAGTTGAACTTCTTTCTAGCATAAAGTCGGCATGGCAATGTCTCGGCAGAAAACATTGTTAGTCTCTCATAGCTAGCTTGGCAAAACGATTTTGTGCTATTATTCAATAAAGCATACTTCTCATTGATACCCTTATTTATATTAAAATGTTTAATAATTAAACATCTTATAATTTAAATATTTATTAATTAAACCAGCTCACCCGAAAGTAAAACATTAATTGAAAGCTTTAAACAAATTACTATATTAATAAACGTTTGGCTTGAATTTAAGAAATTATATTTCATCTTTCGTCACAAAATATTATTTTTCATAAGTTTCTCAAAAATGACTGATTTTTCGTAAAAATACTGGTTTCATTGGTTCTTTTATTGGTATTGTCTGAATAACTTTGGATGTATTTATAAAAGTATTTATATCAACCCTTGATATATTTTAAATAGATGTAAAAACTATGTCATACGGTATGTTTTTTTGCGTAGAAATTGAAATAGAGAAAAAATTATGGATAATTTTTAGACATATGTTGAAATTGACTGATGAAAAGCTACATTTTCTATTTTTCTTAGGCTGAGTAATCAATCATCTTGCCCTCAAAACCTAAAAATCGTTACAAGTATAAATAAAATTGTTCATATCTTTTCTAAAGAAGGAATGATTAATCATTGCGCTCTTAGTACACCTTCAAGCTATATTGATTGTTCCATCCATTAGTTTTGTGTACTTATAGATAGAATTTATTATCATGACATGACACAGTATTTTTTTATTATTATTTAGTAAATTGATTATCGATCTAAGTGTTTTCAACTATTCTTCATCTTCATAAAATATGGATACAAGCAAAATGCACCGAGAATACAAATATAAGAATTCTTGAATGTTTAAGTATATTTATACGTGGTTATTCATTCTTATTGTCGATATGAAACCAGAAAAGTTCAATAATCAACTTTCGAAATTAAAAGACCTATTATTGATTTGAATTTCCAAATTCTGCATTGCAAATCAAACATCAAAGGTTAATTAAAATATTTAGAACATGACATAAACAATTACATAATGGAACTGTATTTGATTGAAAATAGAAAAGGAATAAAAAGCATATTCTAATGTAAGGTCTCTTTCTAAAAATTTAATTTCACTTGATATCAATTTCATGTTCAATATAAAATGAAAATCTATCTTTCGGTAGATTTCAGTTCAGCGACGAAGTGTGGTACATTATAGTTATTTTTTTTTTATTCTTTATAATTTGTTCTGCTAATCAACTGATGAATGTTACCTTGCCTCTAATTACTTTACATCGATATAGCAAACGAATTCTCGTTATTGAGATTGATTAAAGAAAAATCAGCCTTGAAATTTACTTAAATCATTAAACTGACTACAGCTTTTTAAAGAAATTCTTTCCCAGATACATTTTTTAATCTATTCGATAATATAAAAAGTTAAATTATGCGATGTCTAGAAATGATGTACAAGTGATAAAAGAAAGCAAATGATTTTAGGCACCGGACCAAATGTTACTATTTTTCTGATGACGGAAAAAAAAAAAAAATCCGCAATGAAATAAATCGGATTTTGTCGCTAATAAGCAGTCACCTGCCAATAAAATTTGCATGAATTATATTTACTTAATTTAGAAAAATTGGAGTTTTTTTACATTACATAAAGGACTTATTTACGGCCTGTTTGAGCATTGTTCAAGTATGTTATACACCAATAAGAAGTTAAAAACTAATGCAAACGTAAAACACTTCCATAAAAGGAAGAAATGCGCAACGACCTTCTAAAAGAACTTTGCCTTTCTTCGTCGAGTGCATAAAAGATGTGCTTACCAGTCTGAAAGCTGGAGCAAAATATATCTTGCTTCTGGATTTATGATAGAGGAATTAGGCTCAGTTATAATAGTTTAAACTGAATCCAAGCTGGACTTTTATTGACCAATTACAATTTCAGAAAAGGGGGGTTAAGAGTTTAGGAATTACTTGTTCCACCTCTATATGCAAGTAATTCAATTATTGGTTTTTGTACTGAAGGCAGTTAACGTTACTATGACTGGCTGCAATTTTGAATCCTTTCAGGGGCAAAGAATTTCTGCTCCACAAAATGTTTAAATAATTAATTCTCACCTCAATTTACGAACAAATGCTTTTGAAAATACTTAATATCTTTTCACGTATTTTATAAGATCGAAATTTATTTATTTATGCCTAAGTGGAACAAGATCACCAGATCGCTAGTATCCGGTGTAGACCCTATTTGTCCCACCCGGTAAGTTCCCCGGCATGCGGAGATTCATTACAATAACTTCCAGTCCTAAAAAGAAAAAAAAAAACATAATATACAGGTATACTAAATTGAAACGAACGAAATTCGAAATGAACGAAATGGTTCGAAATGAACGAAATTGTACTAAAAAATTTCTGGTGCGATTGTCAATTTGGACATTAAAACAAACTCTTTGCAGACTGCAAACAGCGCACTTGAAAGGGTAGCCGATTTCCAACAAAGGAGTTTGTACAATTCGTTTGCCGATGGACACAGGTACATATTTTTTATGCTCGTTCTGGTGGCGGTATTGTGTAAATTTCATCATGATCCGAAAAATGACATGCTTGTATTTTTTTTTGGCTGTTTTCTTATCTTCACTTATTTTATAAACTCTGATTTTCTTAAAAATAGATGAAAAATTCATCGTGAAGTGACTATACTGCTACGATACGCAGAGCTTTTTATATATTTATAATTTAATAAATTTATATTTTGAAAGTAGCATTCAAATCTTTTTTTTTTTTTAATTTTCCGAATACAAAGTGTTTAGGAAAAATATTGCAGACAGGATTTTCACACAGTTGTGAGTTTAAACTTTTTTGCAAACAATCCTTCAGGGAAAGTTGTCTAGAAAATGTAGCAGCATGTAAGTGATAAGTATTGAAGCGACGTATCACGCATAAGCAATGCTGAGCATTGGTGCCAACTAATATGGACGTGGAGCGCGAGCCCACCCAATAATTTTATCTCACCTCCCCTCAATTTCCATTGATTCATTTCTTTATTTATTTATAATTGCTGAAATAAAAGTTGGTTTTACTGGAATTCTCGAAAATAACTTTGTTTGATAAAACAGTAATAACATCAGTTAGACTTACAGGTAGACTGAAAGCCTCTTCACTGTCTGTACAAATAAATTTCTCTCCCAAAAATAAATTTTCTGCATATTTTGCCATCAATTTGAAAGTCTTAATGAACCAGTCAAAGTGACTAAAATGACATTTAGTTTTCCTTAATATTTATTATTATTATTATTTTTTTTTTATTTTTTTTTATTTTTTTTTACATTTGCAATATTTTTGTATGAAAAATAGGAAGAACTTGTGTAATTATAACTTAATAAATATACAGTAATATATTTATTAAGTTATAATTAAATTACAATTTTTTTTAGAAAAATCATAATTTGAAAGATTGAATAATAGTTAATGCCACAATCTTCTCGCCATTCATCGATTTTCTTGCAAGAGTGCCCACATAGTGTTAACATTTTGATCATTCATGACACTTTATGGTCAGCCAGACTAGGAGCTAGTTCTGCAGACAAACGCCCTTTTTTTAAAAAAAAAAATTGCCATGCCATCTAAAAATCGTAGACTCATCAAAACATTTGTCTTTGTAAGCTTTTTTTATTAACTTAACTGTTTTTTAGTTGTTTTCCCCAGAAGATAGCAAAATTAAATGACATAACACATTTAGTTTTTTAAATCCGAACTCCCTTTCTGTAGGGCAAACAGAAACGATTCTTTAAACATACACTAAACTAGGAAAATAAGGTTGTCTGCTTCGTTTAAAATATTTATAAACTTACAGTTAACAGTTTGAAAAAATCGCCTGCAGTTTCATTATTTATCGTTGCCGCTACGTAGAAAAATAACTCTGTTTTTATGGAATACCCTTTGTATATTTAAAAATTTATTATCTAAAAGTTTTTGTTTGTTTCTCAAATCTCCGTTTTTCGAACTTTTCATGACATTCACTAACTTTCAAAAACTCGAGATCACCGTTATCTTTGTGAATTTTTTCTACTTTTATTTTATTGGCACTGACTCAAAAATGATATTTCTAACCGCATCAGACCGATTCTTAAAAAGCAACTTTCCATTCGGATTACTCTGAATATCTGCAAGTTATTATTTTTTCGTTATGTAAGTTAGAAATGATGAAAGGAAACTTTTTAAAAATACTTTATTATTGTAAAAGAGAAAGAAAAGAAGGAAAGAAATTGACATTTGAATTATTCACTAAAGTAAAATGCCAGGGACGCTTTGATTATTAAAAGGCTGGCATTAATAAAAGAAATTGGAAAAATATTAAAGATAAAAATATCAACTTTAGGCTTTTTTCATCGACATGTTTAATATTAAACACGGAAATAGCTCGTTAAATCAAATTAATTATTTCTGTTTTCTTACATATAAAAATAGAAGAAATTAAAACTTGCTAAAACGTGCTTTAAATAAACCTCAAGCTCAGTATGAATAAGAATTTTTAGGATTTTAATTTTACTTTGTTCCACTTTTTAGATATCTTAAAATGTATCATCAGGAAAAAAAAATGTTCAAGAAATTTAAACTTTTTTTTTTCTTCTGTATGTCCATTGCGAGTTTCCTATAGCTTTTACGGCACTAAAAATAAAATGTTAAAAATTTTCTATCACCCTCTAATTAAAAAAAATATTTCAAAGAAAAAAAAAACTTTTTTGTACAGAAAATATGAAAATCTGCTATATATACAAAAAATGTAAATGGGAATTTTGTTCCGGTTGCTTGAATTTTGCTCTGTGGATTTTAATGGGACTTGAACAGTTTATCAGATAATTTTCCAAGGAAGGTTTTAGCACATTGCACATTATCCTATGTTCCGTAATTATATAGGGTTATTCATTATTCAAAGGTATAATTACCAGTATGATTTATGTATGAAAATAACAACAAAATATCAAAGTTTGTTCACCAGGTGGCGTTGCAATACTAGTTCAGTCTCTGTAACGAGTTAAGTTCAATCTTTCCCGAAATGGAGGCAAAGCGAGAGAAGTTTCTGTGTCCTAGATTATGTGAAATGTTCGTCAGTCATATCAGTCTAACGTTCTTTCAGAAGGCAGTACGAAAAGAACTGCCTTGTATCACGCTACAAAGTGTGTGGATGAATTGAATTATCGCCTGGACGTGTGTCGTGTTACTAAAGGAGCATACGTAGAATATTTCCAGAGTGAACATAAAACTTGGATATTTTGTGGTTATTTTCATACATCTATCATATTTGTAGGTGAATCAGTTCTGAATGAATCAGGTTTTGAAAGTAAATGACTCTTTGATAGCAACCCTGCAGAATTATAGGGGAAAGTTCTATAATCCGAGGAGCCGGGTTATGAAAGATTTAAAAGCCTTTTTTAATTCGTAGTTTAATGATACTTGCATTGTTAGTTAGGCATTTTTTCAGGAGTAATATTACTATATTATCCGCCCTTGGCGAGCAGTTTGGTCTCCCTTGAATATATACTAACCATTATTAAATCATATTGTTTTTATTCATAATTTATTTTAATTGCTCTTTTTTTTTGGGGGGGGGAGGGCAAATTAGAAGATTCTGCTAAAGAAATAGACACAGATGCCATATGCTTACCACATTTGCAATATTGCAAGAAAAAGACAATTATATTGTCCTCACATGGTAACCCGGCTATTGTTATTTTTTTATTAATAAACTATTTGTTTGCTTTTATTTTCTTTTTAAAAATGATATAAATTGTTTCATTCTATGATTATTAAGTAAACTTTTTTTTTAAAATTATTTCCTTTTTAAATTAACAGGAATTAGTTTAAAAATTTGTATGTAACTGATATTTGAAAACGGAATTTTCGCCAAATTGGCGTCAGAAAAATAACGCACCAATGGTGCATATGACATCTGTGCTGATAAATCGAGAACTCAATATTTTCATGCAAGCCCGAAGCAGATAATAAATTGCCAAATATTGTACACATGGCATTTTTTCGTATTTCATTAATTATTTAAAATATAATAATTTAATCCTTTCACTAATTTATTTATAATACATAACTTTAATTTGAAATTTGAAATTTAAAAATTCATGATTTTTATTTTTTTAAGTAAAAAGAACAGAATAAAAATAATGACATTTGAAGCTTTATAATTGCAGCGAAGGAACAAAACACAAATAAATCCAATTTACAACAGCATAAATCTTACCAGAGGACTTTTGCATACTAACCCATAAGATGTGTTTCATTTGGATGTTGCCATTAAACAACTAACAAATAATAGTGATTTTTGTGCAAACATACGTTAGCGAAATATGTATCTAGATTGCCTATTGTTCTACATTGTTTAGTTACATGATTATGGGTGAAAATACTATAATTAGGTAAACCCGATTATAAAAATTAGCCCTTTAAAAAAGTTCTGCTGAATGGATTTTGATGGGACTTGCACTGTTATTTAGCTAATTTGTCAGGAATATAATGAACTAAGAATTATAATACATCGTTCTTTACGAAATCCATTGTAAATGATTAACTAAAAGAGTAGTTCCTTAACAGCCTACATGTTATCTGACATATTAGAAAATATAATAGCATATTGGCTATATTTATAGTCATGTGGTTTTCAGCGATACAGAAAGTCATTCCAGGTAAAGCTCTATATTGCTTTGAAACGCAAAGCCAAATTCACCAATGTAGTTAGTTTGATTCAAGGTTTGTTTAGAGAAACAGATTGTGTAGTGGGCAATGCTTGCTAATAGTACCTGACTTTCTTTTTGTCGATATACAGGATGTTTCAAAAGCTTCTTTACAAGTTTAATCCTCTAATATAATAATCCTCTATAAAAATCTAAATAAAGATGACGGAGTTCGGTTTTGGGCGCATTCAAACGTGACTCATAAAGTATTATTTATGCTGAAAAGGTTGTTACTTTCAGGTACTATCCAGAAAGACCTGAACTGGTAATGACTACTCCACAGGAAAAGGCACAGTAAACGTGCGGCTTGAGCCATAGAGATGAAGTCGGATACACAAATCTAAAGGGATTTCCGAACAAAATACGATTGTGATCCTTCATCCTGAGTCATCCATACATAAGTGACACAATAAGTTTATGGAGACCGATAATATACTGCATAAGGCGGTGGTCAGCCAAGTACAAGCCAAGAGGATATGCAACCAGTTCAACTAATTTTTCACCCCAGTCAGTAATACAGTGTTATTGAAAATAATGTACGGTATTTTGAAATACTATAATAAATTCATTTGGAAACCTCCACTTACCAGAACCGGGTTTACATTAAAGAAAATTCAAACATTTTAATTTTACTGCATCATAAATGTTTTATATAACTTCGTCCACCACGGACAGTTTTCAGATGATAGTCTAGTTCGTGCCAAAACTGGTGTCTGGTATTGCCAAGTTCAGAGTATTACATATGCAAGACTTTAGGTAGTCCAAGTTACGTAGTAGCGGTACCACACATAAACCGTCATTCACAAAATTCCACTAGAAAAAGGCACATGATGCGAAGGGTGCAAAAACACGCACAAGTCACATGGTTGTATAGACAGCCTCTTTCGACAAACTAGTGATACCATTTACGAATGCTTTTGTCAGAATTGTGTTTTTCCAAAACGTCAAAGAAATGCGCTTTGGACTAGATTCAGTTTTCGTATACCGCAGAATGTAAAATGCCTTTTCAAACTGAAACACCATTTTATGTTACAGCGATAGTAACGCTATCACAACTTCCATA
Organism: Maratus speculifer; assembly: GCA_964019185.1. Classification (NCBI taxonomy): domain Eukaryota; kingdom Metazoa; phylum Arthropoda; class Arachnida; order Araneae; family Salticidae; genus Maratus; species Maratus speculifer. The sequence goes on from OZ025289.1 coordinate 73,045,148, forward strand.
GTGCTAAGGGGAATGTGGGAATGTTTGAGTTTTCCTTCATTTTAAACCCGATTTGTTAAGTATGTGTTTCAAATGAGACTATACGTAATTTTAAATAACTTTGTATAACGATTCTCATTTTTTTTTTATAACGAAGTCCATTCATGCAGTCTTTAGACAGTTGGAGTTAGAGATTTGAATGAATTGAAGAACAGGATTAATTACTGTTGCAATTACAAGATTTCATGAAGACATGCTCTGGAGAACATGACAGGGAAGTCGAATTCTGTTTTGACGTGGAATATTTCTAGCATCACAACAAACTTTGAAACTTGGTGTTCATTATTCAATAAGCCTCTGTTTTTTAAATTTTTATTTTGTTTAGGTTTTATAAAGCTCAAAGTTGTAAAGACTAATTTGGAACACCTTGAAAATAGCGCGCTTCTTATAAATTTTATGGCGTTAAAAAAATTAAATTTTTTATTATAATTTTAAGAAATTTTACTTTCAATTGTTGAATTATATGGTCACTTACATACATCAATTATTATAATACTACATTATTAAATCATCAAATTAAATTAGTAAATGCTCATTATATCATATATTTTATTACAAAATCATATGACAGAATTCAGACTGTTATATTGTCCAATGCAAAAATTTATTGAAATGAGCATAATTATTTTAAAAATCTTTAGGTAATAAACATTTCAATGCGCATTCATTTTCAGCTTGTATAAAAAATGGAAATTATTGCTTTCGTCATTAAAAACAGATACTCTGTTGAACATGGTAATTGGATTTTAATTACTTTTTAATTGTGTTTTCTATAGCATAATTTTTTTATAACACTAAGTCCATTTAAATAACGAGATTTATATAATGAAAGTGAAATGAGTAGACAGTTTTTGTATCATGAAAAAAATTAGTATTTTCTTAAAAAAAGAAAGATGGTATAATTTAGGAGAAGCTACTCTGGAATAATAAAGAATTACTTACTTTGATCTCATTAATTATTTATCCTATGATCCAATCTAATCATACTAATAGCGAAAACAAATTAAATAGTCGAGCCAATTTTATTATTGTGTATATATGTACAATCACGATAAAGAAATCTGCGAACATTATTTTAATTAATCTAAGAATTAAAATTAAGTTAGAGTAATATCGAATTTGAAATAATATTTTTATCGTACAACTTTGTGAAATAAATTTTCTGTGTAAATTTTGTTAGATTCATATCATAACTCATGAAAGTCAAGTTCATTTGAATTGACTAAAAACAAAATTTTATTTTATTCGCTCTTATTCAAATTTAGTTAGTTTATAATGCTTAACAAAACCACCCGGCCAATGTTGCAGTGGAACAAAAGTTATGTAAAAAGAAATCCAGCTATCGACATATGATATATGAAGCATGAATTATGTTCGTCTTTTAAAATACTTTTGTTCAAATTGCGGATTAAGTACAAGTCAGTCCATGGCGTTTGATATTATTAAGTTTTTTCATGTTATTCTTATTTTGGTCGAGTTAGAAGCTTAAATCAATGCTCCGTTTTACATAAATACACATTCAGGTCTTGCCAGTAATTCCAGTAGTGGAATTAAATGATGCTGTAATATTTGATGATAGTCATTTGAGTTCGACCTTTTTTACTACTATAATCCAAAGAATTCCAGCTATCGCCATCTGCAACATGATATGTATTTTTTAATTCTGAGCTATATAGAAGCGACCCTGTGCCTTTGATATTATTCTGACAAATCGTATTTTTGTCTAGTTAAACGTATAAATCAATGTTCTGCCTTATTGAAATACACATTCAGGTTTTCTCATTAATTCCATAAGTGGAATTAAATGATGGTGTAATATACTCTAATAATCGTTTAATTTTTTTATAATGAAAGACTAAGACCATTTGGCCATTAAAACCACATCAAATCATTATTACTTTTCTAAAATGCTTCAAACTTAAGGTTCGTTTCTTAAATAAAGAAAATATTGTTCATACTGGTCCTACTAAACTAAACTTTTAATCATCTGTAAATATGTTTCAGAACCACTTATTACAATAATGCATGTTAATTTTCCATTTCAGTTGTGCTTTTTTATGATGTGATTTTAAATTTTGCTTTTCCAAAATTTTTTGGAAGTTGCACTTTTAGATTGTAATTCTTTTGTAGGAATTTTTTTTCTCCTGGTTGACATGCTTAATATCATTCTGTCATCCCTTTTTATCTTTTGCTGATCAGATGTTCTCTTACTAGATCAATTGTCATCTTTTTTTGGTAAAGTTCATTAAATGTCGCTCAAAGACTGTTTAAATTTTTTAAAAATGTCTTGGATATTTTGTCTTTTAGCTATTAAACCTGAAGTTTTGAGAATCCTTTTCTTTGAAACCTCTTTAGCTCTATCTATTTCGATGATTTTATAAAAACACCAAATACTAATTCTAGATCAAAATAAACAATTATTATAAAGTTACAAATGTAACAAACGTAAGCTGATACATGTTCGGTAAGAATTGCTAATAAATAATATTCTATGAAAGAAAAAAAATTATTTCAATGGGCAGACATTAATAAAACAGATTTTCTTTTATTTAAAATCAGAGGATGTTTTTATTTATGGGGAAGGAACTTTTTCTATTTCCAATTTTTATATCATTTTCAAATGCTATTTCGTTTTTATGTGCTATCTATACAAAAAGAAAGCTATTCATGAAAAATTTTAATTTCCTATTTTTTGATGGATTTATGTTTCAGAAGGCTCTAAATTATCTCTGATTCTAAGAATACATTTAATTGTTGCTTTTTTTGATCATCTAAATTGCTATTTTTTCTCTGTGTTTGATTTTTTGATTAAAAAAACTGTCAAAACTTGATTATAGTCATTAAAAAAATAATTAAAAAAAATATATTATTTCATGTGTTCTAGGTTATTAAATAAAGCTATGAAAATTCAGTATTGGAGATTAACAAACATCTAAAAAAGTGAAATTACTTAATTCGTATTCGTATAAGATATTTCATAAACCCTATAAACTGTATTCTGATTATTTGATAATTAAACTTTTAGAGAACTAAGTTCCCAATTGCAAATATCAATTTGAAATCATTATATAAAATATATATATATGATATATACCGAACTAAGTTGCATTTACATTGATTTGTAAAGAATAGCAGTAAACTGTAAAAGGGTTAGATTTTTGAAATAAAAATTATATGTATGTCATAAAAAAATATATGAACAGAAAGTCATAAAAACGACCTTTTTTACTATACTTTACAGTGTCCAATTTAGCAGCGATAAATTATCAAATATTTCTATAAATTGGTAGAGGTACTTAAAATAATTCATATTATTTAAAAATATATAATACCACATGGTAAACATTAATAAAAATGTTTACATTAATTTAAAAAAATGTTTTTGCTGTAAATCATTAAACATTGATTTTCTCATTTCAGAACATGGGTCTAAAGTCAAGATTAACTTAAAATAAAAAATCGTTTGTATTGTATGGCATAGTAACAAGCAACATAAGTATTAATAAATTTTATGGTTTTTTACTAAAAAAAAAATAAATTTTTTATTTAAGTCATTTATGTGTTTAAATTTAAAAGTAATTATTTTTTATTCTTCTAATTTTAAATTATTACAATTTAATCTATTCATCACTGTATTAAATTTTTAAATCCAGATAAAAGAATCGATGTTGAACTCGAACGTTTCCCTTTGGGTGTAACTTTCGCGGCTGAAGGATGGGAGGAGGGGGGGGGGGTAGAAAGAATGGAGTTATTGTGAGAAGGAATTCGCACTTAAAAATTACCGCACACAAAATCTCATATCTTGCAGGAGGGACATTTGGATGCTCTGGTGGGAGGGAATTGTCCAGGAATTCATCATTGGAGAAAATCGTTAGATGTGTTACTTATTTACAATTATTTTTAGCACAGTCAGACTGATTGATAAATTTATCATATGAAATTGAAAATTTCCAACTGAGCAAAAAATTGCCCTGGCCGGAAATCGAACCCAGATCCGTGGCTTACAAAGCCAATTCTTCACCGTTTAAGCTAAGCCCCACCAGTGGCCGAGAGGTTCTGACCTGTCAATTGGTAGACAGCAGGTGCTGGGTACGAATCCAATCGCGGCCGTCGGCCTAACCATTCGTGGTTTTCTTCGAACCTTGCGTAAATACGGGTTAGGTTCTCTTAGAAAGACCCCCCACGAAGAGCATTCCTCCCCCTGGGCCTATATCCCGAGAGTAGATAATCGGCCGACACAAAATAAACCAAACCGTTTAAGCTAACTCGGAGGTAGCCGGCTGGGATATTTCGCCCAAATAACCTTATTGGTCATAACTTCTGGTCTGTCATTTAGACAGCTCAGCAGAATAAACCGCAGATAATGGAATTGCATATCCGGCTGCGATATATCCCAGCCGGTTATCGCCCAGTTAGCTTAAACGTTAAAGCATTGGTCTTGTAAACCAAGGATCTGAGTTCGATTCCCGACCTGGGCAATTTTTTGCTCAGTTGGAAATATTCAATTCGTGTGTTACAATTTAGTCATATCTAAAACACACAAGGTGATTTAAATAAAACAAATTTTCATCTTTATTTGACTTTAGATAGAGCGATATCCCCCCTTTTTTTTTCTTTTTTAGATGATCCTTTGATTCATATGGGGGAAACTTTTGATTAGGGAACAAAGCACGATATGTGCAATTTTATTTTCACAGCTAAAGGGTGCCGAATTGCTATTTAAATAAAAATCCGACAGGGAAAAAAAAATTGATCTATGACACAGCAATTGGACAAATATCTTTAATTCCTTAACTGGTTTGCCCGAAAGTCGTAAGACTAATTTGCAAATATCATCATTTTAAAGCTTTTTGACATCACTATTGTTTTAAAAAAAAATTTCATACTATTGAGAGGCAGAAATGTTTAGACTAAGTTTTATTTAATTAATTATTTTATTATGAATATTTTATGAATATTTTATTTAAATAATAGTGGTGCGAATCCGCTATTTTCAATTTATTGAACGGAAAAGGATTAACCAGCTAAGGGTTTAATGAAGAACTGAACTTAAAATAGGCTTTATAATGTATCTCGATTGTCATTTATTAAACAGCTCACATTTTTATGCCATGTCCCTTGAGATTTCAAATCAAGCTCGAATTTGTACTTTCTAACAATAACACATAAAAATGTGTCTATAAATATCGCAATACATGATTTAATGTTTATTTATATATGTTGGGTTTTTAAGAAAGTTGGATCTGATTCTATCGTACTTTCTTCCAGTAAATATAGTATTTGGATTAGTGCGGAATCAATTAACATTAATTTGCATCAATTAATATTATCATGCAATCATTTAAAAACATTAATTGATGGGAACAAGCTCTATCACTTGGCGAATGAAAATAATACAATGCTAAATTTATGATCTCTATATGTGAAAATAACACAATTAAAATAAATAAAAAAGACAAAATGGTAAGAAGAGAGACGAATCTAATTTTGAAGTCTGACGATTCTACTTTTGTATATTATTTAAATCTAATTTTGCACGCGCGATTGCATCCAGAAAACAAAATAATAGATTCAAAATGTACAATGTATTTCAATCAAAATGTAGTATTTTAGGACGCAATTAATATCCTAGAAAAAACTACGATTTTAAGATTCACAGAAATTTTTCTTTAATATAATCAGCTATGAGTTAAATCATATAGTATAGAATCTGGAATTTGAATGAGTTATTTTTAATTATCCTTTTATCTGCTGCATTATCAATTCATGAGAATTTTTGCATTCTAAAGCATTTTATGCAAATTGTTTAAACTAAATTAAAAGATTTACAGAATCATTTAATACATTTTTGAAGGATTTTAGAAGGATTGGAGGATTTAGATAGATTCATTAAATTTGAATTTACAGGGATTTTGTGAAGTATTTATAACCCCACTCAAATCTTTTAATTATTTTCTTAGTATTTTGTAGAAATATAAAATGTAGAAATATGTTCTTACACTATAAATATATAAATATTTCCGCAGTGAAAAATCCCCACCCCTCTCCCTTAGCGCCAAGAAATCTGATAAGATGGAAAGGCAAAAGAAATCATCCTTTTAAAAATATTTTTGTTTTGTGTAACCAATAATGCTTTTGGAACAAGATAAAATAATGTATCTTTAACCCATTCTAAACAGTATTACAACTAACTTACGTATTAAAAGAATTTTATAATAAGTTATTTTAAAGGTACTTATAAGTACTGTCGATAGATAAAGGGTTAAGAAGTTATAAATGCAAATCTTTCGCGAAAAAATAAAAAATACAGTTTTATTATTCATCTTCTTATTAGCTCACAGAAAAGAATATTTAACTAAATACATTCAGTAATAAAAACTTCATACATTTAAAATCATTTTTCCAGTAGTTAGTGCAAAATAGTAGTTTTGGTTATCTTTTAGTTTACATACACTTGTTAAAAATTTTTTTTTTCTATTCTTGTGCTTAAAGCGGTGCGAGACACAAAAATCCTTAAAAAAAATTGTATTGCATTATTTTTTTTCTGCTTAAAATGACGTTTAAATCATTTTTCTATCTTAGTTAGAAGAGAAAATATTAAATTTTTCGTTTTGGCTTGTTTTCAAAATCTAGCTCCCAAGCAATGGTTGTCAAGGAAATGACTTCTTTTAAAAATGCGTTTTTCTTCGTAATGAGTTTTTTCACCATTTCTCCTAGTTAAATTACTATAACTCAAGAACCATTAAAGGTAAACGGTTGAAACTTGGAATATGTCTTTTTCAATTGTTCTAGTTTAATTTTGATTCAGCATTTTTGAAATAAATAATAACTTTAGAAAACATGATTAAACAAAAGTTACATCATTTTTTATTAAATTTCTCCTTTAAGTATTTTTATTAAATTTCTCCTTTTAAGTATTTTTAGTTTTTATATAAATATTTTTAAAAATGCCAAATTGTGATTAAAGCATATACATTTCTGTTTACTTAAATGAAAAAAAAAATTGAAATTCCATAAATAATATTTAGAGTTATGAAAATTCTTAACTAAACCACCATTTTAAATAATTTTTTAATATTTTTTAAAATATTACAAGTTTTGCCATGTGATTTTGTTTACAAATAAAATGTCAAACATAAAAAGAAATTAAATTTAAATCAATAAATAAAAAATATTTTAAAATGTGCCCTGGACTCCCTTAAATAGAAAACTTCTAATTATCAATGAAAATAAAAAACATGGAATCTATATTATGAAGAATAAATAACCCATAAACTAAACCAACAATAAATATAAGTGAATACATGTACGTTGCATATATACACTACCGCTCAAAAGCATTTGGCCACTCAGTACAATCAGAAAAAGTTATATATCAAATATGTTAAACCTTTTCTTGAATATTTTAAGCATAATTAATCATTCATGAACAATCTTCATGTATAATTCTCAATCAAGAAGATAATGAATTATTACACTCCATTATATGCCTCTCCCAAATTCGTGCAGGAAATTTGGGAGAGGGGAGGTCCAGCAATTTTTAATTGTATGCATAGCTTTTGTTAAAAATTGCTTAGCATAACGACTGAGATCTATTTTTCTGATTAACATATCGTTATCAGTTCAAAATGTAGCAATATACTTATTAACTTTTTTTTTTACATTTTGCCCCATTGGTGGAACAATTTCCAAATTTCATAATAGCATTTATATGATATAAAATCATAATCTGGTTGGTGTTTAGAATTATAAGTTTGTAGCCTTTTCCCCACTAATTATATTTAAAACATTCATGCAAAATTTCAAACATTTCATGCATTTTTTTTTTTTTTTTTTTTTTATATACATAGTAGGAGTTTTAATGCGAATGATTAATTTTTACATTATGTTCGGACTCTTCAGTAAATTTTACCTTAGGATTCCGAACGGGACTCCATTTGGTCAAGTAATTTAGGAATTATGAAGATTCAAAGTTCTAAACTCCTCGTGTTAAATTCATTTGTAATCGCTTCACAAAACAAATTACACTGCAGGGTAGTTTTCTCTGCAGAACTTAAAATTAGTTGGCAAAATGAACTGTAATTTTAGATTCGCTTATTCAAAGCTTCTAGAAATCGAATTTTGTAAAAAATTGAATATATATATACATACATACACACACACACATATAAACATATATATATATTTCTAATTTTAATATATATATATATATATATATATATATATATATATATATATACACATAGAGAGAGAGAGAGAGACATGAATTGTAACCGATAAAATTTTTTTAGCCTAAATCACTTTTAAAAAACTTGAAGTATGAGATTCTAAAATATCGTCTCATTCTAATGTAATTTTAGATTAGCATCTTTGAAGCTTCTAAAAATCGAATTTTGCTTTAAAAAAAATCAGTTTCAATTCATATTTATTTCAAAAATTAATTTAAAAAGTTTTTTTTCTTTTCAAAAATATGGTTTTTGATATTAGTTTTTACGTGTTTCAATAGTAGGTTAAAAATAGGTTCGAAATCCGCATGTTATGCAGAAATTATAAAAGTAATTTAACATTAACAGTTTCTAACTGTTAATTTTCATAATTCCTTAACTACTTAATCTTTTAAGGTAAAATTTGCTTAAAAATCCAAATATGATGTAAAAATTAAGTGTTTATTGAAATTGTCATAGTAGGTACAATATAAATAAGAACTTTTAAACTTAGTATTTTTTTTTAAAAAAATACAACATAAAAAATACTGTTTCCAGTCAAATGTGTACTTAATTTTTTCTTCGACAATTTAACGGTGAAAAAAAAAAAAAAAAAAAAAAAAAAAAAAAAAAATTGGCCAACTAAACATTTATCTTTCATAGTTATTCTACAATAACCCATTAACTTAACCTCTTCGGTCCCTGGTTACCCATTATGGAACTTCTGGTCTTTTACTTATAAAAACTAAAATATCGATTTTTTTATATTTTTACATCCCTTCTTAATAGCTGAATATTTTGTGCGTTGAAAGCAAATGGATAAATGCCTGCATCTAAGCTGAATACCTCATAAGATAAATGTTATTTTCATTTGAGTTTGCAAAATGCCCAAAAATGTAAAAAAGACAGTGTTACCAAGAAAGTGATAAATTTTCATGAGTATTTAACTTGAATCTTTTTCACTCTGTGTGTGTGTGTGTGTGTGAATTTGTACATTATTTACTTGTTTAAAGCTTTTAAATTTGTGATTACATTTATTTAAGTTATTGTTTTTTAAATGTTTTAAGGCGGTTTGATGTTTTAGATTCTTATGTTATTTGAACCTAAATTACTAAGCGCCTAAAAGGTGAATTTCTGAAAACGTATTTTTTCCGTCAATTGCAATGTCATTTTGCTTGAAAAAAAAAAAAAAAAAAAAAAAAAAAAAAAAAACTATGAATAAGCATTTTAACTCCGGAACTGAAGAGGATAAATAAAATCTTTTTTACAAGCCAGAGTTTTCATTGCACTTACAGCTGTTAAAAAAATAAAAATACAATGTTGAGAACCCAAACAAAATGCTAATATTCAACAGTTATCATTCCAGGATTGTTGCCAAAATCCTCAGAAAGTGCTAAATGGAATAGACGGATATCATTTATTTGAGGGTAAAGATAGAAACCATTTGAATTTCTTTATTTTTTTACTCTTTTTAGCTGTTGCTTTTATTAGTATTTCGGAAAGCATCTGAAAATTATTTTCTCGGATGTGTCTACAGTCCTTAAATAGATTTAGTGATTATTTTTCAGTTTTCTTATAAAACTCAGCTTTGCATAGTGTTTAAAAAACCCTTTTTTGTTCACCAGCTGTGCAAGTTTTATAATTTCCCTTTTTTGAGAGGAAGAAGTGTTGTAAAGTTATTTTTTAGGTGGTTTTTTTTAATTTAAAATGAGATAATATTATTTCTAAATTCTTCACACAAAATTTATGTCTAGAAATGTTCAATTGAACCCAAATGTTCATGCAACTAGCTAATTATCAAATATAGATTTAATATTGCTTTGTAATCCTTCTGTGAATGATAATTGTTTAAAAATGCATTGTTTATTCTTTTGAAATATGTCCAGTGTAAATGGATATTTGCTTTCGAAATTAATTTCTATTTTACATTTTTTTTTTAAATGTTACTGAAAAGGAACAATTGAATAGGTATAGAAATATAATTAAAGGGTAAACAAATTTTACTTATCTCTGAAGTGTTTGTCCATGAAATATTTTATATACAATATATATATACACATATTTGACCTATTTAAATTATTTTCAATTCGATATGCTTTTTTTTTTTTACTTAATCCGTTTTTGTATCACTTTTATTTGAATTTAAAATGAATTTTCATTTATTTTGCATATTCATTATATTCTGTATAAATCCTTTATCTTATATATCCCATGAAAATTCCAACGGTATCCTAATATTCTATATCCTGCAAGTCATATCTTTTATATAACTCAAGTTGTTAAGGAAAATTAAATCAAATCCATAAATCTTCCATCTGATTCTGTATAATGCACATCAAATGAAAAATCGCAAGTCATCAACCACGTGGGCTCCAACATCTTTTCTTGTATCCACGAATTATCTGTAAAATTATATGCATAGAAACATATTTTGAACTTTTTTAGAAGGAAATATCAATTTTAACGAAGAGAAGTAGGGGATTATCAGTCTAAACAATTTTCGTAATATAAAATTATCTCTGTGCAAAATATTAAAAGCTTAAAAAATGACAGTATTTTGGGGAAATGATTTATTACTTGCAATCCTTGATAGTTGATTTTTATTTTTTGCACAGGAATCTTTTATAAGTATACATTTATTTTCCCCAAACATCATGGATATGATTTGTACATCGCACACGTTTATATAAATAAATACATTTGTAACTCAGGCATAGCTTTGTAATCCCCTTCCGTAAGAGTTTATAGAATTCAAAGGCCTCCATGACAAATATATATATATATATATATATATATTATTAATTGAAACAAAAATTTTCGGTAAATATCGATTTGTAATTTTTTTTTTTTTTTTTTTTTTGAGAAAGAGAGAGGAGCTAATTTTACAATCCCCTTCTTCTTACCGTGATTTTAACGATGTTCATTTCAGATACTTTTCTCCGGGAGGGGGGGGGGGGACTTTTGACCATTGAAACTCTCAAATTTTCCGTGGTAATATTTCATTGTTCTGAGTGGGAATCTTCCTCCCCGAATCACCATCTGGACTAAACACTGGACTTTAGGAACTTCTGAATTATCTTGATGAGGAACAAGTAAGGAGTGAGGGGTTAAAATGCGTATAGCCTGTACCACACATTAAAAATAAATGATAATTAATATTTACAACAAATATAAAAATATACGAGTGATATCAAACTTCTCGTGAATTTTGCTTACATCATATAAAATAGTGTCAAACTTCTCATGAAATTGGCTTAAATCATATAATTTGATGGTTCATGCTTATCCACTTACTACTTTTCGTTCTCAGGCATGTGATCAAGTATTTATTTTTTTTTCTTTTCAAAATTAATTTCACCTGTAGCTTTGCTGAAGCTTTTATCAAAACTATCATATTTCCTTAACTATACCAAATATATTTTACAAAATACACTTCCAAGTAAAAAAAAAATAAATAAATAATAATACAATTAACAAATAAAAGGCACTTAGTAACAAGCAAATAATTTAATTGAGGTATTAGTAACTAAAACTGGCTGTTTAGTCACAAAAATGGGACTGTTAAACGATTAAGAAAGTTGTATGTTAGTATTTATTTTTATAAGAGCAATCATTCTTAAAATAAATTAAAAATCAATTTAGTTAAAGTATGATAAAGTTCTCTTCTATGACGAAATTATGAAATGCACATATTTTAAAATATGAAAAAAAAATTAGCTGTCTCGTGTTGCTAACGGTATCCCTTTTTTAAAATTAAAAATAGAATACTAGAATTTCTGCAGAGTAATTTTATTTTTATTTAATCACTAAATGCTCGATACAATTTTTTTTGGGGTGGTGGGGGTGGTGGGGGGTATTGTATGTTAAAATAGAACTTTAAGTTGGCAACACTGCAACAGCCAATTGACAATTAATTTTAGTAAAACTTGGAAATGCATAAAACTCATTAATATGTACGCGAAAATATTCAAATGAAATTAATAATTTATGTAAACGCATAAATAAAGCGCATCGCCTATTTAAGCAGATGAACAGAAAATATCATACTCATATAATTTTTTTAATGCTATTTCCTAAAGAAGTAGTTGCATAAATAAAAGTAGAATGTGTAAATGAAGAATGTTCCCTGAATTAAGATTTCTGTATGGTTGCTCAAGAAACAGATTTAGAGTAAATAGACTAAAACTGGATAATATCCAAAACTATGATGTTAACAGAATACAAATGCTAAAAACTGCAAAAGTGATTCAATATATTTCTTTGTTCGTGCTGAAGGTTATTCTTTTCCATTTGATTTTAAAAGAAAAGTAGCAAAATGTATAAATGAAAACTCGTGTAAAAGATGTTTAATAAAATATAAATTTCTGATGCAAATTAAATGTATGCACCATAAAAATATAGAAAAGATACAGTATAAGTTTCAAAGTAATGATTGTTTTCTTCTTCAGGCTAAAGCATATGCAACTATCACATGAGCAGAGGCAAGTTACTGTGTGGATTCTTATTAAAGTTTCATGTACTTCAGCTTGAAAAAAAATTATTCATTTTCCTCAAACTGGTTTCCTTTTTATATTTTTATGATTTATATAAGAGGTATTACATTTAAACTAAAAAAATTCTTTTTGGAAAAAATATGCATCCGATATCACTTTCTACACTACAACAGGAATAAAGTTTAATTTTTAAAAAATAATTTTTTATCACTGTTTAGTATTTTTAATCAATCAAAATGCCATTTCTGAGAAATCTTTTAAACCCTAGAGTTAAAATAATACTTACCATATTTGAAATCTTTCATATGTTACAGTAAAAAAAAAAAAAATAAATAAATAAATAATAATAATTAACTTAAAATGAATCAAATCGCAAAAAAGATGGATACACATACCATTAAATATCTTATTTTTAAAAGGATTTTGGAATTTAAACTTATAAAATTCATCAAATTAAAAAAAAAAAAAACTCTAAAATGGCGAAAGCTATTTTAATCTTATTTTTTTTCTATCAGTTGTTAAAAAATAGATTTATGGAGACAAATTTCTTAAATTTATAGTTTAAAAATTGTAGAAATAACAGCAATTTTATATTGGAAGTATTATTGAGTATTGCATTAACAAAGCAATAATTAAATGCACCTTATTCAGTTTTTTTTTTCTTAAATAGGGATGTCTGGAATCATTTACGTGCTTATCATTGAAAAAAATTTCAATACTATGTATTTTCTCTTCAGTTTGAGCATTTTTTAGATATATCCTTCAGCGCTACACACATGTTATAAAAATCAATAAAATTTTATACATTTTTCTTCATAACCTTAAATTGTCCTTCAAACAATTTGCGCTAAGTTTGCTAAAGAAATACCAATTTTTAAAAAATTGTTCAAGTAATTTTACGAATTATTTGGTCCAATTAATATATTAGAGGCATTTTTTTTTTTATATAAAATACCTGGAAAATGTCTAGCATGTGTTTGCTTTTCAGTTATATCGGTAGGATAAAATAAATTTTTATTATTATATTTCAATTTTAGGAATAATTTAAGATAAAAAGATTGTAGTTAATGTATTTAATTCACAAAGAATGCTGAAATATGCGATAAAATGTAATATTATAAAATGCAAAGTACGATTTTTAGATTTTGAAACACTAAGAAAAGATTTGATGAGGCAGTTTCATAAAAGGATAATGAAAATGTAGAATAAAAGATGAAAATATATTTTCACACTAAATTTAATAATTAGTATTGTCTTCAATATTAAATTTAACTGTTTTAATTACATGCAAATCATACTAATTACAGTTTTGAAATATTAATATATATATATATATATATATATATACATATTTTTTTTAGATTAACAGAGGTAATTTATGACATTTAAAAAGGTTTATGAATGTTTCATAAAATAGAATTATATAGTTATTTTAGACTTAAAAGCTAAGAAAGACCTATTGAAAAAATTAAGTAAGTAAAATAGAAAATTAAAATTGTTTTTCACATTTAATATACTTTTAAGTTATTAAAGTGTAACTAGAATAATATTTCATTAGAGAAATGTATGAAAATACGAAAAATACCTTTTCAAAATGTTATAGGCCTCGGTGTCCTGTATACCCTCTACCGGTTAAACACCTTTTAAAAATGTTCGATATTCGTGGAAAATAAATTATTATTTTTTTAAATACAGTACATAACTATAAGAACACTTTACTTTTCGAAATATATGAGTACTTTTATCGGCACTGTAGCCATAGCAATAACCTTGTAGCAAAGAAACAGCTCGGAAAGGTCAAATGAAACACGGTCGGAAATTTTCATCCCCAGAAAAATCCGGCTTTTCCCGAACTCCCGGATCGTTCTGCGTTTCTCCCTTTCTACTCCCCTCGAATATGCACCCAGCATTTTCATTTTCGCCGCCCTTTAAATTCCCACAAAAACATTTTAAAAACCGGAAAAATTATGGTGGAAATTATCTTCATTCAATTACCGGCAGGCAGTAAACCAGGCGACATAACATTCGGAATCATCCCACTTTGCAGCAACGGGATCGAACCAATCAATATCGTGTCAGTACCGGTTATCGAGCGGACAAAATTCACTAAATAAATTGCTTTCAAGTCGAGAAAAATCACACACACTCAAAAATTTTCTACATCAATACTCGGAAAACATATCGCGAATGCTTCTAATTCTAGCGGGAAAGGAGCGCGAGGAGAAGGAAATATTGAAGGATGTTCTCTTACCTGATCTACTGGCTTGTGGTCTGTGTCCGCCATATTGGGTTGCGAGGGCTCCGGGATGTGACAGAGCTCCGCGGGCTCCAGACTCCTTTATAAAGGTGGGGGTGGGCGAAAGGGAGAGAGTGTGACGTCACGCGCACAAAGATGGCTGACGACCGCAAGGTTGTGACGTCAAAAAGCCCCGGCAAGAGAGAGGGGCCAGTGTGCCCCATGTGTGGATTTAATTTTTTTAAATTATGTTCTACACCTTTAAGTCCCCTCGATAAAAGGAACCCTACTTTTCCGGTCATTGTTTGTAATCGGAATTTTTCCACCGGAAATCGGAAATTTTTTTGTGCGTTTGAATTTTGCTGCTAGCCAAGCTAAAAAACTTTCAAAAAGTTAATTAAGTATCATTTTTAAAAATTTTATTTAAAAAATTATTTTACTAAAGATTTTTTTTTTTTTTTTATATATAATTAAGGAAGACGGAACAGAGAGCTTTTTTTTAATGAAAAAATATGTATTTCGACTATAACTGTCCTTAATAAAGCAATATTGGAACTGAACTGTCTATTTTCCCAATCTTTCTGTGAAATCTAGACCCCCCCCCCACCCTCTCTCAAATTATGAGGATCTAGATTTTTGTAATAACCTTCCTAAAAGCTTTGACAAAATTGCTTGAGGTGTTAAAATAATATATGGCAAACTTAATTTTTTGAATAAATAACTTTCTTAATTTTTTTTATTTTAAAAAAGTTATTTTATGGATTTTTTTTTTAATCATTAAGGTAGATAGGGCAGAGGGTTATTTGCGCAAATTTATATATGTATATATATATATATATATACATTTATATTGCGGCTTTAAACTGTTCCTAATTAAATGAGTTTTGTCTAGTTTCCTGACCTTTTTCGGAAATTCGAATATTATCCCCCCCCCCCTAATTTTAAAGATATTAATTTTATGAACATTTATAGCCTCGGTAAAAATGTTGGAAAAGGGAAATTAGTGGCTAATTTATCAAAGAAATATTTCACTGTTAAATATTACATGTGTTTGTATTTCAGAAAGTGAATAAATACATGGTAGTTATCGAATGATGTTCAAGTTTGTTCATAAATAATATTTTAAGTGAAATTTAGTCAATTAATGCCAAATTTACGTATAAAAAATATATGAAACCATTTACATATTGTATTCTTATTCATAGTTGTAGTGACGCAATTAATTTTTTTTCCAACAGAGTGAAAAATGTCCAGATCAGGGTCCGAGCTTGGATACCTTGGCTTACCATACCATTGCTGTACCATTTGAGTTATAATTCGATGTTTGTACTGTACTTCTCTTAATTATAACACTATAATTAAGAGACTTATTATTAAGACTTAAATATATTTTTTATTAATAAATTCTATAAATGTCTTTTCAGAAAAAAAAATCATCAAAAGTCTCACTGGTAAATTTTATAATTTTCTGTATTTAAGGGGATCCAAGACACAAAAATCTTAACATTTTCTTTAAATTCATTGAAATTTTCTGTGTTTCTTTATGCTTATAATGACGTTTAAATCTCATTTCTATCTCAAACACAATAAAAATATATTATTTATTTCGTTTTGGTTTGTTTTCAAAATCTAGCTTTCAAGCAATGATTGTTATGGAAATAACTTCTTGTGAAAATGTTTTATCTTCATGATGGCTTTTATTACAATTTCTCAGATTTAAATTGTTACAGCTCAAGAACCGTTAAAAATAAACGCTTCAAACTTAGAACATGTCTCTTTTTATTGTTTTACTTTAATTCTGATTCAGCAAATTTGAAAAAAAATTACTTTTGAAAATATGATTTTTTAAAAAGAAGTTACATTTTTTTTTTCAAATTTTAATTTAAATATTTTTAATTTTTTTAAATTAATATTTTTTAGATGCTGAATCAGAATTAAAATGTAGATATTTTTGTTTATTTAAATGTAAAAAAAATTGAAATTCTACAAATAATATTTTGAGTTATAACGATTTTAAATTACCCCACTTTTATAATAAATTTTAAATTTTAAAGTTATGAAAAGTCTTATCATGTGATTTTGTTTACAATTGGTATGGTTAATCATCACAAAAAGTTCAAAATTTTAACTCAATATTTAAAAATTATTTTAAAATGTGTTCCGGACTCCCTTAAATACGTGAAATTTATCAACTGGTTGGTTAGTTTATTAAAAGTTTTACATATACATGTCTTTTTATATAATACTGAAATTTACAAAATTAAGGTAGGTCTATTTATTTACATTATTTATATTTATATATAATATATTTATATTATTACTTTTGATACATGTATTTGTTTATCAAAAAGATGCATCAAACGATTTAAAATATTCATTGAAATTTCTTGCAATAATCTGTTTTTTAAGTGTAATTTCTTAAGCTGTTTACAAACTCATTCGTAAATTTTATAGCTATTTGTTTTTGAAAATCGAAGATGAATTAATAAATTAAGGGATCGGGTACCTTTTGAAATTAACCAAAAATATTTTTTTTTATTTAATAACTTGTATTATTAATTTATTCTTAAGGAATATTGTAAATGAACCCCATGGAAAAATTAATTTTAGAAGAATAGTTATACCTTAAAAAAAAAAAAAAAAAAACTTGTTTTCTTTTTTCAAAGCGTAATTCGATCTTTAAAATCAATTTTCTCAAAACGTTGATTTTAATCACTGCACTCATGATTTCAAGAAATGACTGGATATAATTTTATGAAATTTTAACTAAAGGCATAAATTTTATAGATGCTCAAAATGATCTATTATGTCGAACAAGTAAGAAATTTTGAAAAAAAAAATTTTTTTAATAAAAAAATAAAAAATAATAAAATGAGTTTATGTTAATATTCCCAAAAACTAATCATATTTGTTCCACTATAGGTTATTTTAAATACATATTATATCTGTACTCAATAAAATTGTAGGCCCATTATGACAATCCAATTGTGAGAAATCATGCGCGCAAGACATATAAGGGAAAGTGGGGAGGAATGGCATACTTTTTGAAAAAATAAGAAAATTAACTTTGTTTGACATAAAATCAAAAATATGAATTATGAAGACACAATGAAATATCTTCTAATATCCTTGAATAATATAGAAACAAAATTTGCAGGAATAATTTAGTAATTAAAGAAATTGTAAATTTCGAAATATCCAGACCTCTGTTAGTGGGGAGATATGGGGCAGCTATAAAATAAAGTACGATAAGGCACAAATAGTCGAGTGTCGGCTATATATACAGCTCATATTCAAAATATTAGAATAATTGAGAAAAAGTAATAAGAAAAAATTATTTGTCATTTATTTATTTTTTATACTAAGTAAATGCAATTAAATTTCTTATAAATTAAATCTGGAATGTTTAGATAAGATTTTAACATTTATAAAATATAAAATACAGCACAATAAATTAGGTATACAGCTTCCTTAAACACACCAGAATATTAGAATAAAATTTAGATTGGTTCAAAATATTAGAATATTTTATTTTACGCAACAATATTACCTTATGAATATGAAGCAAATGGTAGTTAATATTTTGTAGCATCCCCTTTAGCTTTCATAACAGCGTACAATCGATCTTGCATACTATATACAAGGTGTTTACAAACATTTCTATCAATATTAGCCCAAATAGACTTTATACGTGCCACTAACTCAGTTTTACTTGAAGGAGGATTTTCTTGAAGTTTTTTCTTCATTATACACCATAAGTTTTCGATGGGATTAAGATCTGGTGAATTTGGTGGCCAAGGAAGTACCTTAATGTTGCGTTGGCGGAACCAATTCTTAGTTGACACCGATGTATGCGGGGACGCTAAATCTTGTTGAAAGATGAAATCATCTTCAAATAAATCTTCTGATGATGGAATCATGTAATATTCTAAAATTTCTTGATATATCAGAGAGTTAACCTTTTCGTAGACGATGCATAACTTTCCAGGTCCTTCTGCACTCATACAACCCCAAACCATGACACTAGCAGCAAATTTTACGGAACGTTTAAGGCATTCTTTATCAAATGCTTCTTGCTTCATTCTCCAAACTCTAATATCTTGATTACCATATGAAACACAAAACATACTTTCATCACTAAATAATATATTTTTCCAATCTTCATTGCTCCATAAACGTCTTGATTTACACCAATCCAATCTTATACGCTTTTGTCTTGCAGTCATGAGAGGTTTTGTTTTCGGTACACGAGATTCAAATTTAAATTTATGGAGACGTCTTAATGTTGTCGATGTAGAAACTTCAACTCCTTCTTCTTTCCATTTTCGGTGCAGGAATCGCACACTTTTAAAACGGTTTTTCTTAACTATATGCTTCAGTTTCCTGTCATCTCTAGCAGATGTTTTTGGTTTTCGGCCACCATTTCGGCGATTATTTTGAAATTTTCCAATTTTTGAATATTGTGTTAGTATTTTACTAACGCTCGACTGCGAACAATGTAAATAATTCGCTATAAAACATTGATTTTTACCGTGCCGATACAAATCAACCGTACGAAGTTTAGTAGATTCAGGAATATCACTCACACGGCCCATTTTAAGACGAAAAAGAAACAAACTGCAAAAAAGAATACTGATTTTAAATAAAATAGTCTGAATTTAATCAATGATGCCACCAGTTAAGAATTGGTAATAATTAAAGGAGAATTAATGTGAAATATTCTAATATTTTGAACCACTTGAATAAATATTCTAATATTTTGACTTTTCAAAATAATTTTTTTTGCAATTAATCTTTTCAAAAATGATATTAAATTTAAGATAACAAGTAAGTTAAATCAACAATAAGTTCTTAATAAAAATATCGTTTGCATATTTTCATTAAAAGACATTAAATTACCAAACGATATTTTCAATTTCTAAAAAAAAGGTAATTATTCTAATACTAGCTAACCCGCCCGGCGTTGCCCGGGTCCGTATTAACAATATTAAACGAACTTGAAATTTGTATTATTTTATCATTAACTCGAAACTTGCAGAAATGCATTGTCAGAAATACGTGGCCACTGACTGTTGTTTTTTAAAAAGAACTAATCTATCGCTTCACCGGTAAAAAATATTAATTATTTTATCATATGTGTTTTAAATATCAATATAGAAAATTATTTTAACGTTTTGCTTGAAAATATAACATTCTTTTGTTAATATCTTAAAATCGTCTGCAGTCAGAAATCTATATTTTAGATTAATATTTACGAGTTGGCGCATTGCCAAGATTTGCTTCCTCTGGACCGAGTTGGCGCATTGCCAAGATTTGCTCCCCTGTGCCTCAATTAATTATCCTCGGAATTCCTTTTATTTATAGAGATTTTGAATATGAGCTGTAGAATCTATAAAAGATTCTAGGTTGATAATGTCTGTGCTACAATATCAAATTCCAGTATCTTCTTCACTGTTAAGAAAATTCAGAATTGTCAGTCAGATAGGATATTAAAAAAAATCACCAGTTTGTTTACATTTTGAAGTAAATGGTCGTATTTACAATGTTATAACTAGTAAATCTGCAGATCAGGAGCCTCAACGTCAGCTTTGCGCATATATATATTTTTTTAAACACACTTTGGGTAATATTCAACTTCTTGGAAACTTTAATTTAAAATTTTCATAGTACTTAATTATTTATAAGAATAAAATAAGAATTAGAAGTTTTCAGCCTTTAAAAGCGGTAAATTAAAAATTTAGTTATGTTAGGATATTCTGAAATTTTCATGATCTATTATTTTTGTTTTTTTATTATAACATAGTAGACTTCTTCAGGGAAGCGGAGCCCCCCGTAGCCTCACTTAATTTAAATTTGCCACTTTCTAATAATTGTGCTAATGGTTATTGTGTATCTTGCATTTCCTTATACATTTTGATTTATAAGGATAAGTAACAGTTTGGACAAATATTTTTCATTATCTTCATACTTCTACGTACCTGTCAACCACAAACACCTAAATCTGATGTATCAGGAACTTTTGTAAGTGTAAACTCAGTAATCTAGAGTTTTACAATTTTGTTTCCGAAAAAAAAATGTTTTGATTGCATTTTGTAGCAGTTATAGCGGGACAGACAGACAAACATACAGAAGAACAGACTAACAGATGAAAAACAATAAATTTCGTGTCTTCAAAGTAAGCCTTCACTGAAGTTTCGGCAATGCCTTTATTTTTCATGAGTTATTGATATCCATGTTTCTTGTACATTTAACGACTACTATAAAATACCTGTTTTTGTTCAATTATGACGTCAAATTTTACTAATTGAAATATTTGTTACAAATATAATTATTTTTTATTTCTTTTACTTCTAATTATGCGCCCATTTTTGTCAGAAAAATTCTTATTAACAAAACAAATTTCCGTGTTTAATTTCTAACAAAGTACTATTTTTATTTTAATTCTGACGTCATATTTATTTTTTCTTAGTTTGGTTTTTCGAATGGAAATTGCTCAATTGAAACTTATTGCCGCTGAAAAATTATTCCAGATTTTTTTGCAACGATAAAGGAAATTGGTTAAATTTTATCTAAAAAATTGCGCTTGATTCTGTATGAAAAAGAAGGAAATTTTGAATTATTAAGGAAAATATTTGAATAAAATTATCAAAACATAGCCTATATTCTTTTTTGGGCTATGTTATATTTATCCGCAAAGATAAAAAGACATTAATTAATTCATCAGTTTTGACGTTGACTTCATTAAAATTTTCGTCCACGCTTTCAAATTTATAGCATTAAAATATAATAAGGATTAGGATGAATGGTTGCTTAGCAACCATTAAGAGAAAATAAAGAAAAAGAAATAAATACATTTTAAATAAGTAAATCTCTAAACCAAATTAGTTTATATTATTGGAACACATTTATAAAAAATCTCCAAAATTTACAGTAATAACTTTAAAAATCTGACAAATGCATCGACAAAATTTCAAAACAATACGAATAATTTAACTGGTAAATTTCAGTATCCATTTATCACTGAATTCCATTAATGGAATGTGTCATTTTCTCTCAAGGAAAAAAAAATGAAAATCATTGGATTTGCCATAGAAAAGCATTATTGCGCAAACTAAAATAACTCTATATTTTCCGAATGAATGAATCAAATCTAACAAAAAACTATACAGCTTAATCCCAGTGCCTCACTAACATACCCACTTGATTTCAAGCAAATCGGATGTTTTTTGCGTTAGTTATCGCGGAACAGACAGATTGACGGACAAACAGAAACCAAAAAATTTCGTGTCTCCAAAGTAAGCCTTCACTGACGTTTCGGCAATTAATATCCTTTAAAAATATTAGAATATTAGCAATTTACGCTCATCTTATTAAAAAGTGAGAATTAGACTTGCCCCATTCTCCCCTTTGTTGGCATGTCCCAATGCTCTCTCTGCCTTCTTTTATGTTAAACTTCTTGTATAAACAGAAATGCCGCTTTTAGGCATAGTTTAAATTATGGATAATATGCAGTACAATGTTCCATAAACTAGTAAATCTGCAGATCAAGAGCCTCAACGTCAGCTTTTCACATCTTTTTTTTTTTTTTTTTTAAACACACTTAGCGTAATATTCAACTTCCTGGAAACTGTAATTTAAAATTTTCGAATTACGTAATTATTTATAAGAATAAAATAAGAATAAGAAATTTGAAGCCATCAAAAGCCGTTAAATTAAAGATTTAGTTATGTTAGGATATTCTGAAAAATTCATGATCTATTATTTTTGTTTTTTTATTATACCACAGTAGATTTCTTCAGGGGGGCTCCGCCCCTTTGAACTCCCCGTAGTCTCATTAAATTTAAATTTCTAACTTTCTATCAGTCTGCTAATGGTTATCGTATATCTTTTATTTCTTTCTACATTTTGATTTATAAGGATAAGTGACAGTTTTAAAAAGCATTTTTCATTATCCTTATACTTCTAGATACCTGCCCATCAAAAACACCTAAATCTGATGTATCAGGAATTTTTGAAAGTGTAAACTCAGTAATCTAGTGTTTTACAATTTTGTTTACGAAAAAAAAGAAGTTTTGATTGCATTTTGTGGCAGTTATCGGGGACTGACAGATAGACAAAAGAACAGACTGAGAGATGGAAAATAGTAAATTTTGCGTCGCCAAAATAAGCCTTCACTGAAGTTTCGGCGATGACGTCATTATTAATGAGTTATTGCTGTCCATGTTTCTTGTATTTTTAACGACAACTATAAAATACCTGTTTTATTTCAATTATGACGACAAATTTTACCAATTGAAATATTTGTTAAAAATATAATTATTTTTATTTCCATTACTTCTAATTATGCCCCCATTTTTGTCAGAAAAATTCTTATTAACGAAACAAATTTCCGTGTTTAATATTTAACAAAATACTATTATTTTTATTTTTATTTTTTATTCTGACGTCATATTTATTTTTTCTTAGTTTAATTTTTCGAATGGAAATTGCTCAATTGAAACTTATTGCCGTTGAAAAATTATTCCAGGTTTTTTTTTTTTTTTTTGGCAACGATAAAGGAAATTGGTTAAATTTTATCTAAAAAATAGCTCTTGATTCTGTATGAAAAAGAAGGAAATTTTGAATTATTAAGGAAAATATTTGAATAAAATTAATAAAATATAGCTTATATTCTTTTCTGGGCTATGTTATATTTATCCGCAAAGATACAAAGACATTAATTAATTCATCAGTTTTGACGTTGACTCCATTTAAATTTTAGTACACGCATTCAAATTTATAACATTATAAAAATAAGGATTAGGATGAATGGTTGCTTAGTAACCATTAAAAAAAATAAAGAAAATAAAAAAAATATATTTGAAATAAGTAAATCTCTAAAACAAATTATTATTGGAACACATTTATAAAAAATCTCCAAAATTTACAGCAATAATTTTAAAAATCTGACAAATGCGTAGACAAAATTTCAAAACAATATGAATAACTTAACTGGTAAATTTTAGTATGTATTTATCGTTGAATTCCATTAATGAAATGTGTCATCTTCTCTCAAGGAAAAAAAAAATGAAAATCATTGGATTTGCCATAGAAAACCATTATTGCGCAAAATAAAATATTCTATATTTTCCAAACGAATGAATCAAATCTAACAAAAAACTATACAGCTTAATCCCAGTGCCTCACTAACATACCCACTTAATTTCAAGCCAATCGGATGTTTTTTGCGTTAGTTATCGCGGAACAGACAGACTGACAGACTGACAATCAGACAGAAACCAAAGAATTTCGTGTCTCCAAAGTAAGCCTTCACTGACGTTTCGGCAATAAGGAAACTATTGTATCTACGCATAAAAAAGTCATTAATATACATAAAGTATAAAAAGTATATGAAGAAAATTTACTTTTCATTCTGGAAATAATCTTTTTCTTCATACAATCTCAAGCTTATACGGATCAGCAACTTCACAGCTTATGCTACTTTTTCCAACTGAAGATTAGGGTACCATTGCTTCATCTATTGTGTGATTGATGAAATGTTTAGAACGCTACATAAAGAGAAAAACCAACTGATCCACTCTAAGATGAATTCGTTTTTTTAAAAAATCATTAAATTTCAAATGAAATTAAAAAGCTAAATATGAATTTTTTTCAGAATATTAACTATTAGTATATAATTGTTTTAATGTGTGTTTTAAAATTTTATATTCAAAATTTAATTGGGTGTGGAGAGTTATAGCGATCCATGTAAAGCCTTATTTTCATTCGGTTTCTCGGCTTCAAAGGTATCTGACCCTTTAATTTATGAAACAATTTATCTGCTACATATGCATTGAAAATTTACATTTTTTTTTTTTTTTAAAGAAATGAAAGTTAATAAATGATTGTTTACTTTATCAAGCGAACGTATCAAAATTTTTATGGATTTATTGAGAAATTTTTATAATTATCCGTATTTAAATAGGTATTTAAATATAATCCTCATTAAGGCTGTTCTCAACTGCTCTGCTCAACAAGCGCAAAAGGTTTTGACACATTTACAAATTCATTTTTTAACGTAAAGATGTGTAAAATTGGAAGGCCTGACTATGGAAGCCATTTAGAATCGAACTTTATTTTCCATTTTTTGATAAATAAATTACCTTCGGAAATTATAAGCGATTTTGATCACATGATAAACACATTTTCATCCCTGCTTGAGTGGTTATTATCCTTTCGCGCAGAAATTCGGTTCAAAATGCTTACTTGAACAATTTTTTTTTGAAAACTCTATTGCTTATGTCCAAAAGAAAAAAAAAAAAAAGACTGTTTCATTAGATATTTTCTGAACAACACTGCTAGTTTCATGCATTTCCTCATTTCCTTCATTACATTTTCATGCAAAAATAAATTAAAACTTATGTCATAAAGTTGCCTTTTAAAATTTAAGAATAGTCTTAAATATAATTATCCGTATTTGTCAAATGTTTTTCACATGAATGGATTCACTGGGTTCAACATCAGGGCGACATTATTTAACCTGTGACATGGATCACTACAAACAGCATCTTTTGTGCGAAAAGTTGCATCGCAATTTCTTATTCAGTCACAAATACAGAGTGTTTTTGCTCAAAGTCTAAGTCAGACTGTCGTTCACAAAGTAATCACCAATATTTTCAACTGGTTTATTCGTCTTTCTATGAAATGTGGTACCACCCAGAAATAAATTTTTGTATATGGTCACGTTTTGCGACAAAAAGCGTTGATCTAGACGCTCTGTATTTTGGAATAAAGGTCATACATAATAAAAGGTTACAATATACATAAAAGTCACTGATCTAATGACATTGCACTTTCCGTGATATTATCTCATTTCAGAAAAAGTAAAGCAAATCTGTTGAAAATATCGATAAAATATTTTCGTTATTGTGAAAATTATTTACGAGAATTAGCGTTCGACTTGGAGTGGGACATCCTGTATTCATGATAGATCAAACAGCAGCAACACAGACAATAACCTCATCGAATTCACTGATGAAAATCTAGGATTAGTTGAATCTCGATTCGCACATTACAATGCAATTGGTCTATCAAGTCATATCTTGGTGGAAAATACCCAAAACCCAAATTTTAGCGGTTAACTCTTAGGTTTACCATTATGTTTTCCTGCTCCCAATCCTCCATGTTTTCATACTTTTGGGTACAGGAAAGCACAATGGTAAACCTTAAGTCAAAATCGGGTTTTTAAGTGTTTCACACCGAGATATGACTTGACAGAAAGATTGCTTTTTACTATGCGAATCGAAATTAACTAAATCTAGATTTTCACCAAATGAACTCTATGAGGTGATTATTTGTGCTGCTGCTTCCAGATCTATGACTGAATAATTCGATGGCAACCCAGCTTTTCCTATACATAAAATGTTTGTTTCAACTTCTCTATCACTATTTAAACTAAAAAGTCCCACTGGTAGTGAATCTCTCATTTAGTGCATTTATTGACGAGTTCATGATGAATGCATTTTTTGGTGAATTTTATAATTATCGATTTTTCCTAAACTCAAAATAAACAAAAAATGTTTATTATAACAAATAGATTTAATGGTGAATTTTACAACTATACTTTTTTACTCCTCCACTGCACGACTTTTTCTATTTTTATGAAAAGAATTATTTGAAATCTATGTATTGGTCTAATAAAGATAAAAGTAGTAAAAAAAAAAAAAAAATTTTAAGCTAAAATTTAATATTTTATGGCGTGCATCTTATGTACAATTAGAATTTTTAAATATTACTGTATTTTACAATGAAACGGGCTTAAATTAGTTTTATATGCTTAAAACTCTAAATTATTCTTTATATTAATATTTTTAAGTATTTAATAAAAATAATAAAAATAAATTTTGCCTTAATAACTCTATCCATTTTTTGTTTCCGTAGAACAAAATATCATATATAATCAATTTTTTGTTTCCGTTTAGTTTGTCAAATGCAGCCATGGACAAAATAAGTGTTATTCCATACTTTAGACTGTTCTTGATCAATCACATTGGCCGAATTCATGGCACATAATGAGAATTATAGTGATTTTAGGTATGTGCAAGATGGGGCACATAGTGCAATGAAGGGTTGAAAAGGGAAGTTTAGCACATAAACATACATATAAATAAGCACATATATATATATGCTTAATATATATATTGGTTAATGAAATGATATATATATATATTGGTAAAATTGATCATGGCAATTTTACCAAATGAATCTATTAAAGATTTTATGATCTTATTGGTAAAGTTTATAATTGTCTTTTTAAATAAAATTTAATAAATTAAAGGTTAGTTTATCAAACTATTTACGCATTCATTGATAAATTTTATAACTGAAGAAATCGTTATCTACAAGAAGGTACCTAGCAAATGCAAGCTTTCGCATAATCAAAATTCAAATTTTCTAGAAAAATAATTAAAGGTTAGTTTATCAAACTATTTACGCATTCATTGATAAATTTTATTACTGAACGAACCGGATCTAAAAGAAGATATCTAGCAAATGTAAGCTTTCGCATAGTCAAAATTCAATTTTTCTAGAAAAAAAATCTTTAGACAAAACTGCTGTGATTTCCATCAATAAAATAATTGATTTTTTGAGGCTCGACCTATAGTTACAAATATGTAATGATTTTTTCTGGAAGAAATGAAATGAAATGAAATTTATTTTATTGGACTTACTTGCAAAGAGTTTACGTTATTAATAATCCCTACCTAAATTTTATTTTTTATAAAAGCATATATTTAGCAATAAATAAATTTTGTATAATTAAAACTTTCTCGGGATGCAGTTAAAGAAATTTTCATGAAAATCAGAAAAAAATTAGTTATTTACCATCACCGTGTAAATAAAGTGAATTAGCACGTTTTACATAAAATCCTCGATGCTATTTTTTAAAAAGAGAAATTTAATCATGGAATGGTTTATCGCAACGTTTTGGTAAAAGTATATTTAGAAAAATCAAAGGCAGTCTTTTATAAAGATTTTTACAGTTGCTTAATTTCAGTTATGATTTTTTAAAATGAAAATTCTATTATTAACTTCGAGCATCCGGCGTGTCGAAAATAGCAGATTTTGTTATGTCTGGCATAGTAGTATTTCTGAAGATTTCATGAATACTTAATTCTAAACATTCTACAAGTTAAAATTAGTGTGTTGATCACATGTGCATTAAGGAAAAAAATATTAAAAAGGAAAAACAAAACTTTGCTATTATTCCAATATTTGTAGTATTAAATATATAAAAGCTAAAACCTGATTTCACAAATTTTTCGTAATTTATGCTTCCTATGTTAAACTCGTTCGGGTCTGCCGTTCTATTAAAAGTACATGTCTTTTCACCCAGTATTATTCTGTCTTAACATTTACTTTGTTACTATCTGATTGTAGTTATGTCAGTATATATGCATTTCTTATTACGATTACATTTATGTTTCGACATTTAGTAATAATAAAAATAGTATTTTTATTGATTCTCTTTGTATAGTGACAGTTCTTTTATTTTAAACATATATTTCGCTTTATAAATTAAAAATATTGGTTATTTTTCTGAAGAAATTATACATGTTATAAAACTAAAAAAATATTAGAAAGTTGTAATATCTGTTAAATTTGTTGTATTTTCCGATATTTTTGAAACGTTTCCAAAAACTCTTGCTTAGTCTATTTTCATATGAAAATGAATTGAATAGTACGCAAAATAATTACATTCGTTATATTTCAGACAATGAAAAATTCTTTAAACTCCATTAAATATATTTCGATACTTAGTATTATCATTATTAACGTAAAAGTAATTTATCTCTCAAAATTGAAAAAAATTCAGACCCAAAGGGTTAAAATTCTCAATCATGTTCTTAAATTTGTGGTAGTTTGCTTGGCTATTCTTTTGTCTGTAACTTTATTGGACGAGAGGTGTTGTGATTTTATGTGTGATCTTTTTTGTCTGAATGGCTAAAAATTGTACAATAATGAGTAATGTACGAGAGTTGGCTGTAAAGTCCCGGACTCGACAAAGAAAACAACATAAAAAAAAAAGTTTTTTGCATTTATTTTATAACATAAATTTCAGAAAGACTAATAAATTTATCATATGGGTGTTCTAATTTAACAATCTCAATAACGCAATTCGTCGAGCTCTTCAAAACTACCTTTAAGAAATAAGTTCCATTAAATAATCAAGATAAATGTATCTCATATTTATGACGCATATATTTAATTGCACATTATAAAATTATTTTACCTTTACTTTTAATAAATTTATTATTACTTTCTTCTATTTTTACAAGAAGAAAGTATTGGATTCTTGAAATTATTCGAATCCCGGTTTTTGACGGATTTACCCGTTTTAGGAGACAGATTCCAAAAAACACGTTTTTACAAAATGTCTGTCTGTCTATCTGTGACATAAATTTTGTGCGATCTTTATTTCAAGAATTAATGCACAGGATTTAATATAAATTTATATTCAGGCAGTCCCGGAAATTAATTTATGCTGATTAATTTTTGCTGTAAATCTCCCAACAAATGGCGCTGTTATGCTGGATTTTTTTACAATTTACACAACAGCTCTATCTCAAGAACTACTGAACAGATTTTTATCAAACTTCAGATTTTATATAACCTTTACATGAATACATGATGTTTACATTTTGGTGTAAATCGCACAACAGATGGCGTTGCTATGATGTCTTTTTGACGATTTCCGAAACAGCTCTATTTCAAGAAGTAATGCACGGATTTTCTCTGAACTTCAGATGGTAGTCCATGACATTAATGGATGCTATTTTCATTTTGGTATAAATCGCTCAATAGGTGTTGCTGCTATATTCATTTTTTCACGATTTCTTCAATAGCTTTATCTCAAGAATTAATGCAAGGATTATCATCAAACTCCGGATTCACTTAGTTTTTTTATATGAAGCGATTCTATTTATGTTTGGTATCAATCTCCCAAAAGGTGACGTTGCTTTGCTGAATTTTTCCCTATCCTCGCAATAGCTCTATCTTAAGAACTAATGCGCGAATTTTTATCAAACTTCAGATTCAGGATTGACCTGATAAATGTTATTGTTGAATATGTTTTGGTGTAAATCGCAGAACAGGTGGCACTCTTATTTTGCATTTCCCCCGATATTCACAACAGTTCTATTTCAAAAACTAATGCACGGAATTTCACACCGTTAGAATACTCATGATGGGCATAGATTGCTACTTAATTATGGCATTGCGATAGTGAATTTTGACGTTATTAACATGTATGAGATGGAAGAAAGTTTTGAGACTGCCACATCTGACTAGTTTTTAAAATTATCTTAATTATTTAGGTGTATTATTCTACCACTTATTTTAATATTTTACTATATTGTAAGAATTCATTATAATTTTCATTTATTACATTGAAATTACTATTTAAAAATGTAACAAACGCAATGTCCAGAAATCCGCGAAATTCTAAAATCCGCACAACCTCTGATCCCACTTTGTGCGAATTTGAAGGAGTCTGTTGTATTAGATTTTCCGAGATAAAGAATCATTCATCTATTTTTTCAGTATACCTATCATAAATATCATGGGCCATTGTATTACCTTATTGCCATGATGTTACGTTACAGAATAGAAAACGTTATTCTAATTGTTAATTGTCATAATACAAATTGTTATTATTCATTTTTTAAAACAAGTATTATCGTTATTATCTATTTGGTCATAATTTCACATTTTGTTTCTATTAATGAACAAATCGAAACAAGTTTACTCTTTTCCTTCATTTGTATATATCATATTATAATTTAAGTGTGCCTCAGAACTTTAATAATATTTTCAAGTGTTCCATGAAATTTAAAAAAAAAAGGTTGCAAAACGCAACTTTAGCCTTTTTTTTTTTTTTTTTTTTTTTTTTTGTTTCAAGAGATTTGACTAGCCTTTTTAGTTTTGTGTTCTCAGCATACATTTTTCAGTTTGGAGTTCATTCAAACAATGAGAAGCGACACTCTTTCGTTAATGTTTTCCTTTTTCGAGAATTGAATTCCTTTTCTCACCGATGCTTGGCAAAAAGGAGCAAATGTCACGTACTCTTAAAAATTCTTCCTGCTGTTTCATTTAATTTGCCGTAAGTGTATTTTTTGTTAATTATCATAACAGGGATTGCGCTTTTAAAACATTTATTGCATCATTTTAATTTCGGATTTTATCAAAAGCCTTCGTGAAATTGATTTCTTTTCATTTTATTCAATTCACTTGCACAGTACAAGAGTACGGTTAAAATAAGCGAGTTACATGTTAAGAATGGGGTATCATTTATTAACTTACAGTTGAACTCGGTTAAGAGCTTTTTAAGGTACTGGACAAAATCCCGTAATAAACTGGATCGCGTGTTAAACGTGATTAGCATAATATTACAAGAATTGAGCTCATTTACAAATTTTAAATGTCTCAATGAGCTTTAGAGCTTTCGTTTATATGTTTACTGTTGAAAAATTTGTCTCTGTCCCTCATGTTTAGATTAAAATTTAATTACATCCAGAGCCTGATTATCACTAATTGAATAGCTTTGGGCAAAGATGAATTAGGGGGCCCCTTTCAATTCGTTGCGACATTATTCAAATGGAACTAATCATATGTGTAATGATAAGCAATATTTTTGCACCTTGGATTTTAAATAGAAGAATATTATAAATTAGGTACCTTAATTAATAAAAGTACTTTTATTACTTAGTACAGAAGAAATTTTTACATAACTTCAGCAACTTGTTATATTACTTGAAGATAAATTTAATCACTTATAGAAGAATGTATATGTGTAAATATGTGTTAATAAAGTTATTTTCTTTTACCTGTTTTTAAGTTGTACAAAACACAACCTATCAAATAAAATACATTCTATTTACAAATAGAAAGTGTTTTTTTCAATAAACCTTAAAATATGACTTTTTTTTTTTATCATATAACTCCAAGTTAAAAAAACAAGTTAAAACTTTGAACACAGAAGAAAATTTATCTCATAAAAATTAGAACTGGTTTTTTTCAGCCACTAAAGTTTAGATATGATTAAAGTTCATTGCTAATATAATCTATTAAAATCAAAATATTATTTCTTATTTAATAGGGTTAAGGTTAGCTTTGCGAAGTATTGATCTCTGTCACTTCAAAATAAAATTTGTCTTTCAGAAAATTAAGTAGAATCTTTTAAAGATGAAATTTGTATTTTGCATGTGAAAATTTTTAACATTGCAATTGGGAAAAAAAAAGTAAATATTTTATAAATTAATATATGGATTTTAGGTGGCCCTTGAAGTCCGGGGCTCATGAGTAAAGTCCCAATTTGCCCATGCGATAAATTGGGCTTGGCTGCATTCAAATTTTACTTGCTCTTTGTTTTTATAGAGCCGACTAAAATAATAACTGAAAGGAATATGCATTCAAATATAATTTTATTCTCCATTAATACGTTACATCCAAAAGTAAAGCAGCATAAAATAATTTTCTTGCTAACCTAATTTTTAAGACAGACGAGAAATATGTATTTCTTGCGTAACAACCCATCTGTTAAACTCATATTTTGTATTTGTGATGGTGAGTAAGCTTATAATCAGTCCTTAATATCATATGTAATAAGATAGTTAATCATTGTTGAAAAAATGTTTTTAGCATGACAAAAATAAAGCACAATAGAAATATAATCTTGACATTTTTGGAAAAATCGGGTTAACCCGAACCGACAGAGCGAAATTCCGACTCGAACCCGAAACAACTTAAGTAAACCTGATCCGAACCAAACCGGGGATCGGGTTGTGCAAAATCGGGTTACCTGACCTGTGCGGAAGTGTAATCGGCTTTTCCTTGGGGCCGGACGACCCACTAAAACATCAATTGTTTCTAGGATGATTGCGTGAATGGCAGGTCCATCTAAACTACCGCCCATCTCATCGCTGCAGCACTCTCGTTGTTTTTGGCACAAAAAGTATGAACGTTGAAATAGACACTCGAGTGAAATTGACCTAAGTGAGTAAGAATCGTCAATCACACTATTTCAATAAACGGAACAAGACACAAAGAATATTAAAATGCAAGATCCACAAGAGTTGCATTTTAAAACACACATACACACACAAATAATGCCTGCATTCAAATCATAAATGTATTAGACATAAATACAATAAACCCAACTGGAGTGAAAAATTAGCCACAGCAGGAATTGAACTCGAAGCCACAGTGTTACCAGGCTGTTGCTCTATCCACCGAGCTACTCCGGCTGATACCTGGGTCTGCAATTTCCCCAACTTGGTTTATCAGCGAGAAATTGCAGACCCAGGTATCGGCCGGCAGAAACTCAGTGGATAGAATAGCAGCCTGGTGCGCTATAGTTCCGGCTTAGATTTCTATTTCTGGATAATTTTTCACTTCGATTGGGTTTATTGTATGTGTCGTTGTATAATATTTGTATAGACCTTTTAAGAGTTGCATTGTTGCTCATTCAGTGAGTTTTTTTAATTAAAATACTTTCCACTATTTACGATTCGTAGCATCCACTTTAATTAATCAGTTATAAATATTTGGATTTATAGATATCAAAAGTTAAAAAATGTCTCATTTATCACAAACGATCGATAATTTTATTGCGTAATAACCGTTCGCATATACGCGATATTTTTATATTACTCTTATATTCAATATTCAAGAAACAGAGAAAAAAAAAAAAAACGCGTATTAACCGTGAGCGACTTGAAAAGGTTCGACTGTTTATTACTGCCCGCTAAGATACTCCCGAGTTAATGCTATTCCTATGGGGAGGCATTTTTCTAACAACTCCTTTCGCATTTTGACATTTTTCAATAATTTTTCTTTTTGCATTGGATAGATGGGAGATCACGAGAATCAAGATTACTCCTTGATTACTTTTTTGATTTTGAATGCAGATATTTTTTATAAAGTTTCTTTCACTTTCTGAACCGATTTTGAAAGTGATAACTTTATAAAAAAAAAATACCTGCGACCAAAATCGAAAAAGTAATCAAAGAGTGATTTTGAGAGGGACCTCAGCTATCCAATGCAAAGAAAAAAAAAATTAAAAATGTCAAAATGCGAAAGGAGTTGTTAGGAAAATGTCTCCCCATAGTAATAGCATTAGGTCCCGAATATCTTCGCGGGCAGGGACAAGACCCTTAAGATTTTCATACATTGTAGGAGCCTCAAAAGCAGGATAAGGAATAATGCGAGCAAAACATGAATTCATTTCAATGAAATTTCATTTCGGTGAAAAGAACTAGGGAAGAAATCTCTTTCCAGTCAAACATCGTTCAAATCTCAGTGATGCTATTTCATTAACAGTCTGTCAAAATGTTGTCATTTATGTGTTTTATCAGACAGATTTCACCTTTAAGGATACCACTTCGCCACCTGCCGAATAAAATGCAAAGGTCTGAGGTCTTGAAAGAATGAAAGACAGAAATCAGAGATAGACATTTTAAATGTCACCTCTTTATGAGATCTACGATTGAGCCATTGAAAAGAAGTGTAGACTAAAACTTTTGTTTATTTAATATTTTAAATTTGGACTCTGTGTCATATTAACCAGCATTTTCTTGTCTCATATTGCACTGTTAAAATGAAAAGGATCTATAAAAGCTGCAAATCAAAAATTACAGTGATTTTTGCAGAAAAACAAAAGTGCTCAAGTACATTGTTGCACATCGTATCTGTCTTTTTTGAAATTACTAATAATTAAAGTAATTGATAGCAGTAATTAGTTTAATTATGCGTTGTTCTTAAGATATTTGTCTTCGCGGGTATTGAGAAAGTAAAAGTAAATAAGAGAAATTTTGTAATTACCTTGCTTCCCGTATTAACCGAATTCAACTGAATTTTAAAATGTTTTACATAGCATCGTTGAAAATAATTAAGAAGAAATAATGGTGGGAGGAATTACTTTTGTTTCATGTACACGCTTAAAACGCCACAACCTACTTTTAAGTTTATTTCAGATTATCGTATTATAAAATGTGACTGGTATCAACACCGCTGCGGCAAATTGGAGAAAATTTCACCCTAAACAATGTAGAATGTCTTCGCCTCCATACCCATGAATATTTGTAGAAGAGAATCTGTGTAATTAAGGTATGCGATTACCTACAAAACATCAATTTTGATGAGAGTTCACATTTTTATATTATTTTCTTAAAGAACATATATTTCTGTATCTAAATCAATTTTTATTTTGTCTTTACGAATTTAAAAATTAAATTACACCCATTTAGAAAAGATCTCTACTTTTAAACTCATGTGGAATCTTTGACTGGGCCATTCCATTGTCACGTACGAGACAACCAGACACCATAACTCCACCAAAATTGTGTTATAGGGCTTAAAATTCTTCAGAAAAAGGAATAAACACATTTTTGTAAGCTTATATTTGGTATAACAATATCTCAGGCAGGGACAGATTTTTCCTAAATGGTTTTATGATTTAGTTATTAATTAATTTGCATGCGTCACGTGCAGGACATCTGAAGTCAACCACTTGTAATTTGATCTCTGATCCAGCTAACATTTCTGCTCTGCTAGTTTTGCAATTTAAAAAGAAAAAA
The DNA here is from genome assembly GCA_964019185.1 of Maratus speculifer. NCBI lineage: Eukaryota > Metazoa > Arthropoda > Arachnida > Araneae > Salticidae > Maratus > Maratus speculifer. Next base: position 73,080,735 of record OZ025289.1, read on the forward strand.
ATATATATTAGAAGCTAAAGGTCTAATGTTCATGAAATAAACATCATTTTTTGAAAAATAAATTTTTAAACTGCTAAAAAAATATAACGTATAGTGTCACGTGCGGGACACGGTTGTCACGTGTGGGACATTTGCAAATATCATTCAAGTAACCTTTTCAGAAATCAGAAAATAAAAGAATACAAAAAAGAAAGTACATATTATACATTTTACAATACAAAAATATTTATTTTAACTTTTTTTGTACAAAATAAATGTTCAAATTGACATTTTTAAACATAAAGTAAATGTATAAACAGAAACTCAAAAGTTTTCCATAAATTTGAAACAACCTCTATTTTTAGCTACAGTGGGAGTTGATATTTTCTTTACCACATCTTTAAATGAATATAGAATTTTATCTGGATACTGTGGCCACTTGTAGAATTTACCACTCTTTATGATGACAAACACTTCAATACTATCATGATTGGTGCTTGTAATAATTTGACCAGGATAATTAATGCCATCATATTTTACAACTACCCATTCACCCATCTTAAAAGAAGTTGCTGTTTCTGAAGAGAATATAATTGCTCCTGGAGGATTCATAGCACCATTTTCGACCTTATCTTTTTCATTCTTCTAGCACTAGTAGACTTAGATCTTTCCATTTCTGCTAAATAAATAACAAACTTTATAAATTATAAATGTTTTTGTCTAAATTTACTTAATTTGATAAAAACATTGAACTTTAATTCTATTTTAACTTAGAAAAACAAAATATAAGTAAGCAGTTTTATTATTTATTTTCTGCAGAATAATAACAAGTTCTCACATGACTCTTCTTATTATATAGAAAAAAAAACCCCTATAAATTAAGTAGATCAATTCTTACTAGAAAACAATATGTTCTTATAATAAAAATAACCATCAAAGTGTTAAAATTTTATTAAAATAAATTTATAAAAAAATAGAAAAAAATATTAGCATCACATAAAAAAAGAAAAAAATAGAACTATCATAAAAAATGTTTAAAAAATTTTTTAATTTCGTTTTAGTTACATAGAATATGTTCTTAAGACAAAATAATCATTAAACTGTTAAACCTGTGCTATAATAAATCTCTATTTAGCATTCAGAAAACAAAAATAATCGTCTTGCTCATAAGGTGTCACGTGCAGGACAATTTTGTTTTTATATTTTTCTCAAAAAAAAAAAAAAAAAAAAAAACATTTGGCCCAAATTTTTAACTAGCATAGGATAAGTGTACTACACTAAACTGCTTTATAAATGCCAATTAAACAAAATAAATGAGTTTCTTTTTAGGTGCGTTCGTAATTATGTAAATACGTAGCACCTATTGTTGTCGCTCAGTCCGTCCGTCTGTCTGTCTGTCCGTCCGCATATAACAACGAAAAAACTACCCAACCGAATCGTTTGAAATTTAAAATACATAATTATAACATTTTGTCGAGTCATTTCAAATTTTATGAAAATCGGATGGATAGATCAATTACAGGGACAATCAAAAGAATTCCGTTACATTGCGATCAATGGGGAAAAAAGTTTCAAATGCATTTTAATCGTTTGAAGTTTAAAACATATAATTATTGCGTAATTTTGCCGAGTCATTTCAAATGTTATGAAAGTCGGATGCATAGATCATTTACAGGGACAATCAAAGATATTCCATTACATTACGGTCAATGGGGAAAAAAGTTTCAAATGCATTTTTATGATGTTACACTCATTCGAACATAATAGAATTGGCATGAATCTATGAAGTATATACTAAAATATGCATTCTGTACAATCTGTGATGCAAAGAATTTTTATTATTAAATTACAGGGCCACACAAAAGTATTCCACTACATAATTCTATACGGGGAAACATTGTTTGTGGCGTGTTTTAATTATATTCAACTATTTCAGATTTTATGAATAAGATAAACGTTTCTGAGGTGTAATAAAAATTACTTTCTGTATATTTACAGGAACACAAAAAAGATTTCGACTACTATACTGTATTCGAAGTACGCTACACTATATCAGCAAGATTTGAATATTTTTAAAACTTCGCTATCGTACGAACGCACCTGATTTGCTACTTTCACGTGCAATTTTCAACTTCTTTCTCCTAATTTAAAAAGTTCATCTTTTGTGTCACGTGTGGGACACAGAAACAAAACTTTTTGTGTGTGCTGTAATATTTATTTGAAATTATCCTAGATTTTTAAGTTTAGTGAAATAAAAAGAATGAATATTAGACTTACCTAAAATGTTGATTTCAAAAGTTTCATTGGATTTTCTTTATTAAAAAAACTCACTCAAAATGCATTATAAAACTTAACATAGTTGCTTGCACATGCACGCCATCTTTAAACTGTTGTGTTGCCAATGCACAAAAGAAAAACTTTAAATTCTTACTCAAAACATAAAATTTGACATGTTGCCATTCAGTAAATACCAAACATATTTATTTACACAAACTTTTTAAAATGACTATCAATTTACCTTTTTTCATGGAATGGCCCGACTGCATTTTCTTAAAAAAAAAAAAAACAACCTCCGGTGGTCAGAACATAAAAAAAATCACATTTTTTTTTTAAATCGTTTTTTTTTCCTATTTAAAATGATGTTTGAATCATGCCTCTGAAACAGAAAATATTAATTTTTTCGTTTTGGTTTGTTTTCAAAATCTAACTTTCAAGGAATGGTTGTCATAGAAACGACTTCTTGTGAAAATGCGTTTTACTTCATGATGGCCTTTTTCATCATTTCTCTTATTTAAATAGCTGTAAATAAAGATCCGTTATATATAAATGGTTCAAACTTGTAACATGTCTTTTTTTATTGTTTTACTTTAATTTGGATTCAGCAAATTTGAAAAGAATACAGACTTTTGAAAGTATGATTTTTAAAAATAAAGTTACATCAATTTTTTGTTTAATTTTTACTTTAAAGATTTTTAACTTTTATTGAAATTAATATTTTTTAAAATGCTGAATCAAATTAAAAATTATTTATTCCTGTTTATTTACATGGAAAAAAAATGAAATCTCTATAAATAAAAGGAATTCCGAGGATAATTAATTAATTAATTAATTGAGGCACAGGGGAAAGCAAATCTTGGCAATGCGCCAACTCGGTCCAGAGGAAGCAAATCTTGGCAATGCGCCAACTCGGTCCAGAGGTATAAAAGCAAGATAGAAAAAAACGCGCAGGTCTGTGCATTCAAGTACAACCACCCATATGTATATGCTGAAAGTTTGTTCTGACGCTCACCCGACGCACGTGGAGTGCCGATGGTCCGGGAAGCGTACCATACACATAAATTATTAAATAAACCTTCAAATTAAGCCCGGCGAAGCGGGCTGGGTATGCTAGTTTCTATAAATAACATTTGAAGTTATAATGATTTTAAAATACCCCACTTAAAAAAAGTTTAATTTAAAAATTTTTTGTAAAAGAATTTGAAAATTTTTATCATATGATTTTTTTTATAAATAAGATAGTTAACCATCACAATAAAAAAATTAAAATGTGTTTCGGATATCTTTAAAGTAGTAAACGGAGTTTTTGATAACTCAAAAGTTTATTATAATATGACTATGAAATATTTCAGGTATGTATTTTATAATGTTTAGAGTGTAAAGAACTAAGGATTTGGTTCTAGTCACATTATTTGTTGATTTACATTTGTTTTCATATAGAATTACATGATGGAATACTAAAATTTTGTAGGTAATTGTAAATAATCGCCGGTATCTCTTTTACATTTCAATATATTTAGTTTTTTTGTTCAGTACACTCATGAATATTTTACATACAAGAAATTAACGATATGCCAAAAATTTATTTCCTTACTTATTTTTGTAGGGACATTTTTGTAAAAATTTGCTTAATTTCGACCAAAATTTTTCAATTTTATAAAAAGTTGCATAAGTATAACATTTTTTTCATCATTTTCTTTATTTAGTGCATAGGTTCCCAACGGGGGCGGTACCGCCCCCCAGTGGGCGCTGGAGCCTTCCAGGGGGGCGGTAGCGAGTCTAGAGAAAAATGGGGGGCGTTAGGACTGTCGAACGGGGCGGTGATGGTATACCTACTTATCTAAAAACTAATATAATGAAAATATTTGATCTCATCTACATTACCCAGTCCGAGTCAAAAACCTTAACTGCACCTTATGTAAATCTATACGGACAAACCTAAATCTGGGAGGGGGGGGGGTTAAACTGAATTTATTTTACTAATGTCAAAAAATAGTCTTGGAACTCAAACAAGGGCTATGACTCGAATTAAAAATCATTATGTATTCAAAAATTGTGGAGTAAGAAATTCGCGATAATTGGCTGGCAAAAAGTTTTAAACATAATTTTTTTTATTAACCTGTATTTCGAAAAATTCTAAAGTATGACGACAAAGATTTGACCTGAACAAGGACTTTTAAACAAACCCGTGATTTGAATCAGTTCAAGGAATTTGTTTAACCTTAGTGAAAGTGATAAAAATCGTTATATCTATAAATTTGTTCAAAAGTAAATTTATTTAAACTTATATAGGTAAAATTTTTATGTTTCAAAATATCTTAATTGAAGATAAAATGCGAGCAGTATAGTATTGAGTAACTGAAATATGAATCTAGGCACTCTCCCACAAACCATTCGTTATCTATGTGCCTAATTTGTCAAGAAGTATTTTCATATGAAGCCACGAAGCCTTATAGGCTACAATAGCATTTGAAAAAATGCGTGCTGATCGAAAAGACAAAGATATCACCTATTTTTACTTTCTTCTATCTTTACAAGAAGAAAGTATTAGATTCCTGAAAATTTTCGAGTACAGGATTTTGACAGATTTACGCGTTTTAGGGGTCAGAGATTCCTAAATCATGTTTTTACAAAATGCATGTCTGTGAATCTGTCTGTTAGCATATCTTTCTGTATGTGAGATAAATTTTAAAGGCGCTCTATCTTAACGACTAATGCACAGAAATTTATGAAAAATCTATATTCAGGTATTCTCTGTTATAAATTGATGCTTATTCGTTTTTGGTGTAAATCACTCAACAGGTGGTGCTAATATGCTGCTTTTTTCACAATTTCCGCAATAGCTTTATCTAAAGAACTACTGCACAGATTGTTACCAAAAATCTGATTTGATTATTCCTTGACATGAATAGATACTGTTTACATTTCGTTAGAAATCACTCCACAGATGGCGCTGTTATGCTGTCTGTTTCACGATTTCTGCATCAGCTGTATCGCAAGAATTAATGCACATATTTTCATCAAACTTCAGATTTAGTTTTACTTTGATAAATATTATTGCTGATTATGTTTTGGTGCAAATCGCATAACAAGGGGAGCTTTTATTCTGCATTTTTTTTTCGATAGTCGCAGTAGTCTTATTTCAAGAACTAATGCATGAAATTTCACACCATTAGAATCTTTACGATTGACCTAGATTGCCATTTAATTTTGATACTGCGATAGCGAATTTTGAAGTATTAACATGTATGAGACATAAGAAAGTTTTGGGGTTGTCGTATTTTACCAATTCAAAGACTGGAAAAGGAAAATTTAAAACAGTCAACTATATCAAACCTTTTTAAGTCATCTTCTAAACAAGAAGATGGCGGAGCCTCATATATAATTATAATTTTAAAAATAAAAGTATTAAAATGGCATACAGTTGGCGAGAAATTAATCTTGCCTGTAGTCAGAAAGATAATAAAAACTGTTCTTCATCATAAGAAACCGTCTGATATCAATAGAAAAAATCCTGAGTAATAATTCGGTACAAAGAGGAATAGATGGCTAAAAGTATTGAAATATTATTACGCTGTTATTTAAAGACCTGAAAATTTTCCATTCAACTCCATAGATCAGCGTTACCAAATAACAAAAACTCATAAAAGAAAAAAAAATCAAGAGTTATTATTTGCTAAAAATTTGGAAATTGATACAAAGGGATAATCGATATTTAATACCATGAAGTCAGTCCAAGAGAAATAAATTCTTTATTATAATATTTTGTCACTTGCTACTGATGTTGCTCAAACAACGACAGTACATCAGGAGGATTTCATTAACACATTAACAAGCAGCACTAAATGTACTCTCTGTACATTCTACATTCCATTACACATCATCAGCAATTGCTTTCGAAAAATTGGAATGAGCGCCTGTAGACGTCGCTTCATTACATTATCAGAGCAGTCAATAAGAATAGTAACAATTCATTGAATGATAGGACATTTTACCAACTTTATATTGAAAATCATTTCACAGCAAAGTGAAAAAAATTGTTTTACTTTGTAGTGCAGTTTTCACTATCACTTTGCATAAGACTTGCAAATGAATTCAATCGGTTGCTGCTGCACACAGAAGTTCGTTGTCTCTGAGAAGGTATTAGCCTGAATCATTTTTCTATATATTTGATTTAGTATTACACTTAACTAAAAACAGAGGTGTAAAAATACGCTAAAACCTGATTGTATTAAAAATGACATCGTTTATGTGACAGACCTGTTTAGAATCTTTAAATAAATAAATTTAAATATTTTAAATATTTATAATAAGCCTTAAGATGATTTCAAGATGATGAGTTGAATTTAATTAAAACAAAAAACCTCATAGCTGCTTCTGTTGGTAAACTTCTTGTGCTCAAAGGAAATCTAAATAGAAGAGAATACAGTCAAATTTCCACATTATTCGCAGTCTGTGAAAACAAGAATATTTACTTACTTATTGTCAACACTTCGACGTTTTTCATCTTCATGAAGTTTTCTCAGAGCGATTCCAAGATATTTATAAATGATTATACCGAGTTAGTTTTTAGATTCTTTCGCAAATGCAGCTACGACAGTATCATCATATTTGGAGGAGGAAATCGTGGAACTCACGACAAACAAGAACTATAAATAAAATTCAGAAATGGTCACAAAGAATTTAACTTTAAAAACCTACAGCTCTCTAATCGGGATTGTGAGGGAGAGTACATACAATTTTAATTGCTTTCCTTTCATCAGATTTTGCTGAAAGTGGGTTCCGTGCAGTGGCTAATTTACTGTCTAAGAAAAGAAACATGCATCTTTGAAACTGACAATTTGTGACTGATGTTGAAGAAATTGGAATCTGACATGAAAAAATTGTTAAAGCTCCAATAGTCCCAACTATTTTCTTATTTTTTTAAAAAATCTTATTGATTTTGTGTTTATTTTTAAATTTTTACTAAACAATTGTTTACTTCATTTTATGGTTGTTTTAATTAACTTCTACTTTGATTAATAGATTGACAGAGAGGTAAAATATAGATAATATGCAATAATATTTAAACTTTTTGTATAATTAACTATTATGCAAGAGGGGGCGTTGGAATTTTTTTTCTCTTGTAAAGGGGGCGGTGGACCAGAAAAGGTTGGGAACCTATGATTTAGTGTCAGCTTAAACTGAAGAATGATTTAAAAAGTGTCTGAATTTGTTTTTGAAAAATAAAAAGTCTTTAAATGTAGTCGGATTATTTTAATTTCTTTAAGTAGTTAAAGCAAAATGCATCATTCACATATTAACAGTTTTTATGCCCAAGTTCTAATGAATCCAATCCTTATAAACCTGATAATTATTTATATCGGATTGTAAGTAGAATATTTATTGGTCTTTTTTATAGCGTAACGTAAAGAGAACTATAAAAATTACAGAATCATGATTATCCATTAGTTAAATATTTACTTTCTTAGTTTTCTTTACAGATTTTTTAAAATTTATATTTTTTAAAATGCTGAGTCAAAATTGAAACTTATTTATTTCTGTTTATTTGCATGGAAAAAAAATGAAATTCTATAAATAATATTTGGAGTTATAACGATTTTAAAATACCCCACTTAAAGATTTTGAGAATTTCTATCATGTGATACACTGTAAAAAAAAGGTGGGGGGCGATTTTACGGAGATTGTTCAGGCAACCGGAACGCGAGTACAATTCATTGTTTTTAACGGAGAAATTCCTGTAAATTCCAGAAAATTTTCCGAAAAAAAACCCGGAAGATTTTCTGTAATTTAATCCAGAAAGAAGATGATCACGATCTTTTTCAGGTGCGCATCACGATCACGTTACTCAAACTGTCTGAAAAGAGAGACATCGGTTAACTTCGTTATTACATATTCTAGCACATGTAATTTACACAACATTGCTGAGATTTTACACGAAGTGTGAGGGCACTTAAAATCAATCTATACAAAAACAATGAAGAGATATATATGGTTGACCTTTATACTGACTACAAAAGATTTATCCTAAAATGTACGAAGAATGGGCTAAATATTCATATAAGGATGTTTCACTTTTTTTGAGCATTTTACTCTTATATTTTTAATGGCAGATGTTTTTTAGTTAAATATTTTACTGAGAATGAATGAAATCAGAAAAATAAGGTTATTTAATTTTCATAAATTCACTTCTAGTACCGTTATTAAGTCTCTTTATTTTTTTTTCAATAAATGTTCAATATGTGATAAGGTAGAAAGACTATTTTATAATTTTTAAAAAAATGCCCGCTTTTAAAACTGAACTTTATATTCTCTCGACATTTTTTGAAAAAGAAAAGTTGGCCCAATTTTGGTCTTTAATTATTTCATTAAGGTATAATAATCGTGCGCAAAGGCTGGTTCAAAGTTTGCGATGAACAAAGAACTTTATATTGGACCTTAGCCAAGTACAAATTAGAGGCAGTTTTTAGCTGATTACACGAAATGCTCGAACCATAAGTAGAACGAATTAAAGAAATAAAACAGTTTTGTAAATATTAATAGTAGCCCAATGGTAGGAGAGGGGGAAAAAAGACCGAATTTGAAATTGATTAGGGGAAAGCTGGAAATTGTTTTAATCCATTTACTTTATTTCTAGAAACACTATGCTAACAAGGAAGGTCTCCAAACTGGGCATACTCAGAATTTTATGAAAAAATACCAATTAAAGCACTTATGTATGTAATAAAGGATCAGTCAAAAATAGCGGCGTAATCACAGTAGAAAGTATGTAAAAAATAAAATATTTTCGAATATTTAGCGTGAAAAGACGAAAGAGTCACTCGATGTGGCGAGCAATCTTTTTCGTCGCCAAAGCAAACGATTATAATGCAACTCAAAACTGTTGGCTATTTACAATGCGTGTAAATGGTATTTAATGAATTTAAATATAAACAATGAGAAACTTTAATATATTATAAGGTACCTGTACCCAATATGGACACCCTAAGGAAAATGTATTTTTTTTTTCACCCCCATGTACAAGTCATAGGACTCCAAAAATATGTGACCACTATCCTTGGACTATTGACTATCATTATTAAAATTAGTGACCTTGTAATTATTCTGGTTTAATTTAAATGATAAAAACAACAAAAAAAAAGTTTACAAGTGTCCATATAAGGAACTACCTGTCCCTATTATGGACAGGTGTTTTTTTTATTGACTTTCTACACAGTGTGTATGGAAGAGCCACTTTTCCAAGGGATTTTAGAGGAAAGGGAATAAAAAAAATGTATCTTAAAGTATTCCGAGGACGAGGGGGGACAGTAAATATCTTCAGAACATGCATTTTGGAAAGGGGGTGGCATTCGGGCATTCTCGGTTTTTACCCTTCGAAGACCCATGCAAAGCCCCTTAATTACTAGTAAATATTATGAAGTAATATTGTTGGTTTTGCTTAGCTTTATTGCATCTGTCTGCGAATTTACATCTGTTATTACTCAGTCCTCACAGCATGGACAAATAGAAACTTTTTCACCATGGGCGGTAAGTCCCACATAATCCTCATGAACATATCTGCCACATGTGATGCATGGCCGCATGTTTGAAAAAGCATCAATACTGCAAAAGAAGCAGTACCAGCTCTCCTTTGTTGAGGAAGTCATACCATTGGTACCTACGATTTCGCCAACATATATCCTATTGGGGGGGGGGGCTTCTTTTTATTTTTCTGCAAGGGTTTTTTGGAGGAAGGTTTTGGGGGGGATTGTTCAAAATAGCATCTTGTTGAACAAAGATTTTACCACTTTGATGACTTTTCAAGTTATTGCTTGGCAACGTTGAATTTTCTTCTTTCTTACAGTTGTAGTCGATGGGGACATAAGCTGTCCATATTGGGAAGCGGGCGTAGTTTTACTAAATCTTGTACCACATGAATAAGGAAAATTATTTTAAGCAAAATATGCAATAGCAATCGAAAATGTTTTATTAGCTTTCTAAAATATTCCACTTTTCAATATTTAATGTAATTTTACCATATCTAATAAGAATTTAAGCTTACAAGTAATTAAGATCAGCACATCTCGAAATAACAAGTTTCCTCCTAAATGGCGAACAACGCGCTTCTTTACACTTTCCAGACTTAATTATCTTTTCAACTGCTTTTCTTCGCGAAAATGTTTAGCCATCTCTCGATCAAAATTATTACCTTTAAAAATATTAGGAGTGTCCATATTGAGAGCCCTGTCCATATAGGGTACAAATACCTTATACATATTGTATTACATATATATTACTGTTGAAGTAGTTATTTAATTAATCACCGGAAAAAAGTGTTTTCATAGATAAAAAAATCATATTGAGAAAAATTATCTTCATACATTAAAGCGTATTCAAAAATAAAAGCCAGATGTTTCCATAGCAAAGAAATCTAATCGACAATTCTCAATTAGACTTTGAGTTTGAAACAAATTTAATTAATTTAAATTATGAATTTCGTTTTAATTCTCCAATTTTAATGATTAAATTTGAATATAAATACCTATAAATATCAATGTAAGAAAATTATACTTAAAAGAAACTAAAACTTACAAAACTTAAGTTATTTAAATTAAATTTATCAAAACAAGTTCAAAATGTAACTTTTTTTTTCTTGAAGTGTGTTTGACATAAATTATTTTTTGAAGTTAAAATTCCACCGCCAACCGGCGATAAATCGCCAAATAACGAAATTTTCATTATTTTTTTACGGATACTGAATGGAGGTTCCGCCGAAATTTTTTCTATAAATGTATATATCCACACGAGAGGAACATTCTGTAATTTTTTCCGATTTTTCGGGGTATGCCCGTATGGAGACCTTCCTTGTAAGTTCTAAGATGAGAGGTTGTATCCCAATATAGTATTACGTACAATATTATATATGCTGTATTGACACTAATCAATGAATATATAAATACATTCCCTCATCTTTTTTCTTTTAGGAACAACGGATTTTGAGCTTATTCTATCGAAGATAATTTTTAGAATTTTTCAGCTATGTTTTTGAAACTTTCACAAAAGTTGCTCTATACATTATGCAAATTATATTTTGATTGCTTTCACGCATGCCAAATGAAAAATTATTTAGTAAACCTGCTCATTATTCTTACAATATCTAATATTTTTTAATTCTGATTACAGGATATGTGTACAATATTGTTTGTCATATTTTTTGGAAAGACCATTTTTTTATAATAAGAATTTTGTAAATTATAACTCTTTATCTACCGACGGTACTTACAAGTATCATTAAAATTACTTATATTAAAAGTCTTCTAATACGTCAGTTAGTTGTAATACTGTTTAGAATGAGTTACAGATACGTTACTTTATTTTGTTCCAAAAGCATTATTAGTTACACAAAAGAAAAATATATTTAAAAGAATGATTTCTTTTGCCTTTGCATCTTTTCAGCTCTCTAGACGCTGAGGGAAAGGGATGGGGATTTTTAAATTTGGAAATATTTCTATATTTATATTGTAAGAACATCATAGTTGTTCATTTTGTAATTCTAGAAAATACTGAGAAAACAATTTAGAATAAAAGATTTCAATGGGGTTATAAATATTGCACAAAATCCCTGTAAATTCTAATTTAATTAATCCTTCTAAAATCCTTCAAAAATTTATTAGATGATTATGTAAATCTTTTAACTTAGTTCAAACAATTTACGTAAAATACAATCCCTGGCCAAATTATTAGACGCACTCATATTTTCTTGTGTCGAATCATATTACAAGTTTCATAGAGATATTACTGTGCCAATAGTTACAATTGATTATATACATCATCTGTAGGATTATTATAAATTAAAAGCATGCCAATGACTTTAAAATTATTTATTTTTGTAAATTAAATTAACAATTGCTAAAATTGTAAAACTTAAAACATGAAATTCAAAAAGATCTCAATATTTTTTGGAGTCTCCTTTGGCGGCAATCAGTGCCTGTATTCTTCATGGCATGCTGTTAGTACAAAATTGAAAAGTTTCTTGCATGTGAGAGTGATGTTTTTCCAGACAAGGATAAGTTTTTCTATGAGCTGTGTGTTGCTCGTTATGAGCTCTTTGTCCAATTTAATGAATGAATTACCGGGAGCAGTTCAACACAGGGATATTTTTTTTTATTGAAAGTAGACCCTGACGGATCGTACTATGTAACAAAAAGCTTTACCTTGCAAAAATACAAATGGTTCTTCATTTGGAAACCATCATTTTAGCTTTAGAATAAACCGATTTTGAAAACCTCTTTATATTGGTCTGGAGAATTAACTAAGAAGTCATAACAATCAAAACCCAGCTCATAGAAAATCTTATCCCTATCTGGAATCGTCACCCACGCATACAAGAAACTCTTCAACTTTTGTATTAACAACATACCGCGAAGAATAGAGGCACTGATAGCCTCCAAAAAATATTGACATTATTGAAATTTTTTTGAGCTTCAAGTTATAAATTTTGCAATTTCAGCCATTTTTAATTTAATTTGTAAAAAGGAAGAATTTTAAAGTCATAGGCATGTTTTTTATTTATTATAATCCTACAAATGATGTACATAATTAATTCCAGTTATTCACGCAGTAATATTTCTATGAAGATAGTAATATGATTCGACACAAGGAAAAGGGGGTGCGTCTAATAATTTGGCCAGGGACTGTACTTTAGAATGTAAAATTTTCATAAATTCATAATTCGATAGATAAAGAGATAAAGAAAAAACTTGGCAAAATTTGGGACTGTTTTATGAAAACCAGAATTTCTCTATACTCATGAGGCCTAGCATGCATACTCATGTATGCATGCTAGGCCTCATAAAAATGAACACAGTTTATTACAATAAGGCACTTAATCATAATCTCCAGTTTGAACGCTTTTGCTACATTAGTTTTTACAGGGTTATCCAAAAGATATATTCATTCTTTTTAAATTTGTTGACGATCCCCTACAGGGTTTCGGGGGAAAAAAAGTCTTTGCAGAAATATATGACCTGTACTATTCTGTCTACATGCCTGAAGTTTCAAGATAATTCCTCGTCTATTTTTCTAGATATTTAACAAAAGTTCAAAAATCACAACTGGATTTTCATTTTTGGCCATATAGTGCATATACCTTTTGTCTCGATAACTATTGAAATTATTTTAATTTAAATTTCGACAAAAAACAAGATTTTTTTTTTTCCAGAAAAATCGCGTAATTGTTTTTTATTTTTTCAGAAAAGATCAATTTATAAATTATTCGCTAGGAAAATAAAATCAGAAAATAGGGTTACGTGGTGCAATTGTTCCATGTTTTTACAATGTAGCTATGGAGATTCTGGCAATTCAGCTTCTAAACGCTATAATGTTCATTTGAATTAAAGTTTAAACTTTGAAAACATGTGAATGTGTTGAGATAGGTTCACTCTATCAGATAGAAGTTTTCAAAACTAAATTTTATTGCCTAATAATAATATATATACATGTTTAATTTTACTTAGATGGTAGCACCAATAAATTTAATTTTAAAATAATTATGAAGGGAAATTATTTTAATCAAATTAAAAATGTTCAAAAGAAATTATCTATCTATATTATAAAGGCCAAAGGGTATCTGTGCATAACGCATACGACGTCATTTTGCGAATGGCAACACTTTAAAATTTGAAATTAACTTTCGGTTTTGGAATTTTCCGATTGCAATTTTTTTAATTTATAAAACATCGCACGTTTTCAATCTTTATACCGTCGTATAGCAAAATATTTACTTTTAAATGACATTTATTTGAAAGCTGAATTTTAATTTATTTTTGAGGTATTAATTTTTTTTAAAGTTTTTAAATATCATTTTTGTAATTGTGGCAACAGAAGTACTCCATTTCTATTGAAAATAAGGGTCATTTCCCGGTAACGTAGTAGACTTGAAAATAAAAGAAAAATAGCAGAGGATAGCAAATTACTGTATCTTTTTATTGCCATTTTTTTATAAACAGTGAAAAAACATTAAATTAAAATGCGTGTTGTATAAATAATATCGTCTGTTATAAAACCCGGTGAATTTTGGTTTTATTTCGTTTTTATTTATTAATTAAATAATTTTCAGTAATTACAAATTTACGGAATATTATTTATCGTATTTATTGCTTGCAGAAGATTTTAGAAAATTTCATTTACATTTAAAATAGTATAAATTGTTTAGTATCTGTTTACATCTAATAGTAATCATGACTTCAAGTTTTAAATTAAAATGGTCAAATTAAAATTCTAATTAAAAAAAAAAAAAAAAGGTGAATACGGATATGAGAATGTACATGTTGAGATGGTGAAAATGATGTCGGGTTTAGATTTTATGGGGGAAAAATTCTATGATTGTTTCAAAGTGGAATAAGTTTTGTTATTTTTCATTTCTGAACACCAAGCATAAGAGTCTTAATTGGTAAATGTAACATTGTAACTGATCTTTATTATATTTTACTGCTTATACATAAGATTAAAATTTACTTTTAATAATTTCTACAACTGAGATTTATAGAGATAGTATTTTGTTAACTTTAAGTTAAATATCTTTTGTTTAAGAGCTAAGTCAATGCCAATATGAAGGTGATTAGCAATATAAGGTGCATTTTTATCGTAATTGATTTTGTAAATTTATTATAAATCAATCAAACAGTTCTTTCTTTATCATTTTTTTCGTCGAAATTCGACGGGTTCTACCTTGTTTAAATAAAATCCAAATTTTGAAAAGCCGAAATTAAAAAAAAAAAAAAAAATTAGAGGAGATATGCATAAAATTTTGATTTTCTAAAATTTTAACGAAAGGAATTTTTTAAACGAAAATGCTGAATCATTAATAAATCACAATAGTTTTTAAAATAATGAAGAAAATTAAATTCCAAAAAATATTATGAATGTCAGTGAAAAAAATGTATGTAGTATTAACCCTTAAATTTGCAAAAAATACGAAATTTCTTTTAATTAAATCCATTTCCGTATGAAAGTTTTAAGTTCCAGCACCAAGATACGAACTAAGAATTTTCTGTTTACTAGCGAAATGCTTCACCTCCAAACAATCACGTCTACACGAAAAACGTTGAAATTAAGGTTCTCTTTTAAAATTTTTAAATATCAAAAATGAGCGGATGATATTGTTAAAATTAATTTAATTAAAATAAGTCTTTTTAAAAAAATTTGGGTTTGTCCAGTGACACGAGGTATTCAGCTGTAAGTGCACAAATTTTGAAATCTCTGACTTTTACAGTTTTTGTGTACGCACTCTGCGACGGACAGATAGACAGAAATGAGACGACTAGGATTTCGTCAGATGAATGAAATCTTAAAAATGAGGTTTTTCTTTCTGCATAGTATACTCGATGTTGATATTCAACCGACGCTTTCGTACTTTTTCGATTTTGATTGTAGATTTTTGACTGGGGACACTTTCAGCATCATAACAGGTTTTGAAAATATCCTCATCTACCTCCTCATCATCCTATATTTTAAGAACGGGAAAAAATGCATCTGAAATTGGAAAAAATACAAAAATACTCGGTTAGACGTCGATAGGTAAGGTTTATTCCACATTTCGCCTGTTTGGGGCACTGAGCTCGACAATAATATGGAGAGCTAACTCTCTATTCTTTCATTTAACACAAAAATCAAATTAATCGGTAGAATAGTTTCGCAGTAATCGGTGAACATACAGACAAAACAAAATGCATACGCGTCGAATTGATAACCTCCGTCGATAGGTAAGGTTCAAGCGGTCTGCTCATGAATACAATGCCAAAGATATTTTTCCGACGAAAATCTTTGGCAAATCATAGATTTCCTCCCATAGAATAGTACGGGATAGATATTTTCAAATTGAACTTTCTTTTAAAATTATGACTAAATTGCTACAATTTTCACTGATATATATTCTTTTATTAAAAATCTATTGATTTTACTTAAATTCATCGCAAAATTTTAATTTGATATTTGTTAAAAAGGAAATTTTAATTAAACTCAACAAAAAATAAAGAAACGTTTGTAAAATATTGCTCATAAAAATGTCAAAAAGGTACAGAAATAACTAAAAATAATAAAAAGTTTGCGAAAAAGTTCGTGTATATGGAGCTCAATGGTTTGGGGTCTATAAAATGAGTTCATGAGATCTAACATTAGGAGATCTGTTTTAAGTTAGCCAATTGACCGACATATGCCATATTGCTATTGTCACGAAGTCAGAATTGGATATAGCAATTCAAGACTCTAGATATATTGTAGTGCCGAGGTGTTTAATTTTAACAATGTGAAATTTTATGTAAAGACAATTTTAAGTTTTAATGTCTCGTAAAAATACAATTTACGTCACAATTTATAACAAGAGAGAGAGGCTTGAAAAAAGGGGATTGAAAAAGAAGAGGGAGAGAGGTTGTGGAAGATAAAGGAAATATGAACTTGAAACAAAGTATAGGTAATCGTATATTTTTTTATTTTCGCAAATTTCACGACTAAATAAAATTTTGCCAATTTTACTGAATCTAATAAGAATTAAGCTTAGAAAAGATTTTTTGGATATTAAATTTTTGAAAATCTAAGGTAACAAATATAATATTTATTGCATACAGACACACACGCACACACAAAACTATATTTTGTTAAGCCATAAATGAGAAAAACATAAACAAAAGGCGCTCAATTTGATTCCTAGACATATATTTTCACGCTAAAGTGAATTGAAGTTTTGAAAGAGATCCTTCTCTTCAGTTATCAAGCTTTCTATCACATCCTTACTGTGTGTGTCATACGAATTTGCGTTTAAAATTTTTCAGAAATGTTTTTATTCTTCTCTTTAAAAATTTTGCATTGAAATTATAACAAGTGCGTTTTATGCTTCTGTATAGGAACTTTAGAAGCTATTTTCCCCCCATCTTCTTTTATTTCTTCTAAAATTCTTCCTTTTGGGAAAATTGAACCAGCGAAGTATTTTCAATTGATATTCAGCTTTCTCAATTTGAGAAAGTACACAGCTGCTTTTAAAGCGACTTCTAAAAAGGAGAGGAGGTTATCAATTCGACGCGTATGTATTTTTTTTTATGTATGTTCACCGATTACTCCGAAACTATCCAACCAATTAATTTGGTTTTGGTGTTAAATGAAAGAGCTTGCTCTCGAATTGATACCACTTCTGTGTCATAGAAATTGGTACAGTACTTTTTTAGTAATTAGACAAAAACTAAAATAATTAGTGATTTTTGGCCAATTAAAAGTGTTGAATAAGTTCGCTGAATGGAGTGCAGACAAAATGGCCGAGCGGTCTAAGGCTCCAGATTTAAGCACTGGCTCTCGAAAGAGAGAGAGAGTGGGTTCGAACCCCACTCCTGACATACATGCATACAATAACTCTTCTGTATTATAATATATATATATGTATATATATATATATATATTACAAATTAAATACTAATTTTGCTATTAAGAATATTTTGTATTTAACCGTTAGCACAGTGTATCAGAAATCTTTTATCGATTCAATATTTTATCAGTGAAAGAGTACTAAAATAACAGACTTCCGAAAAGCAACATGATCTTGAATAAGCTCGCCGAATAGATTGCAGTCAGGCCAACCTAAGGTCTAAGATGGCTGATTTAAGCTTTAGTTCTCGAAAGAGAGCGTAGATTCGAACCCCACTCCTGACATATGTGCATAATTAATAGTGTTTTTTTTTCGTATTATAATTTTTTAACCCGACTTAAAAAAAGGAGAGAAGGTTATCATCAATTCGACACATATGTATTTTTTACTTTCTTCTATCTTTACAAGAAGAAAGTATTGGATTCATGAAAATTTTCGACTTCCGGTTTTCGACGGATTTATACGTTTTAGAAGGTCCTGAACACGTTTTGACTATTTTTAGAAAATGTCTGTCTGTGAGTCTGTCCGTCCGTCTGTCTGTCTGTCTGTCCGTCTGTCTGTCTGTGTGTCTGTCTGTATGTGACAAAAAATTTGTGGGCGCTCTATCTCAAGAACTAATGCTCGAAATTTAATAAAATTTTATATTCAGTTAGACCTTGATATGAATTAGTGCCTATTGGTTTTTGGTGAAAATTGGCCTGCAGGTGGCGCTGCTATGCTACGTTTTTCATCATTTTCAAGATTGCTATATCTCAAGAACTAATGCACAGAATTTCACCAAACTTCAGATTCTGTGACCCCTTGATATACATAGACGCTGATTAAGTTTTGGTGTAAATTGGCCAGCAGGTGGCGCTGCTATGCCACGTTTTTCATGATTTTCATGATAGCTATATCTCAACAACTATCGCACAGAATTTCACCAAACTTCAGATTCTGCGATACCTTGAGATACATAGCTGCTGATAAGGTTTTGGTGTGAACTGCCTTATAGGTGGCGCTGCTATGCTACATTTTGTACGATTTTTGCGATAGCTATATCTCAAGAACTAATGCACAGAACTTTATCAAATTTTAGATTCTGTTACACTAAAATATATAACATAATTAGACGCTGATTACATTTTGGTATTAACCTTGTAACAGGTGGTGCAGCTATGCTGCATTTTGCACGATTTTTCCGATAGCTATATCTCAACAACCAACGCACAGAATTTCATCAAACTTCAGATTTCGTTACAAAATGACATATAACATAATTACACGATGATTACGTTTTGTTATAAATCCTTCAACTGATGGTGCTGCTGTGCTATATTTTACACGGTTTTTTTTTAAACTAACTATATCTCAAAAACTAATGCACAGAATTTCATCAAATTTCAGATTCTTTTACACCATAACATAATTAGACGCTTTTTTACGTTTTGGCATAAATTTTCCAAGATATGGTGTTGCTGTGCTACGTTTTGCAAATTTTTTGTTATAACTATATCTCAAGAACTAATGGACGAAATTCTATAAAATTTCAGATTCTGTTAGGTCTTGGCATAAATAGATGCTTATTAGGTTTTAGTATAAATTACCAACATGAGGCAATACTAAGCTCATTTTCTCAGAATATTAATTAAATTTTGCGTTTTAGGCTTTTCGGATACCATAGAATCTCATTAGGCTAGGTCAAATGTTCGAGGAAATTCGATAGTGGGTAACTTTGGGGTCACCACATTTTTTTTTTTTTTAATATTAAAATGTACTTATGAGATAGAAGAAAGTTTTGGGATTGACACATCCAACTAGTTTATACATATTCACCGATTACACCTAAACTATCCAATCGATTTAAGTAGTATTTGTGTTAAATGAAAGAGGTTACTCTTGAATTGGACCACTTCCATTTCATTGAAATTGGTTAAGTACTTTTTTAGTAACTAGGCAAAAATTAATAAAATTAGTGATTGCTGGAAAATTAAAAGTAAAATTGACGTTCAATAAGTTCGCAGAAAAGAATACAGTCAGGATGGTCGAGCGGTCTAAGGCGCCTGATTTAAACTCTGGTTCTCGAATGAAATGGTGGGTTTGAACCCCACTCCTGACATACATGTGTACAATAATCTTTTACGTATTATACTTTTTAACCGACTTCAAAAAAGAAGGAGGAGGTTATCAATTCGACGCGTATGCATTTTGTTTTGTCTATGTTCACCGATTACTGCGAAACTATTCTACCGATTAATTAGATTTTTGTGTTAAATGAAAGAAGTTTACTCTTGAATAGGTACCACTTCTATTTCATCGAAATTGGTTCCGTACTTTTTCAGTAATTAGGCAAAAACTAATAAAATTATTCATTTCTGGCAAATTAAAAGTAACACGGGCGTTGAATAAACTCGCCGAATGGAGTGTAGTCAGGAACGCCGAGCGGTCTAAAGAACCAGATTTAAGCTTTGGATCTCAAAAGGGGCGTGGGTTCGAACCCCATTCCTGACATAATTTACATCCACGTACAATTTACAATAATTTTTTTTTCGTATTATAATTTTTATTAACCAACTACAAAAAAGAAGAAGGTTATCAAATCGATGCGTATATATATATATATATATATTATGTATGTTCCCTGATTACTCCGAAACTATCCAACCGATTAATTTGGTTTTTGTGTTAAGTTAAAGAGGTTACTTGAATTGGTACCACTTCTATTTCATCGAAATTGGTTCAGTACTTTTCTAGTAACTAAGCAAAAACTAATAAAATTAGGAATTTCTTACAAATTAAAAGTAACGTGGAGGTTGAATAAGCTCGCCGAGTGGAGTGCAGTCAGATGGCCGTGCGGTCTAAGGCGCAAGATTTAAACTCTGGTTCTCGAAAGAGAGCTTGGGTTCGAACCCCCTCGTTACATACGTGTGTAACTTACCATTTTTTTTTCCCGTATTGTAATTTTTATTAACCGACTTCAAAAAATCGTTAACTTTTAACAAAAAAGAGAAAAATAAACCTTTCTACCAAAAATTGAACAGACTTCAAAAACTACTGCAAAGTGAAAAAAAAAAAAAATTACATAATAGTAATAAGAAATTAAATTAAGAGCGTAGTATTTACCATGCGTATTATTATATTTATATACATTAATTTGATTTTTTGGAGTCAGTGCCAGCTAAGCCAAGTTCAAAATTAAAATTAAGTATCCATTGCAAATAGTAAAAGAATAAGGATAAATTTTTTAACTAAATATCAAATCGTTTAAAAACTCGTAGATACTTGGATGTGTGGTTATTGAAAATTACATGCAACTTTTAGCTTGGCTGGCACCGACTCCAAAAAATCAAATTAATGTACATAAATATAATAATACGCATGGTAAATAATACGCTCTTAATTTAATTTCTTATTACTATTATGTAAAAAAAAATTATTTTTCACTTTGCTGTAGTTTTTGAAGTCTGTTCAGTTTTTGGTAGAAAAGTTTATTTTTTAAAAATAGTTTTCGCATTCAAGACATTTTTTTCAAGATTCATCAGTAAAAATGTTAGGATGTCAGCTGACTTAGAAGCTGAATACAGGATCTACGTGCGGAAAATATATATTTGCAAACAAAACCTTTATTAGGAAAAAAAAAAAAAAAAAAAAAAGGATTACTTCAAATAGAAAATTTTCTAAACGGATTTGAAACTTATTTCCTTTATGTAAAGTGAACACTTCGGGAAGAGTTTGTTATTCAGATTTTCAAAAATTACGTGACAGTGTCGTATTAATTTAAAAGTTACTGAAGAGATTAAAATAGTCATTGTGATACTATGGGCTAACGTTAATTCGAAATCGAATAAACCGAATTTCTGCTTAATTCAAAGTAAATATGAAGTCCCAAAATTTTGAATTGCAGAATAACGTTAAAAAATTTCATTTATTCGAACTCATTTTCTCTCGACATCGTTTAATTTGAAATAACGAGAATTCTGATTTTTAATTTTTACTTACTTTCTTATGGGCTTTAGATCTTTGAAATAGCTTTCTTTCTTTCATTTTTGTCAGAATTGTTCTGAACAGAAGTATACGTATAATCCCATGCATTTGATATTCGCTTTCTTAGTGCCCCATCTGTCCATCAATGATACTTCCAGCCCTTCTTCCATTGTGCTTGTTCGTTATAATTTGTTTATATATTTATATCTTTTAATTTAATATTAAATTATAATCTATTCATAACATCCGAAAGAAAAAAAAATAAAAAGTACTATAACATAAGTTCCTTTTGTAATAATACCCCTTTAAACATGTTTTCTTTTTATACTTTCCAAAATTTGAGCTCTGGATAATCTGAACATTTCTTGTGGTCCCAACGAGTTCGAATTAACAAGAACCGACTGTATATATTTTGGCAACTTGGATTCGTCGCCCGCGAAGATGACGAATCGATCAAATAAGAAAATTTCTAAACGATTTGGAACTCATTTCTTTGGTATCATTTTAGTAAGTTAAAACGTTTGGGGAAGTTTGTTATTTTATTTTGCAAAAATAACGTGACAGTGTCGTGACATTTCAAATGTTATAAGGAATTTCAAATAGTCAGTGCAATATATATTCCTCCAACTATAAATTGCAGATAGAATATTAAAGGTAGAGTATTCTTATACCGTTGATTGATCTGCTGCAAGAACTGGTATAGATGCATGATGCCGGAAACAAAGACCGAGAATTATTCACTAGAATACTTCAAATAAATATTAATTGAATATTTATTAACGACACACTTCAACATACAATGTTCCCGTTTACAGGCAAGGCGATAGAAGATCCTTCTTTATGTAACACTTTGAGATAGTAACGCACTAGATTGTAACACTATGACACACTATCCACGTCTTGGACGTATACAGGAAAGCTTATCCAACCCTGTCACAACAAGTCTATCCGAAATCGAAACGCATTCTTAGACTTATACTACAAAACACTACAGATGGAAGGGGGGGGGGAGGGAGGATATAATTTAACAAATTACAACAACTATCTGGAAAATAATTATTTCAAAGACTAAAATTTAAGACTTACGAATAAATTCTATACTAGAAAAAAAAAAAGCATCTGAAATAGAAAAATTTAAAAAATACCTGGTTAGATGTCGATGGGCCTCATTTCACCTTTCATCTCTTTGGGGTCGATAAAATGAGTTCATGGGATCAAAACATTAGAAGGTTTGCATTAAGTTCACAAATTTACCGTCATATGTTATATAGCCACTGTCCCGAAGGTCAGAAATTACATACAGCAGTTCAGGGTCCTAGATGTATTGTAGTGCTGTGGTGTTTAGTTTTAATTAAGGTAAATGCACCAGTAGTGGGCCACTTAAGGACATTTGTCTAATTATTATTCATATTAAAATAGCAAATGAAACCTTTGTGCACAAATGTTTAAAGATAGAAAACCAACGAATATAAATGCACAAATAAAGTATGAGAAGGTAGCAAATAGCTATTTCGAATCTACTGACGAGATTCTTCATCAGTGCAAAACTCAGCGAGCTAAAAGTAGCAAAACTGAGCAAAGAGACAGAGAGACGCAGGCTTATATACCCGCTATGGGAACAATCCCGCCTAAAGAAAAGCAACCAATGAGAAGAAAGCAGCCAAAACCAACTGAGTAGAAATCAATATCAAGAATAGAAGGACATTTATGGATGATGGTGGCTGAAGAAAAGTTAAACTTATGTTGAGAAGACCAACAATGTTGAGCAATAGAGGAACGTTTAAGCTCCTGATTTTTGACATACCTTTTATGTTCCATTAAACGAAATCTGAGAGCACGTTTAGTCTGACCAATATAAGAAAGACCACATTGGCAAGAAATTTGGTAAATACCCCAGTTATCTAAGTGATCAATGGGGTGCTTAAGATTTGAAAAAGCAATTTTATTAACAGGAGAAAAAATAACATTGAAATCGAACCTTTTTAAAATTTTAGCAACTTGCTGACTGATTTTGGGGAAAAAAGGCAAAACAACCAAAGCACTGGAGTTCGAATATCTTGCCAAATATCTTGTTTCCATATTTTCTTCTCTCTCAAGCAGTAATTCTTTCACGGTTAAGAATTCTTTTGAATTTACTAAGAAACTTTACAGTTTTAAGCCACAAGGCCACATGATGGTTTCTTTTGATGTTAAATCATTATTTACCAATGTTCCTGTCGAAGGTGCTTTAGATTGCCTCAAGAAAAGGCTTTGTGAATTTCATTTTTCCTTTTTCGAAATCGAGGAGCTTATTCATCTAACTCGTGCTTGCTTATCTCAAAATACTTTTGTTTTTAACGGGAATTTCTTTCGTATGATTGACGGTTTGGCTATGGGTAATCCTCTTAGTCCGACTTTATGCGATTTGTACATGCATTACTTTGAAATAAAATTATTTGAAGTCTTAAAATTTCCGTTTTATGTTCGTTATGTAGATGATATCTATGCTTTAGTTGAAGTGAATTCTGATATAAATTATATTCTCTCTGTCATGAATTCTATTGATTCTTGCATTCAATTTACTTTTGAAACTGAATCGGACAATTGCCTTCCTTTTCTGGATGTTCTTGTTATTCGCAATGAAGATAATTTTCAGACTACTGTCTTTCGCAAACCTTTTGCGGTCAGTCTTCCACCTCACAGATATTCATCTCATCCCCCTAACCAGAAAGTTGCGGCTTTTAAAACTTTTGTTTTCCGGGCTTCCCATATTTGTTCAACTCCTCAGTTACTCAGTGATGAACTTAATTACCTAAAAGCTATTGCTGTTGATCGTGGTTATTCTCCTAATATTATAGATTCTATTCATAGAAAATTGACAAAATCCACACAATCTGAAAGTAAGTACTTTAATTCGAACTCCAATGCTTTGGTTGTTTTGCCTTTTTTCCCCAAAATCAGTCAGCAAGTTGCTAAAATTTTAAAAAGGTTCGATTTCAATGTTATTTTTTCTCCTGTTAATAAAATTGCTTTTTCAAATCTTAAGCACCCCATTGATCACTTAGATAACTGGGGTATTTACCAAATTTCTTGCCAATGTGGTCTTTCTTATATTGGTCAGACTAAACGTGCTCTCAGATTTCGTTTAATGGAACATAAAAGGTATGTCAAAAATCAGGAGCTTAAACGTTCCTCTATTGCTCAACATTGTTGGTCTTCTCAACATAAGTTTAACTTTTCTTCAGCCACCATCATCCATAAATGTCCTTCTATTCTTGATCTTGATTTTTGGGAAGCTTACCACATCATAAAAAATTCTCACTCCTTAGTCAATGACTTACCTAGTACTCCTTATTTTCCAAGTATTTGGAAATCTTTAATTTAATACTTTTTTTTTTTACTCGCTTTTTAGTTTTTGTTTTGCTTGTTCTCCGATAGATGTCGCTACTTGTCCACTCAGTTGGTTTTGGCTGCTTTCTTCTCATTGTTTGCTTTTCTTTAGGCGGGATTGTTCCCATAGCGGGTATATAAGCCTGCGTCTCTCTGTCTCTTTGCTCAGTTTTGCTACTTTTAGCTCGCTGAGTTTTGCACTGATGAAGAATCTCGTTAGTAGATTCTAAATAGCTATTTGCTACCTTCTCATACTTTATTTGTGCATTTATATTCGTTGGTTTTCTATCTTTAAATATTATTGATATGTTAGAGAATTCCAAAAAACATATTTTTTTATCCTAGTCCTTAACTTCCTGTATCAGAATAACCATTCAATTTTTTAAAATATATTCTTTAGAAAAACTGAAAAATAAAAAATGTTACCTTCCTCTATGCTCCAGTAGTGGGCATAGTATATTTCTGATGCCCCAGTAGTGGGCCCCCCCAGAAGTGGGCCACGCCATTCTTGAGTTTAATATGTACTGTACAGAGGTTATAACATTTT
The DNA here is from genome assembly GCA_964019185.1 of Maratus speculifer. Lineage (NCBI taxonomy): Eukaryota > Metazoa > Arthropoda > Arachnida > Araneae > Salticidae > Maratus > Maratus speculifer. The sequence continues at coordinate 73,106,261 of OZ025289.1, forward strand.
TTACATATCTATACTTAAATATACACAATAATGAAATCATACTTGGAAGTTTTGATGATTACGTAAAATAATTTCAGCTTTTCTTTAGTTTTTTCCGAACAGTCTGTAATATTTTATAACTTAAAAGACTATATCTGCCCTATTTGTTAATTTGCAGTAGTGATAAATAAAAAGATAATCATAATAAAAAGGATAATTAAATGCTGAAATGATTGCAAAACTACATTATATTTATATTATATTTATAAAAAAAACAAAAAGAAAAAAGAAAAAAAAAACAATGTGAGAGGGATTTAAATTTAACTGCATTTATTTTTCTTTTACAGCCATTTTATTGGCTCACTTTTTTTTTCATTGGATATTTTCTTCAACTCTTCCTTTTGAACTTTTCTTTTTTCTTTTCTTTTTTTCTGCAGCTTTAGCATTTTTAATATCTTCTCTTCTTAAAATATTGGAACATTTGAATAGAAGTCACAATTGCAGGACGTTTCTCTCGCTTTCTCCTTTTCTTTGTTTTATCTTCTCTTTCTGGCCAGAAAAGAACTCTTTTAAAGGAAGATGGTACATTTTTAGATGGTCCAGCAACTGGCCCGGTTGATCCTTCTGGAATATCCACTTCAGCACCAGCGTATTCGACAGTGTCAATTGATTCTGCATTGCATGCCGCATCAATAGATATGACTGGTAAACTCTATATGAAGTAAAATGTTTAATAAATAGATAGAAATTTTTTATAAATAATAGTAAAAAAATATACCAATTTTAAGTGCTTAATACCAAAGTTATTTTGTGATAGTTTACCTGGAAAACTGGTTACTCGTTCAATGTCTCCTTCGTCTCCAATCATAAGTAATAAAGATCTGTTTGCTCCACAGGGCCTTTCCATTCACCTTTATTTTCTAAGAAAGATTTCATTTGTTCTTTTCCAATTTTTTCTTCGAAAATATCCAAAAAAGAAGCCATTTTTCTTTCCTTTATTGGTGATATTACCACTTTCTTTGATGTTACTTTGGATTTAACAATTACTTTCTTTGGTCCCATGGAACCAGTCCACATGAACGGAGTCCACTGACAATTGTTGCTGGAGTTAAGCGATCTAAAGGTGACTTTAGAACTGGTGGAAATTCATGTTTCTGTAGTTGTTTGCCTTCATGGGTTATTCTGAAGTTCACTACATCCTGCCGCCAAGCGCTTTTAAGAATATGGAAAACAGCAACGTCCATAGGTTGCATCAGGTGTGTGGCATTTGGGAGCAAAGCTACCATTTCAATTCAATGAGCTATACAGAAGGTGCTTAGGTTTATAGATATGTGAGAATCCATAGATATGTTTATAGATATGTGTCCATTCTTAAATAACAGTACAAGTTTCTCTATGTTATGCTAATTTCAATATGGCTCAAAAATGTTTCTCACATACTCATAAAATGTTTCTTGAGTCATTTTTGTCCACTTTCCGACTTTCCAATAGCTCAATCAGAAGGCATGGCCTTTGCAGTTTGTTGAGGGATCCTATCATACCTGAAAATTGGAAAGACAAAAAATTAGGATATAAAACATATTTAACAATTTCAAGGTTTAATTTTCTAGATTTATAATTTTAGACATGTTTACCTATAAACGATCATTGGTGGTGCAAGTTCACCAGCTGCATTGGGAGTTAAAAGAACAATGAAATTAAGTTTTTCATCAGCTCCAGCAGTGGTATACAGCTTTTTTGATCCTCTTTCAACAAAAACTTTTCCTGGTTTTGGATTAAAAAAAAAAAAAATCCGTCTCATCACAATTGAAAACCCTCTGGGGGTTACACAAGACATTATCCATTTTTTTTGTTTTTTAAATAAGTCTCAACCTCTAGAAACCAATCATTTATACTCTTCTGTGACACTTCTTTCCTGCTCGTTGTTAAATTTTGGCTGGTACGCAGTTTAATGTCAGGATGGCGTTTTAAAAAACTCTCATAACATTTTCGTCCAGAAAGACTATTTTCTCCAGGGAAAGTGATTTTATGCTCTTTGGCCCATTTTATTACGTTAGTCATGAGTATTTCTTTTGTAATAGGAAATCCTTTACTGGCCAAGCTTTTAATCCACAAAACAATGTTGTCTTCCTGGTCGTTGGCAAACAATGTACTTGGGCCTTTTTGTGTAGCTAATTTTACTCCTCCTTTCAATTTCCTTTGCAAAGTTGTTCTTGCAATATTATACTGCTTGACTACAGAACGGACACTCTTTCAGTTATCCACATCCGCAATTGTACTTTTTAGTTGTTCTTCTGTATAATTTTGCTCCTTTCTTTTCTTTATTATCCTGCAATATAATAAACATATATAATAAAATATACATAAAATACTACAAACATATTAAGAAAATTGTGGTTGTTCCAGTAGTGGGTCACGTGTGCACCAGTAGTGGGCCATCTGGCCCACTACTGGAACAAACTAAAACTTAATGATCCAGAAGTGTGTACCAGTAGTGGGCCAGGTGGCCCACTACTGGAACAAATTGAAATTTAATGAACCAGAAGTGGACCACACCCCAAACTTAATAATATGTTAGTTTTATACCTTTTAAGCATAAGGAATAAAGTATTCATTTATTCAGTGAATTAGAAATGTGACATTTTAATATAAAATACCATAAACTTTTAAAGAAAAAAATATTGAATGAAAACTTACCTCTTAAGGAAAGCAGTAAGAATGAGCCACAAAATCCTTGTATTTTGAGACTGGTAGAAAAACAATCTTCCAACTCAAAGACTATCGGAATACTGAAGTTGTCCCTTTGTCTGATAACAGATAAGGGTCCAGCCAAACAGCAGTTAGTTTGTTATCTGACAGGGGTGACTAGAAAACTTGTTTTTCAACTTTGAAAACTGGTGGCCCACTATAGGTACGTGGCCCACTACTGGTACACTTACCTTATGCCAATTTTCATGTACAGATAATTTTAGGCTTTAATGTCTGGTGAAAATACGATTTATATATCTGTCTCTATGTCTATATGTATAACCATTATACAATACTACTAATCAACATCTACAATGAATATAGAATAAGCAATAGAATAACAAACTAAAACAAGAATAGAGATATATAACAGAGAGATAGACTAGAAAGGAAGAAATAGGAAAAAAAAAGAAGGGCGGTAGGTGGTAGAAGATAGGAAAACATGAAGATAAAAGGTTAGAACGAAGTATACTACGTAATTGTATATTTTATATTTTTTACAAATTTCATATCTAAATAAAATTTTATCAATTTTATGACACGAATTGTTCTTAGAAAAGCTTCTTTAAATATTCCTTTTAAAATTTTGAAAATTTGCGGTAACAAATATACTGTTTCTCTTTCGCAGACGCACACACACAAATAAATAAATAAATATTCATATTTCATTAAGAAATAAATGAGAAAAACGTAAATAAAAAGAAATCAATTTTATTTCTAGGCATTTATTTTCACCCTGAAATGGATTAAAGTTTCAAAATAGATCCTTCTCTTTAGTTATCAAACGTATCACATCCTTACAGTGTATGTCTTACTTATTTGCGTTTAAAATTTTGCAGAAATGTTTTTATTGTTCCCTTTAAAAATTTTGCATTGAAATAATAACAAGCGTTTTATGCTTCTGCATTGGAATTTTAGAAGCCATATTTTCCCATCTTCTTTTTTTCTTCTAAAATTCTGCCTTTTCGGAAAATTGAACCAGCGCAATGTTTCCAATTGGTATTCGGTTTTCTCAATTTGAGAAAGTACACAACTGCTTTTTATTTTTTAAAAAAGTTTCGCATTCAAGACATTTTTGTCAAGATTCTTCAGTAAAAATGTTAGGCTGTCAACTGACTTAAACCTGAATACAGAATCTACGCGCGCCAAATATATTTTTGCAAACAAATCCTTTATTAGAAGGGGGAAAAATATTAAAATAGAAAATTTCTAAACGGATTTGAAACTTATTTAAGTTGAACGCTTAGAAAAGAGTTTGTTATTAAATTTTTCAAAAATTACGTGACAGTGTCCTAAGCAATTCAAAAGTTACGGAATGGTCTCAAATAGTCATTGTGATACCGTCGGCGCTCGTTAATTCGAAATCTGATAAATAGAATTTACGCTTAATTCGATATAAATATGAAGTCCCGAAATTTTGAAAGGCAAAATAACGTTAGAATTTTTCACTTACCCGTCATATGTAGTATAGGGTAAGTCTTGCAATCGTTTTGAAAATCGAAAAATTTTTTTGACGCATTTACACGTTTCAGATACTGGAGATTCCGAAAAACATATTTTTAGAAAAAAAAAATTGCCGTCCGTCCGTCTGTGTGTCTGTCTGTCTGTCTGTAACCGCTCTATCTCCCGAACAAATTGAGATAGAGACTTGAAATTTTGTATGTACTTAGTATGTAACAATGGAACGAAGCCTATTTAATATCAATAACCTCGATTATCCGGAATTATTTTTTTCAGACTCTCAAAAAATTCGTTCTGATGAAAGGTACATAAAATTTTTCGATTTTTTTTATTTTAAGGAATGGTCGTAAAAGGTAATAAAATAACACAAATTTTGCATTAAAAACGAAGTCGATCGGATTATTAGTTGCCGAGATATGTGTAATCCTGTTTTCCACATTCTTCAATTTTTCATGACCCTGTATTTCATTCAAATTTCAATTCACAGATATATTTTAATTGGAAATGAAACGCTTAATCCTACACAGTAAATTTTTAGTTATTATGATTATTATTTTTTGAGTTATAAGTATGTTTCTTTTACGCAATCCGGTACTACTCGAGTATTTTGGCGTTTTATATAATTTGTCGAAATTGGCTCATCAGCAATTCATTCATGGAGCATTATTATGTATGTTAGAACTATTTAAATATGCGTTAAAATTTTATTTTGGAATTTCCATACAGTTTCCACGCGTTTTATTTTCAGATTTTATATTATGATGGGTAAGTATTACTGTGCCCCCCCCCCCCCCAACGACTAGTTTTCTTGACATCGTTTATTTCGAACTAACGAGAATTCTGATTTTTTATTTTTTCTTACCTTCTCACAGACTTTAGATCCTTGAAATAGCTTTCTTTTTTTGTTTCATTTTTGTTAGAATTGATCTGAACAAGTATACATATAATCCCATGCATTTGATATCCGCCTTCTTCTTCTTAGTGCCCCGTCTGTCCATCAATGACACTTCTAAGCCTTTTACTTACAAAAAATTTGCCTTCCAGTGTCTGTCTGTCTGTCTGTGTGTCTGTAAACGCTCTATCTCCTGAACAAATTGATAGTTGAAGTTTTGTATCTACTTAGTATATAAGAATGGGACAAATCCTGTTTAATATCCGTAACCTCGATTTTCTGGAACTAATTTTTTCGGACTCTCGAAAAATTATTTTTGATGAAAGGTATATAAAAATTTTCGAAATTTTTTATTTTAAGGAGTGATCGTAAAAGGCAATAAAATAACACAAATTTTGCATAAAGAACGAAGTCTATCAAATTATCAGTAGCCGAGATATCTGTAATCCTGTTTTCCACATTCTTCGATTTTTCATGACCCTGAATTTCGATAAAATTTCAGTTCAAAGATATATTTTAACTGGAAAGGAGAAGCTTAATCCGACGCAATAAACAGTTAGTTAATAACATTATTATTTTTGGAGTTATAAGGATGTTTCTTTTTCGCAATTCATACTAATTGAGTAGTTTGGAGTGTTGTATAATTTGTCGAAATAGATTCATCATCAACTCATTAATAGAGCATTACTATGCATAATAAAAATATTTAAATACACGTTTAAATTTTGTTTTTTAATTGCAGTGCATTTTATAAATAGTTTAGATATGTTTTATTTTCATATTATGCATGTATATATATGATGGGTAAGTATTACGGTGGCCCCTAACGACTAGTTTCCATTGCGCTTGTTCCTAATATCTTTATTTGCGTATATTTTTATATCTTTTAATTGAATATTAAGTTATATTCCAATCGTAACAGCCGAAATAAATTAAAAAAATCCTATAACACAAATTCCTTTATAATAGTACCCTTTAATCAAGGATGTAGTGGAGGGTATACGCGAGTTCGCGGGTATGCGCCGTACATATCCTCTAGATTTTTTTCAAAGAGCACCGCATACGCTGTATTTCTCAAGAAAGATATAGTGTGTATATTCTAGGGTATACGCTCTGCCTTTAGTGTTTACCATTTGCTTAAAGCGTATACTGTCTGTTTTTTTATACGACTACATCTCTGCTTTAAACATGTTTTCTTTTTCACATTTTCCATAATTCGAACTTTTCTTGTTGTCCCAATGAGTTCGAATTAACGAGAGCCGACTGTATATATTTTTCTAACTTACTAGGGAACTGCAAGAAGTGTAAGTCACCGATTTTGACGAAAGTGGTATCGATGGAAATCGGGAGCAGTGAAAAACTCAATAGAACTACAATGAGGCGTTTTCGAGATATCCGACAATTAATGTCACGTAACTAGTGCATACTTACTGGGGAATAAAAAAAAATAGTTTAGATTTTGACGAAACTGGTATTGTTGGTAAGATCTCATCGTAGGGAGTAAAAAACACAATGGAACTAGCCATCGGAAATGAGCCGTTTTCGAGATATCCGATAATTTATGTCACGTAGCAAGTGCATACGGGTTTAGTGCACACTTAAAGGGGGACCGTGAAAAATTGTTGTCTCGATTTTGATGCAAATGGTGTCGTTGGGAAGACATCATTGTGAGAAGTAAAAAAACTCAATGGAACTACCTATCGGAAATGAGCCGTTTTCGAGATATCCGGCAATTTATATCACTTAATGCTGTTTCTCATTAAGTGTGCATTGGCTACGTGACACAAATTGTCGGATACCTTGGAAACTTATCATTTCCGACGGGTGGTTCCATTGAGTTTTTTAATCCACACGATGATATCTTTTCGACGATACCACTTTCGTTAAAATCGATACTAAAATTTTTTGCGGTCCCACATTAAGTGTGCACTAGCTACGGGACATAAATTGTCGGATATCTCGAAAACGACTCATTTGCGACGGATAGTTCCATTGAGTTTTTCACTGCTCACGATGAAATCTTTCCAACAGTACCACTTTCGTCAAGATCGGTGACTTACACTTCTTGCAGTTCCCTAGTTAGATTCGCCCCCTTTAGATATAAAGATACAATTACAGACTCTTTTCACATGATTGTATTAAAATTGCATTAAAGTGTAAGTCTCTAATATGCGGATTTTTATATATTTATATATTTATTCTTTGTGAGACTTAAGTTGACTTTAAACAGAATTTTCCGGTTCAGTTCAGGCACAACCCGTTCCGTGAAGGATTCTAGTTCAGGTACAAATGAGCGGATATTTTTCAGCTTTGCTTAATAAAAACGAACTATCATTTTACAATTTTATTAAACTCGAAGAAAATTTAAATATTTTGCTTTAGAGATAGAAGAGGGGAGGGGGATCTTATAGAATTGTTTTGAACACTCAATAGTATGAATGTAAAGCAACTTTTGGAATAGTGCACGTCCTGTATTTTATATTTAAGGGGATCCGGTACACATTAAAACACAAAATTATGTTATATAAAAATTTTGAATTTTTTTGTGTTAGTTAACCATATTATTTGAAGACAAAATCACATGATAAAACTTCTCAGATTTATATATATATATATATATATAATATAAATTTAAAATTTATGAAAAAAAGTGAGCAATTCAAATTCCTTATAACTCGAAATATTATTTATAGAATTTTAATTTTTTATCTTTAAAATAAACAAAAATATGTAAATTTAAATTTTGATTCATTAATATTAAAAATATTAATTTAAATAAAAATTAAAATTATTTAAAGTAAAAATTTAGGAAAAGAAAGATGTTACTTTTTTTAAAAATCGTATTATCAAAAGTAATTTTTTTTTTTTTTCAAATTTGCTGAATCAAAATTAGAGTAAAAAGATTGAAAAAAACATGTTTCAAGTTTTAAACCCTTTATCTTTGACGGTTTTTGTCTTATAACAATTGAAATATGAGAAATGGTAAAAAACCCATCATGAAGAAAAACGCATTTTCCCAAGAAGTCGTTTTCATGCCAATCATTACTTAAAAGCTAGATTTTGAAATCGAACCAAAACGAAAAAAATATTTCTTGTTTCAGTTATGTACAAGCGTGATTCAAATGTGATTTTAAGCAGAAAAAAAACTTTTAATGCCTTTTTTTTAATTTTATTTATTTATTATTATTTATTTTATTTATTTATTTATTTTTTTTTTTTTTTTTGAAAATTTGAAGATTTTTGTTCCTTGGACCCCTTTAGTGGGCAATAGTCTAAATTTATTCCTTTTGGCAAAGATAGATCTTTTAAAAAACATGTTTTTATAAAAATTTTCAAATTTAAACAATCTGCTTAATTTCATTAAACTGCATCAATTTTAGTCAGTTTATAAGAACATGTACAAAACAACATGAAAAAAAAAATAGTCTTTCATCAACAGTCTAGTTTGCGTTTGATCTCTAATATATTCTGTATGAGAGTCATTTACTGGAGGCTATAATTGATTCTCATAAATAAATGCATTAGCTTCGTGTAAACGAAAATATTGAATACTTATTGTTTGAGATAATTTGGAACACCGTTAACGAGTGTGGTTAACACTTCAAATAAAGTACTAATCACTGGAATGCCCTTAAGGCTGTTCTCATATCCAAAAAGGGCGACTTTATGACATAAGTTTTAATTTATTTTTGTTCGGAAATGCATGAAAACTAGCATGTGTTGTTGTTCAGAAACTATCTAATCGAACTGTTTTTATTTTATTATTTTTATTTATTTATTTATTTTTGAAAATGCAATAGAATGCCAAGGTAAACAGTATTTTTTTAAAGGAATATTCCTACAAACATTAATATCTATCTTGATTTTTATGTACAAAAAAAAAAGAATAGATATTTATATTGAGTTTCAGGTAGTATTAAAAAAATATTTTTACACGCTCCACAATTCAAAAATTTTTAACGTATTTTCAGATTCGTTTTTCAAGCTGAAAACATTATATTTTGCTGTCGCGATTTTTGATGAGATACATATAAACGCCCGTGTGTTTTTAATTTTTTGTTTCAAGAACTACAATTTTATTTATGAACAATTATTGTCTCAGTATGACCATTTTTTTTCGTACCAAGCCTTCTTGCTTTGGAAAATTCGGTTCAAAACGCCAAATTTCACAAAATGTTTTGGAATATATTCTGCCTTTGTCTAAAAACAGACCATCCCGACACATTATGTAGTTTTTGAATAAGAGAATCTGCATATTTGATGCGTTTCAAACCAAAAATAAATTTTAAAATAAGTTTAAAAAAAAGTAATTAGTTTGGATTTGAATATACCTTTTTAAGTTTTATAATTTTTGTTCATATTTCTCTCCTATCTAAATTAATTAGGTTATGTAAATTTGTTTCATGAATTTATTATTTTTATTAATTTAATTTACTTAGATACTATTATACAACTATATACTATATTTACTATACTTAGATATTATATACTTACTTTCTATAGAAAAAGATCTTAAAAACCAAAAGAAAAAAAAAATGTTAGTCTGATCTGATTTTATTTTGTAAATTGTAAAAATCCTATGAAATATCATAAATTCGAAATATACTCCCACAACCTTCCAATTATCATTTTCTTTCACAAATGTTCCAATTACAAGCCTTTTTTAATCCTTTCGGATCTGGTGTACTATTAATAGTACATATCTTTTATTTGAGTATTATTTTGTTTCAACAGATACTTTTGATACATGATACATTTGATACTTTTTTACATGTAGTATTCTTAGTAAGTGTTAGTACTATATAACTTCATTAACCTTTGGGAATTTTATTATCTTTTTTTATTTTTCTATTTTTTAATTTTTCTATCTATTTTACATTTAGTTTATAATGATAATAATGATAAAAATTTGCTTAATTCTCTTTACACCGCTAGCGATTCTTTTATTTTAAACATGTATTTTACTCTTTTGATTTAAAATAAACATTACTTTCCTGAAAGAATCATGTGCAATAAAGCTCAAAAAGTATTAGAAAGTTGTAATATTAGTTGAATATTGTTGTAATATAATATTTTGTAAACATTTCCAAAAACTCTTCTTTAGCCTATTGTCATGTGATTGAATTGAATAGTAAGCAAAAAACAACATTCGCTATCTTTCAGACAATGAAATATTCGTTAAACATTAATTAATCTATTATGATAGTTCGTATCTTTATATTAAAACGAAAGCCTTATTTATTCAGCACACTCAAAGTGCTCTCTGCGCATTCGTGCTTGCGCAGATCCGACAACAGAACCAATGAGAGAAGAGATAGTTACTGTCTCTAAATGTTAGCGTGGTATGCCCGCGTTCGTTCGTAGCAGAGCCAATGGATCTACTGTTTGCTGAGTGACATATGTTTAAAATGTGCAATTAAATATATGTATGGATTTTTTTTATCGCAACGTAATTAGTATATTTTTAACATAGGATCAGAGTAATCTATTACAGCTTAAATTAGTCTTTTCAACAATATAACCTGGTAAGTGAGAACTTTTTTTTAATGCAATGTAACATCGGGTCGATCGAGTTTATTTATTTTGATTTTGCCCGTTTTTACTGAAGGACATAATTTAACCGTTTTTTAGCTCACAGGCTATCATAGCCTGAGAGCTTATGTGCCCGTCCGTTCTGTATGTATGTGCGTATGTGCGTAACGCGATAACTCATGATAAAAATATCGGATCCACTTGAAATTTTGTATGTAGGTATATCCTGACAAGGCGCTTCCCTGATTAGTTTTTGGAGTTCATTCGATATGTATAAGAGGGGGAACGGGGGGCTCATGCCCCCCGTTAGTTGATATAAATGGGATTTTCATGCAGAATTAAGTTTTCGTTCAAAATTTAGATTAGGATCATTCTGATGAGGCGATTCCGTGACTGTTATTAGGTGTTCATTGAATAAGTATAAATAGGGGGACAGGGGTTCTAATCCCACCCCCTTAATTTATAGAAATGGGATTTTCATGCAGAATTAAGTTTTCGTTCAAAATTTAGATTAGGATCATTCCGATGAGGCGATTCCGTGACCGTTATTAGGTGTTCATTGAATAAGTATAAATAGGGGGAACAGGGGTTCTAATGCCCCCCCCCCCCGTTAGTTGATATAAATGGGATTTTCATGCAGAATTAAGTTTTCGTTTAAAATTTAGATTAGGATCATTCTGATAAGGCGATTCCGTGACTGTTATTAGGTGTTCATTGAATAAGTATAAATAGGGGGAACAGGGGCTCTAATCCCCCCTCCGTTAGTTGATATAAATGGGATTTTCATATAGAATTAAGTTTTCGTTCAAAATTTAGATTAGGATCATTCTGATGAGACGATTCCGTGACTGTTATTAGGTGTTCATTGAATAAGTATAAATAGGGGGAACAGGGGTTCTAATCCCCCCCCCCCCGTTAGTTGATATAAATGGGATTTTCATGCAGAATTAAGTTTTCGTTCAAAATTTAGATTAGGATCATTCAGATGAGGCGATTCAGTGACTGTTATTAGGTGTTCATTGTATAAGTATAAATAGGGGGAACAGGGGTTCTAATGCCCCCCCCCCTTAATTTATATAAATGGGTTTTTCAAGCAGAATTTTCAGATTTCGTTCAAATCTCTGAATAGTTTTGGAAGTTTAATGGTTAAGTATAAAAGAGGGGGATAACTCCTTTTAAATTATATAAATGCTAAATGGGTTTTTATTAAGAATTATCTAATTTGCTCTGAATTTGGGATATAGATTTTTTATATGATAAAGCATGTCTTTGATAGTATAGGAGGTTCAATGATTAAGTATAAAAAAAGAGGAAAGAAGAGAGCTGTTTCCCTTTCTTAATTTTTTAACGGAATTAACCCTTGAAAATATAAGGCTTTAATGTACAATTAGTATTTGTAGCCTGTGAGCTCAATGCCATCAGTTTAACTGGGCAGTATTCTTTATTTAGCTCACAGGCTATCATAGCCTGAGAGCTTATGTGCCCGACCGTTCTGTATGTATGTGCGTACGTTCGTACGTAACGCGATAACTCATGATAAAAATATCCAATCCACTTGAAATTTTGTATGTAGGTATATCCTGACAAGGCGCTTCCCTGATTAGTTTTTGGAGTTCATTCGATATGTATAAGAGGGGGAACGGGGGGCTCATGCCCCTTCCCTTAATAGAAATAAGGGGGTTTTTCATGCAGAATTAAGTTTTCGTTCAGATTTTAGATACAGGATCATTCTGACGAGGCGATTCCGTGACTTTTATTAGGTGTTCATTGAATAAGTATAAACAGGGGGAACGGGGGTTCTAATGCCCCTCCCCTTAATTTATATACATGAGCTTTTCAAGCAGAATTGTCAGATTTGGTTCAAATCTCTGAATAGTTTTGGAAGTTTAATGGTTAAGTATAAAAGAGAAGGATAACTCTTCTTAAATTATATAAATGTGTTTTTATTAAGAATTTTCCGATTCGCTCTAAATTTTGGATATGGATTTTTTATATGATAAAGCATGTCCCTGATCAGTTTAGAGGGTAAGTATAAAAAGGGGAAAGGGAGGAGCTGATCCCCCCTCCTTAATATTTTTTTTCGAACGGAATTAACCCTTGAAAATATAAGACTGTAATGAACAATTAGTATGCGTAGCTTGTGAGCTCAATGCCATCAGTTTAACTGGGCAATATTCTTTTTTATTCTATTGCATAACACTTCTTATTTTGTTTTCAATCTTTTTTTTTTTAAGTAATTCCTTATTGTGATCTTCATTTCTGTCATATGAAAAATACATTTCTATTCTGCCATGGGTACACTGAAGTAAAATATCCCCCTTACGATATTCGCGAAAACTTTTCTCGGATAGTATTTTTTCGATCGATGCTTAATTTTATATTTCATAATATTATAATTTTATATTTCATAATATTATTTATTTTGATTTTGCCCGTTTTTATTGAAGGACATAATTTAACCGTTTTTTCTATTGCGTAACACTTCTTATTTTGTTTTCAATCTTTTTCTTTTTTCTAAAGTAATTCCTTATTGTGATCTTCATTTCTGTCATATGAAAATTTCATTTCTATTTTGCCTATAGCATTTACATTTGTTGCATTATCATTTTAAAAATTGATAAAAAATAACAAAAGACAAAACATTGCAAATTCTAAATTCGTATTACTCAACTAAATAAACATAGGTCTTGCAAAAAATAAACAAAATAATAAGAGGTCAAAATAGATGACTTATAAATAACTTACTTTTTTAAATCTGCAGCTACAAAATATATATATATATATATTTAATTTGGACATGCAAAAAACATTCTGAAATGTCTCAATCAATAACTAGATTTTTGTGGGGACTTCTACTGAATGATAATTTTTGTGGGGTTTTTACATAACTGAATGACTTTTTTTCCATGATTGATTAATGAATTTTATAATTTTTACCCCACATGACCAACTGTCGAACTGATTGACAAATTTTCTATTTTTCATGTGATGGATCGAGAAATTTTGCGATTTTTTTTTTTTTTTCTGATGAACAAAGAAATGTTGCATCTTTTCTCCCTGCAATTAATGGAAGTTGTTTTTTTCTTGCAATCTTTTGATGTAATTTGCCGTTTTATTAAATTTATCCTTCTTTCGTGATTTTTTTTTTTTTTTTTTTTTTAGAGAAAATGTCGTTTTTTGTTATCTTTTTGAGAATTTGTCTTTTTTTTGCTATTTTTTGCGAAATTTACATTTTTTTGCGATTACCTAGACAAAATTTCTGTGCTTTTGAGATCTTTGGACGAAATTTGTGTCTTTTATGATACCTGGACAGTTTTGAAGAAGTTTATCGTTTTTCTCGAGTTCTTTCAATGAAATTGTCGTTTTGTCATGATCTTTCGATGTAATTTCCCGTTTTATTGAAGATCTTTTTGCAAAATTTGTTGTTTTTTTCTGCGAAATTACCTTTTTGTGATTATTTGATGAAATTTGCTTTTTTTTCAATCCTTTGATGAAATTTGCTGTTTATTCACAATCATTTGTCAAAATTTGTTGTTTTCTCACAATATTTTGAATTTTTTTTTCACAATATGTTTAATTTGCCATTTTTTTAGAGATTTTTTTTTGTCAAAATTTGCTTTTTTTCGAAATTTTTTTAAACGTTTTGGCAAAATTTTGATTTTTTGCAATATTTTTACGAAATTTGTTTTATTTTGAGATACCTGGACAATTTTTTTTTCTGCAGTTTTTTGACAAATTTTTTAGAGATCTTTTGAAGAAATTTGTTGTTTTTTGCAATCTGTTGACGATATTTACTGTTTTTTTTTTCACATCTATTTACAAAATTTCCAGGTGTTCTTTTTTTTTTGGGGGGGGGGGGGGTATTTTGACGAAATATGTTATTTTTTGTGATTATTTGCCAAAATTCATGTTTTTTTTAATACTTGGATAAAATTATTTGTTTTCTTAGGGATTTTCGGTGAAATTTGTCATTTTCTCACGATCTTTCGATGTAATTTGCTGTTTTATAGAAATTATCTTTTTTTATTGTGAAAATTTTCATTTTTTTGTTATTTTCAGAAATTTGTCTTTTCTTTCACCTTTTTTTGCAAAATTTACCTTTTTGTGATCTTTTAATGAAATGTACCTCTTTTTTTCATCTTTTGACAAAATGTGTTGTTTTCTCACAATCTGTTTACCAATATTTGCATTTTTTGAAGTACCTAGACAAATTTAAAGTATTTTTACGATCTTTTGACGAAATTCACGCCTTTTATTATACCAGGAAATAATTATTTGTTTTCTCAGGGATTTTCGGTGAAATTTGTCATTTTTTCTTGCCATCTTTCAATGTAATTCGCCGTTTTATCAAATTATTCCTTTTTTCGTGATTTTTTTTTGTGAAATTTGTTTTGTTATTTTCAGAAATTTGTCTTTTTTTTTTTTTTTGCAAAATTTACTTTTTTTGTGATCTTTTGATGAAATGTGCCTCTTTTTTCATCTTTTGACAAAATATGTTGTTTTCTCACAATCTGTTTACCAATATTTGCCTTTTTTGAAGTACCTAGACAAATTTAAAGTATTTTCACGATCTTTTGACGAAATTCACGTCTTTTATGATACCAGGGAATAATTATTTGTTTTCTCAGGGATTTTCAGTGAAATTTGTCGTATTTTCTTGCCATCTTTCGATGTAATTTGCCGTTTTATCGAATTTATCCTTTTTTTTTTTGGAAATTTGTTTTTTTTTTTCGTTTTTTTTCAGAAATTTGTTAACATTATGTAAATGCTATAGGCAAAATAGAAATGAATTTTTCATATGACAGAAATGAGGATCACAACAAGAAATTACTAAAAAAAAAAAGATTGAAAACAAAATAAGAAGTGTTATGCAATAGAAAAAACGGTTAAATTATGTCCTTCAAAAACACGGGCAAAATCAAAATAAACTCGATCGACCCGATGTTACATTGCCTATCAATAAAAAAGTTAGTTCTCACTTACCAGGTTATTTGTTGAAAAGACCAATTTACTCTGATCCTATGTTAAAAATATACTTATTACGTTGCGATAAAAAATTCCATACATATATTTAATTGCCTATAGAATGAGGGAATAAACATATGTCACTCAGCACACAGTTCAATGGTACACTGAACTGCAGTATTCCCATCGTAAGACACCCAGAAAAAACATTCTGAAATGTCTCGATCAATCACAAGATTTTTGTGGGCTTTTTTACATACTAAATGACTTTTTATCCATGATTCATTAATGAATTTTATAATTTTTACCCCACATGACCAACTGTCGATTTTTGTATTTTTTCTTCAACTGATTGACAAATTTTTCTTTTTTTCATGTGATGGATCGAGAAATTTTGTGATTTTTTTTTTTTTTTTTTTCTGATGAACAAAGAAATGTTGCATCTTTTCCCCCTGCAATTAATGAAAGTTGTTTTTTGAAATTTGTTGTTTTTTTCTCACAATCTTTTGATGTAATTTGCCATTTTATCGAATTTATCGATTTTTCATGATTTTTTTGAGAAATTGTCGTTTTTTGTTATCTTTTTGAGAATTTTTGCTATTTTTTGCGAAATTTACCTTTTTTTGCGATTACCTAGACAACATTTGTGCTTTTGAGATCTTTGGACGAAATTCGTGTCTTTTATGATACCTGGACAGTTTCGGAGAAGTTTAACGTTTTTTTCGAGTTCTTTCGATGAAATTGTCGTTTTGTCACGATCTTTCGATGTAATTTGCCGTTTTATTGAAGATCTTTTTGCAAAATTTTTGGGGGTTTTTTTTGCGAAATTTACTTTTTTTGTGATTATTTGATGAAATTTGCTTTTTTTTTTTTTTTTAATCTGACGAAATTTGTTGTTTACTCACAATGATTTGTCAAAATTTTTTGTTTCCTTACAATATTTTGAATTTTATTTTCACAATATGTTTACAAATTTGCCATTTTTTAGGGATTTTTTTTGTGGAATTTGGCTTTATTTTTCGAAATTTTTTCTTGAAAATTGCCAATTTTTTTAGACGTTTTGGCAAAATTTTGATTTTTTGCAATACTTTCACGAAATTTGTTTTATTTGGGATACCTAGACATTTTTTTTTTTTTTTTTTTTGCATTTTTTTGACAAATTTTTTAGAGATCTTTTCATAAAATTTGTTTTTTTTTTTTTTTTGCAATCTGTTGACGAAATTTGCTGTTTTTTTTTCACATCCATTTACAAAATTTCCGGGTGATGCTTTTTTTTGGGGGGGGGGTATTTTGACGAAAATAACTATTTTTTGTGATTATTTGCGAAAATTTGCATTTTTTATGGTACCTAGACAAATTTTTGTACATAGTAAATGATTTCTAGCATTTTTTAAAAGAAACTTTAACAGTAGAAAAATAATCTTCAAACATTTTCAAGAGTTTGTGATGTGTGTCGCAGCGTTGCACCGATTCTGCGCCCGGGATCATGTCATGTTGGTGTTACGTTGGTAAATGGAAAAGCATATTGAAATTTTTAAGAAATATTAATTTTTTTATAGCGGCAAATTCTTTGGTTCTTTCATATTGTTGCCGTCAAGTTTTGACGGGTTTCACCTAGCCAGAATAAATATCATTAATTTTTTTAATATGTGAAATCGACATGTATTTTTGATTTATGAAAATGTAATAGAAAAGTTAGTTCAAAATGCTAATGTTTATTTGTTGAATGGGGTGGGTAATGTAAAAACAAATTAACCACTGAGAGGATCATTGTTACAGTTGTTGCTAAATGGCAAACTATAAATTCAGTCTTATTTTGCTGCGAAGTAAGTGAAGTATGTATATTTTGTATGAAATGAGAAGTGACGGTATTTTATGATTTATTCATGTCATGTACAATTTATTGGTGTTGTATTTGTAAATGGAAAATTATCAAATGAGAGAGATTCTAATTCTATAGCAGCATGTTTGAATGTAACTCTGCCAATTGCGGGCCATTTGTTGCCTAGATGTAAAATGCAGGTTTTTCTTTTATTTATTGAAATTTTTGCTGAAGATTAGTCATTAAAAAATCCTTTAATAGCTGGAAAATACCTTTTATTTCTGTGGTGCCGTCAAGTTTTGACGGGTTCGATCTAGTTAATGTTATTAAAATAAAACTAATTTTTTCTAAAAATTAAAAAAACGGACCCACAAGGGTTAAAATCATTAGAATTTCATGTTTGCTTAAGCGGGGCTTACTTTTAGTACTTTATGGAATGTTATAACATTGTATCTATTTTTTCCATAAATAAACATTTTGAAACCGGATCTATGCAGTTATATGAAGGAGGCTTGTAAGAAAAATATGCAAAACAGTGTTCCAGAAGATTCAAAATTGTAGAAAAAGTGTCGTTTTATAATTTTCTTAATAATAATAATAATAAATAATAATAAAAGCTAACATTTTTTGAGCAAATCTTTTTTTCCCCTAAAACTATTTTAAAATATGTCAAAAAGTTTTTTTTCCTCAAAATATTCATGATTACTGTACTCTTCT
The DNA here is from genome assembly GCA_964019185.1 of Maratus speculifer. Classification (NCBI taxonomy): domain Eukaryota; kingdom Metazoa; phylum Arthropoda; class Arachnida; order Araneae; family Salticidae; genus Maratus; species Maratus speculifer. The sequence continues at coordinate 73,124,377 of OZ025289.1, forward strand.
TACATTATGTGTTGGGAAAATAAAAATTTGAAGCGACTAAAATGCTACTTTCATAAAACTTTATAGAATAGTACTATGGTTTTAAATAAAAAAAAAAGTATAAAACCAGGCTCAGTATAAAAATTACGTAGAACTTAGAACTGATTTTACTAAAATTAAGTGTGTTCATTTGTGAAAATGAACGCTTTGCTCTAATAAAAAACGTTTATTTTCATTCACAAAGCTGAATGTTTTAAAATTCTTTGTAACAAGATTACTGTATACAATATTAAAGTTTTTTTTTATAATAAAATGTCAGAGCGGTAATTTTTTTTTTTTTTTTTTTTTTTTTTTTTTTTTGTGCCTGAAATAGTTTAACGAATTTTTGGGTAATTTTGTTTGATAAATTTGAAAATAACTTCTGTTTTCCTCAATCAGGTCTATAGTTTTTTTTTTTTTTTTTTTTTTTTTTTTTTTTTTTTTTACTATACTCATGTCCAAAAGGATCCATTACATTGTAAAAATATATTTCCAACAACGTCCATGGACTTATATTAGTATATTTTAAGGAAATTAAACAAGCCTGTTTCTTTATCAAATGTTAACATGTTACTAATAAGCTCTTTGTAGTTTTCACTTATATGCTTCCCAAGAAAATTTCGAACTACTTCTACGAATTTTCGCCCAGCTAATGCTTTTTTCCCGTGTATTGCTTTCCCGAAATATGTGTCCTTTATGAGTTTATGGATCATTGGATCTCGAAAATTCATGCTTTAAGTTTTTTAACACACACTTATAAACATCATGCACTTTGATTAACATTTAACAGAAGAATGTAACATATCTTAAAACCTAAACCTGTTACGTCAAAATATATTGGGTTAATATTGGGATTCAGAGGCTCAATTTCGTATAAAAATGGTGTTTTTTTAACATCAAAATCATTGTTCCCCAGTATAATCGAAAACAAAATAAAAACATAATTTGTCTTTTTAAGCATGTTAAAATAACATAAATCCAACAAATATTAAATGCGTAGAATACATATCAGTCTCGAAAATTTATTTTAAACCGTAAAATGCCCAATTATATATGAAAACTTGAAACATAAAAAAATTAAAACCAGAAAAAATTAAAATGACCAGACACGAATTAAAGAAGCCACCAGTAAAAATTCAAAGCAAAATAAATGTTGAATTTTATCACCGTCATACCTACTTAACCCATTAGTGCCTAGCGTCCCTTTTTCGGGACGATTATTAAAAAGGCAATAAGGCACTTTTCACACCAGTAAACAGAAAGATAAATAGGCACTATTTTTCACGAGACGAATTCCTCAATAAATTGAGATAAAAGTTATTCGTTTTTTAAAAATGGTGGGAAACCGAAAATTTCATTTTTAATGAAGAAAATAATTTGGGCATTAATGGGTTTAAATAAGTATGACAGACTTTTCCTGCAGAATAAAGTTTGTCATACCAAGATTTTCTGACAAGAACACAAAATTTTCTATGCTCTGAAAGTGATAATTATCAGCGATGACGGTAAACCGTTATAGCTTTTTAATAAAAAGTTTTATTAAGCAAATTTTTGGCCTGTCTAACCAAATCATACCGATTCAATTTTGTTCGTATGACTTTTTATCATCGATTTACATATTTTTTTTTTCAATTCCGCGATGAGTGAGCTACCGATGTCACCGGCTCTCTGACCAATATAAATATATATAATTAAAATTAAATCACATACGTGAAACTCAAAGGAAAAGATAAATATAAAAGTTAAATTATTAAAATAAAATCAGAGGTAAAAATAAATCGGAAAGATAATTCAGAAAACGAACTCAAATAAGAAATGACACTATAAGAGACTATGAATAATTTTTATGAATTTCTCAGATATTTTTCTACCTTGAAGATGTTCTATGTAAAAAGTGTACTAAATTTTTTATTCAATTTTTTTTCTTTTCTTTCTCTTTTTTTCCTTAAAAAATCATTTGGGTTTGTTTTTGTATTTTATTTTAAATAAACACGAGTGAAAACTAGAACTTACTTAACATGTTCGTACATTTATAAAACCGTAATTCCGCAAAAGAAGAATAAATGAGAGGTTAATTTTTATAATTTACTGGTATTTTTTTTAAACCCGATATCAATGAGTTCAATTTTACAGACACAAATTTTGGGGTCCGATATTAAAATTTTGATAGAAAAGGACTGAATGAAATATCATTTGGAATTAGAGTTTAATAATGTACTCTCGACAAATTACACATGTTTTTACCCGATAAATTATGTACGTAATACTGTATCTAATTTCAATCATAGCTTGAGGAAAACTGCTGTGTTCTGCTATAGCTGTATGTTTCCATACCATATTACATAAATACTTATCATCCTTGTCCGATTCTCCGATATTATCTGGAAATAATAGCATGCATATGACATGTGCATTAAGCATGTAAATATTTTCCTCAGTTGTAAATTGATTTCAAGTTAGCTCGAATTCTGAATTGAGATAATATATAAATAATTTGGGTTATGGAAAGGTTTGCTGATTGAAATAAATATTTCTATCTAACAATATATTTTTTTTAATTTAAAATTATGTGATTAATTTTTTAAAAAGCTTTGTATAAATGTTGAATTTGTATCTATAAATGTTGTTTTTGTTTCTATATATGTATATTTAATGTATTATTCCTTCTTACTTATATATTTTTTAATTTTCATTCGTTATTCTGTTTAAATATATGGTTCTTAGTGGATTTAACTTACTTATTTGAACGATAATACATTAATAGAATAGGAGGAAGAGTTAGAACATTTTGTAATAGGATTGTGGCATCTAGAAATTTTTTTTATTCTTTTTGCTTGATTTCGCGGGATGGAAAAAATAGCATCTTTTTTTTTCAGCAATGTGCAGGGGCTTTCATTAAAGACTGACCGAAACAGGTTTTTTTAAAATCTAAACCGAATTTCTCAAATCTTTCTTTTTTCGTCCAAAAACGAAAATGTCCAAAACCTTTAGTGATTAATATAAACATAAATATAGATAATTAAAATTTAATTATTCGCGTTGATTAAATGTACATAATTATTAATTAATTATACGTGTGACCCAAGTTAGATCTCTGTGTCTCTGATGAATTTTTTTTATTTTTATGTAGAATTGAAACGTAATTAATTAAAAAACGACACATAATATGTTTTAATTATACGTATTCCATCTAATTAAAAAATGTTTTGAGTATACATGTAATAATAAAAATAATTCGCCTCAATTCTAAACTATTTCCAAATTCTTATTATATTTAACTTTTTCTCTTTCTTTTTATAATATCGTAACATATTATTTTAATTCCATACCTTTAACCTCTTCGCTACTGAGGATTATTACAGTATTATTAATTATTACAGAATTATTTCTTCTCTCGTTTGACTTCAGAGCGATATTTTTGTTTTATTTTCATTAGCTCGAATCTTAGAATTCGAAACATATTATTCTTATACCGAAATTTCAATTATGTTAGAGTATAATTGAGGAGCCCAGAAGCCAAGGGGTATAAGTGACAAAATTGAAAAAATTGAGTTACGTGCACAGGCTATCTGGAAATAAGTCTATTTGTTTGTAGGTAAAGAGTTATGAATGATTTTTTTAATTATGTACTGAGTTTTAGGGGTCAGTTACTAAACCTCTTTCCCGAAACTGTGAAAAGCGTGGAGGCCAAGGGGTATAAGTGCAGTTGTATTCGTTGACATATTTTACATGGCATTTACATTGCATGTTTTAATGAATTTCGTAGATGCATATAAATTGTAATATGTTTGACAAGGTGTAACACCTTTAAAAATCATTTGAAACTATTTTTCCCCATAGTCCGTAATGAAACGTAAAACTTTTGACTCTTCCTGTAAATAAACTAATAATGTTAGAAACTTTATTTGAAATAGTGTTCGTGCTAGGATAAGCGTAAATAATCTCCAAAAATTTCAGGGCAATCCGAGTACATTTACGAGAGTTAGAGAGAGACAGACGGACAAACAAACTCAAATTATACTCACTTTTCACCTTTGGTGGACAATGTTAGAAAATTTCAATGTGTCAAAACTTATAATACATTTTAAGTCGTATGTTAAAATAAAAGTTTGGTCTTTCATTCATTCGTATCAACATTGATCTTAAATTTTTCTTTTATTCATTTTTTTATTTCATAATTTTTCCTTTTTAGAACTTTTATTAAGACAAAATTTTGTCCTTTCATTTATTTATATCAACGTTGTTCTTAAATTTTTATAAATTTATCTTTTTATTTCATATTTTTTCGTTTCTTGTATTCATTCGACACTTGTACCCTTTGGCTTCCAAGTAGTTTTCATTAATGCTTGGAAGCCAAAGGGTACAAGTGCCGAATGATGATAAATATTGCTTAGTTATAAATTTATAACAAATTTTACTCCACCTTTTTTTCTAAGCAGTTATTGAAATAAGAGTTCAAAGATCATTAAGAAATAAGCAAAATTTTCATATCTCAATTCAATCAATTACAATTGATGTTTAACTTTGAACTCAATTTACTCGAAATCTAAATCTTGTCACTTGTACCCCTTGGCTTCTGAGGTCCTTAATTAATAAAATGGGATAAAACGGAAGTACCCATTTGGGTACCCAGGGACTGAAGATGTTAACCAATGTTTATTTATTTTTTATTCTAAAAATACATTAATCTGTAAAAACAATTATTTTATTAAATCCCATTACCCAAATTTACTCTTTTATCTGTTGCGTAATATTTTTGTACTTACGCTCTAAAAAATCATTCGATTACTCACAATTTCTTTCTAAGTTACGCTATACCGGATTGCATCAGATAACCTTTCCGTCAGTTTGAGAGAATTCTTTCTTTTCGCGGGGTAAAATTTTCGTATTGGTTGAAATCACTATTTCTGAATTTGGAATTGGCAACTTAGATCTTATCCATAAAATTTTGTATTCTTTCACAGTCTGATAAAGTCTGGTTACATTGGCTTCGGAATGATATTTCCAAGTTTTTTCTTGTGCTAATAAAACGACTGTCAGCTCGTGAGAATTTATCTGGTGAAGTTTCTATGTTAAATAATATCTTTTACTTATTTTGGCTGCATTTTACGACTCGAATGAAATTGTTTTCCCGTAAAATGAAATATGAATAAACGTAATTAAAAATATTCGACGCTTCTGTTTACTTTAAGTGGTAAACATGTCAAAGGATATTTATTGTTGTTTTACTATGGTGCCACACGACTACAAATCTATGAATGCTCAATTTTCTTAATAAGTGGCATAATTGAGAACGGATATTACATTCAATCGACAAGATTCCATGTAATTACGTCAGATACTACGACTTATTTTTATAATGAATTTTCCAAATTATCATCTGTTAAAATAGAAAATTTTCAATGAGTATTCAAAACACTACTGCGGTTTCCAACTAAAAAATTTCTATTACTATTTAATCTGCGGCTTTTAATGAAAATGTCAAAAAGTCTTCGAAAGTCATTCATGACCGAAAACTATATATATATATATATATATATATAATTAAAATCAATGAATATTCAATCAATGAAAATCAAACCACATATTCAATGTTTCCTATAATTTGTCATTTCTTGCTATAATTTGTCTTGCATTTTTTCACGTCAATTGTTCATTCGCGTTATTAATATTCACGTTAATTGTAAGAAATATATTTTTTTTATAAAATTAATAACTTTAAGAAGAAAAAACAAAATTTATGTCATAAATAAAAAACAAATGCCATAAAAAAATCACGCCATACATAAAATTTTAGTAAGAATAACTATTTATTCAAAATTTTTATTTTTGTTAAAGATTACAACGTTTGGTGAAATGAATCATAAGAATCGTCCATTAAAATATCGGGTCATTTTAAACTTGTATGATGAAATTTTAGTATTTTGACCATGTATTGATGCATTGGAGCATTTACAAACTGAGAAAAATAAATCTAAATATTTTAATTCTGAATTTTATAAATCGTTAATTTTAATGCATGCTTTTTAGGTGTGTTCGTAATTATGTAAATACTTAGCACCTATAGTCGTCGTTCCGTTCCGTCTGTCCGTATATAACAGAGCAAAAACTACACAACTGAATCGTTTGAAAATTAATGTGTATAATTGTTGCATAAATTTTGTCGTGTAATTTCAAATTTTATGAAAATCGAATTTATAGTTTAATTACAGGGCCAATCAAAAGTATTCCGTTATATGACGTCCAATAGGAAAAAATAGTTTCAAATGCATTTTAATAATAATGTTACACTCATTCGAACATAATAAAATTGATATGCATTTATGAAATATGTACTAAAATATGCATTCTGTACTATGTGTTATATATACTGTTATTGTACAAAGAACATTTGTTATTAATTTATGGGGCTACACAAAAGTATTCTTTTGCATAATGATATAGGGGAAACATTGTTTCGGGTACGTTTTAATTATAGTAAACTATTTCACATTTTATGATATTGCTATACGTTACTGTGGTTTTTTACAAGTTACTTTCTGTATAATAGAAAGCAGATAGTATTTACAGGGACACACATAACATTTCGGTCACTATACTGCATTCGAAATACTGTATACTATTACACCGAGATATGAATATTTTTAAAGCTTTGATATAGTACGAACGCAACGTAGTTGATACATTTGACGTACATTTGGTTCTGAAAATACTATAGGGGAGACTTGAACCACTCTTCAGTTGGTATATTTAAAAGAATTTCGGAGTTTTATCAAAATTTGGCAATTCAAAGGTACTTAAATGTTGAAGAAATACTTTATATAAAGTATGCATTAGTATCAGTCTACTTGCGAAAAAATTCTGATGATACCGGTTCTTCTGAATTTGTTCACAAATGGTCTGATATTGGTGCTTGTTGCGGCTGTTTTCCGTGTTTTCGATGTTACAGCTGGCACATCTCTTCATAGGTTTTATCATCCACTTTCCAGAAAAAGATGTGCATTCTTTCTTCTAAGGAGAGCATTTCTGCAAATACCTGTGAAAAAAATCATTAGATTAGTGTCTTCATAGAAATGGATCGTTAGTTTTGTATAGTAAAAAATGATGAAATCCAACACTTCTTCATATTTTTTTATTTAAAAAAAACAAAAAATAATAACTTGAAGGCTGATTCCATTTTCAGATATTTATCACATATGTAATAAAGAACACGCAGAAAATTTTTTTAATCTTTATCTGAAATATTAGAAAAAGGCCTTAGCACTTTGAAAACATGAACGTGAAAGAAATATGAACATGGAGGAAAATCGGTTAAATTTTGTCATTTGCGTAAGGAATTGCGTTGTGTGTATTAACAATATCTCGCGATGTAATTGCCATATGTCCATTAAAATGAGGTGCCAAAAAATCCACAATTACAGTTTTTCATTTAATACTTAAAACAAAAAAAGGGTAAACTGTTCCCTTAACATTCTTATCAATGTTTGATGCTCTAAGATAACAAAAATTAATTAACTTTGAATTATATTTTTAGCTTTTTGTTACAGGGTGGCAAGAAAAAACTTGGACGAAGTTTCACATCAAAAAACTGTAACTCCACTAAAGTTATAAAGTTATTGTCATAGGGATGAACAAATGAAACACATTCACATGAAACAATGTAAAATTGTTCAACGATTGAAAGTGATTAAGCAAACGGTTTCATACACAATCAAAAGCTTTAAAGAACTCGGACATGCTGGTGACAGGCCAGGAAGAGGAAGAAAACGCACAGTTAACAAATCACGAAACAGAGTAGTTACGTATAAAAAAGCGAGTTCAAAGAAATCCTAGGATTTCAATGAGAAAGGTTGCTAGAGATGGGAAGATCAACAGTGTTAGGAATTGATAAATTAAGTTATCCCAGTTTATTCACAGAAAATCGTTTGCATATTTGCAATTGTGATACTTAATTTATTTATAAGACGCGACTCGTTGCTATGGAAGCGAAGCTGTTTTTTCGTCTGCTTTGCTTTTTATATTTTTTATCTTACGAGATGAGTTAAAAGTTTAGATAAAAAAGTTGGCATCAATTTTTGATGGAATGTAAAAGAATTTTTTTGAGAGAGAATGTTTATATTTTTTGTTTGTCGTGCGTGTCTTGAGTTTTATTGAAGAATTATGTTAATTTTATGAAAAGGCACGCAGAAATGCATAAAGGATCATCTTTCCAGTTTTTAGTATGATGATCAAAAATTATCAAGGTAAAAGCATTTATATTTTGTACATATTATACATTTTGTACATAGTATGTAAATAATTTGAATTCAATATTTCTTTATTCTATAATTCTAAGTATGTAATAAAATTTTTAAAAAGAAAATTCAAGAATATTTAGAAGAATTTTGAACCCAAAGAAATTTTGATTGTTTACAGAACAAATCTGGCGCCCGAACAGGGACATTTGAATAATACTGTTGAGATATTAAATTGTTTTTATAGCGTATAGTGTTTTCATAAGCTGTGCATTACTACTTAATTTTTCTAAGATGAATAAGTTAAAGAAAAAGCGTACACCGCTACGTGCGTCATTTACCAGAACTTTAAATGTTTTGAATGAAGAAATTAACAGCGAGTCATTAGATAAGGGTAAAATTACAGACGATTTTAGTAAATTAGAAAATTTGATTCATGAAATTAAATCTATCGATGAAGCGATAATTGAACTCATGTTAGATGATGATAAATGCAACGAAGAGGCTATTGAAAATGAAGTAGTGGAAAATGAAAGTTATTCAGATAAATTTATTACCATTAAGCGTAAAGTTAGTGAAGCATTGGGTACAAATAAACGTAATCAAGATGATAGTGAAAAAAGCACAGATCACGGTTATTCCAAATCAAAGCATTATAAATTACCTAAATTGAATATTAAGCCATTCGATTCGCAGTTAATAAATTATCTTTCATTTTGGTCCCAGTTTCAGAAAATTCATGAAGACATAGATTTGGATAATAGTGACAAATTTCAGTATCTTATCCAATCGGTAGAACCTGGAACCAGTGCCAGGCGTTTGTTAGAGAGCTATCCAATGACCGCAGTTAATTACCCCAAAGCTGTCGAGGCATTTCAAGAGCGTTTTGGGAATAAAGATTTACTAATAGAAGTGTACGTTAGAGAATTCCTAAAATTGATTGTAGCTAATGTACAGGCGCACGGCAAAGATAAACTTCCCTTATCAGATTTATTCACGAAAGTCGAGGCATATTTAAGATCGTTAGAATCAATGGGTTTAAATTTAGAAAGCAATTCGGCGTGGCTCTATCCCATGATAGAATCTAGCTTATCGGAAGATGTATTAAAAGCATGGCAGCGATATAATATTTCAATTACATCAAATGTTGTTAGTAATAATAATGCACTGTCAACAAAAGAAAATATAGTAAGTTTGATGGAATTTCTAAAACAAGAAGTTGCAAACGAGGAAAGATTCAAATTAGCCAAATCGAGTTTTATAGAGCTGGGCTCTAAAGACAAACCTAAAGAAAAGTTAAGAAAAGCAGAAAGTAAAATACCTACTGCAGCAGGGCTATTTAGCGCAAAAGAACGCCTTTGTTTATTTTGCAGTAAATCTCATGAAAGCAAGGACTGTGTTAGGGCTAGATCTCTTTCCTTTAATGAACGGAAGGCCAAAATTAAGAATAAAAATTGCTGTTTAAAATGTCTTCGTTTTGGTCACCACGCTAAAGTTTGCAAAGTTTTTATTCGTTGCCACGTTTGTTCTAAACCCCATACCGAGTTATTATGCCCTGAAATTTCAATGTATAAAGAACCAGAAAATACATCTAAGACCCCAGAAGTAATTCAAAGCACTATAGCAAATAAGCAGTGCTCTGCTGAAGTAGCTCTTATGACTTTGAAAATAGTTATTAAAGGTCGAATAACAAAGAAAGTACGAGTGTTACTTGATTGTGGATCGCAAAAGAGCTATATTTTAAAAGGTACAGCTGAAGAGCTAGGTTTACATCCCATTTCTTCTGAAGCTATTGTGCACACATTGTTTGGTGGTACGCAAACAGAAGCTAAATCTCACAACAAATTCCAAGTTGAGTTAAGCTCTTCTGATAGACAGAAGCAAACGAAAGAAGTCTTAGAACTTTTGGATCAAGATATAATTTGTAATAATATTCCTCGGATACCGAAAGAATCAGTAATTAAAGAGCTTAAACAAAATAAACTATGGATCACAGATTTAGGAGCAGGAAGTCCAAAAATTGAAATTTTGATTGGAAGCGATTACTACGGACAACTTCTTACAGGTCGAGTAAAACAGTTAAAGAGCGGTCTTACAGCAATAGAGACAAAGTTTGGATGGACACTTTGTGGTCGTTTAGAAAGTACATCACAGTCTTGCCTAAATTATGGAAATATGTTTATCACGAACCTAGCTTTAAAAGATATGAAGATTCCAGAATTATGGAAGTTAGAGACAATTGGTATAACAGATCCCTGTCAAACTTTGTCTAAAGCAGAAGAAGAAGAACTCGCTCATGATAATTTTATAAAAGAAGTTGATAGAAATATAGAAGGTCGCTATATTGTAGGTCTTCCTTGGATTAACGGCAAACGTGAGATTCCCTCAAATAGACACATAGCTGAACGAAGATTGATAAATTCAACAAAGAAATTAAAATCAATGAAAATGTTTGAAGAATATGCTTAAGTTTTCTATGAATGGGAAGAAGAAGGCGTTATAAGTAAAGTACCAGATGAAGCACTCAAGATTCCAGGACATTTTTTACCTCATCATCCCGTCATCAAACCAGATAGTCTTACTACAAGTGTTCGACCAGTTTTTGATGCATCGTGTAAGGTAGGGAGGTCTCCTTCTTTAAATGATTGCCTCTTTAAAGGACCAAACCTCATCGAACAAATTCCTGCAGTGTTAATAAGATTTCGTGAGAAAGCTATTGGGGTAGTAGCCGATATAAGAAGAGCATTTCTTCAAATTGAAGTCAAAGAATCAGATCGGCATTTCTTGCGATTTTTATGGTGGAAGAGTCCTGACGAATTTCAAGTTTATCAACACAATAGAGTAGTTTTTGGAGCAACTTGTAGCCCATTTTTGCTAGGTGCAGTTATAAGATATCATTTGAGTAATGTTGATGAAGAAAACAAACAGATAGCTGAGAAGCTTATGAAATCATACTATATAGATAACTGCGTTACTTCAGTCGACAATGTGCCTGAACTAGAAAATTTTATTTCAAAATCTACAGAAATCATGGCTGATGCGAAAATGGAATTAAGAATGTGGGAATTCGGACCAATTAAAAGTGAAGACAGCAGTTTCCTTAGCGAAAAAAAGATGCTCAGCAAAAATGTAACCACGATAGTTCCGGTTTTAGGGTTGAAGTGGGACATAATGGAGGATAGTTTGAAGATCGCTCATAAATTTAGTGATGAGATAGAAAATCTGTCGAAAAGAAAGATATTAGCTGTAACCCAGGGGATCTTCGATCCAATAGGATTTTTAGCCCCAGCATTGTTGCCAGCCAAACTGATAATTCAAGACGCCTGGTCAACGAAATTAGATTGGGATGCTACACTTCCAGAAGAAATCCGGAATAATTTTCAAAAATGGTATAGCGAACTCAAGTATTTAAATGACGTGAAGATAAATAGACGTGTAGGCTATGGTTGTAAAGAAAAATGGTCTATTCATACATTTTATGATGCAAGTACCAGAGCTTATGCAACAGCAGTTTTCTTACGTTGTGAAGATAAAGACGCAGTCTTTGTACAACTTTTAGGAGCTAAGTCTCGTCTTGCACCAAAGAAAAATGTAACCATACCACGTTTAGAGCTTCTTGCTTGTATTTTAGGAATAAGGTTGACTACATTTGTTTTGAAAGCCTTTAATTGTATTTCCATACCAGTAAAGTATTGGACCGACTCTTCGACTGTTCTCGCTTGGATTCGAAGAAATGATCAATGGGGAACGTTTGTAGGCAATAGAGTTAGAGAAATTTGTAAATTTTCCGAATCTCAACAATGGAACTTCGTACCTGGTCATCTCAACCCTGCTGATCTACCTTCTCGCGGATGTAGTCCTAAACAGCTGCTGAAGATGAGATGGTGGGAGGGACCAGAATGGTTGAAGTTATCAGAAGAAAATTGGCCACATTCAGAAACAAGCCCCAACGAAGAATTAGTAATGATGGAAAAGAAGAAAACTTCAGTACCTACTCTTTTATGTTCTAATTCACATGAATTTATGATATATAGTAGAATTTCAAAATTTGGTAGATTTATTAATGTCGTATGTTGGGTGAAGAGATTCATAATGAAGTGCAGAAACAGAAATATATGTTTTCCATCAGAATTGTCAATTGAAGAAAAAGAAGATGCGGAAAGGTCGCTCTGGTCAATAATACAATCTGAAAGTTTTGGTAATACTACTGATGCAATAAAAGGATTAAAGGTTATGAAAGATCAAGAAGGATTGTTGAGAGTAAAAACAAAGATATTAGAGCGGGATGACGAGTTTTCTTTCAGATATCCAATTTTATTAACATCGAAACATCATGTAGTGAATTGTCTGATTCAAGAATGTCATTTAAAGAATTGTCATGCTGGACTTCAAACAGTTGGATCCATTTTGAGAGAAAAATATTGGATAATTTCTTCTAGACGCATCATTAGAAGTCAATTGTCTAAGTGTTACAGATGCAAAAGATACTCTACAAAGCCATATACTACACCTCCAATCCACCTACCTCTGGATCGAGTCAGAGATTCCAAAGTTTTTGAAGTTGTTGGAGCTGATCTTTTTGGCCCTCTTTTCGTAAAGCAAAGATCCAAAGTTTGGGTTGTACTTTTTACATGTGCAGTATATAGGGCAATACATTTGGAACTTGTAACCAGTCTCTCAACAGAAGGATTCCTTCAGTCACTTCGAAGATTTATATGCAGGAGAGGAAGGCCGACTACTATATACTCTGATATTGGCTCAAATTTTAGAGGAACCAACAACCTTTTAAAATCATTGTATTGGAAGGCAATAGTTTCTTCGAAAGAACTGTTTCCTATTAATTGAAAGAACTGTACCCTATTAGTCATCCAGCCAGCTGCAGCTTGGTGGGGTGGATGGTGAGAAACAGTACATCTAGAAGTGGCAGAGTAGTAAAGAGACTTTTGAAATGACTTTTTCTAAAGTTCTGAACTGACTTTTTCTAGAACTCTGAAATAACTTTTCTAGAACTCTAAATTTTTCATTATAGTTTTATTATTGTTTAGTTATTATCTTTATTTATTTGCATATTTTTTATTTTGAATTTAGGGCTTAATTTGATCAAAAGTGATCTTAAGTTTAATTTGGCTTCCGCCTAAATTAAAGGTGGGAGTATGTTAGGAATTGATAAATTAAGTTATCCCAGTTTATTCACAGAAAATCGTTTGCATATTTGCAATTGTGATATTTAATTTATTTATAAGACGCGACTCGTTGCTATGGAAGCGAAGCTGTTTTTTCGTCTGCTTTGCTTTTTATATTTTTTATCTTACGAGATGAGTTAAAAGTTTAGATAAAAAAGTTGGCATCAATTTTTGATGGAATGTAAAAGAATTTTTTTGAGAGAGAATGTTTATATTTTTTGTTTGTCGTGCGTGTCTTGAGTTTTATTGAAGAATTATGTTAATTTTATGAAAAGACACGCAGAAATGCATAAAGGATCATCTTTCCAGTTTTTAGTATGATGATCAAAAATTATCAAGGTAAAAGCATTTATATTTTGTACATATTATACATTTTGTACATAGTATGTAAATAATTTGAATTCAATATTTCTTTATTCTATAATTCTAAGTATGTAATAAAATTTTTAAAAAGAAAATTCAAGAATATTTAGAAGAATTTTGAACCCAAAGAAATTTTGATTGTTTACAGAACAAACAGAGAAACCGCACGTTTGATGGAAAGAGTAGATTGAGTTTGGTCCTCACCCTTACAAAATGAAAGAGGCTCAAAAGCTACGCAGGTAATCGATGACAAACATTTATATTCACTGATGATAAACTGTTTTCTATTCAAAAAGCTCACAATAGCCATAATGATAGTTTAGTCAGCTGAAGCACCTGGACATTCTTGCATGGTTGAAAACGGCGTCAACGACCAGTCTGTAATGGTTTGGAGTGGGATATGTACTAGTGGGAAAATACCACTTGTTTTTGTTGATCAAGGGATAAAGATTAATCAACAAACATATCGCAAACTCATTTTGCAAGATGTTGTCTTACTTTGGTCACAAAAGTTCTTTGGAAACAAAAAAATGGACCTTCCAGCAGGATTCCACACCTGCACACAGAGCTAAAGGCAACTCAAGATTAGTACAAAACTCATTTTTTCTGACTTCGTTGGAGTTTAAGAATGTTCCACCGTATTCTCCAGATTTGAATCCAATGGATTATTCTGATTGGTCCATCTTGAAGGCAAATGTGTGTGCTAAACCTCATAAAACTTTGGCATCTTTAAAGAAATCCTTATGTAAGTAATGGGATAAAATATCAATAAGTGAGCTGCAGCTTTTACCCGAAAATTTCGTCACAAATTTAAAGCTCTGTATTAAGGTTAAAGGTAGCCACTTTGAAAATTTGTAAATGTATTAGACAAAACTATGCATTCATGTTTATTTTGAAGTTTGGTTGGGATATTTTCATTAGCATTAAAGCTATAATGTATCGTGTATGTTCAAGTTATTTCTTGTCACGGAATACAAAATATGATAAATGTTTACAATGTGGCGCAGATAAATGGGCTTGTTTAGTTCGGAATTTCCATTATATAACACCAAAGATATTTTCTTTGCAGAAGGGGAAAAACACAGCATCAAGAAATTAGTCATCAATCATTTCTCAGAAATCATTTTTTAACACTGGAGAATATGTTAAAGTTGTGAGAATGCAATATTAGTCTGTCATTTCCATTTGTTTTTTCTCTTTTTGCGTCATATTTTCTGATAACGTTATCAAATTTTCGCAAGTCTATAGAAATAGTTGAAATAATCTAAATGGATGATTTAATTTTTTTCTTAGAAGAAATTAAGTTTTTTTAAAATATTAACTTTAATGAGAGTTTACGGAAGGTAATAAATATTGCAAAAGAAAGATCTCAATTATTTGCAGATAAACTTTGTTCTCTGTTTCATTTGTGAAGTAAAATTAATTTAGTTTTTCAATTATAATTTTCGCCTTAATATAAAAAATGATTAATACTTACGAGCTTATTTTATGTCATGTTTTTTGACAATTTTATCAGTTTTTTTTTTCGATTGTGTGTGTAATTAAAATAATTTAAATTGTATTTAGTTTTTTTACACAAAATTAAAAATTAAATTTCCATCAAAATTGAAAACAATAAAGTGTAGAGGACAAAATAAATTACTTGGATGTGGTAATTCCAAAACTAATCCTCTGTCTGGTGTTGGTACTTTCTGAGAAATGTAGCATAGCAGCGATACTGGTTAAATGATTTACATCAAAATATAATCAGCAATAACTTATGTCAGATTCTAACTAAATCTGAAGTTTGATGAAAATCCATACATTAGTTTCGAGATAGAGCTATTGTGTGTAAATCATCTGCATAACAGCGCCACCTGTAGGCGATTTACATAAAAAACTAATCAGGACCAATCTATATCAAATGCTCATTAAATTTGAAGTTTGTTAAAAATCCATGTATTAGTTCCTTAGATACAGATATTGCGGAAATCGTGAAAAGGGCAGCATATCTTTGCCACCTGTTGGGCGATTTATACCAAAAAGAAATCAGCGTAAAATTATATTGACAACTAATTGAATTTGAAGTTTTTTGAAATTCCATGCATTAGTTCTTGAGATATAGCTCTTTCGGAAATCGTGAAAAGTTCAGCGTAGGAACATCAACTGTTCGGCCATATGCATGAAATCTTTCTATTAGCAGCAGTTTATATAAAGATTTAATTGAATCTAAAGTTTTGTGAAGTTCCCTGCATTAGTTCTTCAGATAGAACGCCCATAAAATGTTAATCACATACAGACTCACAGAGGGACAGACACATTCTCTAAAAACCATCAAAAGCAAGTTCACAAACTAAAACGTATAAATCTATCGAAAACCAGAGGTTGAATTTTTTCAAGGATCCAATGCTATATTCTATTAAATAAAGAAGAAATTTCAAAAAAAAAAAAAAAAAAAAAAAAACTTAATTGCCTATAGATAAACATTGTAATTTATGTATGATTTGATTAGTAAAAGAAATACAGCTTTTCAATTATTATTTTGCTTTCTAATATAAAAATGATTAATTTTTATGATGTGACACTGATAGATCGGCCTGTTTAGTTGGAAATTACAGTTATTAACATAACAGATATTTTCTTGGCAAAAAAAGCAATACTCTGGTTCAAGAAAATAATTATCAATCATTTCTTAGAAATCAGTTTTTGACATTGGGGAATATGTTAAGTTGTGAGAATTCGATATTAGACTGTTACTTTTAGTTTCCTTTTTCATTTTATGTCATGTTTTCTGATAACTTTCTAACTTTTTATTTTATTTATTTATTTATTTATTTATTTATTTATTTATTATTTTGGGGGCGATTTTGTATATAATTAAAATAATCTATATGGATTATTTAGTCGTTTTTACTTTCTCCTAGTTTTGCAAGAAGAAAATATTGGATTTGTGGAAAATTTCGAAAATATCTGTCTGTGAGTCTGTATGTGACACAAATATTTTGGAAGCTCTATCTCAAGAAATGACGCACGGAATTTAACAAAACTTCAGGTACAGTTAAACTTGATGTTAATTTGTGCTGATTAATTTTTGGTGCAAATTGTCCAACAAGTAGCGCTGCTATGCTGAATTTTTAACGATATCTATCATAGCTCAATCTCAAGAACTGATATGCGGTTTTTCTACAAATTGAAAGTTTAGTTATACTTTGATGTCAATTGGTGCTAGATAGGTTTTGATGTAAATCATCCTTCAAGTGATGCTGTTATTCTCGTATTTTTCATGATTTCCGCAAAAGCTAAATGTCAAGATATAATTCATGCATTTTCACAAAACTTCAAATTCAGTTAGTCCTTAATATAATTTGGTACTGATTAGTTTTTAATGTAAATCGCCCAGCATGTGGTGTTAATGTTGCATTTTTCACAATTTCGAGAATAACTCAAATTTAAGAGTTAATGCTCGAAATTTCATAAAACTTCAATTTCAGCTAGGTGGGGAGGCCTATCAAATGGCTTAAGCTCAACAAGCCCCACCTATTTCATAAAACTTCAGATTCACCCAGAGTTGAATTCATTGGATGGCCCGCGGGGAAGGGAACATTCCCTCCTGAATAATATTTCTCTCTTCCCCCCCCCCCCCCCCACACACACCCCGAAAATTTTGAAATTTTGTGATCAAAAAGTGCAATTTTTTTCTCAGAAGTCTATAATGTCCCCACCACAGCCGCAGAAGTCCCTCCCGGAGAAAAGTGTCTGAATTCAGCACTGGATTCACCTAGTGTCTGATATAAATAGGTGCTGATTACTTTTCGGTGTAAATCGCCCAAATGATGAAAATAAAAGATGCGTTATTCATGATTTCCACAATTGCTATATCTCAAGAACCAATGCATAATTTTTATCAAACTTCAGATTAAATTTGATTTTGATATAATTTGTTGTTTATTACTTTTTGGTGTAAACTTACAGACTGGCGACACTGCTCAGCTATATTTTTCATTATTTTTGCGATAGCAATTTCTCAAAAACTAACGCATGGAATTCAATCTAAGTTATTTTTATTTATTAAAGTGTTTTATTTCTCATAAATAGATCTTTATTGTGTTTACATTATATAATTGGGTGTAAACAACGCGACACCCGACACTTGGGTGTAAACAACACAAGTGTCGCTTTCATGTTCTTTGAGTTGGGAATTTTGGTAGCAGACATCTATCTAAGAGGCTGGGGGCCGAATTCAAAGATTTCTTTGAAAGAGGCGATGCTTTTATATCCTTTTTAAATGCACGCAATCCAACGAACTGTACTTTAAAATCCTCATAATGGGCATAGATTGCCATTTAATTTTGGTACTGTGCTAGCTAACTTTGACATGCATAAAATAGAAGAAAGTTTTTGGATCGGCACATCTGACTAGCTTTTATAAGAAATTAAAGATTACATTACAATACGAATTTTAATGGGAATTTACACATAAAATATTTCCAACCGCGCGTAGTATAGTATATTTTACTATTGGTAATTTCATGTTTTAATACACAAAAAATGTTAAAATGTTATGAAGAAAATTTTGAAAAAGCATATTGTAAAATCTTTTAAATTACAGTATAAAGTTAAATAATAATTGCACCTCAAACGCGGCATTTCCTAATCATAATGGATCAAGTCATTTAAACATTATCGAAATATATTTGTAAATTAAGTTATTGTATTTCATTGCGTTTTATTTAGAATCATATAGGACTGAAGCCATTTGTTGCTCACATTTTCAATGTAGTACTTTGTTACGTCATTGAGCAGACTTTTGTCTGTGGAAGAAGTCTATTTATACACAGCCGTTTAATAAATTACACAGGAAAAAATGCATTTTGAAATTGACATACAAGGCCCTATATTCGGCATTTACACGTCTTTTTACACTTATATACAAGTTGCTTTTGTATCATCATTATAAATGTTTTAATGTGTAAATTTACGCATTTATTCGTTAGAGTGTAACAAGTTTAACACGAGTAGCAAAATGCAAAAATTTTGTGAATTCACAGTATAATTATGAACTTGCCTCACCTTTTCTGAACAAAATGCATTTTTAATGGATATTTTACCCTTTTAAAGAAATTAATGAAGCATATCAAAGAGAATACTAATTTTGAACTTAAAAGAAATACTTAAAAGATGAAACTTCCCCAGTATAAAACAAATAAATAGTAATACTTTCACTTTCTCTGTTTAAATATTTAATTAGTACAGTCTATAAAGACATTGAAAGTGAGCCAACCACTCTCTATGCAAAATCACTCGCAAAAATAGGGGGAAGAAACTTCTCTTAAAAATTACACTTAATTTAATAAATTTAATATAAAGAAATGTAACAATTATGACTAAAAAAATAAGTTTTGTAGAAATTCCTTAAGGGTGTCCATCAGAGGTGAAATAGGTTCATGGTCGATTTTTATACCTGTCTTCGAGCTCAAAGTAAAAATTTTGTTTATAACCCAATTACAAAAAAAAGCTTATTATTTGAGAAATAAAAATGCAGATTAAGTTTTTAAAAGCATTTTATAATCCTTTAAAAATCAATTTGAAAAATGATTAATTGTTAAAAATACGACGTAAGGTGAAATATTCTATCGGATTCTTAAGACACTGTCACACGGTCTTACACTGTCAGTGTTCGTAACCTAAAGCAACCATGCGATTTTTCTAATCTATATTCTCTATCTGTTTAAATTTCTTTTACTGTAAAAAAAAAAGCTTGATATTTTAAAAGAATAAGAGTCCTAACTTTTGCTGATTTCTGCCAGTTGTTCGGTTTAAATAGCAAATTTTCTATTTTATCAGATGTTCAGGGAGATGGAAATCACGAACTTTATCATCAGTGAGTATTTAGGATTAATACTTCTTTCTGTGCAAAAAGAGTCTTTTAATTGATAAATTTTATCTTGAAACGATTTTAAAATGTTGTTTTCTGCTCCTGCTTACGATATTGGTATCGGGACAAAATTTTTCATGCTCGGGCGAGCTTGTATTTCAAATCGTTGACATCGATCTCAGAAATAAATGCCCACATCTAACCCATACAAACAAAAACGTTTGTTTATTTACACAGAAAGCTGTAGATTTTCTCGGACATCTACAGAAAATGAACATGGATAAAACCCACTTAGAAGGTTTCATACGAGGTAATCGTAGTAAACAAACGAAGCCACTTAACGAAGAACATCGCTTCATTTCATTTGCATTAACCGACAACTGAAGTTGAAGTAATTGCCTAAACGTCAAGTGCAGGCTTATTGTAGAAAGACATGAAGCTTTTGGTGTCTATCCGAATGCATGTCTGTGCCACAAAAAGCATTCAATTAAATGGAAATTGTGTATCTTGATGGGATATTCAAAATTGACTATACGCTGTAAAAAAAAAATCAAAAATTTACAGGAAAAAACTATTTTAAAGAAAAACAGTTTTTTACTATAAAAAAATTGAATTTTGTCACTTCTAAAAAAAACACACAGAGAAAAAAAACTTTAATGGAAAATTACAGATGTTCTTTTTAAGTTAAACAGTTTTAAACTTGCACCAAAACTGACAGTTTTTCCCTGTCAATTTGAGAGGTTTTTTTTTCAGTGTATAGTTTTGGTGAGGATTTGCTCAGTTAATATGAAATACAATTTTTCTGAAATAATTCTTTTCTGTGAGATTATTATTATTTTTAAATTCTTAACTGAAAGAAAAATACATTTTTGTAGCTCGTTTAAATGTTACAGTATAAATGTATCCTAAATTTTTGTTATGGAAGTCTTAAATTAAGAAATCGGTTCAAGAACTTTGTAAATACATTTCTCAAACATTTCTAGTTATTTTTATTTTATGTGTTTATTTATTTACTGAACAAAATCTATGAATATATTCTAAAAAATATAAATATTTTTCTTTTTACTTTTATAAATTTAAAATCATACGGTGCCACTGAGTGTAATTTTTAGACACAAAATTTTGGAATAATTTTTAGACGCATTTATATTTAAAATTGCTAATTTTATTTGGTTCTAGTATTTAAATGTCACACATTTTCTTAGTTATAAAAATGTCTTAATCTGTATTCCATATATTTGTACTTTTTTTAATACCACTAAAAAACAACTCTGGAAAATTATCCACCAATTTTGATTTTCAACACTATTAAAATATGTTTATAGCAAATATTTAATTATTTAATTACATTAATTTCAGATTTTAAATGGTATTTAAGAAGGAACTGGCTATCTTAAAATCTATTAATAGAAAGTTCCAAGATTTATAAACTTACATGTGTATAGCCTTCGCTTCCGAAAAAGACACTGTTCCCTGATGCGATAATTCTTAGAGAATCTTAGGGGTAACGTTTAGATACCATCCGGTAAATCTTAGACAATAAAACAATTTTGTTTAAAAGAATTTTTATATGTTCTTAAGTTTATTACAGTATAAAAAAGAGGTATTTCAAAAGACTATTTACCATTGATTTATCCATTCGTTGTGTGTTATTTGCGATTTGGAAAGAAAACAGTTGAACTGCAAAGCTAATGCCTTACTTTATTCAGAATATGATGACTTGGACTTCGGCGCATCATTTTTTAAAACTTAGAAAGCATAATAAAGTACATAAATAAATAAAAACAAACAAAAAGCAAAATATTATCTTGCAGCTAAAATGAACAATTTATGTACAGATTATGGTTTGTTACCCGCAATTTTGTTTACTTATTGAGAAAGTATTTTAAAGTCGCACTATGTTGTTTAGTCATCGGGTCACTAAAGCAAGATATAAACTAAAACATTTTAGAATCGCTTATTATTATGATTATTATTATTATTGGATGTCTTATTTAAGTTTACAGGCAATTGAACTGGATCGTTCCAACAATATTTCAATTTTGAAACTTCCTTCTCATACAACTATCATTTTATAGCCATTGCACAAAGGTTGCTTTTGTCTGTTTAAAATATTTTCTGATAAAAAGCTTGACAATTGGGAACAAGACAACAATGACAAAATGAATAATAATGAATAAAGGTGAATTTCTAACATATTTTGAGGCAAGTATGTTTGATATGATTGACGAGAAAAAAATATTTTGTCAATATTTTTTTTTTTTTTTTTTTTTTTTTTTTACTGGAATTCATCAGTAAATTCCGCAGCACATTCCACACTCTGAAGCAGTATAATAGGCTACTAAGTAACTACTGACTCTTACTGACGAAGTAACTCTTCCTGTTTTAAAGCTGCACTATAATTTGAAAAGACGTAGAGGTTTTGATAAAAGTATCTCTCGTCGCGAAGTTGCGAGTCTATTTCCAATGATATAAGGCCTTGCGAAGCCCTGAAATTAGCTGGAATCATACGGGACGGATATGCTGCCATGACCCTACAATTGTCTGAGGCCGAGCACTGCTAGCTCACGTCCTTCAGCTTGAGCCCAAGCGTCTGAAGTCCGTTCGCAACAACAGAAATCCCGACCAGCTCGAGGAGTCAATCATTTCGCTTGGTACCTCACTCGGTTCACCTCAGCGATCCACAGGAATTGAACACCTATGAAGGAATCAAACCCATGAGCCTTACCATGGATTCCCGCGCAGAAATTGCTGTACCGAATCTTTCCGAGATTATATGCTATTATCGGCAGATGTATTTTTGGTAGCAGAGCAAAATTAACATCTTTAGTTAGTCTACAAGGGACTTCTAGAAAACACAACGACAACTCGGTGAACCTTCCTACTGCCGCGACCGGATATATCCGTTCACTAGGCTGCAGGTTTCACTGTAATTGAAGCTTTATTTCAATTAATATAATTCAGTTTTAAGAAATTAAGCTTAAGATTGATACTTTCATTAATTATAAGGATATACGTAACAAAAAACTTATACTATCACTCATAGCATGCATGGTCACAGTGACGTCAAAATGACGTCACTGTGAGTAACTTTGGTCACATCACATCTGTGACCAAAATGCCACCACTCAGTGACGTCACATTGTGACTGAGATGTGACTTTTTATTTACTTTAAAAACATGTTTCTGGCAATTTAAATATCGTCGCTTTTGTCACAGTTTTGTCACAATGTTAATGTCAAAGTAGTCACAAATGACACATTTTTCACAAATTGGTCACATCGTGACTTCACAAAGTGGTTGCAATGTGACGTCACAAAAAAGCTTCAAAACGGCCATAACGACTTCATATTTTAGTCACTGTGACTTCACATCGACGTCACGTGACATCACATCGATAATCGATGGTCACAAAGTAACAATGTGACTTCACAACGACGTCGCAGTGACGTCACCATGCCTTACGGTTTGTTAGAAAATCCCTGTTTTATTAACATTTAAAATAAATTACAATGAAAATAACTTTACAATTTTGCCCTTTTGCTCGGCGGTCAGGAGCTGCAGGCCGCAGAAACTTTGAAGATATTTTACCAAGGAAGATACCCCAAGACATTTAGAACAAGGAAAAAGAAGGAAATTAAATATGGATGCAATTGTTATGTAATGTGATTACAACATGAAACAAACAAAAAAGATAAGAATGTTTCTTAAAAGAAAGAAAAGAAAAATTCAAAGGAAAATATTTTATCAGAAGAATCAGAAAATTTATCTCATGATGAACCAGGGATATATTTGCTGACACCAATTTTATCAAGCAGCTTTAATGTTATCAGTGATATTAAAAAACTGTCCCACCAAGAAATCCACGTGAAATAAAGCTTTATTTAAAAAATGTAAGAAAAAAGCATTGTTTGTAACAATTTTTTTGCTGTTTATAATATGAATCTTCATACTATATTGACAAAAAGTTGCAAGTCTACACTGGGGTGTAAAATGATAGAAATGATCATTTAATATTCTTTATTTGATTGCAAAATAAACATAAGGCTATTAATCTACAAATAAACATTTTAAATGAATTTTATAAAACTAAATAGACAGTATAACCTTTAAGAAAATTCTGTGAAACAATTATTATTATTGCAGTAGAATAAAATGCATTTTTAATGGATAAGTAATAGGAGCAAAATGATAAGAACGGAACAAATTTTTCTTTATTATATTACATTACAAAATATTACATGCCAATTGTGCTACCTTTTGTATTGACCGTATTTTCGGGTGTATAACCCGCACCCCTAAATCGAGCAGTGCAGTAAAAAATGTTCGTGTATAACTCGCGGAGATGCATCGGTGTATAGTCCGCGGGCTATACACCATTTACGAACTTATATTTCGTTCAGGGTTCGAAATTAGAAGCCATTAGTCATAATTTTTAACACAAATTTACCAAATTTTTTCGTGATGCATAATACCTATAGTAATTCGGCTAAGAAATTAAGATTATCAGTACCGTAATTTTCGGAAGAAACGCCGCGGCGTTTACGTGTTTTAAGATAAAATTTCTAGTGATCGGGCGTTAACGCGCATTTTTTTTTAAACAAGCGTGATATTTTTTCTGAATTTTTCCGAAAATAAAAAAAAAATCGGTGATAAATTCAAAATTTTGGACATAAAATGTATACGTATCTTAGGTCATTGATTCCCAAAAGGATCGAATCCTCAGAATCGGACCGAAATGCACCAACTCCGAAAAGGAACGATTCCTCGGACTAAATCTGAAATGAAACGACTCCGGAAAAGTTCGATTCCTTGAACTCGTCGGAAATGAAACAACTCTGTAAAGGAACGATTCCTTGGATTTGTTTCGGAAAAGACCGACTGCTCTGAATCGTTCCGAAATGACATAAATCACGCACTTCTTTTTTGTTCTTTGCAACAGGGTAGGGTAGATTTTTTTTTTTTTTTTTTTTTTTTTTTTTTTTAAATAAACTAAATCTTAAATGATCTTAAATGCAGAATCGTCGAGGTTGGAAGGGTTCCGGATTTTAGATTTTGTACTCTACAAACACAATGGGGTGCTGCAGCACCGATTCGTTAGCAAATTATTTTCTGATATTTTATTTATAGAATTTTTTTTTAGGTCTCGCGTATAAGTCGACCTCCCACTTTGAAGTTCTTTTTTTTTTTTTTTTCTAAAATTTCACGATTTATACGCGAGTATGTACGGTAGCTATTATAGATCTATCAGTTCAATACTTGACGATAGTTGCGACAGTTCTTCCAAACCCAGAAATAACTGTATTTAAGCAGTAAAAAAAAGCCTTTACAAACATGGGATAACTCTCTAAATTTCGCGACATAGCGAAAAACATTTACAAATCTTGATGTTTTTTCAAATTTTTTGAGATTTAAAAATTGTAGAAAAATATCACGATATCCAATTTAAAAAAAATCTTTGTATAACCCGCACCGTGTATAAGCCGCAGAGGCTTTTTGGAAGGTTTTTTTCTTGTATAAGCCGCGGACTATACACCCGAAAATACGGTAATAATTTCAAAGTAGCGTTGTGCCATAAAGTTTACAATGTTTGGAACTTGGCGAATTAACGAAATTCGCTATGCTTCACAAATGATTGATTTTTATTCTGCTTACAAAGTACACTGGTTTCCAAAAATTAAGGAAAAATCACAAAAATAGCGATAGCTCGTTCAAAAAGAAAGCAATCCGTATGAAATTTGCATATATTGTTAAATAAAAGATGCTGAATAAAAATACCAAATGCAAATTAGTGGCGCTGCAATCGCATTGTGTCATCCGTGAGGCACATAAAAATGCATGTTAGAGAGTAAGGCTGCAGTTGTCACTGTGATAGTTATATTATAAATCTAGGATAGCCAATTCATTACAATGACCTCGAGGCATCATTTGCCCGCAGAACTGCGATTTAGAGCTATTGGGAGATTGGAGGCAGGACAAAGTCAGGCATAGGTGGCTAGATGGCTAAATGTGAGTCCTTCGGTGGTTCATAGCCTTTTGCAACAATTTCAAACCACTGGTTCGGGTTCAAGAAGGTTCAGTCAAGGACGGCCAAGGGTTTCGACAAGCGCCGATGACCGATATTTGCGGTTATGTGTACAAAGGAATAGAACCGCATCCCCATCTCACTTTAGATTCTGCCATGCTGCAGCCACTGGAAGGTTGGTGTCAATGTCTACTGTGCGTAGAAGGCTTCACGAAGGTGGACTTTACGCGAGATGACCAGCAATTCATGTGCCGCTCACCTCACGTCACCGGAGGGAACGTTTGATGTGGGCACGTCAACATGACCACTGGACGGCTGATCAATGGAGGCGTGTTCTCTTCAAGGTTGAGTCCCGGTTTAGCCTCCAAAGCGATAGTAGGCGTTGTTTGATTTGGAGAGAACAGGGAACACGCTATCATCCATCAAACATTCGTGAAAGAGATTCATAAGGAGGAGGCAGTGTCTGCATTTGGGGTGGTATCTCTTTGGGTGGACGCACAGACCTCCATGTCTTTCCACATGGAACCGTGAATGCTCACGTCTATAGAGATGACAACCTTGATGCTTATGTGCGACCTTATGCCGGTGCAATAGGTAATGATTTCCTGTTACAGGACGACAATGTTAGATCCCACAGGGCTCGCATCGTGGAAGATTATCTTCAGCACCAGACAATTCAGCGCATGGAATGGCCAGCTCGATCACTGGACTTGAATCCAATCGAGCATGTTTGGGATGCTTTAGGGAGACATGTCGCTGCTCCCAATCCCCCTCCTTTTACCCTTGCTACGCTTACAACTGCTTTGGAAAAGCAATGGCTCTCACTTCCCAGCGAACTCATCGACCGCATAATTGACGGTATGACACATCGCTGTATGTGCTGTATTGCTACTAGGGGTGATCATACGGCATATTAAAGGTACTTTTCCTATACCAAACTGGCAAACTGATTTTGTTAATTTTATAATTATGCTATTTTTTGAAACACCATAATTGTCTGGTAATTTCTTTTCATGTTATTTTATACCTTACTATGCGTTGTATATTGTGGCTGAGTTTCATCAAAATCTACATGTAATATTTTGAATTATCGCTATTTTTGTGACTTTTCCTTAATTTTTGGAAACCAGTGTATTCCAGTCCATTTGACCATTTTTTCGGTGGATATTGCGCTTTGTAATACCCCAAACGTTCTTCATGGGATTTAGGTCCAGACTATTAACCTGCCAATCAACTGCGGGAATGTAATCATCTTCACACCACTTCTTTGTGTCTTTATAGAGTGGATTGAAGAATTGTTTTGTTGAAAAATATACTCAAGACCGGTATTGTCTTCATCCTGGTTACAACAAATGACGTTCTAAAATATAAATATAGGTATATATATCTATTTTGTCATTCTTATTGAAAAGCACCCCTAAGCATAGCTCCTCGAAAAAAAAGTAGCCCAAACCGTTAGAGATCCCCTACCTAGTAAATGCGTGGAAAATACATCCTTTTTCTTTTGAAGGTCCTGCTAATTTTTTCACTATTTTAAAATAATTTTAAATCAATTCGTTTTTTGTTTCATATGAAAACTCTCTGCAAACTGAAGGTGGGATTTTTGGGAGGACCACATGTTAAACACGGACACCGACGTGATTTAACATATTTAAATATTTTTACCATATACAGTAGACAGTTGTTATGATGAAATACAAGAACTAAAAATAAATTAACTCAAAAAATAAAAAACTTAAAAACTACTTTAACGTAAAGTAATCAGTAATTCATCTGAAATATAAGCAAGAGTAACTTTAATTAATTATCATTAATTTATTTACAAAAAATCAATATGGAACTTCTGAAAGGTTCTATATAAGTCAGTAATCTTATTTTAACTTTGCATAAAATTTCAAAGTACTCTTACAGAATATACTTTTATATAGTTTATACTGGTACTGGAATGTTTATCTGGCTTTCAACTTCCTTTGCGTCATTATTACGACTGTATGAACAATCAAACTTTTGGATTGTTTCAAAACACTTTCCTGTATTCCTACAGCTTTTGCAGTGCTATAAACAATTAGATTCTGTTATACATTAAAATGATAGTATTTTAATATTTAACTTTATCAGCATTTTTTTAAAGAGACATTCTGATGTTGTATAACCTAGAATTTGGCCTCTTTCAGAGTCAGCATTTTTTTTCTCCATTGTAGAAAAATTTTGCAAATTAAACAAATATTTTTGCTCAGAGTCTCTAGCAAAACAAATGCCCAGAATCTCTTTTAAATGCTTATTTTAAATTATATGCGAAGATCTAGCCACGAGTCGCGGTTTCGAAGAATTTGATGCGTTCTTATCATTTTTCTCTCGCTTAAATTTAGCAAAATATATACTTTTAATTTAAATATACATATACATGGATATATGTTTTTTAGCTATTGATGTAATATTAATGGAAATACATTCATGTATTTAATTTTTCGTACATTTGCATTGCGGACAAGAGATGATTTCTTTGCGTTTGTATGTTTCCTACAATTTTTACACCACAGTATAACTCTTGAAGTTGTGTGGAGACAACAAATTTTGATAGCCTCCAATACCGTAATAAACAGTTTCTGTTACATTTGTCTTTAACAGCCCAATTTAGACTGTTTCTGTAAGAGTACTTTGAAATTTTATGCAAAGTTAAGATTACTGAATCATATAGAACCTTTCAGAAGTTCCATATTGATTCTTTGTAAATAAATTAATGATAATTAATTAAAGTTACTCTTGCTTCTATTTCAGATGAATAACTGATTACTTTACGTTAAAGTAGTTTTTGAGTTAATTTATTTTTAGTTCTTGTATTTCATCATAACAACTGTCTACTGTATTGCAATTAATAATTAAAATATGTTCTTTGTTATTTCCATGTTTTCTCTAGTTCTATAAAATTTTATAAGGGTTGATATCAAACATGTAATTTTCTTTCCATCTCTTTCATTAAAGTGCGCCTTATTTAACTCATTCAAAATACACATATAATCATATATTACAGACTATTACTACTTATAAGCATCTTATTCGCTATTCGTATAAAATTGAAATGCACAGACAGATAATTATCCTTATCATTTTTAAGAATTACTCCAATTGTCAAGGTAATTTTTAGATACGTTTTCATTTATTTTTATTTATTCAGAAAAAAAGCCTAAATGAAAATACCCGGAGGAATATTATGAAAAAACCGTAATAAGTATAATTTATATATTAATAATGTAAATAAAAAAAATCTGAACTACATCTAAAGTCCTTTTTTATAATAAAAGTTTATTTTTGTCTAACAGTTTTCCTAGTTGCCCCTACATACACACACATATATATATATATATATTTTTTAAGTTACCTAGCAATTGCATTTCATAGTATATCAGAAAAAGAAAGTCAATAAAATCGCATTATTTTACTGATGCAATTAAGCAGAAATTACAGCATTTTTATTAATAAAAAGCTTATTTTTGGGTGACTCTAATTATTATTATTTAATCAAAATAGATAAAGATTTATTTAAATAGGAACTCTCTTTTAAATACTACAGACCGATCGACAAACCTCGTTTCTCCAAAGATAATTTATGGAAACATTAGATTTCTACGTTATATGGCTCGTAATAGTAACCTACATTCAAGTTAATATCTTAGTAACACGAGATTTTATCCATCTGCTGAAAAAGTTACGGATTTTTTCTGTCTGAAAGGTAAGTAACTGTTGTTCATAGGATAAGATAAAATCTCAGCTTATTTTAACGAAATTAGGTTGTAAAACGCAGCCGAGATATAACACAATTCTGAAATGGCGCAATTTTTGAAAATTGAGAACATAAATTAGTGAGACAAGCATAGTTTCAGCGGCAGAACTATCCTGAAAAAATATACTTTTTATTCAAAAAAATTATCAGAATAAGCAGGTCAAGAATGACATTGCATGCAGCTCTGTTCAATGTAATAATATTCCAAGAGCCGACAACATAAAAACCTAAGGTATCAAGCACAAGGAAAAAATCCTTTATTTTATGAAAGAGTAGTACTAGGAGAATCTACTGATCCATGGCTGACGGAAGTGAAGTGGTACATAAGCCAAAAGTCAGTAACACTAGTGGTTTATTCGTAGGTTTATCATTCTGTTTGTTGTACAAACATTTCATACCTGTTGATTGTGTGGTAATAACAATGATAAACCGACGAGTAAATCACAAGTAGCACTAATTTTTGGCTTATGCATCACTCCCCCTCAGGCAGACATGGATCATTAGATTTTTCTATTACTACTTTTCCATAAAATATTTTTTTCTTGTGCCCGATAGCTTAGGTTTTTGTGTTTCGGTTCTTGGACTATAAGTGCTATAAAAGTTAGGATTACTGAATCTTCGAATAAGCTTAATTCTTATTACATATAACATAAAAAATAAAATTGTATGTTTTAAGATATTAATTATGTAAAATAAGATTTTAAAATTAAAAAATAAAAAATCAATTGTAGAGTCGACATCATGACCCTTGGTTTAATATATTTTTTAATTTGATTGGTTAGATTCGCAATTTACTCTATGTCCATTTTAGAACAGCATGAAGCAGTATCGATCAGTATGGAACAGATGAGCAACAAGCTCAGGCTCAATTTTTATACCATTATTCTGATTCGGCTTCAAAGTGAAAACTTTCCTTATTCACAAATTGAAAAAAAAATGCGGAAAAAAATTTACTATTTGAGAATAAAGGCTATAGTTTCAATTTTAAAAGTTATTTACAACCGTTTGAAAATCTGTTTGAAAGAGAATTGAAATGTTATTGCAGAAAAGAAGTGAGATTTATATTACCTCCTCTGAAAAGTTGCATAGTTTCAAAAAAACTTTTTGTAATGACTGTGAAATGATTTATTAGAAAGATTATTTTTGTTTAGGAAAAAATAATTCAGGAGTTCTGTTGAAAATAAATTATCTTTAATGGACTTCTAAAAATCACTTAAAATACAAAAAAGAAATGAAAAATGAGTCATTATTTTTCTCTTTTATTAGTAGAAAATTTATTTTCTTTCCTTTCTCTGAAAATTCCTTTAGAATTTTGTCGATGTTAAAACTCTGGCTAATTGGAAATTCAACTGATGTAGCTACTAAGCTTTTGAAATACTGTTGTTAAATTGGTGATCTCGAATAAGTTCTGGACTTAGAAAATCTCTTCCCTCAAATGCCACGATCACTTAGGATTACATGGAAATCTAAGTAGAAATAACAAAATTTCAAAATATAATAGATCTACTGTTGCAAGCAAATATTTAAAGCATTTATGTGATATTTTGAATCTTTAATGATATTATTGATTTTAGCGTTTCTATTTTATCTCAAAGAATGTATTCATCTATATTAGACAGTTTTGCAATCCTCTTTTTTTGTCCTAGCTTTGCGATGTTTTTTAGATTTCTTCCCCCTTTATAGATCTGCTGTACACTTAAACAGACCCTGAAATTTTCTGAAGAATCCAAGTAAATTTTGATATTTCTTTACCTACCTCTTAATTAAACACTGCATCCAAAAGTCTATTTTTTTTTTTTTTTTTTTTTTTTTTTTTGTCAAAAAATTATCTGCAGATTTATAATAATTTTTTTTTATGTAAGCCGTTTCTACAAATCTTCAAACACTCAACATCTCGTTTTTGTCAAGTTCAGTAGCAATGCAACTAATCAAGCCTTAGATTAATTTTTCAAAAAAAAAAAAAAAAAAAAAAAAAAAACGCGATTATTCAATCGGTAGATTTATTATAACAGATGTAATTTTTCCATTTTTGAATTTTGGGTGAAAAAGGTCCGGGCCAGGATTCGAACCAGGGATGTATTGGCTGATGTTTTGGGTGAAAAAAATCAGGGCCAGAATTCGAACAAGGGATGTATTGGCACTTCAGCCAGTACATCCCTGACTCGAATCCTGGCCCGGACTTATTTCACCCAAAATTCAAAAATGGAAAAATTACATCTGTTATAATCAAGCCTTGTGTGTGTTTTTATCAATTTCAAGGCTTTTGGAGTTAAAACAACACCAATAACAAATTTTGTAGTAACATTCATGTTATCACTTTGAAGTTCTTTACGCACATAATTTACTTGAAAAAGTAAGGGGCGCCAAAAAATTAAGGAGTTCAGAAATTTGTAGTTTATCATTTGACTAACTAACGTCTCAGTATTTATTTTTGCTTGGCGTCATCAGTGTTTTCTTAAACTCTTCTAGAGTATTAGAAAATTCAGCAGTTAGGTCTCGGACAGCTTTCACACTTTCCAATCAAATTCCCTATCGTGTTTCAAAAAGAGTTTTACAGATAGATCTGTGTTTTTCAATCTGTTGCAAAAACAATAGTAAGTAATATGCAGTTCCAAAGAGACGCATTGCATAACATTGTTTTGACCATGTCACTTAAAACTAACTTGTGGTTATGAGATACTTATTGTAAGTTTTCGAATTATTCTGTGGAAAGTTATGCGCTACGGAAGTGTAACCTTTTACACTGGCACAGTTATCATGTTCTTGCCTATGTATATTTTCGATATCGTAGCCTACTATGTTATGTTCATTTTGAAGCATCAAATTCATGCCACTTCCAATCTCGACAAACTTGAGGAAATAGTCACATAGACTTGATGAAGTACTTGATTTTGCACCATCAAATTTAGATATAAATACCTACTACGGACATTTGCTCCTGGTCGAGAATTATAAGCTCCTTCACTCGTAACCGTACTTTATTTAAAGTTGATAATTTAACCCATCATGTTAATATATTAATTTTGTATTCTTTTTTAAATAATGACAGTAATGTTTAACTTACAAGGAAGGTCTCCATACGACATACTCAGAAAAATCTGAAAAAATTACAGAATGTTCTTCTCATATAGTTATATATGTTTATAAAAAAAAATTCGGCGGAACCTCCTTATAACGTCCGTAAAAAAAAAAAAAAAATTTCGTTTATTTGGCGATTTATCTCCGGTTGGCGAAAAAACGAAATTTTGAAAAATACGCTTTTACGCTTCGAATACTTTTTAAAGAAAAAACTTTCTATATTCAATTTATTTAAATAAGTTTAGTTTAAGTAATTTTAGTTTTGCATTTTTACTTTACTTTAAGTGTAATTTTGTCATATACGTTTATATGTACTTATAACAAAAGGAAATTAATATATTTTATCATTTAAAACACAATTTAAATTGATTAAAATTGTTCCAAATTGAAAAACACACTGTTAAAAATCTGCTGCATTTTGTTGCAACGCACTCCCTTGCTTGTATAGAAAACGGCTACTTGGCTGTGAAATGGAGCTTTCTCATTGGTTGGAATAGAGATATTATATACAATCGGTGGAGTGCGTTGCAACAAAATGCAGCAGATTTTTAAGAGTGTATGACACGGTCAATTCACCGTGCTATGGAGCATTCTCATTGGTCAGAAGAGAGACATTCTATAAAAGTAGTGGAGTGACGTTGCAGTAAATGCTGCAGATTTTTAACAATGAAATCAGTTAAAATCAATTTTCAGATTCGTTAAAATCGTCTGCTTTTGGCGAGGAAATGCACTGCTCGCCAAATCCCGCGTCGCTTTCAGCTTTTCACGCCAATTATTCCAAACTATTTTATTTTTTTGCATATCTAATAATGTAATTCCGCCGCTAATTTTCACTGATCCTTTATTACCTACATGAGTAGTTTAATTCGTATTTTTTTTTCAAAAAATTCTGAGTATGCCCCCAATGGAGACCTTCCTTGTTAGACACTTTTTCCTGGAGGGATCTTAATGATTCCGGAGAGGTCTTTATTGAGTTCCGGTTGGGGAATTGCACTTTTTGATAATTGAAAACACATAATCTCAAAAGTCCCGAGGGAGAGGGAGAAATGTCTCCCCTGGGACACCCCCTGAATTCAACACTGAATAATAGTGTATTTCATTATTTTGGATTTTTTGCAATTAATCTTGTTTTAATGAATCAAATTTTCCTCGAAAGTCAACAAATCAAGCAAATTTCTGTTACGCGGCTTATAATTATTGTTATTAGCTTTAAAAAATATAACCTTTAAAAAATAACTTAAAAAGTAACTGTGCCTTAGAATTACAAAAACTAGCATATTTAAAAAAAAAAAAAAACACGACTACTATCTTTAAAACGTGAAATATAATGTTATATATGATATATTGCAATGTGATGATATGTGCTTAAAAAGCCAAGAATAGATTAAGCTTTAGCTCTGAGCCGAATTAGAAGCAACCGTTGAGGCCAGTCCTCATTCCCCTCATATATTTTTTAAATCTTCTAAAGTGATTATTCATGTTAAATGTATCCTACTTTAAAAAGGTCGCGATGTCATTAAATATTATTGATACCTATTAGTTTATGTATTTAAGATATTTATTTAATGACAATGTTTCTACTTTAGTCAAATCTGACAGGTTACTTTAGCTTTTGTGCTATTTCTGATGGGGCTTTTTTTTTTTTAGTTTGATTTGTGATGACTGACGTATTCTGAAAAATCAAGTTCTTGAAAGGAGACAAATATCACCCCCCCCCCCCCCCCAGTCTCCCCAAAAAGGCGTCTCTGAGTAAATGCAATAACTAATTACATTGATGTTACAATTTAAGTGGCATAAAATTAACAATCTTAACAACGAGAAATTAAGCATAGTTTCAATTTAATAAACCTCTTAAAATAACTCTACTGTTTACTTAAATCTTAATCATCTTAGCACTAAATCCCAAAACCAACCAACCTTTACATACATTTATGAAATAGCAATCGGATAAAATTTTACTAGATACAACATTATACCTTAATGCGATAATCGTTTTCTCCTTATTTATACACATGCCCCACAAAGACTTCGCAAAATACAACATTTATTTGAAGTAGAAGTTATTATTCTTAATTTCTTCTTGATCCTCGATTCACGTTTCTCTTGAACAGTGATTTCTTCGCAGATTTGTTTAGTATTAATAGAAGAGCGCTGTCAGTGATTTGGAAATCATTAAAATTTTACGCGTTCCTGAATATTATTTGCTTTACATTTGAAAAGTGTCCGATATATATTAAAGTAATTGCATAATGGGGAAAACTAATTTTAAACATGGAAACATGGTATTATAACTTTGGTAATTTGATATTTCTCAAGTAAATGATAATTTGGTGACAAAGAAATATTACTATATAAAATATGTGTTTCTGTTGAATGTTGTTGATTTTCTGTTGAAAAATATTAGATGAAAAATTTATTTTCCAAGTATAAGTAAAAGTTACGTCAGAATTAATTAAAAAAGAAAATAGTTGTAAAACTGAATAGTAATTATTAACGATGACAACAATAATTTTTTAAAAAATTGTTAAGAAATAATGTGGATCATAAATTAGCTAATTTTATCCTGAATATTATTTGCTTTACATTTGAAAAATGTCCGACGCATATTAAAGTAATTACATTTAGGGGAAAAATAATTTTAAACATGGAAACATATAGTGTTATAGCTTTGGTAATTTGGTATTTCTCAAATAAATGATAATTTAATGACAAGGAAATATTACTATATAAAATATTTGTTTCTGTTGATTTTTTTTTTCTGTTGCAAAATATCAGATGAAAATTTTTTTTCAAAGTATAAATAAAACTTATGTCAGAATTCCTTTTTTAAAAAAAGTTGTAAAACACTTAATAGTAATTCTATAACGATGAAAGTTATAAAATTCTCTTTTAAATTGTTAAGGGATCATAACTCTGCTAATTATTTTATCCTCAATGTTATTTGATTTACATTTGAAAAATGTCCGATATATATTAAACTAATTTTAAACATTGTAACATGGTGTTATAACTTTGGTAATTCGGTATTTCTCAAATAAATGAGACGGAAATATTACTATATTAAATATTTGTCTCTGTTGTATGTTGTTTTATGTCTGTTGAAAAATATCAGATGAAAAACTTATTTTCAAAGTATAAGTAAAACTTACGTTAGAGTTCATTAAAAAAAAAAAAAAAAAAAATAGTTGTAAAACTCTCAATTGTAATCCTTTAGCGATGAAAGCTATAGAATTTTCTTTTAATTTGTTAAGAAATACATGGGATCATAAATCTTCTAATTATTTTCTCTTGTTCTATGTTGCATATTATAATACCATATTAAATATTATACGTAAGTATAATTTATTAAAATTTTGTATACATATATTTTTTTAATTAAAAAAAATTAAAGTAATGAAAATAATCTCAGAATCATAGATAACTAAGGTGTTCCTCTAATATTTTTTGTAAGCTTCTTTTATATCAGGAAATGTTTTTACAATTTATTTTGAATAAGGTACCCTGGGGTAATAACGCCACGTTAAGGTTCTACCAATTTTCACGGCTTAGTTTTAGATTGTATTTTTCAAACAAATATAGGATCTGATACAGCAACTCATTGACTATCTATATAAAATAAAATAATTTAACAGATATGTATTCATAAAATGAAATGGCGTTTTTTCTTGACCAATGCTATTTGGCGTTATTACCCACCTATATGGGTAATAACGCCATGCAAACAAAACTATGAAATAAGATGAAATAATTGCATGTATATAGCCCAGTTCTAAAAATACAAACTCTACAAACTTAGAAATTGACAAATTGCATTCTAAGCTATTGAAAATGTTCAATTTTTTGTGAAAGTGTAAGAAAAATAAAGGTGTGGTGTGGGAGGGGGGGGGGGATGAGGCAAAAGAATATCAGACCGTGAGCTTCTTTTTGCTTAAAAAGGACCGCTTAAATAGAAATATGAGAAACATTGCACAGTTTTAACTGTGTTTATTTGAATCAGTGTTTAGGATGTAGCTCGGCCACTGTAGGGAATCAACCGGGATGTTAATGTCAAGGATTGGCGTTATTACCCCGATATAGTTATTGCGCAGTACATTTTAAATTACAAATTATCTCGAGAAGATATCCAAAATCTTCAACAACATTTTAAAAGTACATGATATGCACTACAAATTTATGTAATTAACAAAGCATTTCCGGATAAAAAGATAGTCTTCACATCACAAAACTTATGTCGCAAATTTTAGATCAAGCGTTAATTTTAGTTGTTTGTAAAAACAATAAGACCTAAAAATGAAACAAATTAACTTGAAGCTGTTTTTTGCGATTTATATGACTCAAAACCCTTTTGCGCAGAGCACATGGGTGTCATTTACCTGATTATTTCATAATTATGCAAAATATAAGCACTTGGCGTTATTACCCCGCCTGGCGTTATTACCCCAGGGTGCCTTATTTTAACTGATATTGCGCGTTAGATTATGAATAGAGTTTTCGCATACTTATTATTTCGCTGTAAGATTATTGAGAATGGCTGTATAACGACATTGTTAAATTAATGTAGTAGTAATTATTGTATGTTTCTGTTTATTACTTACCCATCATACGTAGTATAGGGTAAGTCTTGCAATCGTTTTGAAAATCGAAAAAAAATTTTGACGGATTTACACGTTTTCGACACTGGAGATTTCGAAAAACATATTTTTAGAAAAAAAATTTGCCGTCCGTCTGTCTGTCTGTCTGTAAACGCTCTATCTCCCAAACGAAATGAGATAGAGACTTGAAATTTTGTATATACATACTATGCAAGAATGGGACGAAATTTTTTTTTTTTTTTTTTTTTTTTTTTTTTTTTTTTGTTAAGGAGTGATCGTAAAAGGCAATAAAATAGCACAAATTTTGCATAAAGAACGAAGTTTATCGAATTATTAGTTGCCGAGATATCTGTAATCCTGTTTTCCACATTCTTCTAGTTTTCATGACCCTGTATTTCATTTAAATTTCAATTTAAAGATATATTTTAATTGGAAATGAGACGCTTAATCCGACGCAATAAACTGTTAGTTAATAAGATTATTATTTTTGGAGTTATAAGGATGTTTCTTTTTCGCAATTTAGTACTACTTGAATAGTTAGGCGTGTTGTATATTTTACCGAAAGAGATTCATCAGCAACTCATTAATACAGCATTACTATGCACAATAAAAATATAAATACACGTTTAAATTTTGTTTTGGAATTGCAATCCATTTTATAAATAGTTTTCAAATGTATTATTTTCATATTACTTATGCATATATATGATGGGTAAGTATTACGGTGGCCTCCAACCACTAGTTTTTTAATTTTTTTGAGGGATGGGGGATGAATATTGGCAACGAGTTCTCAAATAAAAATTACTAATATTTAGGTTAACTTTAATCTTTTAATGAATGTTTTTTTGCTCGAGTAATTTTTTTTTTGTAATCATCTACTTTAAAAATATGAAAAAAGTGCATTCATGTTTCTGGGGAATATAATTCCATAATGTTACAGCTGAATTACATAACAAAAATGGTCTAAAAAATGACGATTATAATTTATATATTTTATTTTAAACTCTTTACAGTGATCAATAACAACTGTTAAACGATATAATAATTTTTATAATGCGTTTAATAGTTTGCAGAGTTAAAAAGTCTATCTTATAAAGATAGAGAAAAAACGCCAGTCAAGCCCATTGTAAGCAATATCAATAACGATTTTATAGCTTTCATCGGCATCCCTCCACCCTTTTTAGATTAAAAATGAAATAGATAAATCAGACAAAATATTCGAAGACGGAGATACAGAACTCTTCATGACTTGCTTATTTATTTGCCATTTTACGTTTAAAAGACAATTCTTACTTCAAATCCAAATGACGGTATTTGTTTTCTGCTAATTCGAAGCGAATCTCATCACAATAATCGATGAAAGCATCATTCTAAATTTCCTTTGACGAGAAAAGTTGCTTGTTGTTTTAATTTGTTTCAACTTCTTCATTATCGATCCAAGACGCTGTAATTCATTCAGAGAATTCAAAAGAGTTTTCAAAAATGTAAATCTGCCGTAGGTGTAAGGATTGCCAGGTACCGTCATGTTCCTTCATGTATTGTTGATTAGCAAGATTTCAATCAGAATCACATTTTATATGTAACTGTGTCATAGGATGTTATTTTTTAAAGACACTTGAATATTTCTTTTAAAACATTTTCCCCGCTGCGAATTCATATATTTGCTCACTACACTATATATTTCACTGCAATAGAAGTATTATTTAAATTAATATAATTCTACAGATAAAATCCAGTTTAAAAAAATAAAATTAAGATGTATACTTTCAAGGCCTATATGTCTATCAAATAATAAACATTTTAATATCATGTTGCAAAAACATTGTTTTTCACTTTTTAAAAATTACAGCGACGACAACATTACAATTTTGCCCTTTTGCTTGTCTGTCAGATAGTTTCAATTTATTTATCTATATGTCTGTTTGTCTATCTATCTATCTATCTGTCGTCTATATTTAGAAGGTTGTCAGAAAGAACTCCCTAGCTTTAAAATGCAATACATGTAAAAATAGTTAAAGCTTTATTGTATAAGCTTACTTAAAAGTAGAAATATGCCGTAGTTTAAAATTCAATAAATGCAAAATAGATAAATAAATAAATATATAAATAAAAAGTATTGTGTTTGTACATAAAAATAAGAGTACGCCAAGTTTAAAATTCAGTAAAGTAAAACAGTTTTTTAAAAGCACTCTTTATTTAGTACACTTAAAAGTAGAAATAGGCCTCATTTAAAATTCAATAATCGTAAAAGAGTTCTTTAAAAATATTTTTTGATAAATGATGTAAATGTAGAAATACGCCGAATTTAAAATTCTGTAAAAGTAAAATAACATTTTTTAAACATCTATAAAAGCATTTTTTTAGTACACATAAAAATAGAAGTACGCCGAAATTTAAAATTCAATAAAAATTGTATGATAAAAAAAAAAACGCTCATTTATTAGTAAAAGTATACTAATGAAATTAGGAATATGCAAACTTTAAAATTCAATAAAAGTAAAACTATTTTTCAACATAAGAGATGAAATTGATTCCAAAGATATAATTCTGGGCTTTTTTCCCATAGGTATTTTAAAATGTGGATTAATTTTCTTCCATGTTGGGTTCGGGTCGGGTTTCATGTTGATGAATTTTTTCTGTTGTTGGATTCAGATTGATTTTCGGGTTGACTTTAAATAGAATTTTCTGGTTCTAGTTGAGTATAACCTAGTAAGTTAAGTTCAGGATTCTATACTGAACTATGTGTTACTGAAAGAAATGTAACACATTTTTTATTCAAATCTTTTCTTCAAATTCTTATTTTTTATTTTTACATCACTTCTAAAAGAGTGTTTTTAAAGAACTCTTATTTTTATTGAATTTTAAATTCGGCATATTTCTAATTTAAAGTGTAACGTCGTGTGAAAAATATTTTAATCTGTAAATAAAATAAAATAGAGCTATTTTTTTTTTTTCAAAACGCAAGTAAACGCTGACATTTCAGGAAAAAAACCCACAAAAGTAATTATAACTTTAATTAATATTTGTGTTATTTCTAGACAATCTTTGGCTGCATTTTTGTCTATTTTACACAATTCATGCTTATTAATACTTGCAGATTGCTGCCATTCTGCTAATTTATTATCCAATATCACAAGCAGTTAAAATTCAAAAGTTTAGTACAAGTCAAATTTCTTCTGTGAGATATATATTCTTCTGTGAATCAATGACTTCTGTTTACTCAATCTGCGGAAAGCTATTTACTCACTTAAAAATAGCATCAGTTGAAATGAAGATCGATGGAAGTTTACGGAAAAGTACACACGTAAGATTTCTAATACGACTCTTAACGACTCGCCATAAATAATAATAAACTCGGAAATTAAAAATATCTAATTCATACCAAACCGTTATTAATATGTCTGGAATTTACCGAGGATCTTGGAGAGTATATTTGTTACTGTTACCTTCGGTTCAGCTTTTGGAAGTTATATTTCTTACATGCTCATTTTTATTCTTACGTAATTTTCTTAAAATAAGAAATAACACATGCTCATACGCACACAAACTTATACATTTTAATACATAGAGTGCAAAGCGTATAAGTTACGAAGCCATTTAATTTGTGAACGCAGATGTAAGTACATTTATAAAAGTGGAATCTATGCCTACACAGTAGAAAAAAGGAACGTATTATAATTAGGTATTATAACGTATAGTATAGTATAGTATAACGTGTATTATAGTTAAGAGCTAAAATATACAATAATCTCTTCTGGGTCACCCAAGATACCTAAAAGCATTCATATATCTTTACAAACCTTTCAGATAAAAAAATTATTTTCAAATTTTAAAGAAGAATTTCTAAAAATAAATTATTAGCTGCCCTTCATTTCAAAAATGTTTCCGAGTTACATTTGCAACATTAATCAAATTTTTTCTACCCGGAAAATCTTTTTTTTGGATGCTATTCTTACTCAAACATTTTCAGCTGCATAATTGAAAGTGTACATGCAACTGTAGTAACATAATATTGTTAATGTTAATTCGGTCAATTTTGTATGTTTCTCTGTTAAGACGCCATACCTTTGACTGAAAAAGACCCGCAACCGGCCTAGTTTTTACTTTTTCGATTTTGGTGTCAGATTTTTTAGAAAAAAAATATTTTAACTTTCAGAACCGGTTTGAACCGGTTATGAAACTGAAACTATCCTAATATAAAAAGAATATAACCAAAATCAAAAAAGTAAAAACTAGGCCGGTTGTGAGTTGTCCTCAGCTATCCTATGAAAAAAAAAAAATCCCGTCAAAATATTAAAATTTGAGCGAGATATTTGAAAAAAAAAGACCCATTTTTTTTCAATCAGTAGTGTGGGCTCGTAAACAATGACAATATTTCCTTGAAAATGGATGGCATTCGAAAAACTGATTTCCCGGTTGAAAGAACTTATTAATACACTATAAAATGTATTTAATAAACATTTCCGAAAAGTACGGCCAGATAACAAAAATTCAGTTTAATAAATTATTTTTTATATTTCGAAAATAATTGCATTTTGAGGTTCTTAAAGATAAAGGAACGCTTTTCGGAAACATAGATAATTTGGAAGATTTACTGTATGGTTTCACTCTTTATTATAGCATATTTTCGCATAGATTAAGAAAATATTATTTGTTTTTACGTTGTAAGTGAACGGATATGCACTACATTGCAGTGTAAAAAAAAAAAAAGACAAAAATTTTTTAATCTGGAAAAATATAATATAACCC
Organism: Maratus speculifer; assembly: GCA_964019185.1. NCBI lineage: Eukaryota > Metazoa > Arthropoda > Arachnida > Araneae > Salticidae > Maratus > Maratus speculifer. The sequence goes on from OZ025289.1 coordinate 73,166,254, forward strand.
CAACAGAAAATATACAGTACTCATAAGTGTACTGTATATTTAACCACAAAATAAAATATACTCTTTCAAGTTATCTACGGTTCCGAAAAGTGTCCTTTATCTTTAGAAACACGAGGAATTAGTTTATCTTTGATAAATAAAGAAGCATTCATAAAAACAAAAGTTCCTTTTGCTGAATGTAATTTTTGAAATGTTTCGGAATACTTTTTACAGAGAAAGAGCCACATTATGAAAGAGAAGCATAAAAATGTGATTTTCGTCAACGGATCGCGAATTTCGTTAAAGGAAAGTGGGAAAGAAATGCGAGTTTCACCAACGGATGACGACTCAGATGCCGAAAATAAATCGCCAAATCAAAAAATTTAGTCACCACGTGGCGACTGGTGAAATTTGCGCTGTTGAATCTGGATCTATAGTTGGTTAAGTTAGAAGTCATTGTGTCTGGTTAAATTATATTTTCAGTGCTTAAGAAACTTTTTTTACAGTGTACTAAAAATGACAAGCTCTTCTTAACACTGTAAGCTCTGAATATTCTTCCAATTTCGAGAAAATATTAATTTTACACTAATAATAATAAGGGGAATTTTTGGACACAAGTCTTTGCATACGAATTCGTTTGCGGCTGACTTACTATTTCCCGACCTTTTTTTATGAAAGAAAGAAATTTATTTCTTTTAAATTAAATAAATTTCAAGTGTTATGGAGTAATTTCATATTTCGTTATGTTGAGTTGGTATACTTTAAACTATGAACTCAAGTACTCTGTGCATTTTTTCTACTACTTCTTCGGTGTTTAAAATAGAGTGCGAAAAATTCGCCACTTTTTTATAACATTAATTTTTCTCGAAAGCCAACTTTTAATAAAAGAAGAATTTACCTTCTTTAAGAAGAACACAACATTTTAATAAATAAATAATTAAAATTTAAAAAATATATAACAGCAAAGTGGAGCAATAAACATATACAGATATATGTATGAATACATATATGTTGCATTTATATTATATTTTATCAGTGCAATGGGTCGAAGCATGATTTAACTATTCTCCAGTGATTCCCATCTCCCACTTTCCAACCTAGTTCTACATAATAAGGACTCTACTTATGCTGGATTTATCATGTTATCGCCAAGCAATTCGGAGTAACTCTATACTCTGATACGGAAGTCAATCGTCAATCAAACATTAAAGCACAGTTAGTGAATGGACATTCACCGACAGAACATTAAGCAAAGTGCAGTCGCTTAGGTTGAAATAATGTATAATGGATCGAACAATCAAAAAGGGTTTCCCATAAATGAACTTGGGGTTAATATCCATGTAGGAAAGATATTTATTATGTACGCCGCAATTCACAAAAGTAGAGAATTTTTCGCAACTAACAAGGAAACCTTTTTTGGTGTCGCTTCGGGTTAGCATTGAGAATTGGTACACTTTTTAAAGCCCTCAGTATATTAGGAAATTTGAGAATAGAAAAAACTTTTCTATTAGTCATATTTATAGATTTTACAGCAGCATAGCTGTCTGAAAATACTATTTTCGAGGCCACTTATCAGATTAAAAGAAAAACATTTAAAAATATAAATTAGTTAGTAATAATATAAAATACTGAAAAAAGTTTAAAAACTCCATAAAAACGTACGAATTTGGTTTTAAAAAATTACGATATTATATTCAATTTTTTGGTGGCAAAAAAGTTGGTGTATTTTTAAAAGTAGAGTTATCCGTCAACCAATGTCGTAGCCTCAAAATAAGGCAAACGAAAACTTCGTAGCGCCATATTCTGACGACTTAACTCATTTTTGGCGTGAAATAAACAAATAAAAATCCAATAATAAAAATTTTTAAATATAAAAAAAAGATATAAAGTATGGTTTTAACAGAAAATTTTCATCGGTTGTCTAACTTTTATATATAAGGCTACAAAATGCACCAAGTCTCAATGCTAGTGCGAGCAATTCCAATAGTGGTTCTTTTGTAAGAACGGTTAAAGTATTACTAGCTAGAACATTTCATCGATGCTCCTCTTCTCTTTATACATCTAACAAATATGTATTGAAATGGTAGTAAACATTCATATAATTAAGAAGACATTTTTTCTGGTGACGTACAAAGCCATTACAAGTAAGAAACATATAAAAATTTGGCTCCAGAACTCATGCAGGCCAATAAATACTAGAGGCGAACGATTTTTTACCGCAATGCAGCATCTACCTTTTGCAAATCGGTTGTCAATCAAACTTTTATTTAAGCAAATCAGGATTTATGTATCATAGTATGACAGCTTTGTCATTACAATCAGACACGTAGCCAGGGAGGAGACTAAAGAGGCTCAAGTATCCCTCCCCCCCTCCCCGACAGTTAAAAAAGGCTTTCTCTACTGATATGATAATCGAGAAAACGATGATAGGTTTCTATTAATAATAAAATACCGCTGGCGACTTTTTATTAAAATTTAGTTTCGCACAACTTTCTCAACCAAAATATTTTTACATATACCTTGACAATGAAATGTACTACGAAATTTGTCTTGTTAAAATAGTGCAATGAATAGAATATGAAAAATAATCACCAATGCAGTTTTCTTTCTTTTTTATCAAAAGATAAAATTTCACTTAAAAAAATATAATTAAATTCAGTAGAGGAAAACGAAACCAGATTCGAAATCAACGAAAAAACTAATTTCAATACATATTAGCGTACACATGTAAGTGATACATCTAGACGTCAACAAAAGCTATTAAGTAACTTGTAAAATATTAAAATGACCACAATGTTTCATTGTCGCCATATCAGTAGTTCTCGGACTCAAAATTTTATACAGTAATTTAAGTCTGATAATGGTTTATGCGTTTTAAAACTAAATTATATTTCTAGAATTATATTAATTTAAAAATTACTTCTATTGCAGAGAAACCTTAGTGAACGGATGTATCAGTTCGCGGCGGTCAGAAGGTTTAAAAGACTCACCAGAAACATTTTTTACAAAATTTTCTTTTATATACAAAGTAGTTAATTTGATAACCATTATTGTATTTTATATTTTCCTTTCTGTTTTGAACGCATTAATTGAATGTTCCTGGCGCGTTTATCTGTAAGATCAGAAGTTTGTGTTTCTTAATTTATGAATGAACCTCCAATTCATATTTTTTTTACAGAAAAATTGCATAGACTTACATTCTTCGACAAACTAAAATTGAAGTTAAAAAACAGGACATTAAGACAGTAAAAATAACACACAAAAGTGGTGGTTGTGGGATTATATTTATTTTTGCTATTGCTTGGTGGTTACAATTCTATTTTCAATATGATTTATTTGAGAAAGAAATTCTACAATTATTATTGAAAAAGATGTTTAGACAGTTATTGTACATTAGATTTGCAATCCTTTTGATTACTTATCTTCATCTGATAAAGCTGATAGATATTGACATACCACGAATCTTCCGATTTCATTTACGCAAAATGCCTTGAGCTATTGATGCAGGAAAATTTCCCGAAGAATTTTCGCAGTTTACGGAACTTTTTTTTCTTTTTCGAAACTTGAGCAGTTACACAAACTGGTTCGGTTTCACTGATGTTTTCTGTTATCTTTGGATGGCTCGATTGTGATTCACTGGTGTTTTCTATTAATTGACGTCAACTGGTTCTGATACTTTGATACTTTCTGTTAAATCTGTATGAATAGTTTCTACTTCACTGACATTTTCTGTCGAATCTGTATGGATAGATTCCTCTTCTATGGCCTCCCTGAGAACTTCGGCTGTTACTGGGTAAGGAAGCCATTCAAAAAGAGTGGGTAAGTAACCTACATTTGGCAACTTTCGGATTTTAGGGAGGCCACGAGGACGACCTCTATTTAATGCAGTGATGTAAATTTCTTCTTTTTTTCTCAAATCACGTTCTTCGTTGGTAAAATTTTCCTGATTTCGAAATCCAAAATATGGTGAATTTCCTGCTCGATTTGCGGAACTTTTATTTTCTTGAGGAACGTCTGGTATTTGACAATTATTATTGAGTGAAGTGTAAGAAGGTATTGGTGAATTCCAAATGCTATTGAATCTATTGTCAGGTAAGTCTAACTCCCACAACACACCTCGTCCAGCTGAGGTGGCAATCGCCGGACTGGAACAACTTGGACAAGAATCATTGTCATCTATGTGATGATATTCTTCAAGTCCTAATAAGAATCGCCTGAGAAATCTGTTATAAACAAGATAACTCAAGATAAAAGCACCTAAGAACAGTAAAAACGCCATCCTTAGATCAGGGTCTATAATGAGACTAAAGAAAATTTTAAAGTTTTCATTGTTTATAAGTGTGTGCATTGTTGTAAAAAATGTATATTGTTGATTAAACGCATTATCAACAATGTCATTTTAAATGTATCAATCAACAATGTAATTACTGTGCTAAATTGTTGTAAAAAATGTATATTGTTGATTAAACGCATTATCAACAATGTCATTTTAAATGTATCAATCAACAATGTAATTACTGTGCTTAATCAACAATATACATTTTTTACAACAATTCACACACTTAATAACAATGAAAACTTTAAAATTTTCTTTAATCTCATTATAGACCCTGATCTAAGGATGGCGTTTTTACTGTTCTTAGGTGCTTTTATCTTGAGTTATCTTGTTTATAACAGATTTCTCAGACGATTCTTATTAGGACTTGGAGAATATCATCACATAGATGACAATGATTCTTGTCCAAGTTGTTCCAGTCCGGCGATTACCACTTCAGCTGGACGAGGTGTGTTGTGGGAGTTAGACTTACCTGACAATAGATTCAATAGCATTTGGAATTCACCTATACCTTCTTACACTTCACTCAATAATAATTGTCAAATACCAGACGTTCCTCAAGAAAATAAAAGTTCCGCAAATCGAGCAGGAAATTCACCATATTTTGGATTTCGAAATCAGGAAAATTTTACCAACGAAGAACGTGATTTGAGAAAAAAAGAAGAAATTTACATCACTGCATTAAATAGAGGTCGTCCTCGTGGCCTCCCTAAAATCCGAAAGTTGCCAAATGTAGGTTACTTACCCACTCTTTTTGAATGGCTTCCTTACCCAGTAACAGCCGAAGTTCTCAGGGAGGCCATAGAAGAGGAACCTATCCATACAGATTCGACAGAAAATGTCAGTGAAGTAGAAACTATTCATACAGATTTAACAGAAAGTATCAAAGTATCAAAACCAGTTGACGTCAAGTTAATAGAAAACACCAGTGAATCACAATCGAGCCATCCAAAGATAACAGAAAACATCAGTGAAACCGAACCAGTTTGTGTAACTGCTCAAGTTTCGAAAAAGAAAAAAAAGTTCCGTAAACTGCGAAAATTCTTCGGGAAATTTTCCTGCATCAATAGCTCAAGGCATTTTGCGTAAATGAAATCGGAAGATTCGTGGTATGTCAATATCTATCAGCTTTATCAGATAAAGATAAGTAATCAAAAGGATTGCAAATCTAATGTACAATAACTGTCTGAACATCTTTTTCAATAATAATTGTGGAATTTCTTTCTCAAATAAATCATATTGAAAATAGAATTGTAACCCCCAAGCAATAGCAAAAATAAATATAATCCCACAACCACCACTTTTGTGTGTTATTTTTTCTATCTTAATGTCCTGTTTTTTAATTTCAGTTTTAGTTTGTCAAAGAATGCAAGTCTGTGTTTTTTGTAAATCTCCAGAGGGTGTTATAAAAGAATATACGTTATACCATAAATTAAGAAAAATAAATTTCCGATCTTACAAATAAACGCACCAGGAACATTCAATTAATAAGCACACACACAAAAAAAAGAATTTGATTATAAAATAAATTATACCTATACATTAAAAAAAATTGTAAGAATGTTTTGGATGTCATTTTTTATGACAACAATGAAAATTATAAATTTTGAATTATTTAATCAGGGGATTTTCTAGGTTGAAATAGACCCAAATTTCTGCTTTTTAAAACCGTTGATAAATAATTAAAATTTTAAAAAAAGAGGATTTATTCTGCTGTTTGATGCAAGAGATAAAGAAAAACTATCTGTTATATGCGAAAAAAAATTCGAGTGAAACAGTGAAATGTTTTTACAACTCGAAAACTAACGACTGGAATAAGTTGAAAATTTTCATATGTAGTGTTTTGGTGGTGTTGATTGCTTTTATGCTGCAGCAGTTACCTTCTAAATGTAGGAATTATGTATATAACTTTATCTGTAGATCAGTAATTGCTATTTGAATGAATAAAAGTAGACGTAAAATGTGTAAACAAGCTTCAGGAAATAATTTTTTAAAATCGTAAATTTCCATTTTTTTATGAAATGTACTATCTGTACCAGAAAAGTATTGTGAACAAATATATTTTTTCTTTCTTTCTTTCTTTCCTTTTTTCCCTAATTCCATACGGGTTTGGCGATTTCAATTTTAAAATGTACAAAAAAAAAAAAAAAAAAAAAAAAAAAAAAAAAAAAAAAGGAACGTTTATTACTATTCCGCTTGAAAAACTGATGGCCGAAGGAGATCGACTATTTGCGATTTTAGGTATTTTGTCAAATATCTGCAAAAATATGTATAAGAAATTTTTCTGAAACGCCAAGTATTTAAGCAGAATAATACATTTCATATATTTCCGTGAAGATTTTTTCTCGAAATCCCATAGGGAACTGTCAACAATTTGAAAAATAACGAAGATCTTTTGCAAAACCCTGTCAAGAATAATGTAGGAAAAGCGTCCAAACTGCAGATTATGATTACGTGGCTTATTGTAAAAAATGTGTTAGTTTTTATGAGGATATCACGCATATTTGTTGCGAAATTAAGATTTTTATACACACAGTCCCAAATTTTTTAAAGTTATTTGCTTATGATTTACAGAGTTCTTAATATAATTTTTTTTCCGAAAATATGTCAAATAATATTGTATGTAATACCCTGTCACCAGAATTAAAAAATGATATAAATTGTAAGGAAAAATAAGCAATTTTACTAAATGTTCCATTACGCATGCGTCACTGGAACCAAAATGTAATGTGCATAATATGTTTGCTAAATGTATAGAGCAACTTTTGTAAAAGTTTCAAAAACATACCTTAAAAAATCTCTGAAAATAATCGTCGATAGAAGAAAGCTATTGTTTTTGGTACTTTTACAAAAGTTGCTCTATACATTTAGCTAACATATTATGAAAATTACATTTTGATTGCTGTGACACATGCTCAGTGTAACATTATTTAGTAAACCTGCTCATTTTCCCTGCAAATTTCATTAATTCTGATTACAAGGTTTTATGCACAATATTATTTGTCATATTTTCTGAAAAGAACAATTTTTTATGTTAAGATCTTTACAAATTATAAGCAAAAAACTTGAAAAAAATTGGGATTATTTTTATAAAATTCTAAATTTCTCTACGAGTATAAATGCCATCCTTTATAAAAATGAGCACAGTTTATGGTAATAAGCTATGTAATCATAATCTGCAGTTTGAATGCTTTTGCTGCATCAGTTTTGACAGAGTTTTGCAAAATATGTTTTTTTCAGTTTATTGACGGTCCTCTATGTAATTTCGAGAAAAAATCTTCGCTGAAATATATAACATGTACTATTATGTTTACACACCAGGAATTTTCTGGATAATTGCTCATGTATTTTTCTGGATATTGCTCTGCGCTATGTGCATTAATTTTCTTTTAGGTTTCTTTGTTTTTTAATGTTTTGTTCAAAATTTAAAAAGTAAAGAAAACTTTAATGGTACTTAAATTATGCATGAATAAAAGCGTAAAAAAAGGTAAAAATTATATCATATTTAAAAAGCACGAAAAAAATTTTCCAAACACTTTAAAGATAAAAAAAAACTTCATAATCATTTAATTGTTACAACCGGAAAGCATTAAATGGGGAAAAATACCTTACATTTAAAACAAAGCAATTTAAACGTCATATTCCAAACGATTTTTGCACTTAAAATAATACCGAAAGATCTTTTTTTCCATTTGAATATTTAGAAAGATATACCATGAAAATAAGCATAAAGTTGAGTTGAAATTTCAAAAAAAAAAAAAAAAAAAAAAAATTGTGTATAACCCACCATTGTTTTGGAAAATGTCTGAAATTCGATATAAAGATAAAATACGGTGAAATCTTGTTAATGTGTCTCTTCTTCAGAGGCATCTTCAGTTATGGTGAGTAACTTCATTTTTTCCAAGATATTCTAATTAATGTTAAGAATATCGTTTAATGCGGACTTCAGTTTGTGTGGGCAAAAAACGACCTTCTTTGGAGTTCACTGCATATGACTAAATTTTCTAAACAAAATGCTGTTCAGAGGCATGGTCCTGTAATGTTATTCTCGAACTGTCGAACCCAAAATGAGAATATTTTGCTTAGAGTTGTTGTTAAAGTCTAGGAGGCAGCGACATTTTTTACATATTTTTTACATAACCATTTTCTGGAACATTTTCAAATGTGTCTTTGATATTTCTTAAAATCATGAAAACAATCGTTATCTGTCTCGTCACCGATGAATGCTGATTGAGGCACCAACAAATTCCACATACAAAAGAAAATGAATGAAATGGCAACTTGGTTATAAAAAATTGCCACTGTTCGTAATAAATATTCCCCAATCTTCAAAATCAATACCATCCTTTTTTTTTTTTTTTTTTTTTTTTTTTTTTTTTTTTTTTTTTTTAAGAGCAAACTAATGTTTTTTTAGTTTTGCGTTTTCTAAACGGGGATTGGCGACAGGCGAACACTGCTCGTAGAGAGCAATGTCTCTATTAATAAAAATAACAATAATAAGGGAAAAGTGGGCGTAAATTTTTTTTTTCAAAATTTGACAAATTTTTTTAACATTAAAGCATATCTGCAATTTTAATTATTAAACTAATTTGTAACCGAACTTTTTTACGATGAGTTACACATTGAGTTATAACAGGTTATTATCAGAGGACGGCTGATTTTTTTTCTTTCCCATGCGCCAACTTTGGCAGCGTTTTCCAAAAAATATATACGACCCTTACCGAAAAAGAGAAAATCAGCACAATTTCTTAATAACAGTAACCTACCAATTTGATGCATTTACGAACAAAAATAAATTTAAAAATGTTTAGAAAAAACATGTTTCTAAAAATATCTATACAGTATTCATTTTACTGTTAATCACTACCTAAAATTATGGATACATTTTTCGCAAATTGGGAATTGGATGACTACTCATGATATTTCCGCCTAATATTGCATTTCATAAGTAATAACTTAGGTAATTATTATTTGTTTTTAATATCAGATACCCATTTATTTGAAGAAAAAATGATTAACATTCTTGATATATTTTAAAGGAGTCGATGGAAAAATACTTCTTATTAAACACTCCAATTTTGGTGAGACCGTAGAGCTTTGTAAAATTGTAGTATTTCACATTCATCATTAAATAAAGGGAAAGGACATCCTTTTTTTATCATCATTTTCGATATAGAAGACACAAAATACAAATTCAAAGGCTATAGAAAGGTTTTCTAAATTTAAACATGTCATTAAAATGCTTTTAAATATTAAACGTTCATGAGAAATTGGAAATCCTGTATGATGAGTCAAGAAAAAAAATGGAACTCTAAAAGTCTAACGGAAAATGATTCTATTTTATTGCATGGATGAATTCTTTGCGATACAAAACTTAAGAGTATACGAGACTGCATTCTATTTCGAATAAGTCTTAGTCTGAGAAAGGACATCAAATGACATAGACATCATTTTTATTATGATCGATATTTCTCATGCATTTTCAAGAATAATTCTTAGTATAATTGTCACACGAATAATGCTAAAAGAGAGTAAATGAATATATAAATAAAATCAAAATGATAAAAATTTAATGAAAATGTTCAATGATTTTTCATATTTTGTAATAGAAAAGAATTATTTTGGACATGGATTGTGATTGTTATAGGAATAATTTTTTACAATACAGAACAATAATTTTTTTATACATAGTCATTTTATTTTGACCTTTTTACCTTTAACAGGTTACAAATATAATGAGGATGATTCGAATAAAATCCAAAACTCTAAAAACTATAAGGTAAGTAATTCTGTTTTATTGCATTGGATGCATTCTTTATGATAGAAGAACTTACGGTATACGAGTTTGCATTCTATTTCGATTATGTCTGTGTCTGAGAAAGGACATCAAAAGGCATAGACATAATAGTTATTATTATCGATTTTTTTCATGCTTTTTGAAGAATAAATTTTTGTACAAAAATAATGCAGGTAATGCTAAAAGAGAATAAATAAATATATCTGTAATAGCAAAATAATAAATGAAAATGTTAATTGATTTTTCATATTTTATAATAGAAAAAAATTATTTTGGACTTGGATTATGATTGTTATGGGGATAACTTCTTAAAACACGGTACAATCGGTTTTTTGTAGTCATTTTATTTTGACCCCTTTATCTTTAAAAAAGAGGATATAATGGTGTAAGTCGAGCAAAATCCAAAATCACAGAAGTTTAAGGTACGTAATCTTATTTTATTACATGGATAAATAACTTATTATACAAAACTTACAATATACGAGTCTGCATTCAATTTCGAACAACACTTTGTCTGAAAAAGGACATCAAAAGACATAGACATAGTATTTATTATGATCGATATTTCTCATGTGTTTTCAAGATTAAACTTCAGTATAGATGTAACAGGAATGAAACAGAGCAAATAAATATATCTGCAACAGTAAAATAAGAAAAATGCACTGAAAATGCTCATCAAAATTTCATATTTTATAAAATAAAAGAATTATTCTGGACACAGATTGTGATTGTTATAGAAAAAAGTTCATAAAATACGACCGACCGGATTTTTATATGTAGTCATTTTATTTTAACCTTTTTTATCTTTAATAGGTTTCGGATATAATGGCAGTGAGTCGAGTAAAATTTAAAATGTAAAAATTCCAAGGTAAGTATTTCTATTTTATTGCATGAATGAATTCCTTAAGATACAAAATTCTGTATACGAATAGTCTGTCTGCATTCTATTTCGAATATGTTTTAGTCTGAGAAAGGACATCAAATGACATAGACATCATGTTTATTATGATCGATATATCTGATGCAATTTCAAAATTAAATTTCTGTGTAAAAGTAACACGAATAATGCTAAATAATAATGTTAATTCATTTTTCATATTTTCAATAGAAAAGAATTATTTGGACAAAGCTTGCAATTTTATAAAAATAATTTCTTAAGACACGGAACGATCAGGTTTTTATCTGATGTACCTATTTTATTTTGACCTATTTATCTTAAATGGGTTGCGGATATAATGGCGATGAGTCAAATAAAACGCCAAATGTAAAAAGTCTAAGATAAGTAATTCTATTTTATTGCATGGGATGCATTCCTTATGATAGAAAAACTTACAAGAAAATAAGTGTGTCATGCAGCTACATTCATAGTAGACGCACGTCATTTTGCGCCTGACGAAAAAAGACTAAGTTCTTTCGAAAGGCCTTGCGCAATTTAATTTATTTTATGGTGTCTTAAAGAAGTTTTTTTCACTTCAAGAAAAACTTACATTATATGAGTCTGCATTCTATTTCGAATATGTCTTTGTTTGAGAAAGGATATTAAGTGACGTACATTATAGACATAGTATTTGTTATGATCGATAGTCCTCAAGTGTTTTTGAAAAATAAATTTTAGTATAAATGTACTTCAAATAATGTTAAAAGAGAGTAAATAAATATATAAATAATAGCAAAATAATAAAATGTAATGAAAATGTTCATTAATTTTTCATATTTTATAATGTAAAAGAATTATTTTGGAGATGGATTGCGATGTTATAGGAGGGCCATTTTCACCATTCGCTTCCATTTCAGAAATTTATTTTTATTTTTCAATCTTCTTTCTTTTAAAAATGGAGACAGGTGTTAAAGTAAATGTTTAAGGTACATGAAAAGAAAAAAAATGGTCGTGCACTTTGCCCTATAATATAATATGTAAATGCTATTTAAAGTTGGCTTGTAAGGCAAATTGTCAAGTCCGTTACCATACAAAATTACTCAAAATCCTCAGCTTTAAATTTATTAAATTTCCTAAAATCAACTTACTTTGAAGTGACCTTTTCCCCTAAATTTCAAAACATGATATTTATCAGTAATGCTTGAAATTAAATTGAAATAAAAGACAGTTTTAGCCACAAGATTTTGATCACATAGAAAATTATATAAAAACTTTTTCTAATAATTACGGTATATATTCATTTAAATTATTAAATTTAAAGGAAATTGCATATTTGTTTTTTATTTGAATAAGAAATTAAAGTAGAATGGTGAAAAAATTATAATCATTAAAAAACCGTGCGGTAACAGACTTAACATTTGGTAACGGACTTGAAACTATGTTGAAAATAGCTGAGGAATAATTTCCTAAAACACAAAACGATCAGATTTTAGTATGTAGCCATTTTATTTTGACCTTTTTATCTTGAACAGATTATAAATATAATGATGGTGATTTGAATAAAATCCAAAACTCTAAAAAGTCTACAGTAAGTAATTCTGTTTTATTGCATATGATGCACTCTTTATGATAGAGAAACTTACATTATACGAGTCTGCATTCTACTTCAAATAAATTTTTGTCTGATAAAGAACATTAAATGACATAGACATCATGTTTGTTATGATAGATATTTATCATGCGTTTTCAAGAATAAATTTCAGTATAAATGCAAAATGAATAATGCTAAAAGAGAGTAAATAAATATATAAATAATAGAAATGATAAAAATTTAATGAAAATGTTCGTTGATTTTTTATATTTTATAATAGAAAAGAATTATTTTGGACATGGATTGTGATTGTTATTAGAATAATTTCTTGAAACAACAAACGATCATATTTTTTTATTTGGCTATTTTATTTTGACCAAAAATAGGTGCTATCTATTTTTATATAATTACGGACGCACCTAAAATTATTCGTATCTATAGTTGTAATAGTACACAGTATTTCGGATGCAGTATAATAGCCAAAATCTTTTGTGTGTCATTGTAAATACTATCTGATTTCTTTTATACAAGAAATAACTTGTAGTATTTCGCAGCAACGTATATAAATCTCGTAAAATCTTAAATAGTTAATTACAATTAAAACACACACCAAACAATGTTCTCCCTATACCATTATGTAACGGAATACTTCTGTATGATCTTGTAAATCAATAACAAATGTTCTTTGCACCATAGAATGTGCAAAATGCATATTATAATATGCACTTCATAGATGCATATCAATTTTATTATGTTCGAATGAGTGTAACACCATTAAAATGTATTTGAAGCTTTTTTCCCCGATTGATCGTAGTGTAACGGAATACTTTTGATTGTCCTTGTAATTGATCTATACATCCGATTTTCATAAAATTTGAAATGACTCTACAAAATTTTGTAATAATTACATATTTTAAATTTCAAAAGATTAAAATGCATTTGAAACTTTTTTCCCAGTAATCGTAATATAACGGAATAACATAATTTAAAATTTCAAACGATTCGGTTGGGTAGATTTTGCGTTGTTATATGTAGACAGACGGACGGACGGACTGAACGACAACTATAGGCGCTACATATTTACATAATTAATTAAATGTATTTAATTCTATCAATTCATTTAGAAAGCATTTACACAAATTTTAACGATATTTCTGCATAGCGTGACGCAAATGATAAATGAATTGATTAAATTAAATACACTGGTTTCCAAAAATTAAGGAAAAATCACAAAAATAGCAATAACTCGTTCAAAAAGGAAGCAATCCGTATGAAATTTGGATATATTGTTAAATAAAAGATGCTGAATAAAAATACCAAATGCAAATTAGTGGCGCTGCAATCACATTGTGTCATCCGTGAGGCACATAAAAATGCACGTTAGAGAGTAAGGCTGCAGTTGTCGCTGTGATAGTTATATTAAAAATCTAGGATAGCCAATTCATTACGATGACCTCGAGGCATCATTTGCCAGCAGAACTGACATTTAGAGTTATTGGGAGATTGAAGACAGGACAAAGTCAGGCAGAGGTGGCTAAATGGCTAAATGTGAGTCCTTCGGTGGTTCATAGGCTTTGGTAACAATTTTAAACCACTGGTTCGTGTTCAAGAATGTTCAGCCAAGAACGGCCAAGGGTTTCGACAAGCGCCGATGACCAATATTTGCGGTTATGTGTGCGAAGGAATAGAGCCGCAACCCCATCTCACCTTAGATCCTGCCTTGCAGCAGCCACTGGAAGGTTGGTGTCAATGTCTATTGTGCGTAAAAGGCTTCACGAAGGTGGAATTTACGCGAGGCGACCAGCAATTTGTGTGCCGCTCACCTCACGTCACCGGAGGGAACGTTTGATGTTGGCACGTCAACATGTCCACTGGACGGTTGATTAATGGAGGCGTGTTCTGTTCACGGATACGTCCCGGTTTAGCCTCCAAAGCGATAGTAGGCGTTGTTTGATTTGGAGAGAACAGGGAACACGCTATCATCCATCAAACATTCGTGAAAGAGATTCATACGGAGGAGGCAGTGTCTGCGTTTGGGGTGGTATCTCTTTGGGTGGACGCACAGACCTCCATGTCTTTCCACATGGAACCGTGAATGCTCATGTCTATAGAGATGACATCCTTGATGCTTATGTGCGACCTTATGCCGGTGCAATAGGTAATGATTTCCTGTTACATGACGACAACGCTAGACCGCACAGGGCTCGCATCGTGGAAGATTATCTTCGGCACCAGACAATTCAGTACATGGAATGGCCAGCTCGATCACCGGACTTGAATGCCATCGAGCATGATTGGGATGCTTCAGGGAGACGTGTAGCTGCTCTTAATCCCCCTCCTAAGACCCTTGCCACGCTTACAACAGCTTTGGAAAAGCGATGGCTCTTACTTCCCAGTGAACTCATCGACCGCATAATTGACAATATGACACATCGCTGTATGTGCTGTATTGCTACTAGGGGTGGTCATACGGCATATTAAAGATAATTTTCCTATACCAAACTGGCAAATTGATTTTGTTAATTTTATAATTATGCTATTTTTTGAAACACCGTAATTGTCTGGTAATTTCTTTTCATGTTATTTTATACCTTACTATACGTTGTATAATATCGCTGAGTTTTATTAAAATCTGCATGTAATATTTTGAATTATCGCTATTTTTGTGATTTTTCCTTAATTTTTGGAAACCAGTGTACATTTAATACATAACATCAGCTCAGAAAAAAGTGTGACATATTTGATAGTGAATTGAGTTGAAAAATCGTTTGAATGCTTAAATATATTTCAGATGACAAAAATATGTGTAAAATAGTTAAAAAAATCTTTTAAAGTTGAATCACAGCGTCACTTGAATTTCGATATCATATCTTTTCAAATACATACATTGAATGTATGAGAGATATAAATCAAAAAGCATCAAATGATTAAAAATAAGTGAACAAAAAAGAAAAATTAAATACATATGCATCTGTTAATTTCAATAGCACAGCGTCACTCAAAATCAGAACTTTTAAGACACATATTTAAGATTCGTATAGTCATAAAGTAGAGTGCTGCGTCAAACTTTTAACCTGTTAAGGGTTTTTATATTGATATCATTAGGGTCAAAAGATACAAAAGATTAAAGATCACTACAAGCAGTTTATAGTACTGTCCAAAATGTACATTGTCATTAGTCATATTGGATTAAACTTTCCTAGAAACAAAATAAAGTTAATGAAATTCCAAAATTTTACAAAAAGTGCAAATTAAAAATAGAAAATCTTTAATTTAAAGTAAATATTGCTATTACATGAATTACATTATTGCTATTACAGAAATTTAAAGATCTTTGATTTTTCCCTTACTATTTTTATGAGATTTCTATGTTTTCTATTATTAACATTACATACATTGTATTTTTAAATATATGCTGCTTCTGTATAAATATATATACAGTAAAACCTCTAAATAACGGACACCTTGGGAGCGCAGAAATTGTCCGCTATTCGGAGGTGTCCGCTATTGGGAAAACCTCAGCGATAGAAAAATTGCTAATGGGTGCTTAATGTTTCATTAGTCGATTTAAAAGTGTCCTAAAACCTCTATTATATGATTAAACCAGGAATTAAAATAATTTTTAAAGCAATAAAACTGAAATAAAATTGTACATACCTTTTATCCTTTGCTTAACATTCTTACAAAAAAAGAAAAAAAAATTACAAAAGTATGCTTTTACTTGCGATTACATGTAGTTTGTTTTTCAAGGTGAAGTTTTAACTCTGTCAGTAGTTTTAATCCTTTAAAATCGTCTTTTTCTATTTAAAAAAAAAAAAAAATGTATAATTGTTTATTGCATTTTTCAACTTTTTAAAAGCATACAATCTTCAATCATCCGAGGGTGTAGGGGGGAGATATGTAGGAGATAAATGTAGGAGGGAGAGGGGATTTTCTCCAGCTCATCTTCACATTTATCTGTGATCACAAAATTTGTGATGCATTGCCCTGATAAATTTAGAGGATTTTTATTTTCTTTTTCCTCGTTAAAAAATAATTTTTTATTTTGCTTTGCCAAAATTACTGTCCGCTATTCGGAATGTCCGTTATTCAGAGGTTAAACATACAAAAATTAAAGTTTTGGGAGTGGGGATTTGAAAACTGTCCGTTAAATAGAGGTGTCCGCTATTCGGGAGTGTCCGTTATGGAGGTTTTACTGTATAAGAAATACATTATTTACCTATTATACACAAAACAAAGTGGGGATGTCACCGTCCCCAATGGAACGGCTCACTGTTACCCACTTCGTTCAGGTAAAAAAAAACAAAAATTAATATTTATGAAAATTAACCACGCATGTATAACAAAGTTGGCAAACAATTTCAACTCGCGCCGTATGGTTTGGCATTTTGTACCAGTGTATTCCTGATATACAATATTTCAAGTATATTATACTGAATAAAGATTAGTTTTTTTTTTTTAATATAAAATAAAATGTAAATATCCTTACTATTTTTGCCCACTTACAAGTAGAAATGTTAGTATCATCTGCTTTATATCATTGTTTGTCTTTTCAAACTACAGCTGTATAATGACCCATTAATGTAGTTTCACCATGATGAAATATTGCACCCTGATAATGAATAATTGTTTTTACTAAAAGTTATTTTAATTTGCGTAATTCCTGGCACCCTGGCAGTAACAAGTTTATATTTTTCATCATGATTGATTTTATTAATTGCGATAAAAAACGTAAAACATTCTGTGTATTTTTAATTCTATTTCTATTAGTTAAAACATTAACGTTATTATTACAAACATGACATTTTACTTCACTACATAAATTTGAATTCCAACTATTAAAATTATAATCAAGTAATTCCTGAAATTGAAACTTGTCTTTACTGCATATTTGTCTTAGAATTGCATACATCGCCATCTATGGTGGAAATTGCTGAAGGTTAATATTCAAAAGTGTTATGCATTTTTTTTTATTAAACTAAATTTTAATGTAAATCTGTGCAAATTCGTAGATATATTATATATACAGAGTTACAGAAAAGAATTGAAGTACCTTTCGGACTATGCACGGTGATTTATAAAATCTGGTTTTTAAAAATGTTCTTTTTTTCTAAGATATTTACTTAAGTATCTTTCTTACCTTATTAAACAGTGAAGTTTTGTTAAAGTATCATCTAAGTGTTGAAAATTATTTCATAATATGTGCTTGGCACACGTTTTTTATTTCTTGTTTATATATAGTTTATGATATATGAATGGGTTCTGCTACGAATTCGGATATAAATCGGAAGTCGGAGAAAGTAAATCAAACGACATCGAGAAAAAATGTGTTATGACTGATATTTCTCATGCATTTTGGAAGTTAACCCTTTCGGTACCGATTATTATTTTTAATTTATAGGAAAAATATTTAACTTTAATAACATTAACACTAGCTAACCAAATAAATTAATTATATTTTAATAAGTATTTCCTTGTCTGAAACTAACAAATGTTTTTTTTTCGTACTGTTTAATTCATATTCATATGACAATAGGCTAAAGATAAGTTTCTGGCGATACCTTGAAAATATTATATTGCAGCAACATTTAACTGATATTATAACTTTCTAATACATTTTTCGCTTTATGACACACGATTCTAATAACTTTTATTTTAAATTTAAATAGTGTATTGTGTGTTTAAAATAAAAAGAATCTCGAATGGTGCAAAGGGAATTAAGCAAATATTTATTATTATTACTAAATATCTAAATATTAATGAAGTCATATTGTAAATGCATAGATACATACTAACATTACTACATATAAACAGTAACAAAAAGATTTGTTAAAACAAAATAATAATCAGTTAAAGCAATGTACTATCAATAGTACATCAGACCCGAAAGGGTTAAATTTCAATAAAGTTGTAATAAAATAGGAGAAAAACACAAAATCTTAGTAACTAAATATGTGTACAGAAGTAAAGTTAATATAAATCGATAAATCTTAGAGAGCTGAACAAAGGAGCTTCAGTATTTGGTTTTCAAATGTGTTTTGCATTTTCTGAATTATTTACTGAAGTATTTTCTTTATCTTATTAATCTGTGAAGGTTTGTTAAAATATTCTGAAAGTGTTGGAAAGTGTTTCATAATTTATGTTTGACGCGCGATTTTTCTTTCTAGTTTATTTTCTGACACCGATACAATAATCTAAAATTTCACTATCAAAGATCAATTTTATGTCAGTTAAAAAAAATTAAATTTAATGGTGTCTATAACTTAAACTTGAAGTTAATACCCTTCTTTTGAGTCTTTAAAAGATTATCAATCAAGCACGATGAGTCGAGTAAAACCAGATACCAGTCTATAAAATCTAAGAGAAATCCTGTTTTATTGCATCGAAGCATCCGTTCAGAAACTTATAATACATGAGTTGTCTCTACTTCGAATAAGAACCTGTCTGAGAAAGCACACGAAAAGAAATGGATATAAAATTTATTAGAATAAGTATTTACTCCTGCTTTTTCAAGACTAAATTTATGAATAGATGTGACACGATATAAAAATAAAGCTGAAACAGAATAAATGTATATCTACAATAGTAAAATAACAAAAGACTGTATAAATGTTCAATAATAAAAGAAAAAGCTTCGTTTTATCAGTCGATATCGATCTTATAATTTGAAATCTCACCACTAAAAATAAATTTTCTGTCTATAGAAATATTTTCTAAGAGTCAACGTGACGGTAATGCGCCTTTTTAAAAATTAATCTTCCTTGAAAAGAGGGGTATCGTGCATGATGTCTCGAGTTAAATCCAAAAGTCTAACGGAATATAATTTTATTTTATTGCGTCGATGCATCACTCTCTTTGATGCAAAAATTATGGTTACTAGACATGAGTCTGCCTCTATTTCGTATAAGACTTAGTCTGTAAAGCACAACAAAGTATATAGATAAAAAAAATTAAAAGTATTTCTCATAAATTTTCTATGTAATACGATAGACGTAATATGATATGAGAAAATACGAAAACAGAGTAACTAAACATGTGTATAACAATAAATTTTTAAAAATATAAAAGAAATAAATGTTAATTAAATAAACCTTCTTTTTAAAACTTTCCAAATTATTTTGAAAAGGGTTTATGATTTCGGGTTGTCTGTTCATCTCTAACTCATCTCTAATTTAATATGCTCCATATAACTAAATATATTTGTATATAACTGCAATCGATATATGTCATTGACGTTTACTATGGTATGTTTGTTATTGAAAATGGAGTGAGTAGCGTTTAAAGTTCATTTACAGGAACACTCAAAAGAATTTCATTTCATTATATGTGGAAAAATCATTTGCAGTCTTTTTATGATGTTATACTATTACAAACATAATGAATTTTATATTATGTTTTCATATACTTCGAATAAAAGTCAGTCTGAGAAAGCACATGAAACGAAATGCATATATGAAATTTATTTGGATTGGTATTTCTCCTGCGTTTTCAAAACTAAATTTCTGTAACGATGTAACACGATATAAAAATGTAGCTGAAGCAAAACAAATAAATGTCTCTATATGACAATAAAATAACAAAAAGATAATGTAAACGTTCAATAATAAAAGAAGAAGCTTCGTTTTTATCAGTCGATATCGATCTTATAAGTTGAATTCCCACCTCTAAAATGTCTATAGAAATATTTTCTAAGAGTCAACGTGACAGTAATACGCCTTTTTTAATGAGAAAAGAAAATTGAAAAGACCTTCCTTGAAAGGAGAGGTATCGTGCACGATGACTCCAGTCAAAACCGAAACTCTGAAAAGTCTGGAGGAATATAATTACATTTTATTGCGTCGATGCATTCTCTTTGATGCAAAAACTAAGGTTACTAGACATGAGTCTGCTTCTATTTCGTATAAGACTTAGTCTGTAAAGGAATATCAAGGAACATGGATACATAAATGATAAGTATTTCTCATGCATTTTCAACATAATACGACAGATGTAATATAATCTCATAAAATACGAAAACAGAGTAAATAAATAAGTGTATAACAATAAAATTTAAAAAATACAAAATAAATAAATCTTAATTAAATAAATCAAAACCTTATTTTTAAAACTTTCCAAATTAATTTGAAAAGGGCTTATGATTTCGAATTGTCTGTCCATCTCTAATTTAATATACTTCATATAACTAAATATATTTGGATATAACTGCAATTGATATATGTCATTGATGTTTACTCTGACATGTTTGTTAAGGAAAATGGAGTGAGTAGAATTTATAGTCCGCTTACAGGAGCACTCAAAAGCATTCCTTTTCATTATGATCTATGTGGAAAAGTCATTTGTAGTTTATTTTTATGATATTACACTATTACAAATATAATAAATTTCATATTATGTTCTCACGTAGACTAAATGATGCGCTTTGTAGAACATGGAATGATTTGCTTAAGGGTGGTTTTTAACTGAGGTATGTATTTTCCAACTAAAGTATATTTAGTATATACAGAAATATTTGTAGAGTATGAATCAATTCAAATATGATGCTAATCTAAAAACTGGATGCATGACATTTTCTTAATTGCAATTTCTGAAAGTATGTGTTTAATAGTGTTATGCTTTTCTTTCTTTCTTTTTTTTGTGTGTGTGTGTATGAAATAATGTTTAGTTTAATAAGAGGCATGTATATAAGTCAGTTGTATAATATAGAAAAATTTACAAGAAAAAAAATCGAGTGCATTTTTATTTTTTGTCAGAAGCTGCTGAAGATTAATGGCTGCTGCGCTTTTTCTAACTAAATTAAATTTTAGCATACTATCTAAAATGTATAAAAATCGATAGATGATGTACAGCTGAACGAAGGCATTCCAATATATGTGTTTTTCAAGTATCTTGTACATTTTCAGAATTATTTATTGAGGTATATTTTTATCTTATTAATCAGTGAAAATTTGTTAATATATTTTGGAAGTGTTGGAAAGGGTTTCATAGTTTATGCTTAACGAAAATTTTAATTTCTTGATTATTAAAATTGTTTGTTATTTATTGTTTGTTAAAATATTTCGGAAATGTTGGAAAGTGTTTCATAGCCTATGCTTAACGCATTATTTTTATTTCTTGTTTATTTACAGCCATCTATAATATAAGCTATAATAGCACGCAAAAAAATCAGTTTTGTGTCAGCAGAACGATTTTCTAAATTTGAACTCGACGTTAATGATTTAAGCTTGACGTTAATGCGCTTCTTTTGAAATTTACCATCTTAAGAAGATGATCAATCATGCACGATAAGTCGAGCAAGAATCAGAAGACTGAAAAGTCTGAAAAATATAATTCTGTTTCATTGCATCAATGCATCTTTTCAGATACATAAATTATGGTACATGAGTTGTCGCTAATTCGAACAAGACTCAGTCTGGGATAGCACTTCAAACGACATGGATATAAGATTTATTCAAGATTAAATTTATAGATAGATGTGACACGATATAAAAATAAATCCGGAATGGATTAAATAAATGCGTCTATAGCAGTTTAAAGTAATGAAGGTACAACATAAATGTTTATTAAAGCTGTTCTCAATTGCTCTCTTAAGAAGCGCAATATATGTTGATACATTTACAAATTCTTTTTTTTTTTACGGAAAGATATAAAATTGAAAGGGATCGGAATCCTTTTTTTCATCAATAAATTACATATTGAGTTATAAGCGAATTCGATCACATGACTAACACTTTTTTGACCCCAGTTTAAATGGTGATTCTTCTCCCGCGCGGAAATTCGTTTCAAAACTCCTTCTTTGACACTATTTTCTGGAAAAATCTATTGTGTTTGCAAAAGAAAAAAAAAGAAAAGAAAAGAAAGAAAACAGGAAAACAAGTGCGATTAGGTAGTTTCTAAACAAAAACACCCGTTAGTTTCTTGCATTTCCGAAAATAAACAAATTAAAACATGCGTCATAAAATTACCCATTTTGAATTAAGAGCAGCCTTAATTGAAGGGAGAAATCTTCCTTTTTATGGGTAGATATTGCTATTATAAATTGAAATTTCACCATCAAAGATAAATTTCATGTCTATATAAAGATTTTCTAAATGCAAAATGCAATGTAAACCCTGTTGCTGGGCATCCCGCGATTTCCACGGTCATACTTATAAGTAACAAAATTTGCGCAAATCACGATTTCCGCATTTTTTTTATAGTAATCTAATTTATAATCTAATCTTTTTTATAATCTATTTATAATATAATAAAACAAACCTTTTTATTGTAAATTTTTACGCATTTTAACTCTAAAATATATATATGAAGATTTGAAATATGTAATAAAATAAATGCGTAATTTGTGTATTATAGATCCAATAAATGGAGAAGTCTTCCTTTCTGTGGGTTGATATCGATAAATCTCACAACCAAAGATGAATTTTATGTCAGTAATATTTTCTAAGTGTAAATGGGCTGTTAATACGAAATTTTTGAAAATAACCTTCCTTGAAAAAAGAGAAATCGTGCACAATGACTCGAATTAAATCCAGAAGTCTCAAAAGTCTAAGAAAAATAATTCTATTTTATTGCGCTGGTGCATTCTCTTTGATATATAAATTACGATTATGCACATGGTCTGCCTCAATTTTGAATGACTTAGTTTGAAAAGGATATCATGATATCAAAGAGCATGGATATAAAACATTTTTATGATAGGTATTTCTCATGCATTTTCAATGTTAAAGTTTAGTGTAGACACAATACAATATGAGAAAACACTGAAATAAAGTAAGTAAATATGTGTATAACAGTAAAAGAAAATAATGAAATATGAATGCATTTTATGAAACAAAACCTTTTTTTTTTTTACTTTCCAACGTAATTGAAAAGGACTTATGATTTGGGTTTGTCTGACTACCGAATGTCCGTCCTCGAACAGGATTGGAATTTACTCGATATCGGTAAATATATTCCTATTGTTATTCAACTGATATGTGTTATTGATGTTTATTATGATATGCTCATTATGGAAATGGAGTATATATTTCGTTTACAGGAACATCTAAAAGAATTTGATTTCATTATGATCTATAAAGAAATATCATTCATAGAGTTTTTTTTTTTTTTTTTTTTTTTTTTAAGGACATCACACTATTATAAACATAATGAATTTCATATGATTTTTTTCAGGTGGGGCTAAAACATGCTTTCTGTAGGACGTGGAATGAATTGCTTGTTAACTGATGCATGTATTTTCCAACTAAATTGTAGTATATGACGAAATGCTTGTAGGATATAAATCAATTCAAATATGGGGTTAATCTAAGAACTAGAAACATTACCATCTAATGATGGTAATTTCCGCAAGTATGTATTTAATGGTATGCATTTTTTTCTTTTTGATAAATTAAATTTGAGTTTAATGTGAGGCATGCATAAAATCGATTAGATATTTACCCCCCAAAAATAAACTCGAGTACATTTCCATCTATTGGCAGAAACTGCTGAAAATTAATAATTAATTTTTATGCTTTTTGTAAATAAACTAGATTTTAGTATGTTATGTAAAATATATACAAATCGATAAAGTTATTTACTGATATTCAAAGATGTATATGTTCAAAGTTATTTACTGATGTATTTTTTTTATCTTACAAATCCGTGAAATTTTGTTAGTTTTGTTTGAAATGTTGGAAAGTGTTTCATAGTTTATGCTTGTCGCTTGATTTTATCCCTTCTTTATTTGTTTGTCTATATCGACGCTATAAGCTGTAATAGCACAAAAAAAAAAAAAAAAAAAAAAATCAATTTTATGTCAGTAGAATGATTTTCTAAATTTAAATTTGACGTTAATAATTTAAAGTTGGTCTTAATATGCTTCTTTTGAAATTAACCGTCTGTAGAAAATGATCAATCATGCAGGATGAGTCGAGTAAAATCCAGATGCCTAAAAAGTCTCTAAGAAAAATGATTTTGTTTTATTGCATCAATGCATTCACATGCATAACTTATAGTGCATGAGTTGTCCTTACTTCGAATAAGACTCACAAGGAAGGTCTTCATTCTGGGCATACTCAGAATTTTTTGAAAAAAAATACTAATTAAACTACTTATGTATCTAATATTATGGATCAGTAAAATTTAGCGGAGCAATTACAGTAAATAGTCTGTAAAAAAAAATAAAATACTTTCGAATATTTGGCATGAAAAGACGAAAATGTCCCTCGATTTGGTGAGCAACACATTTCCTCACCAAAAGCAGACGATTTTAATGTAACTGAAAATTCTTTATCGATAGATTTTAAAATGCGTTTAAACGGTATTTATGAAATTAAATAAAGAAAATATATGTATTAAACAATTAAGGAATTTAATACATATATTTTCTTTTTTTATTACATATTTATGTTCCTTTTTACTGCAGTTATTTAATTTTATGACTGTAAAAATAATTTCACATGTAAAAATTTTTTCATATATTTAAGCGTATTCCAAAATAAAGACCAGATGAAGAATTCTGCAATAATACATTTCAATATCAGGGAAATTTTCGTTTCCATAGCAACAAAGTTGAATCGACAGTGCTCATTTGGACTTAATTTTGAGATTGAAATGATTTTATTTTATTTTATTTTTAATTCATAACATTTCATAGTTTACTTTCAGTATGTATATATACACTATATTGCCATTGATTATGGGACACTTGCGATTTTAGACATTTTACTAAATATCTAGAAAAATACATGAGGAATCATCTCGAAACTCTTAGTGTATAAATATAATAGTATACGTCATACATCTCCGTGACGATTTTTTACCGAAACTCTATAGGGGACCGTCAACAAATTAAAAAAGAATGAATATCTTTTGAATAACCCTGTCAAAACTAATGTAGTAAAAGCGCTCAAACTCTAGATTATGATTGAATGCCTTATTGTAATACACTGTGTCTATTTTTATGCAAATAGCATACATACTCGCAGAGTAATTAAGGTTTTTATAAAAATGGCCCCAAATTTTTCTAAGTTTTTCCCTTATAATTTTCAGAGTTCTTAATATAAAATAATATTTTTGTCAGACAATATGCCAAACAACATTGCACATAGTACCCTGTAATCAGAATTAAAAAATAATAAAAATTGTATGAAAAATGAGTAGGTTTACTAAATAATTTTTTACTGCGCATGCGTCAAAGATATCAAAATTTCATTTGCATATTATGTTAGCTAAATGTATAGAGCAACTTTTGTAAAAGTCTCAAAATTATAGCTTGAAAATTCTGAAAGTAATCGTCTATAGAAAAAGGACAAAATCCGTTGTTTCCAAAATGAAGCAAAAAAATGAGGGATTTTATCCAAAAGTAGTCGTAATATCCCGTATTGTGTATTCTATATTGACACTAATCAATGAATATATGGATACAACCCCTCTTGTTTTTGCTTCATTTTGAGAATAACGGATTTTCAACTTATTCAATTGACGATTATTTTCAGAATTTTCAAGTTATGATTTTGTGACTTTCACAAAAATTGCTCTATACATTTAGCTAACATAATATGCAAATGAAAGTTTGATATCGCTGACGCATGCGCAGTAAAAAATTATTTAGTAAACCAACTCATTTTGTATACAATTTTCATTATTTTCTAATTCTGATTACAGGGTACTGTGTGCAATGGTGTTTGTCATATTTTCTGAAAAAAATATTATTTTATATTAAGAACTCTGAAAATTATAAGGAAAAAACTTAGAAAAATTTGGGACCATTTTTATAAAAACGTTAATTACTCTGCGAGTATGCATGCTTTTTACATAAAAATGAACACAGTGTATTACAATAAGGCATTCAATCATAATCTAGAATTTGAGCGCTTTTGCTACATTAGTTTTGACAGGGTTATTCAAAAGATATTCATTCTTTTTTAATTTGTTGACGGTCCCCTATGGAGTTTCGGTAAAAACTCTTCACGGAGATGTATGACGTATACTATTATATTTATACACTAAGAGTTTCGAGATGATTCCTCATGTATTTTTTTAGATATTTAGTAAAATGTCTAAAATCGCAAGTGTCCCATAATCAATGGCAATATAGTGTATATATATATGTATGTATGTGTATATATATATATATATATATATATATATATATATATGTATATATGTAAATACTTCTATAAATACATCCGAAGTTATTCAGACAATACCAATAAAAGAACCAATGAAACCAGTATTTTTACATTCATATTATTAAAAACAGTTGAGGTTTGAAGAGAAATAGAAGGCAGATTACCAAATTACTAAGAAATATGTGGATAAATGGACATTATATAACCAGAGTAATTCATATATTACCATACAATAAACCAATGAAACCAGTATTTTTACAATCATCTTATTGAAAACAGTTGAAGTTTGAAGTGAAATAGAAGGCAGATTACCAAAATAATGAAAGATAAATGGATAAAAAGGCAGTAGAAGGCTTTTCTATTAAACTACTTCTTCAGGGGTGTATAGTTTAACAAAAAAGCAAAAACATCCAACCAGTTTCTGTTATGAGTCGTGCTGAAAGCTAAGAATTCGACTCACAATACACCCGACTGGCTGGAAGCTATTCAGATGACAAATTAGTAGAAAGATACACATAGAAGAAAATAAAATCAATATGACAAAATAACAATAATACATTGTTCCATTAAAAAAAAGGATATATATACTAAGATATTTACCATTACCCATATCCTAGCAAGATTTGTAGTGCAATCAGATACAAACTACATGTGACTTACTAACAGTCAAGGTTATGGTCATAGTATAAATCACATAGATAATAAAATAAAGTTGTAACAATAATTATAAAAATTAGTAAAACATATATTATACTATATAATTCATAATATATTTAGAAAAAAATAGATGCTACTATTAGAAATATTATATTTTTATTTTTAATCAATTATTAATATTACTATATTAATTAATTAACTAGAATATATTACAACAACTTCCGGTGGAAAATTATTTTAGTGCTGCCATCTAAAGGATTAATGTATTAATTAAATTATATGCTTATGGTGCTGCCCTCTATTTTAGGAAAAAAATAAATTATTTATTAGTTAAGAATTTCCAAGAATAATTTCTATTCTAATATTTTACAAATAATTTCTTTAAGACAAATACAATAGACAACCATAGCTTATCTCAATAACTTGATCATTTTTAAGTTATGCATATTAGTTTTTAGGTAAACATAAACTGTAATACTATGTGTAAAGTTTTTTTTAATTATTAAATATATAATAATTAACCATTGCGTATTATCCAGACAACACCGCCCTCCTCCGTAATCTAACATCTAACCCATCCAACCATCCTATTATTCATTTTTTTTTGTATTATTTTTATTTTTTATAATTTTTTAAACATTTTTTTACGCAATGTGTTAATTATTTTTAAGATCATGTATTAACTTATTATATATTAAAGACTATAGGAGTTCTTATCAATAACATCATATGGTAATATTGGTTGAAGAGAAAATAGACAGTTAATACTAAATAAATGTTTATACAGATAATATTTTTTTAACCAAATGTAAAGGATAACCATATCTTATAGCAGTTTCTTGTACAGTTTTTAAATTATGCATTTTAAAATTATGTGGACAAATATTTTTAATTCTATGGGCAAAATTAAGTAATATATTGACATAGACAAATTTATGTAGGCAAGAATTATAATGAGTAAAGAGGTTTACTTTAAAAGGAAAGTCATTACGTTTGTCATAAATATCAAATAGAATTTTATTATCAGAAAGTGTAATATTAAGATCAAGAAAGTTAATCGTATTATTATGCATATCATTATAACTGTATTTTAAATTTTTATGGTATTTGATTGGTAGCGAATAGTTAGATGACTTTTTAGAATATAAAATTATTATGTCATCAAGATACCTGTATAGAAAACAATTAACAATAGAAGTATTACGTTCATAATAATGTAAGTAGAGATCAGCACAGATGGATGATACAATCCCACCTTGTGGAAGACCGACTATTTGTTTGAATATTGTATTATTAAATAATATATAATTATGATAAAGAATAAATTTGGTTAAAGATTTGAAATAAGATAAAGATACATGTATGTTAAGAGAATTCCTATATTCCTTGAATAATAAATTTATGATCCTGAACATATCTGCAATATCAATTGTATTAAATAAATCATTAAAGTCATATGTTTTGATGTACTTAATGTTTTGTAAATTTTTGATATTATTTACAAGATGTAAACTATTTTTTATACTATAGAATTTATTATTAGTTTTTGCAATATCTAGCATTTTTGTAAGTATTGTTAATAATTCTTTACCTGCATTATTGTTATAAGTATTACACCCAATAGTTATAGTACGAAACTTTATAGGAATTTTATGGAATTTTGGAATAACCACAATGTAAGGATAGTTATAATTATGATTTTTTAATTTTAGTAATTTATAATATTGAGCCATATGTCTATTTTTAATAATAGTATCAATATCTGTTTTAATGAAATTTTAACTAGAATTTATTGCTTGATTTAATAATGTAGAGTAATAATGTTTACATATGAAAGCATAGTTGTTAGGAGATTTATCGACATATGTTATGATAAATTTATTTTGTAAGTTTTTTATTTCATCATTTAATTGTTTAAAATTTAATTTGAAGGTATCGATATTCCTATAAAGTTCAATATTTAATTTATCTAAAACATTAAGTTTCCATTCAGTGAAGTATTCCAGAGGCTTATTGTAGTCTATCGAAATTTTATAAATAAAAAGATCTAAATCTAAATTAAACTGTTTTATGATTGATTTGATATTAGTACATGAAGGAACACGATATTTAGTACCATTAGCCATTAAATTTCGTAAAGAATCATTTTCAACGATATTAATATCCCCAGTAATAATGTGACCATGATCTTGATTTACGAAGTTACTATAACAGGGATCATTACAATAACATGGATAATTAGTATTATTGGTTAAAAATTTAGAAAATTTATTGTAGTTAAATATCTTACGTCCAAGTGTAACATTATATTTGAAGGATTTATGTATAGAAAAATTTTTTATAGGGAAATTATTATTTTTATCATTAATAATGTTGTGTAGATTAATTTTATTAAGTACATTATTGGTAAAAGTAATTATGAGTTGAGTATTATTAGTTTTTTTTATATGTATTTTTAGAAATTTTAACATTAAGAAAATTAATTCTATAGTACAATAAATCAAAGTAAATATCACTAAAATGTGAAGTTAAATCAATAGATAGAAATACTTTATAATATAAATTTAGATGTTTCTTTTTTATTGAAAAAATGTGTTTCCTAATATCCATCCATTGATATGAGTTATTATATTCAGATTCCAACTTAATTATTTGTTGTTTGATCTCATTTCTAGAAATATATAGATTATTAGTCTTATTTTTACCTCTTGTTGTACGTGTAGTTTTTTTAATAGCAGAATGATTTAATTTTGCATACGTACTACTATAATGTTCATAATTATTAGTATTAGTAAAGACAATGTTAGTACGATTGAATAATTTAGAATTTAGACCATAAGGGTATAAAGAATTACGAGATTTAATATAAATTGATTCATAAAGTAATCTATCATTTAGATTTTTATGCATACTTAAGATTTTGATGGTTATATTTTGAAAGTCATGGTGCCTGAAATGTATATGTTCAACATTAATAGAGTTGTTTTTTAAAATATCCTGTCTATGTTGATTGATTCTTCTATGCAAAGGATTACATGTTTAACCTATATATTCTAACTTACAGATGTTGCAATTAATTGAGTATATTACGTTGTATGCCTTACAAAATAGCACATTGTTTTTAGAACTGGAATCATTATCAATTTGTTGTGTATCTGCATGAGGGCAAGTTAAGCATTTGGGAGATAAGCACTTTTTAAATTTAAGTTTAATCGAGGGACAATTTGACAGGTAACTGTTTGACGATCCAAAGAAATCCCTATCTATTTCTTTGTACCGAGCATTAGACATCTTACATTTTGAAGAGCCTAAATTGCCAGTATATATATGATAAAACTACAGTTAAAACAAACTAAAACTAAACTAAATGTTTTTTTTTCTTTTTTTTTCTTTTTAAATACAAGTTTAACATGAAACATTTTTACTTTAAAAAATATTTGACATAAAAAAGTATTTTTTTTTTAATTTTATTTCGTCTCCAACCGGTGATAAACCGCCAAGTAAATGAAATGTTCATAATTTTTTTACGAACGTTTTAAAGGGATTTCGCCAAATTTTTTTTATAAACATATATATCCACACGAGAAGAATACTCTTTAACTTTTTCAGAATTTTTTGAGTCTGCCCGTATGGAGACCTTCATTGTCAGTTTGAAAATGAACATCCGATGATATGGGATATAAAATTTATTAGGATAAGTCTTTTTCCAGTTTTTACAAGATTAAATTTTGGTAGAGATATAACACGATATAAAAGCAAACCTGAAACAATAAATAAATATGTGTATAACAGCAAAGTAATAAAAATACAATATAAATGCACATTAAATAAAAAAAGCTTCGTTTTTATGAGTCAATATCTATATTATAGACTGAAATCTCACCACAACAAATAAATTTTATGTCTATATAAAGAGTATCCAAAATGAAACATCTCGTTATTATGGTTCTTTCGAAATTAACCGCCTTTGAATTGTTGGGGGTAATGCACAATGTTTCGAGTAAAATTCAGAACTCTGAAAAGGTATATAATTCTGTAATATAATTCTGTTTTATTGCATTGGTGCATTTCCTTTGATGTAAAACTTACTGTTACGGTACACGAATTTCTCTCTTATTTCGAATAAGAGTCAGTCTGAGAAAGGACATCAAAGGACATGGGGACATGGATATATAATTTATTATTATCATTATTTCTTGTGCATTTTTCCGCATAATGCTCTGGTTGAATATAGATGTTCATAAAAAAGCGACCATAGCTGTCGGTAAGTAAAGATAGGGTAGGGCATCTCAACAGTTTGAAATTTAGTTAACTATATATATACCTATTCTCTGAGGATTTTGAAAAACATATTTAAAATTATTCTTTAAAAGTGACTTTGCACTAACTAAAAAGTTACTTCTATCAAGCTAAAAGACTCGTTCGCTAATGCAATTCCTATGAAAGAATTTTATATATATCTGTTTCTTTTCTATATTTTTAAAGGATTTTGTTTATACTGGATAAAGAGATTCATCCGTACAAAACCTTTTTTTATGTTTCCGATTTCGTTTAAAAATATTTTTAACGAGGACACTTTCACTTTTGGAACCGGTTTCAAAAGTAAAAATATCCACATAAATAAATTATATATATATCTGCAGCCATAATCGAAAAGGTAAAACACGATTTTTGTACAGCTAAATAACAGCTATTCAATACAAAATAAATAAATAAATAAAATATTGAAAAGTAACAAACATATATACATTTCTGCCATATGAACAGCATTAGAAAACGGGTCTTTTCTCGTCATTGAAGTAAGCCCGTTAAATGAGGAATTAAAAAATTTCCATTATACATTTAGAGGGTCTGTATCGCTTTGACACCCTCAGAAATATCTTGACCTTGGAGAAACAACTGTACATTATATGAATTTTTATTAACTATTTTCTTTTCTGACGATTTTGAAAAATATATTTTTTAAATTTTCTCGTGGATTCTAACCGAAAAATTCTTAATTTGTTATTTCACATTTATATTCCCTACTTTACAAAGTGGACAATAGGTACACCTTGCACAAAATCTTTCTCTGCTGTTCATTTTGCTATGCTGGAACTAATGAAATAATGAATATTTAATGGAAATTCCAATTAAATCTTTATTACTTATATTGTAAAAGAATTTAAAATTGATTTTATACGAGGTTATGTATATAAATTTCTTTACATTTGAAGAAATATTGTAATATCAAAAATTGTAAAAAAATTTCTCCCACATCATAATAACGGAATTATTTTAAATATTCCTGCAAACAAACAAATTGTATGTTACACACCTACCTTTTAATACAGAAAAAATGACGTTAAATCTCACTAATCTATATGAATTACATTGCAATCAGAGTATTTTATACGATTAAGAGTCCAGGCAGATACTTAGAAAAACGAACACATAAACATTTTTTAATTGTATTGAAAGTGTAAAAAATCGTAACACTTTGAAATAATGTTTTTAAGCTTTTATTTCTAGACACGTTTATTGTAAAATGTAGTATCTATAAAATAAAACAATCTTATTTGAAACACGAAAAAATATTTTTAATGACAACGATATTATAAGTAGCCACTCATACTTAACTGATTTCTATCAACGCTCAGCTTTTTTTGCACCTGACGGAGGAATATTTTTTCTACATACGGTGTATCCGTAAAGTCATGGTGCACTTTTGACTGGTCACAGGACATCAACGAAACAAGACGGAAATGTGAAATCTTCTCCAAATTAAAGAAAAAAATTTCCTTTAGCAATTTTCGTCAGTAAACAGTTATATACTCGAGATCTTTCTTGCTGCCTTGTATGTGATCTGTAGAGTTTATACACATCAAATAACAGATAAAATATTAGCATCATTTAAAAACGTGTACCACAACTCAAAAAACTCTTCAATCAACTTTCGTTAATATACAATCCTGTAACCGAATATTTTAGTGAGTCCCTGTATATAAATGATGAATGTTATTCATAGTTTACTTCTTGTAATGCACTTCAATGGCAAATATGAATTTTAAAACGTTTAGGCACCATTAAAATACACCGCAAACCAATTTTTTCCCACAGATCTTAATGTAACTGAATTCTTTTAAGTTTCCCATACATGAACTACAAATGTTATTTACTGTATTTTCAGTTCCGAATATTTTATAATAAAACACATTAACATGCTGTGTGTTCGTACATTCATGGTGCACTTTTGACCGGCCACAGGAAATCAAGATGGAATTGTGCAGTGCACTTCGATAGGGATTTCATTTGAAACAAAGAATCACTGACATTATTCTCTCTGTTAAATTAAACGTTTTTAACTGTGTGTGGGAAGAACTTGAATATTGTTTAGATGTTGCAGGGCAACAAATGAAGGTCACATCGAAATGCCCTGAACAGATATGAAACTTGGAGAGTTTTTTTCTAATTTAGTAAAGATTTCACATTTCCATCTTATTTTAATGATTTCCTATGACTGATTCACATGAATTTATTGACACGTTATATTTCTACCTGAAGTGATATTATCGTTTTTTTTTTTTTTTTTTTTTTTTTTTTTAATTATTCGTCAAATTGTCATGAAAATCATTCCTCCCTGCATCAAGATTTTTATGTAAATGTTAATTTTTTAAACCTGGTGAATCTATGACGTTACGTAAGAGAATTTCACTTCTCGGGGATCAATTTTCAGAAAGAAGGAAAAAAGTACTTGAGAAGAGATTTATGTAATGGAATCTATTAATGTAATGAAATGCGAAGCTGTAAGATGAATTGAATCAAATTAAATAAGGATAATGACGGCAATAAAATTCCTTGATGTCTCAAATATTCCAAAATTTTGTTCTTTTCATTTATTTAATGAGAAAAGAACTTATTACATCATATTTAAAAAAAAAAAAAAAAAAAAAAAAATCGAGGTTTTTTTTCCTTTCTTCCTTTTTTACTTTTTTGCGCGGGGGGCGAGGGGATATTTTACAAAGTTCTTCCTAATTAATTCTGCATTATAACAGTTGTAAAGTTCCAGTGTTTAAAAAACGTCCGGGCCTGGATAGGAATCCAGGAATATCTTGGCTGAAGTCGTCCATTTTCTTACATAGAAATTTATAATTGTTATGATTTATTTACCATTTGAATAATTCTGTTAAAAATTAATCTGATATAAATCTATATTAAAGCAAAAATTGTCCGTGAATAACTCTGACGTCATGTTGATTGTGACAACAAATCATCATAAATTTCTCTTTTGCTGGAATTTTTTCAACTTCTAACTATCGCACAATTTTAAACTTTGCGCCGTCAAATACGGGAAAAATATACTTTCGAATGGGATTTTTTTTTAACAGTACCTCAATAGACTGATTTGATGGTTTTTAAAATAATTTTCAAGCATGATTTTTTTTCAATTATTCATCTCTTTTACGAAAGATTAACCTATTTGCATTTAAAACCATACAAATAGTTCAGCATTTATTTCCAGCTAATATTCCATAATGAAATTAACGCTTCATCATTAAAAAATTTAAATAAAACATGAATTTAAGAAATAATTAACTGAATAACATACATTAATGAAGAAAAAAATATGATAAAAAAGGCTCCTGTGAGTGATTTGTGCAAATCTTTGGCGATTTATTCGGTTTTTAATTCCTGACATATGACTAATACGAAAGTATCACTTGTATTAAATTTCATAACTTTTTTGATATTTAATTGTAATTATAGGTAACTGCGACAGTGCCTTTTAGTTTATCAAGGAAGTAACCGTATCCTGGATAAAGTCTTCATGGGGAAATGTAAAAATCGAAACCATTCTAAAACGATTTAATTCATATGGTTTCCACTTCTGAGGAATAAACAGAAATAACTAATTTCTGAAAAAAATATATATATACATATATAACCATGCTATAGAAACAATCGCGTTGAAACGGATAATGAACTCTTGACCTGCGGAACAGAAGTCCATGATTTTGACCCCATGTAATAGAAACGGGAAAATATGCGGTGTTATTAGAATTTATTTGAAAACTGGATCAATGTTTTTTTGAGAATGCCAAAACAAGTAAGTTATTTTTCAACGTATACCCTTTATACCCATAAACATTGCTAACTTCCACTTTTAATACTTTTATTCTATTGAGTATATGCAAAAATAAGTTCCAATTTTTGGCTAAAATTATATAGTTAGTTATGTTATAACATGTTTATTCTATGTAGGCGTCTTCTGACAACGAATTAATCAACATTCGATGCTTCTGTCAATTCTTGTTGTGTTTGCGTATTGTCTTCATCCAATAATGCTTGCACTGAAAAAAATGTATATATATACCGCCTTCAACTAGAATGAATAAGTAGTACTTTTCTAAATCCCTAAACTAG
The DNA here is from genome assembly GCA_964019185.1 of Maratus speculifer. Taxonomy (NCBI): domain Eukaryota; kingdom Metazoa; phylum Arthropoda; class Arachnida; order Araneae; family Salticidae; genus Maratus; species Maratus speculifer. The sequence goes on from OZ025289.1 coordinate 73,202,005, forward strand.
AAATATAGATATCAGAGTTATACAAATAAGTCTAATAAATAAACCGTATCGATGAAATGATTGAGAATTTCTAATCTGTAGTTTTATAGATGACGAAACTAAATTTTACGAATTATAACTACTACGAATCGTTTGAACTGCGAGAAATTATCACTTTGATTTCTGGAATCAATTCATTAACTGGAATTCTACGTATTGTAACATTTTTCTTGTGTTTGCATTTATTTGCAGAGATTTTTATATAAGTTTGACAGCAATAATATAGGGAAATGGTCAATAATACGTATAGGTAAATCAGAGAGAATTTTAAAGTTGTTGTGTTGCTTTCTGTTTTAAAATGGCGTTTTAAAAAATTAAATACTTTAAAAATTTAAACCTTTCTTAATTTGTTTACCATCTATCAGTATAATTATTGTTATATTTGATAAAAAAGGAAACTGGAGCTTTTTCTAAAACTTGAACTATTTTGAAACAAAAAAAAATCGGATATTTTAATAAGAAAACTCTTGTAAAAATATATTACAGCATACATAAGAACAGATGAGGGGAAAATCACCTGCCCGGAAATAGCAGACGATTTTTAAAATGACGTTCGAATAAGCTAAAAGTTTGTTGTTTAGAATAGAATGGCTGTCTCGTGAGCTGTATTGTCAGTCTTGATTTAAAAATTTAACTAAAATATTTCTCAAGAGTCCTTAAAAGTATGATCTAGATGAAAATGCGTCAGAGAAAACTAAAATTAGTGTGGCATGTTAAAAAGAATTCATGTCATTGTTATTTTAGTTATTATCGGAACGTACAAATTTGTTCTTCATTTGTTCTTTGTGAATATCGATTATATGAAAAAAAGGTATGAAAAAGCTTATTTATTTTTTCTCTTGCTTTTCTTTAAATTATTTTTTCTCTTATCTTTAAATTATTTTTTCTCTTGCTGTTCTTTAAATTTTATAATTTTATTCAAATAAATAACTGTCTCTCAATTATTGCAATCCAACGATAGAAAGCTGTTATATAAATTACATTTTGATAACATTTGTTTACTTATAAAATACCATTGGTTTAAATCACATGTTTTCTCAAATTTTAAAATGATCCGGAAAAATTTAACAGTCAAAGTTTTACATTATTAGCAAATATCCAAAGGTATTTAAATTACTAATTAAAAAAGCTATCTTATAGAATATAACTGTTTGAAAGTTTAATTTTTAAATTTTATATTTACAAAGAGAAGTTTTCAAAGTAATATTTAAGTCTGAAACCGTTAAAAAATGAAAATACAAAAATTATGCAACCAGTAATAATTTAAATTTTATTTTAGTGAAAGATTTTAATTAAAAAATGATGTATATATTTGAAAGAATGAAACTAAAATGAATTAATGACTGAATGATGCTAGTTTAGTATTTATTTTTTTTATTCTGGATTTCTCTGACCCATCTGGTAGGCCTAGGGTTATCATGAGGCTTGGTATTTATAATTATCCTCTAATCCTGTAAATATAATAATAATAATATTAATAATAATAATATACCAGTGTGTGTTTCTATTTTGTGTTTATGGTCTGAATTTTTATACTTTATTTACATTTAAAAAATATTAACGTGATTATTTAATATTTAAAAATTGATAATATTGATTTTAAGTATGTAATTTTCTACTTATTGCAAATTTGAAAAAAATCATTAGTTAGTTTTATGTTTGAAATAATTTTTTACATTACACCAACATTCGAGTAAATGTTTGCATTTTCAACGTTATATAGCATTTAAAATAATTATCAGATTTAAACACTGCTTCTTTTAGCATGCTTATCATATATTTTGCTATAAAACTATGCGTTTTCATATATTTACAGGGGTCGCAGGGTCCCTAAAATTTTCGCTCTTTTATACCAGTATTTTAATTCAAAAATCTCCTTCTCAGATTCCTTTAACACCTAACAGGACTTTGCATATTAAATATTGTCGTTTTAAAATTGTGGTAGGAAAATGTGAAAATTTTAGGAATGCTGCGACCCCTGTATTTAGAACATGTACTTATATATAGTATATGGGCATACATAAATGAGGTGTTCAGAGGTGAATTTGACTATCTCCATTTTTAAATAACTAAAAATGTTTAAAATGAGCTTTTTTAGTTGATGGAGTTAATCGAATTGACCTCTGAGCACTTCATGTGTGCCTGTGTGTGTGTGTACTGTACATATGTATATATAGGGCATATATGAAAGTATTTATATGTAACATACCGTATTTTCGGGTGTATAGCCCGCACGCTGTGTATAACCCGCACCCCTAAATCGAGTAGTGCAGTAAAAAAATTTCGTGTATAACCCGCGGAGATGCATTGGTGTATAGTCCGCGGGCTATACACCATTTACGAAAGTATATTTCAACCAGAGTTCGAAATTAGAAGCCATTAGTCATAATTTTTAACACAAAATTACCAAATTTTTTCGTGATGCATAATATCTACAGTAATTGGGCTAAAAAATTAAGATTATCAGTACCGTAATTTTCGGAAGAAACACCGCGGCGTTTACGTGTTTTAAGATAAAATTTCAAGCGATGTTTACGTGCATTTTTTTTTCAAAGAAGCGTGATTTTTTTTAAAAAAATTCCGAAAATTAAAAAAAAAATCGGTGATAAATTCAAAATTTCGGACATAAACTGTATACGTATCTTAGGTCATTGGTTCCCAAAAGGATCGAATCCTCGGAATCGATCCGAAATGCACCAACTCCGAAAAGGAACGATTCCTCGGACTCTATCTGAAATGAAACGACTCCGGAAAAGTCGGATTCCTATAACTCGTCCCGAAATGAAACGACTCTGTAAAGGAACGATTCCTCGGAATCGTTTCGAAAAAGACTGACTGCTCTGAATCGTTCCGAAATAACATAAATCACGCACTTTTTTTTATTCTTTGCAACAGGGTAAGGTACCAACTCCGAAAAGGAACGATTGCTCGGAATCGTTTCGAAAAAGAACGACTCCTCTGAATCGTTCCGAAATGATATAAATCACGTCCTTTTTTTTTTCTTTGCAACAGGGTCGGTAGATTATTCTTTTGAAAAATAAACTAAAAATGATCTTAAATACAGAATTGTCGAGATTGGAAGGGTTCCGGATTTTGGATTTTGTACTCTACAAACACAATGGCTATTATACATCTATCAGTGCAATACTTGGCGATAGTTGCGACAGTTCTTCCAAATCCAGAAATAACTGTATTTAAGCAGTAAAAAAAAGCCTTTACAAACATGGGAGAACTCTCTAAATTTCAAGGCATAGCGAAAAAAAAAAAAAAATACAAATTTTGATGTTTTATTCAAATTTTTTAAAGTTTAAAAATTGTAGAAAAATATCACGATTTTCAATTTTTTAAAAAAAATCTTTGTATAACCCGCACCGTGTATAAGCCGCAGCGGCTTTTTGGGAGGTTTTTCCTTGTATAAGCCGCGGTCTATACACCCGAAAATACGGTATATGGCACAAAAGAAGTAAATTATACATATATAATGACGTGGCACATAACAGTGTTTGGAGTGTATTCATATCATATATATATGTATTTACATACAAATTTCGGGATGATCTTGGCGAGGTCATAACTTTAATTTTCTCGTAATTAAATTTATAGAGACTGTTATAACAAAAAAGTACCATATTGTCTGTGTCCCAAATTATCTGAATTAACGTACGTTTATTGTATTATAAAGAAATTAATATATATATTTTATAGTAAACTTTATCGTTCTATTAAAACACATAAAATATAATTAGTTAATATCGAATTCTCTATTTATCTGTCACTCTTTTTCTAATTGTTGTGTAGCTGAAAGAATCACCAGTGACATAGAACTCGTAATACGTATATTAAATGAGATAAATTAATTTCATTCAGTCTCTCTATAATTTAAAGAATACAAAAAATATTGTATAGAACAGGATATTATTTTTATGTAAGTTTATTTCGACAATGCTTCAAGAATTAAACAGAAATGTTTCTTTAGTAACAATAATTTGTAAAATATAAGATTTTTTTAAAGGCAATAAATAACAAATAGATAATTTTCAAAAAATTGTGTTAAATCGAATTTTTAGCAGTTTTAATTTTTTACATTTCCAGTTATGACCATGCTTTCTGCTTCAGGAAATTATATTTTGTAGTTAATGTGTCTTTAAATTCTAGTTCTAATACCTATCTTAGAAAGTCAGCGAACTAGAAATTCTGATTTATGAAACCAGAAGTTATTGTTATGAAATTTAGCCATTTTGAAAATCTAGCTCGAAGCCCGTTTTATTCTAGTTCTGGGAACAAGAAAATTCTGGTCTACTGAATCAGAATATTAACTAGAACACACTAGCAAAGGGAACTAGAAATTATAAGGATGACATGGAACTATTTTTTCTAGAGCCACAGTTTATTTTCTAAATGCCAGAGGCAGATTTTTTTTTCAGTGTGCAGTTTATACCTTCACGACTTTCACGTACAGCGTCATCAACATCGTATAAATATTCTTTAATTTGCCTAAACCGCCTCCTACACATACTTTCAGGAAAAGCATGTCTACTGTAAGCTTCTCCAAGTAAACGCTGAATTTCAGCAGCGCTTTTCATTAAATTATTAAAGTAAAAACAAAATCTCCATGATTATTATTTCGCACTTTTAATGATGATTATTTGGCGGGAAACTATCCATTTTAGACCGAATAAAAACTATGTTATTTACACTTTAATCAAATGTTACATATTAAAAACCTAATTTCAGTATTAAAGATCAGAAATCAATTTATTCATACTCTTGGTCTGAAACTAGATCATAAATCATTCGACTATTGCAATGAATTAGCTCCTTACTTTAACAAACAGAAACTATTGAACATCTTATACTTTGAATGTTTGTTACTTTGGTATTTGATTAATTATAGACACGATATTAAGCTACTGAAGACATTTTCTGCCTACTTAAATATTTATTATAGTTTATTCATCTTTAAGATCGTCTCAAAAATAAATTCCTAAATTAAACCTCATTTTTAAAAGCATAAACCTCAAAACGGACATTTCTGATTAGATTATCGTTAGAACCTCTGCAAAAAAAAAACCTTAATTGTAAAAATAAATAAAGAAAGAAAGAAAGAAAACTTTTAGCTTTTGGCATTTCAGGTAAAACATAGGTGGTTCAAAGTTCTTTATTTGCGTGAGCCTGGCAACTATATATACGAGTGTAAGTAAAATCCAGGTACACTCAAATAGCTCTTTAAAAAAAAAAAAAAAAAAAAAAAAAAAAAAAAAGACTAGAATTGCGATATAAGTATCTACCTATAGTAACACAAATATATGCTATCATGTATAGTGGATGAAGTGCCCCTAATGGTGAAATTTGGAAATTATCTATTCTCGCTAAATACGACAGATGGTTTAACAAAGTCAACACAAATAAGTAGAGCTTCCTCAATTTAGTATGAACACGTGAAAAACTTTATTAGTAGCTGAGAAATAAAATTTTTTTAATAACCATTTCCCAGCTTTAAAACGCCACTAATTGCTTGTAGAAACGTGACATTATAAGGGAGATCTTAATAAACACAACCCAATCCACTTTTAACAAGTAAGAAAAAACATGTGTTAAGCATAGATTATGGAACATTTTTTAACACTTCTTGAAAACTTTAACAAAGCTTTGTTATTTACGGAAAATAAGGTGTTACTGTCCATAGCCAAATAAGTATTCCAATACTTTTGAATAGCCCTCTATTTCATCTGTCGGCTGATATATATATATACTATATAATGGGAAATTTAATTTAGCAAAAAATGCCTAACAAGTTGAAATTTCTCTTTCAGCAATTTATACTAATAGATGGAAACATACTACTTTAATACTTTTGTTCAGGCCTGTAGTTTGCCTAGTACCTTTATTACACGACAGTATTTAGCTAAAATTTAGTTCAAACTAAAATACTCTTAAAATTACTGAAATCACATTTCCAGATATTATATTATCCATCGGCGACCATGTATCCAATTCTTTGCGTAGCCCTGTGTATCATTTTATCTATATTTTACAAACATTTCTTAGTAAAATTAATACAGTTCAGCGTAAAAATGCTTAATTTATTAAAAAAACACTTTTAAGTAATTTACGCTCGTTTTCAGTAACCTTTACTAGCTCTTCTGTGTAGCCTGTATATCAAATACACCATATAATATGTATAAACTTAGTGAAACTTAAAAGCGCTTATCATAATTAAAGATGCACTTCATCCATCCATCGGCCATCCTTGCTAATATACTGTGCGTTTGATGGAATTTACTATTTGAAATCTTTTGTGTGTTTCTGTAAATGCAATGCAATTCGTATTATGCGTGAAAAACTTACAATAAGCCTCAGCGATGTATATAAATTTTATTATATATGAAATTATAGTACTTTTCAAAATTACTTTAAGTTTGATATAACGACTTTAGTACAAAACATAGAAAAATAATCTTGTGGTAGGTGTTCGTCAGATAAATACTAAACACTTCTTAAACAATCACATTTTTAATGAGGACATCACAACATCTATTATTTACAATACTAAATACATATTCGGTAAAAATGCGTAACAGATTAACAAATCTTATTATACCACAAAAATGTCTCGGTTGAGACGACATTCCAACACATATCACAAATTTACTCTCTACACTAAATTACTTCACTTCATGTTTTTAAAAAGAAGGCAAAAATCTGAAAATATTCTGCCGAAAGTGGCAATAGCGCCACCTTTAGATTCTATAATTTAAGGAAGGCAGTCATCTAAAGACTGTTGAAGGTTTTGGTTTAACCGCGCCTAACCCAAATATCAATGTTCCTCTTCGAGTATTTCTAATTCATACATTTTCTATTGCTAATTGCGAGAGACGTTTTAACTAGTTTAAAGTAATAAAGAATTATTTAAGGTCAACTTTTGGACCAGAACGATTAACCATTTTTTTCATTATTTCATTAGAATACAATATCGTTAAAAATATTCATTATGATGATGTAATTAAAGAATTTGCTGAAATGAAAATCAGAAAGTGCAATTAAAAAAAATCTTTTTTTAAAATCTACTGTAATGTATCTTTTTTTTAAAACGTAATTAATTAAAGGAGTTAAATGTAAATTCTTGCACAGAACACAAGAATGGATAGTCAGGCACTAAATAAATAGGTACCTTAAAGCTTCAAAGTATATACATAGTATACTCACACACACATATATATAAATGTAATTTAACGAATTACATTCACCATTTGGAAAATAATATTTTCAAAGACTAAAATTTTAAAGACTTATAAATAAATTCTACGTATTTTGAAAAATAATAACAATAATAAACATCATTTTTAGAATGATCAAAACATGATTTATGTAATAACAGAGCGATATATTATATATACGACATGGGTAGAACATTGTATTCCTGGACAAATCATAGACAAATTCTAAATGAAATTTCAGGCTTATAATTTTCGGTATTGCAAATTTTTTTACTTGTAAACATCACTTTTTTTTTTTTCAATTTTTACACCATCATATAAGGGGGAAATGTATTTTTAAATGTAATTTCTTTGAAAGCTTTATCTCAATTTCTTTTTGAGTTATTAATTTTTTTGTAATTCTTAAAACTTTTTTTTTTTTGTCATCGTGCAAACAGAAGCATTCCATTTCTGAACATTAAATATGGACCAATCAGAAAACCAATAAAATCCTCACTTCACAAGGATTCAGATAAGAATCATATGTCTAGAGCAAAAGCAACAACCATTCTCCAATTGGTTAAAAAAGAAAAAAAAAAGGGGGGGGGGAGTGTACCATTTACCTAAATCCCCTTGTCAGTAAAAATGATAAAATAGATAAATAGATGTGCAGAACATACCCTATAGAAAATCCAAACTTCAACATTAATAAAAATGCTTCTAGTAGACTAAACATTTTATTGAGCTTGACCGAAGCTATGGAAATCGATTATTGTAGACGCTGTTGTAGATGTAAGAGCATAAAATCCCATAAAAACTATTGAATTTGCACATAACAGGTTTTGAGTAAGTTACTGCCTGTAAAGCCAGTTTCAATAATTTTATACAATTTTTAATTACTCAAAGACATCAATGTATTTTTACTATTTAAAACGCCTGCATAAGGAAGTAAAGAAAAAAAAATTAAAGCTTCATAATAATATTTAAAAAGTTTTGCTATTACAGTATGTTTTGTATTATATAAAAAATCAACATAAATTAAAATGATCGAGAAAGAATAACAATATAAAAAAAAAATAAAAAAGATATTTAATCATTATTAGTAGAAGATGTTTCCTGTAAAAAGCCGATATAGAAAAGAAAGAAAAAGAGATTGATAAATATTTAAAGAAATACTTTATCACTGTTAGTACAGATGTTTTCTAATCTATAAATAGCTGACCTAAATACAAAGTGATTATAATATTAGATTAATTCGATTTAAATTCCATCTGATCTCTGAAATATGGAAAAGAATGATTCATATTAACAGTTGGTGATAGTTTTTCTTATTTAAAATAAAGTAAAAATAGAATTTATTCAACGGCTTCTTCATGTATGCGAAAAGGAAACGAACAAAATCACATCCAGAAACGTGATAATACAAATTAGAGTATATATTATGTAACGGATGAAAATATAAAGATGCAATAATCACCTAATTATTCTAATGCGAATGCTAGATGTGATGTCTAGACGTTGCATCCCAGCTGATGCTGAATAACTAGAGGAAGAAACGGAAATTGATTAAAGAATTGTTCCAGTGCGGTATGAGATGTACAAGGTGGTCGCAGTCGCGTATTCAGTGGGTGGGCAGATGGGGCTGCAGCCCCCTCCGAAATTTTTTATAAAACTTAAAATGTACTTACGGAAAATTATCAAAATGTAATGAAATATACAACGATAGAATTTATAGAGAATACAATAATATTCCGTTTCAGGCAAGTTTTTATTAAAAAAGTGTTTCACAGAGACCACAAAGAAACTATTTCAGTCAAATTTCCGTTATACACAGGCTCTCTTTACACACCATAAAAATTATACTAATTAAGATAAAAACCTTTTCAAAACGAAATTTTTTGCCATTCCATGCGATTCAATCTTAGTAAGTTATGATTAATATATGCATTACCTGTTATGATACAAATCTGTTTAAAGCGGAAAAGATAACTTTCTTATGATTCCCTCTTAGAAACTTTTACTATATCTCAGTCTCCTCCGAAGTGATAAGTCTAGATACGCCACTGAGATGGTGAGACAAACTATAAGAAGTAGTAGTGTGTACCAACAGAATTTTTGTAAAGGATTAAGAATAGAATCCTGTACGGGGTCTGGTTGTATTCGAAAATTCTGCTTAAAACCAATTCGAACCCGAAATATTCAACCCCCCCCCCCCCCAAGAAAAAAAAAATAATAATTCCTATTTTAATACGATAATAAAAAGCACAATTTAGAGTTGTAGTTTTAATATCAATTTGATTTATTTTTTGTATTAAAAAGAATATGTATACAGGTGGATTCTAAAATGCTTTTACAAAATCAGAGGGCTGATAGCAGGCATCAAGAGGATGAAAAATTGCCATAGAACATGGGGAGGGGGGGGGTGCGATCGCAAAGCGCGTTTAGTGGCAGAAAATCCCCAAAATAGCTATAAAGCACAAGCCGATCTTCATCTGCTGTGGTTATGAAGGGTGAAACGCCGAGTGGAACAAAAAAGCCATAACTTTCAGAAAAATTAAGTATATTGTAATAAAACTTTTAACTGACATGCTCATCTTTTTTGTAAATGTGAAAAAAAAAATGTGATAGAAGTTTCCACTATAAACACCAAAAATATGCACTGGATGCTTCACATTTTAGACTGCGATTGCTAGTACATAGGGTCAGGGCCCGCTTAACCTCTGAAGATATGGAAAGCACAGTGCCATTTCGGGGTCCCCTTTCATTCGAAAAAATGTTTTTTAAGTTTGACATATCTGATAATTCTCCGTTGCTTCGTAGTGTAACTCAGTTCTGTCCACATGTATTACATTAAAGAACTTTTTTTACGTTCCTCTATATACAATCGAACCTCGTTAACATGAACCTCAAGGGGAATCAAAATTTTGTTCATGGTAACAGTAATTCATGTTAGCAGTATCATATTTTGATATTCGTCTTTATAAGGGACTGTGAAAACAATTAATGTTAAAAGTAATTCACGTTAAGAGTGTTCATGTTAATTAGGTTTGACTGCATATATATGTGTGTGGGTGCATTAAATGGATACAATCGAGAAAAATATGGAAAAATGAATTTTTATAGTGTTTTTAGCGTAAAAAATTAAGTTTGGTAAAAAGTTTGAATTTAGCATGTATAAAATATTAATATTTTGAAATAAATCTTTCAATTTTGGCAATACTTTAAATTATTAATATTCAGTTATGTAAAATAAACATAATCTAACATAACTAATTGAATAAAAAATTTGGATGCTCCCGTTTTCTCAAGTTTGGGCCCCTTCAAAAATTTCCAAGGAAAGCACGTGCTTCTCGGCCTATTCGGTAATCAGGGCCTGCATACGATATCATAAATTGCTCGAACACCTTGGTTTTCAAGAACTTTTCGTGAAGTTATCACATTTCATATAAAATAAGGTACCAATCATTACAGGTACCAGAAATCATTATATTTCCATCGCAATATTGCTAATTTTCTCAAAATTACTACCCTCACCTAGATTTCAATTAGGATGAAACACCCTGTAATTGTGATACAATAAGACGTTCGCAACCCTAAGTTCGGTAGTAATTATTACTCCTCTGAATGTATACCATTACCCCTCTTATTTTGTATAAAACAATTCAGAATCACCCTGCATATATATTCATCAACATTCAAACACAGCAGCCTCTCTCTATTCTGAACACTCATGGGACCGACCAAAAATGTTCAGATTAGAGATGTGTTCATAATAAAGAAAGTTTGGGAAATGCATTGTTACTATTTCTATGTATTGGGCTTACAGGAATATAGAATATTTCGCCTGGTTAACCATGCCAATATGCAATGTGCAATGTCAAACTAAATTTAGTGAATCCTGTACTGTGCCATCTCAGTTATTTAGTTTTATTCTTATTAAAATTTTACAAAACATACTACATACATATATACATATACATATATACAATACATTACTTGAAAACATAATCGATACGTTACTTTAAAAATGTGAGTAATTTTAGTCAGATTTTGCATTGTTTATATTCGTGCAATGTACTTTCTATCCAGCTGTTTTAAGATATGGAAAGGCTTCCAGGTGATGTTCAGCCACATAATGCAACAGGTCTTGAATGATCCTCTTGGCCGTCTTGCTTGAAATTAATTATAGTTCTTCTTATTTCGTTTGTCTCTTCTGGTTCTGCTTCTCTATTACTTTCTTCTTCCTTTAGAATGCAGCTGTTGTTTCAAACTGTAAGGATTCCATCGGCTTCAAGATTAAGCTCCAGGTTTAATTCCAGTATGTAGCTTCTGAGCAATTAATCCTAAGTCATTTACACTTATTGTTTCCTAGTCTCTATTCTTGATTGCTCATTTTCACACGAAAATTCAGTTTTGTAGTAGCATCATTGAATGATGTAAGTGGTTGCTTCATTCCATGACATTGCCCAGCATCCATGACATTGACCTTCTTCATTAGTTCGGCTACCGAATTTGCTTCTTCCATCATTAGATAAATTTTCTTCAATGTATTAGATGATGAGTTTTAACGGTCGTGATCATTCTTTGATTTAGTGACTGAATAATAGAACAGTTTGGTGGCAGGAATTTCAAGATCACGTTACGCAACAGCATGTTTGGATGTAATCTGGCATTATTCGTAATTTTTCTTTTTTATCACATCATCATCTCTTCATAGTCTCTAACCACTATGAGAAAACTATGAATGTCATTTAGGTTTTTCGCTTTAATTTATAGTGCATAGACAATGATGCGAATCTTCATATTTTTGAAGTGTCATGATTTTTCACCTTTTTCCGATCACAAGTGATTTGAGATTCTCACCCGTCAAACTAACACAGAACATTACGGCAAATCTATCTTTTGACATTTGATTGTTTCTTGGTATTTGCTAAACAGTCCTACTATAGTTACTTTGATTCATTACATAAAATATAATTTACGTTGCTTATCTTTAATAATAATAATAATAATAATAATAAAAAAATTTCATTTGCGAAAGCAGTATTTTCGTACTGTAGAATAACAATAATAATAATAAAACAATCCTCATAAATGTATGTGTGCCAAAAAGTCCATGATGCTATATGATTTATTGACAACCAAGGAAGAATGCGAATTCTTGAATTTTTTCAAATTGTAAAGATACAGACGATTTTTTAAGAGGAATTTTAGATTTTCTTTGAGAACATTCTGAACTTTTTGGCACAGACACGCTGTAAAAAAAAAAATCCATTAAATTTACAACCTCAGCAATGTTGCCAGCTATTTTTGTCGTAAAAAATTACAATAAAATTAGATGTAATAAAAATTACATCTAAATTTACTCCAATTTTTACAACAAAAACTGCTGGCAATATTGCTGCCAACAGTTTTGCGGATTTTTTAACAGATTTTTTTAACGATTTTTTTGACAATGTACTTGTTTGAGGACTATATATTTTAGAAAAATTATTATATTTTTTATTACACAATATACGAAAATACTGCTTTTAAAAATAAAATGAAAATGATCTTTTTAAAAGCAATTAAAATTGTATTTTATGTAATCAATTAAAGCATTTTAATAACGATATTAGGACTGTTTAGAAAATATCAAGAAACAGAGAAATGCACGACAGATCTCATTTTTAGGTGCGTTCGTAATTATGTAAATACGTAGCACTTATAGTGGTCGTTCAGTCCGTCCGTCTGTCTGTCCGCATATAACAACGGAAAAACTACCCAACCGAATCGTTTGAAATTCAAAATACATAATTATTACATAATGTTGTCGAGTCATTTCAAATTTTGTGAAAATCGGATGCATAGATCAATTACAGGGGCAATCAAAAGTATTCTATTACATTACAGTCAATCGGGAAAAAAGTTTCAAATGCATTTCACTCGTTTGAAATTTAAAATACATAATTATTATATAATTTTGTCGAGTTATTTCACCCCTTTTTTTTTTTTTTTGAAAATCCGATGCATAGATCAATTACAGGGACAATCAAAAGTATTCCATTACATTATGGTCAATAGGGAAAAAAAGTTTCAAATGCGTTTTGCTCGTTTGAAATTTAAAATACATTATTATTACATAATTTTGTCGAGTTATTTCAAATTTTATGATAATCGGATGCATAGATCAATTACAGGGACAATCAAAAGTATTCCGTTACATGATGGTTAATTGGCAAAAATGTTTCAAATGCATTTTAATGGTGTTACACTCATTCGAACTTAATAAAATTTATATGCAACTATAAAGTACATATTATAATGTACATTTTACATAATTTGTGGTGCAAAGAACATTTGTTATTGATTTACAAGGCAATACAAAAGTATTCCATTATACAATGGTATAGGGAGAACATTGTTTGATGAGCCTTTTAATTGTAATTCACTATTTACAATTTTATGCGATTGATACATGAGAGTAATATTTTTAAAACTTCGTTATCGTACGAACGCACCTCATTTGCTACGCTTCACGTGCAATTTCCAATTTGTTTAGTGCAGTAATACTTGGTAAAAAAGGTAAATATGTAAATGTACAAGCAATTGTATTTGTAATTAACTACATTTTCGTTAATCCTTTCGGCTCTGGTATACTATTAACAGTACATGTCTTTTACTTGAGCATCATTTTGTTTTAAAAAATACTTTTGCTACTGTTTACATATAATAAAGTTAATATATGTCTGTGCATTTACTATATGACTTCATTTACGTTTAGGCATTTAGTAATAATAATAATAAATATTATTTGCTTAATTCTCTTTGCGCTGTTTGCGATTCTTTTATTTTAATCATATATTTCACTCTCTAAATTTAAAATAACAGTTATTTTCCTGAAAGAATCATGTGTAATAAAGAGCAAAAAAGTATTAGAAAGTTGCAATGTAAGTCAAGTCTTATTGTGATGGAATATTTTCTAAACATCTCCTAAAATTCTTCTTCCTTAACCTTTTGCCATATGAATATAAACTGAATAGTGGGCAAAACAACAACATTCATTATGTTTCATACAATGAAATATTTGTTAAACACTAATTAATGTATTTAGATTGCTTGTGTTAATGTTATTAATGTAAAGGTAATTTTTTTAATGAAAAAAGAAATCGGACCCGAAAAGGTTAAAATAGTTGTAATTTCGCTACATTAAAAATGCCGTTTTTAGGACTAAAGTTTAGAATTATGTGTGACATTTACGTAACTCTAATATGTAAATATACAAATAACTGTAATTGTAGTTAACTACATTTTTGATAAAGTGGTTGTAACTCGCCACATTAAAAATGTATTTTTTTACGACCAAAGCTTAGAATTATGTGTGACATTTACGAAACTCTAGTATAATAAAATAAACAGTCTAGAACTCGTTACTAAGTTAATAAACTTTTCCATTTCTCTGGCGCAGCATCCCAGCTTTCAAAGTTCAGAGCTGAATGGGAACTATTCCAAATTTCTCTCGAATTAGCAAAATCTCTCATTTTCTTGATTGTATGGATGATGCGAGTGAAAGAACGTAAAAATATTTTTCCTCTTGTCATTGTTGAAGTTTTACGTCTGCGCGTCGATGCATAATCGTAAAATATCTAAATTATGGCAGATTTTTACAGCTGTGCGACTTCGATCAAACGAATAATATCTCGTATTGAAACTCATGCTTATATTTTAATTGCCAGAACTTCTATTTTGGATGATGTCATAAAAAGTCGGAACTGAAAAGGTCTTCTGAATAGGTCAGACATAAATAATAATATGAAGAAAAAAAAAAAAAAAAGACATCACGTGATTCCTTTTAGTATTTGGACATCGACCAGGAATCGAAGAGCAAAACATGGGGGAAAATATGAAGTCAAACTTTTGTCAAGACTATTCACGCTCGTAAAGATAAATCGATGCAGTTTTCACCCCCCCCCTCTCTTTTCCTCATTTCATTATATTCTTATATATTGCAGAAGGATAAGCGTTGGTAAGAGAGAGAGGGGCGGCAAGAGGGTAAGAGGAGCACCATTGCCCCTCCCTGGATTTTGAAATATAATTAACTATATTTACTTTGTCTCTAATGATTAAATAAATAGTTAAACCCATGTGATTTAAAATAATTAATCGCTGAGAGATACAGAAGGTAATATTTATTGTCATGTACCGTGGATACCTGAACCTTCCGCTAAATACAATTTTTTGGTGTGTTCGTATTTATATAAATACGTAGCACTTATAATCGTCGCCCAGTTCGTCCGTCTGTCCGCATATAACAACGCAAAAACCACTCAAGCGAATCATTTGAAACTTAAAATATACACGTATCAAATGAAAACACGCCTTGAATATATTCAAGGCGAATTTTCTCTCTGGGAAAAATTTCCACGCATTAATATATTCAATCGATGCTGGATAGAATTTGAGTTTCGTGATTGCCCCAGATCGGTGGCTCGCGGATTATATTCCATCTTGTGCTACGTTTGTAGCCTTGCTAACATGTAATAGTGATAAGTTCCTGGCTGGGTGTCGTTCCATGTGGTTTAGTCGGTAGAACGTCAGTGCGCTATACTGATGGCCCGGGTTCGATTCCTGGCATGGAATCTTTTTCACTAGGTTGGCATTTGCGCCTTTTTAAGCAATTCAAAATTTGATTTTCATTTGATACGTTATATTCAAGGCGAATTTTCTTTCTGGGAAAAATTTCCACGCATTAAAATATACAATTGTTGCATAATTTTTCGAGTTATTTCAGATGTTATGAAAATTGGGTGTATAGTCCAATAACAGGGGCAATCAAAAGTATTCCGTTACATTACGGCCAACGGGGGAAAAAGTTTCCAGTGCATTTTAATGGTGCTACTCTCTTTCGAACATAATAAAATTGATATGCAATATACTATAATATAAATTCTATAGAAACTGTGGTACAAAAAATGTTTGCTTTTCATTTACAAGACCATACAAAAGTATTCCATTACATATATAATATAGGGGGAACATTGCTTGGGGTGCGTTTTAATTGAATTAATTAAACTAATTAACATTTTATGAAATTGATATGCGTTATTGAGAATTACTACAAATTACTTCCTGTATAATAGAAAGCAGATAGTATTTACAGGGACACAGAAAAGATTTCGATTACTATACCGTATCAGAAATATTGTATAATACTGCACCAAGATCTGAATATTTTTTAATCTTCGTTAGAGTAAGAACGCACCTCATTTGCTACGCTTGACTTGCAATTTCTGATTTATTGCTTATTGATAACTATATCAGGACTGTATAGCAAATATCAAGAAACCAAGATATGCTCGTAAGATCCCATAGTTTACAATAATAATATCTGGTGAAAATCGGTAAATATGTAAATTAAAAAATATTTGTAGTTGCAGTTAATTACATTTTTGGTAAAGTAGTTGCAACTCGCTACATTAAAAAGGTATTTTTTACGGCCTAAGTTTAGAATTATGTATGACATTTACGAAATTATAAATTATGGGAGATTTTTACTACTGTGCGACTTCGATCAAAAGAGTAATATCTCGTATTGAAAGTAAAGCTTATGTTTTAAATGCTAGAACTTCTATTTTGAAAGATGTCATAAAAGTCAGATCTGAAAAGGTCTCTCAATAGGTCAGACATATGTATAGAAAAAAAAAAAATCACGTGATTCCTTTTAGTATTTGGACATCGGCCAGGAGTATAAAAGAGCAAAACGTGGGGGAAAATATGAAGTCAAACTTTTCCGAGACTATTCTCGCTCGTAAAAGATAAATCGATGCAGATTTCACCCCCTCCCCATTTCCTCTTCTATTTTGCAGAAGAATAAGCGCTGGTAAGAAAGAGATGGGAGAGGAGCGCCATTGCCCCTCCCTGGAATTGAACTTTAATTAATTAAATTTCCCCTGTCTTTAATGATTAAAAATAATTTTCCATATGATTTAAAATAATTAACCACTGACAGATATAAAAGCTAAAGATTTATCGTGAAGTGCCATGGATTCCTGAGCATTTCGTTGAAAACAATTTTTAAATGCTTTCATAATTATATAAATATGTAACACCTATTATCGTCGTCCTTCCGTCTGTTCGCATATAACAACGCAAAAACCACTCAACCGAATCATTTGAAATTTAAATATACAATTGTTGCATAATTTTGTCGAATCACTTCTGATGTTATGAAAATTATGTACTTAGTTCAAATACAGGAACAATCAAAATTATTCCATTTCATTACGGACAAAGGGAAAAAAAGTTTCAAGTGCATTTTAATGGTGTTACACTTTTTCGAACATAATAAAACTGATATGCATATATGAAGTATATAGTATATATGTATTCTGTACAAACTGCGGTACAAAAAATTTTTATTTCTCATTTTATAGGACCGTACAAAAATATTTTATTACATAATGGTATAGGGGGTTCATTACTTAGGGTGCGTTTTAATTGTATTAAGCCATTTAACATTTTATGAAATTGATTTGCGTTACTAGCGAATACTACAAGTTACTTCCTGTGTAATAGAAAGCAGATAGTATTTAAAGGGACACACAAAAGATTTCGTCTACTATACTGTATCCGAAGTACTGTATACAATTACACCAAGGGAATATATTTTAAACTTCGTTATTGTACGAACGCACCTCATTTGATAGGCTTGACATGCAATTGGCGACTTGTTAATAACTATATTAGGACTGTTTAAAAAATATCAAGAAACAAAGATATGCTCGAAAGGTCCCATTTTTTAGAACAATATTATCTGGTGAAAATTATTAAATATGTAAATGTACAAATAATTTTGTAATTGTAGTTAACTACATTTTCATTAAAGTAGTTGTAACACTCTACATTAAAAATGTAGTTTTAACGACCCAAAGTTTAGAATTATGTGTGACATTTACAAAACTCTAATAAAATAAACAGATTAGAAATTGCTACTAAGTTAATAAACTTTTTCATCTCTCTGGCCGAGCATCACAGCTTTCAAAGTTCAGGGCTGGATGGAACTTTTCCAAATTTCTCTCGAATTAACAAAATCTCTCATTTTTTTTATTGTGCAGATGATGCAAGTGAAAGAACGTAAAAATATGTTTCCTCTTGTCATTGTTGAAGTTTTACGTCTGCGTGTCTATTAATAATCGTAAAACATCTAAATTAGGGGAAATTTTTACAGCTGTGCGACTTCGATCAAGAGAGTAATATCTTTCATTGAAACTCATGCTTATGTTTTAAATTCCAGAACTTCTATTTTGAAAGATGTCTTAAAAGTCAGAACTGAAAAGGTCTTTTCAATAGGTCAGACATAAATAATAATACGGAAAAAAAAGAACATCTCGTGATTTCTTGCAAAAAGTATCAGAAAGATGCAATATAAGTCAAATCTTATTGTAATAGAATATTTTCTGAACATCTCCAAAAATTCTTCTTCCTGAGCCTTTTATCATATGAATATAAACTGAATAGTGGGCAAAACAACAACATTCGTTATGTTTCAGACAATGAAATATTTGTTAAACAATAATTAATGTATTTTGATAGCTAGTGTTAATGTTATTAATGTAAAGTTTTTTTTTTTTTTTTTTTTTTTTTTTTTTTTTTTTTTTTTTTTTTAAGGAAAAAAAACTTGGACCCAAAAGGGTTAAAATAGTTGTAACTACATTAAAAATGTAGTTTTTACGACCAAAGTTTAAAATTATGTGTGACATTTACGATTTTCCAATCAAGTAAACAGACTAGAAATTGTTACTAAGTTAATAAACTTTTTCATTTGTCTGGCGTAGCATCACAGCTTTCAAAGTTCAGGGCTGGATGTTACTATTCCAAATTTCTCTCGAATTAGCAAAATTTCTCATTTTCGTGATTGTGGATGATGCAAAGTGAAAGTACGTAAAAATATTTTTCCTCTTGACATTGTTGAAGTTATACGACTGCGTGTCGACGCATAATCGTAAAATATCTAAATTATGGGAGACTTTTTAGAGCAGTGCGACTTCGATCAAAGGAGTAATATCTTTTATTGAAACTCATGCTTGTGTTTTAAATGCCAGAACTTCTATTTTGAAAGATGTCATAAAAAGTCAGAACTGAAAAAGTCTTGTCGATAGGTCAGACATAAAAAATACGGAAAAAAAAGAGACATCGCGTGATTCTTCTTAATATTTGAACATCGGCCAGGAGTATTGAAGAGAAAAAAACGTGGGGAAAAATTATGAAGTCAAACTTTGCCGAGACTATTCTCGCTCGTAAAGATAAATCGATGCAGTTTTCGTGCCTCCCTCTCCCGCCATTTTCTCGTGTATATTGCAGAAGAATAAGCGCTGGTAAGAGAGAAATGGAAGAGTAGCACCATTTCCCCTCCCTGGATTTTGAAATTTAATTAACTAAATTTTATTTGTTTCCAATGATTAAAAATAATAATTAAACCAACGTTATTTAAAATAAGTAAGCATTGAGAGATACAGAAGCTAAATGTTTGTCATCAAGTGCGGTGGATTCTTGAACTTTCCGCTGAAAACAATTTTTAGGTGCGTACGTAATTATATAAATACATAGCACCTATGCTCGTAGTTCAGTCCCTATCCGCATATAACAACGCAAAAACCACTCAATTTAAAATATACAATTTTTGCATAATTTTGTCGAGTCATTTCAAATGTTATGAAAATTGGGTTCATAGATCAATTTCAGGGACAATCAAAAGTATTCCGTTTTATTACGACCAATGGGGGAAAAAAAGTTTAAAGTGCATTTTAATGGTGTTTACACTCTATCGAACATTATAAAAATTGATATGCATCTATGAAGTATGTACTGTGATGTTACATTCTTTACGAACTGTGGTACAGTAATTGTTGTTCATTTACAGGGCTGTACAAAAGTATTCCATTACATAATGGCATAGAAGTAACATTGCTTAGGCCGCATTTTAATTGTATTAATTAAACTATTTAACATTTTATGAAACTGATGTACCTTTCTGAGGATTACTACAAGTGACTTTCTGTATAATAGAAAACAGATAGTATTTACAGGAATACATCACAAAAGATTTCGACTACTATACTGTATTCGAAATATTGTATACTATTGCACCAATATCTGAATATTTTTAAAACTTCGTTGTTAGTACCAACGCATCTCAGTTACTACGCTTTATTTGCAATTTTTGAATTGTTAATAACTATATGAGGACTGTTTAGCAAATATCAAGAAACAAAGACATGCACGAAAGGTCCTATTTTTTAGAACAATAATATCTCGTGAAAATCGGTAAATATGTAAATGTACCAATAGTTGTAGTTCTAGTTAGTTACATTTTCGGTAAAGTAATTGCAACACGCTACATTAAAAATATAGTTTTTACGACCAAAGTTTAGAATTATGTGCGACATTTGCGAAACTCTAATAAAACATATAGATTTGAAATTTTTAAAAATGTTAATAAACTTTTTCATTTCTCTTGCGTAGCATCACAGCTTTCGGAGTTCAGGTCTTTCCAAATTTCTCTCCAATTAGCAAAATTTCTCTTTCCTTGATTGTAGATGATGCTAGTGAAAGAACGTAATTTTTTCCCCTCTTGTCATTGTTGAAGTTTTACGTCTGCGTATCGATGCATAATTGTAAAATATCTAAATAATGGGAGATTTTTAAAGCTATGTGTAACGAACTGTCGAATGTTGTGAGTATATTTACTACTCATTAGGTCGCTGGTTCAATTACTACTAATAATAATACTTAAAAATTCTTTATATACAAATTATTTACACATTATTTACATTTCGAATAAAGAACACAGATCCAGCGAACTCACGATAGGTCCGCTAAGATCGCCGAAACAAAAACAATAACAAAACGATATTCCAATGTGTTGCCAAAACGGCAAACCTAAAGTACAGTAGAATGCGCCAAGGAGACGCGTGGCATCCTAGGTTATGGTGAAGCCGTTACAAAAGAATGCGCCATGGAGACGCGATATACAATATTATGGTGAAGCCGTAGCGTACCGGCCCCCGTTGTTATATGCCAACATTCAACATTAATACTAAATGTAACAATAAACAATTGCAAATAATAGAAATTTCAATTCTACAATCAATAATACAGTATTTTCGATAAAATACAATATACTTCTTCAATATTATTACTTAATATATTACTTAATATAAGTTTACCAAATGCAAATAGATAAGTTATCCTTCTATAGTAAAAAAAAAACTAGCCTTAAAAGGAATGACTCCTGGAATGATGCTGATGTGGAAGATTTCCGGAACTAACGAATCCGGGTTGTCCACTCCTCCCATGAGTCGAATAGACCAATCAGGAAAGGGCTCCGTCTATGCATCGCCGTATGGGTTACCATAAAGAGAAGAAAGGTTACCATCGCCAACAATCGCCAAATTTGGCGACCAAAATTAGTTGTTAAAAGACGCCAACTTGGCGATAACTGTAATATTTCGCCAAATTTTTAATTTCTTTACAACACCAGTCGTTTGATACATCATTTGAGAGGTTTGCAACTGCTTATTCATATAATGGATGTCTTGTGTGTTATTCCCCATTCTGCTTCCCAGGGGGGACACATTTTTAATTTCTTTACAACACCAGCCATGTTACACAAGATTTGAAAGGTCTGCAACTGCTTATTTATATTATGGATGTCTTGTGTGTCACCCCCACACTCTGCTCTGCCCAGGAGGGGTCACATTTTTAATTTCTTTACAACACCAGTTGTGTGACACATCATTTGAAAGGTCTGCAACTGCTTATTTATATTATGGATGTGTTGTGTGTCATCCCCCACTCTGCCCCCCAGGGGGCACATTTTTAATTTCTTTACAACACCAATTGTGTGACACATCATTTGAGAGGTCTCAACTGCTTATTCATATTATGGATATCTTGTGTGTAACTCCCCCCTCTGCCCTCAGAGGGGGCGCATTTTGTAATTTCTTTACAACACCAATTGTGTGACACATCATTTGAAAATTCTGCAACTGTTTATTCATTTTATGGATGTGTTGTGTGTCACTCCCCCTCTGCCCCCCAGGGGGTACATTTTTAATTTCTTTACAACACCAGTCGTGTGACATATCATTTGAGAGGTCTGCAGCTGATTATTCATATTATGGATGTCTTTTGTGTCGCCTCCCACTCTGCCCCCCCAGGGGGGCACATTTTTAATTTCTTTACAGCACCAGTCGTGTGACACATCATTTGAAAGGTCTGCAACTGCTTATTCATACCATGGGGTATTGGCGAGCGCAGCAAGCAGGGGATAGCCAATAATTTGGAATCGCGAAGTGATTACGCGGGGGGGGGGGTTGGCGAGCATAGCGAGCAGGGGGGCGGGGCCCCCCTAGTAATACAAACAAGAATTACACTTGAATAGTATGCAAGATAGTTATCAAATTAACACTCAATAAATGTAACAGTCTAATAAATTTAACAAGTTAATAATAGTTCATCAAGAATATATAGAGACGAAGACACGTAAGTTTACACTTATGTTATAAAGTTAAGCTACACAAATTATGAAGCTAAGAATTAAAATATTTTTAAATCTCAAATGAAATTGCTATACATAATAAACAGTTCAATACAAATACAATAATGGTAACTATAATATAATTATTTAAATCTTTCAAATTAACAGAATTCATCAGTTCTCTAAAGAAAGTGGACAAACTTTAGAGACACATCTCCTAACTATACCTGCTGCTGTTTTAATTTCTAATACTCTAACTTTTTTATCAGGTCCATATATTACTTTAATGACACGACCTAATGCCCATTTGCCAGGAGGTAAATTGTCCTCCTTTAGGATAACCATACACCCTTCCTTTAGGCTGTCCTTCTCAATATACCACCTATTCCGTTGCTGTAAATTAACTAAATATTCAGTGTTCCATTTTTTCCATAAAATTTGGGTCATTTTTGTTAATTTTTGCCAATGCGATAATTTATTATTATCAATTTTAGTCAAATTCGGTTCAGGAATTGAAGTTATGGGTCGACCTACCAAAAAATGGGCAGAGGTCAAGACTTCAATTTCATTTGAATCTGATGACAAAGGTACTAAGGGACGAGAATTTAGAACCCCTTCGATTTCGGTGATTAATGTCCAAAATTCTTCGAGCGTGACTCGAGAATTGCCCAAAGTTCTTTTGAGATGATGTTTAAAGGATTTCACCCCAGCCTCCCACAATCCACCAAAATTGGGTGCACGAGGAGGGATGAATTTCCAGTCAACAGCCTCGGAAGCCAAAAAATTTGACAAAGCTTCATCGGGTTTGCATACAAGGACATGTAATTTCTTCAACTCTTTATTTGTACCTACAAAAGTAGTCCCATTATCCGACATTATGGTTGCGCTTTTACCTCTTCTAGCGAAAAATCGTTTCAGTGTGGCAATAAATGATTCAGATTTCAAATCTGTCACTATATCTAAATGGATTGCCTTTGTGGCAAGACAAACAAAAATCGCGACGTAAATTTTATTATATATCCCCCTTTCTCTGATTTTTATATTTAATCATAAAGGGTCCACAAAAGTCAACAGAACATTTTTGAAATGGCGGGCTAGGATTTACTCGTTCGGCTGGCAAATTTCCCATAATTTAATTTGCCACTATTGGTTTGTTTTTAAAACACGTTACACATTTGTGAACTATTTTACGAGCCAAAGATCGCCCATTTATTACCCAACTAGAAGATAGCCCGTCAAAATGACGTGTTTGCATTTTTAAAGGATGATAAAAAATTACAACAACTGTGGTCAATCATAGCCACTTTAGGCTGAAATAATTTTGATAAATACAGCGATTAAACTTGAAAAGGGAAAAATCTAACAAAAAAAAAGAAAGAAAGAAAGAAAGAAAATTTCAACAGAAATCTGCATTTAAAACTATAGCAAAACTATCTGGTAGATGGGGGTGGAGATTATAATGAAATTTAAAACGCATCCGCGGTTTGCTTAAATTAAAAGTTTTAATTAAATGGTGTTTTTGAAATCGTGAAAAGATTTCAAAGCGAAGTAAAATGTAGTGACGTCATTTATAGCTCCCACTGTAAATCTGACCATTGAGAACGCTCCATTACGACTATGGAACGGTTTCATTGGTCAGAAAATAGATTGCCTTTAAAATCGGAGGTAACTTTTCACAATGTTTTTTATAGATTTGAAATTCTCAAGAGTCATTCACGGCTGTAAAGAAAAAAAAATTAAAGCAACCCGAATATAAAAATTTTAACAATATTGCATTTAAAACGCACCTTCGCTCTCCTTTAATAAAAAGTTTTAATTAAATATACACTGTAAAAAATTTGACTCATTTGCTACAGCGTTACTCAACCGCTTTTATAGAAAACGGTTACTTTACTGTGTTATGGAGCATTCTCATTGGTCATAAAAGAGATATTCTATAAAAGCTGTGGAGTGCCGATGCAGCAAATGGGTCAAATTTTTAACAGTGTGCTTTCTGAAATCGTGGAAAGATTTCAAAGCGAAGTAAAATGTATTGACGTCATTTACAGCTCCTACTGTAAATCTGACCAATGAGAACGCTCCATTACGACTATGAAACGTTTTCATTGGTGAATGAGTTTCTTTTTTTCGTGGATAGGTTGACCCCGGAATTGTTATACACGGAGGGGTTTTATATGTATAATATTTTTGACGGACATGGTGTAACAATGATTGTGGCCCTAAATGGAAAAATTTGGAATGAAAATATTCAAAAATTATTTCACTTATTTTATGATCATGTGGTAACACTATAGGGTGTTTTCTCTCATAGGTCAGATTGGAATTGTATAAACGACCTCCAACTCTAATTAAATTGTCGGAATCTATATAAGGATTTAGAAATTTTAGTTTACTATTACCTGAAAGGCTCCTCTGGTTTTTCAAATGCTTAAGCTCTTCAGAGAAGGCTGAATACTGTACCTGTTTAATCAGGAAAATTTCTCCAAGTCTCAATTCACTTGCAGATAAGGCACCACAGTTTTTTTTTTCCTTACCCTTTCGACAATTATTTAGAAATCTAAAAATATAACTAATAATACGAAATAATTTCAAAAAATTATTAGTTAAAGAGAATAAACAATTTTCAGTACTAAGTGAAAAGTTACTGTTATTTTCAGTTCTAAATTCTGACTTATAGTCAATGTTGCTTTCCAGGTTTATTGGATAGCTTTCTGCATATTGAATTCTGTCCCGAAGAAAATTTGGTCCACTAAACCAAAATTTGCAGTTAGTCAGTTCTTTAGCATCTAGACCTCGAGATAGGACGTCAGCAGGATTATTTTCCGATGATACGTGTTGCCACTGATAAGAGTCCGTGAGGTCTTGTATAGCAGCCACTCTATTACTCACAAATGTTTTCAATTGGTGGGGAGATTTTCTAATCCATGCCAGTGATACTGTGGAATCGCTCCAGAGAAGAACAGTTTCTATTGGAATGTCAAGTGACGGTACAACTTTATGCATTAATTTTGCTAAGAGAAGACATGAGCATAATTCAAGACGAGGGATTATCACTCTTTTTATGGGGGATACTCTAGACTTGCTACAGAGTAAATGTGCATCAGGAGAACCTTCAGTTAGTATATACTGGATGTATATGGCGGCTTCATATGCCAAAGAAGAGGCATTTGCGAAGCCATGTACGACTATGCGCTCTTCACGAAAAACAAATCTAGGAATTTTTAAATTTTCTAATTCTGAAAGAGTGGAAACAAAATCACTCCATTCTTTCGCTATGGAATCTGGTAATGGCTCATTCCAATCTATCTTAGCTAGCCAAGTTTTTTGCATGAAGATCTTAGCCCTTGTTACTACAGGGCCAATTAATCCGAGTGGATCGAAGATTTTTGAAATCAAAGAGAGAACATCTCGTTTACTATAAAATTCTTTGTTATGAATCTTTAATTTATACAGAAAACAGTCACTTAAAGGTTCCCAGAGAGCACCCAAAGTTTTTACTGAACTACAATCTGTTTGATCATCGAAATTATATTCGGTGGCAGCCATAGTATTAGGTTCAAGTAATTCTCGGTGGTTTGCACACCATTTGTGCAATTTCATATTTCCACGCTTCATAAGTTCAATTAATTGGGACTTTAAAATTTTCGCCTTTTCGAGAGTCGATTCCCCGGAAAGAAGGTCGTCAACATAAAAATCCTTTAAAACGACTGACGATGCTAGAGGTAAGTTTGGTTGCTCATCAAGAGCTAATTGTTTAAGAGCACGAGTTGCTAAATAAGGAGCATTAGATGTCCCATAAGTAACTGTATTAAGTTTGTAAGTCTTCACTGGCGCGTTAATATTGTCCTTCCACAAGATTCTAAGGAAGTCTCGTTGGGATGAATCAATTAATACCATTCTATACATTTTTTCTACATCCGCTGTGAATGCATATCGATGTTTTCGGAAACGTATCATAATTAAGAATAATTCTTGTTGAGGAATTTTTCCTTTTAAAAGAATGTCATTCAATGACAAACCAGATGTCGTTGGCGTTGACGCGTTAAAAACGACTCGCAAACGTGTTGTACTTTTTTCTGGCCTGTAGACCCCATGATGTGGTATATAATAAAGGTTCTTTACGGGTTTTGATTCTTCTACTAATTCCATATGATTTAAGTTTTTGTATTCTTCCATAAATTCCGAGTAGAGAGGTTGTAAATTCGAATCCCTATCTAATCGGTGCCAAACTTGATCGAGCCTTTTTTCGGCTAGTTTTTTGGATTCTCTTAAAAGTGTAGCATCCTCCATAGGCATGCTAACAACATACTGACCATTGGAAGTTCGATAATGAGTTGTTTCAAAATGATTTTCGCAAAATTTCTCTTTAATACTAAGTAAAGAACTAGAATCATTAATATTTTCGATTTCTCAAAATTTTCTTAAGGATTCATCTATTTTTTCTTTGGTTAATAAACCGCAATATTGGGAATCATTTGAGGAATTATTCACGACACCGCTAGCAACATATCCGAACACTGTTTCTTGAAATAACAAATTTTGAGATGAGCTGCGAATTTTACCAGATTTTAATAAATCGAAGAAACATTGCGCGCCGACCAACAGGTCTATCTTCCCAGGGATATAAAATTCAGCATCTGCTAACGAGATATTTGTAGGAATATCAGCAATTTCTATATGAATAGGTGTAAGTGGGGTTATTTCTGCAATTTTTGGCACTACAAGAAATTCCAGTTCCCTTGTGAAATCTCTATTTTTGTTTGAAATCACAGTTTTAATTTTATAATTTAACTAGCGAGCTACACCCGCTAGCTGGGCCACTTTTTCCAAACGAACCTCGATATTAAGCAGTATATAATAAGCAAAAAAATTCATTTAATAAGCAAGTCTTGGTGTTCGAATCCTCAAGCACAAAAAAAAGTAAATTAAAGAGCTATGGTTGTTATGCGCCCATTATCCCGTTAAAAATATGTAATTTCGCACAGTGGGCGCTACGCGCCCACCGTGCGAAGCCGCCCCACCGGCCTACCACCCACTGGCCTACCACCCACCGGCGCTACGCGCCATGGTCGCCATCGTCCCGTTAAAAATATTTGGTTTTGCACGGTTGGCACTGCACGCCCATAAGACATTTTCTCGTGTTTTTTGGTTCATCAGAAGCAGACTTTTACGCAGATTTTGAATATGTAATCAGTTTTTTTCTACTTTAAAAACTGTCTGCATGATGGTTTAAGAAAAAACGCGCAAAAAAAAGGTTTTCGGTATTAAAAACTGCAAAAGACTACTATTAAAAAGAAATAAGTAATTTCATTAATATCACAAACAACATAACTAACAAATAATTTTTGCAGCTCGTTTTCCGTTTGTACTAACAGAAATTAGTATTAATCGCGTAAATCTTAGGTTACACAATATTCGTGTATGCTACCAAAAAGAAAAAGTATGAAAATAAACCGTGTTTAACATTTTTTACCAATTAATTAATTCTTTTTCAAAGAACTGAAACGAAAGAAAAAGTCGTTTTCCCGGGAGAAAAAAGAGGTTTTCGGCTGCTTCTTCCTTTAGTCAAAGGGGAAAAGTTCAGGTTCTTCACCGCAAGGTGGCGCAGTGTTCTGCCTCAGAGCTCCGTTTGAGCTCTGTTTGGAAAATTAGACGTTTTCCGTTCCGATTCCCGACTGGTTTTTAATTCATAACTTTTCTAATGTTGGTCCCACGGTCTCGAAAATGCCCGAAATGACTTTCCCGGAATTTTTCGAATCGAAAGACACCTCTCGCGACTTCCAACTCGCCCGCGTTGCGAACTGTAATCGGCTTCAAGCAGACAGACAGACAGAGGCGCACGGATTTTATTAGTATAGACTAGCGAACTACGCCCGCTAGCTGGGCCACTTTTTCCAAACGAACCTCGATATTAAGCAATATATAATTAACAAAAAAATTCATTTAATAAGCAAGTCTTGGTCTTCGAATCCTCAGCACAAAAAAAGTAAATTAAAGATCTATGGTTGTTATGCGCCCATTATCCCGTTAAAATATGTGATTTCGCACAGTGGGCGGTACGGGCCCATCGTGCGATGCCGGCCCACCGGCGCTACGCGCCATGGTCGCCATTGTCCCGTTAAAAATATTTGGTTTTGCACGGTTGGCGCTGCGCGTCCATAATACATTTTCTCGTATTTTTTGGATCATCAGAAGCAGACTTTTACGCAGATTCTGAATATGTAATCAGTTTTTTTCTACTTTAAAAACTGTCTGCATGATGGTTTAAGAAAAAACGCGCAAAAAAAGTTTGTTTATTAAAAACTGCAAAAGACTGCTATTAAAAAAAAAATAAGTAATTTAATTAATATCACAAAGAACATAACTAACAAATAATTTTGGCAGCTCGTTTTCCGTTTGTACTAACAGAAATTAGTATTAATCGCGTAAATCTTAGGTTACACAATATTCGTGTATGCTACCAAAAAGAAAAAGTATGAAAATGAGCTACAACGATTAATACTCACATACAGAATAAATATATGAATAGCCAATTACATCTGAGATCTTCAAAATATTAATTAACAACACTATTACCTCTTAGTGAACATATCTTGCTGTGCTTAAATAGTTGTACTTATTATATTAATTAAACAGTGTTTAATATTTTTTACCAATTACTTCTTTTTCTCTTATACATTCTTTGACAAATTGACGGGAGAAAAGTAGGTTTTCGGCTGCTTCTTCTTTTAGCCAAAGGGGAAAAGTTCTTGTCCTTCACCGCAAGGTGGCGCAGTGTTCTGCCTCAGAGCTCCGTTTGAGACCTGTTTGGGAAATAAGACGTTTTCCGTTCCGATTCCCGACCGGTTTTTAATTCATAACTTTTTTAATTTTGGTCCCACGGTCTCGAAAATGCCCGAAATGACTTTCCCGGAATTTTTCGAATCGAAAGACACCTCTCGCGACTTCCAACTCGCCCGCGTTACGAACTGTAATCGGCTTCAAGCAGACAGACAGACAGACAGAGGCGCACGGATTTTATTAATATAGATGTTGTGGTTGTGTTATTCAAACCCGATATTGGAGCAAAAACCTTTGATTTCTTTATACCCAATTTCTTTGCAAATTCAAGCGACACACAATTTATTTGGCTACAAGAATCTAAGAGAGTTCTTGCCTGGATAAAATTTCCTTTATTTGTTTTTATGTCAATTACTGCAGTTGGCAAGATAACAGTTTTATTTGAAGCGAATAAGCAATTTAGAAAGATTTTGTGAGACTGAAGGCGTCGGACTTGATTCTAGGCGACGTCTGATTACTGTCTGATCAGCACCTGGTTTTTGGAAATGCGTTTCATTGTTGGAACCGATTTCTTTATCTCTATGTAACAAAGTGTTGTGAGGGGATTTGCAATGTTTACATAAATGTTTCGAAACACAGTTAGCTGCTAAATGTGATTTGTTAAAGCATAATGAGACAGTTTTTTTTTTTGTTTTTAACGATAGCAAATCTTTCACCAAAATTCATATTTAAGAATTTATTACATTTATATAGGGGATGAAATGAGTCACAAATAATACACTGTTTTTCAGAACTTGTATTTACTAAAAGGGATTTTGATTTTATTTCACTAGAAATTTTTGGTCTAGCTAAATTGCTTCTATTTATGGTTTCGAGCGATTGGCTTCTTTTTTCTAAAAAGTCCATTAAATTGTCAAAACTAGGAACTTCAGAGGTGTTTATTGACAGTTCAAATTGTTTTCTCGTTTTCTTATCTAGTTTTTCTAAAATTATAGTAGTAAACAAAATGTCAGAGAGGTTATTTCTCTCAAATCCTAAATTATTTAGAGCCCTGATATTTTTGTTTATAACATCTAATAAACGCTTTAATTCTTTAGATGATTCATGTGTAATTTTTTCAAAATCTAACACAGCCTTTAAATGTACAGGGTGGTCATAAAAAAACTTTGCCGATATACGGAGCCCTAGCGGCCAGTCCGCTCAACCGATCGAAATGAAATTTCAGATCTAGCTATTCAGAGGTATGAGCTCGAGATTCTGTGAACGACAACAAAATGGCGCTCACGGTTACGGTTACAGTTACAGAAACTCGAAAATTTCCAATGGCAACACCCATTTTTTTTTCATCGCAAAATGCTCAGCGCATGCAAAAAACCTCAAGAGCGTTGGAACCGTACGTGTATCGCAAGAAACGGACATGTTATGCACGCACAAAAAACCGTTCTTGGAATCCTCACCCCCATAGAAAAAACTCGATTAGGGCGCAAGGAGGAAATTTGCATATGACACAGAGTCAGTACACTAATCTCTGATTACAATACAGATCGGAGAAACTAAAACATTTATTTTGATTACACATTTTTCACATGGGTGTCATCACAGGCAATTGCATGGTGATGGCACCCATGTGGAAAATGTGTAATCAAAATAAAAGTTTTAATTTCTCCGATCTGTATTGTAATCAGAGATTAGTGTACTGACTCTATGTCATATGCAAATTTCCTCCTTCCGCCCCAATCGAGTTTTTTCTACGGGGGGGGGGGGAAGGATTCGCAGAACAGTTTTTTGTGCGTGCATAACATGTCCGTTTCTTGCGATACACGTACGGTTCCAACGCTCTTTAGGGTTTTCGCATGCGTTGCGCATTTTGCGATGAAAAAAAATGGGTGTTGCCATTGGAAATTTTCGAGTTTTTGTAATTATAACCGTAACCGTGAGCGCCATTTTGTTTCCGTTCACAGAATCTCGAGCTCATACCTCTGAATAGCTATATCTAAAATTTCACCTCGATCGGTTGAGCGGACTGGCCGCTAGAGCTCCATATATCGGCAAAGTTTTTTTATGACCACCCTGTATATTAACCACAATTCTTTTGTTCTCAAATCTATTTTCTAACGCTTTAAATAACGAATCAAATGTATCATCTGGAGTTTCTAATAATTTAGCCTCATTTCTTAGTGCGGAATGCAAATAATGTAATTTCTGAACATCAGTCAGTTCTTCATTATTCGTAACAATATTATTAAACTCTATTTTAAACCTATTCCATTCTTCATATTTGCCACTAAAGAGCGGAAGAGGTATGTCAGGAAGTTTTATTTTACTATTACTTATCTTTAATTCTGAATTTTTAGTTTCTATTTTATTAGAATATAATAATTGATTGAAACTTACCTCTAGCTGTTCTACTCGCTCTTCCATTTCGACCAATGAAGCATCTATTTCCGTTAAATCCTGATCTTCAGGTGCTGTTGTATAATAATCGCGACGTAGTATATCGATGTTTGTAGACAGTTTTTGAAGATTCTTGATTTTCGTTTCAATTTGAATTCTAGACAATTCTTCGGTTTTTTCATTTACAGAATTTTCTAATCTTGTTAACTGGGCTTTTAATGAGCCTCTAGTCCTATTCAAACTAATTATTGTAGCCATTTTAATTCAAATAGAACAAGGAGGTTTAATACTAAGTTCGAATTAAAAACGAAAGTCCTACCGGCGAGCGGACCAATGTAACGAACTGTCGAATGTTGTGAGCATATTTACTACTCATTAGGTCGCTGGTTCAATTACTACTATTAATAATATTTAAAAATTCTTTATATACAAATTATTTACACATTATTTACATTTCGAATAAAGAATACAGATCCAGCGAACTCACGATAGGTCCGCTAAGATCGCCGAAACCAAAACAATAACAAAACGATATTCCAATGTGTTGCCAAAACGGCAAACCTAAAGTACAATAGAATGCGTCAAGGAGACGCGCGGCATCCTAGGTTATGGTGAAGCCGTTACAAAAGAATGCGCCATGGAGACGCGATATACAATATTATGGTGAAGCCGTAACACTATGCGACTTTGGTCAAAAGGAGTAATATCTCTTATTGAAACTTAAACTTGTGTTTTAAATGCCAGAACTTCTATTTTGAAAGATGGGTCATAAAAGTCAGAGCTGAAAAGGTCTTCTCAATAGGTCAGACATAAATAATAATACGAAAAAAAAAAAGACATCATGTGATTTTTTTTAGTATTTGGACATCGGTCAGGAGTATCGAACAGCAAAACGTGGTGGAAAAATATGAAGTCGAGCTTAGTCCAGACTATTCTCGCTCGTAAAGATAAATTGATGCAGTTTTCATCCTCTCCCCCGATTTCTCTTGTATATTGCAGAGGAATAAGCGCTGGTAAGAGGGGGAAAGGATACACCATTACCCCTTCCTGGATTTTGAATTTTATCTAAATGTTCTTTGTTTGTAATTATTATAAAAATAGTCTAATTTATTCTTTCCATTTGATTTAAAATAATTAACCACTGAGAGATACAGTAACTAATGATTTGTCATCAGGTGCCGTGGATTCCTGAACCTTCCACTGAAAACAGTTTTTAGGTGCATTTGTAATTATATAAATAAGTAGCATTTATAGTTGTCGTTCTGTCCGTCGTCTGTCCGCATATAACAACGCAAAAGTCACGCAACGAAATCATTTGAAATTTAAAATATACAATTTTTGCATAATTTTGTCGAGTCTTTTCAAATTTCATGAAAATTGGGTGCATACTTCAATTACTGAGACAAACAAAAGCATACCTTATCATTAAGGCCAATGGGAA
Organism: Maratus speculifer; assembly: GCA_964019185.1. Taxonomy (NCBI): domain Eukaryota; kingdom Metazoa; phylum Arthropoda; class Arachnida; order Araneae; family Salticidae; genus Maratus; species Maratus speculifer. Next base: position 73,235,372 of record OZ025289.1, read on the forward strand.
AGAAAAGTTTCAAACGCATTTTAACTGTGCTACATGCTTTCGAATATAATAAGATTGATATGCATCTATAAAGAATGTACTATAATATACATTCCTTACAAACTGTGGTGCAAAGAATGTTTGTTGTTCATTCACAGGGCTGTACAAAAGTATCCCATTACATAATGGTATAGGGGGAACATGGCTTAGGGTGCGTTTTAATTGTATGAATTAATCTATTTAACGTTTTATGAAATTTATATACGCTACTTTTATTACTACAAAGTACTTCCTGTATAATAGAAAGCAGATAGTATTTACAGGGACACACAAAAGATTTCGACTACTATAGCGTATCCGAAATATTGCATAGTACTACATCAAGATCTGAATATTTTTTAAACTTCGTTAGAGTAATAATGCACCTCATTTGCTACGCTTGACTTGCAATTTATGATTTATTACTTATTAATAACTGTATTAGGACTGTATAGCAAATATCAAGAAACAAAGATATGCGTGAAAGATCTCATATTTTACAACAACAATATCTGGTGAAAATCGGTAAATATGTAAATGTACAAATAATTGTACTTGCAGTTAATTGCCTTTTTGGTAAAATAGTTGCAACTCGCTACGTTAAAAAAGTATTTTTTACGACCAAAGCTTGTAATTATGTGTGACATTTACGAAACTCTAATATAATAAAATAAATAGACTAGAAATTGTTACTAAGTTAATAAACTTTTTCATTTCTCTGGCTGCGCATCACAGCTTTCAAAGTTCAGGGCTGGGTGGAACGTTTCCAAATTTCACTCGAATTAGAAAATTCTCTTATTTTCTTGATTGTGGATGATTCAAGTGAAAGAACGTAAAAATATTTTTCCTCTTGTCATTATTGAAGTTTTATGTCTGCGTGTCGATGCATAATCGTAAAATAACTAAATTATGGCAGATTTTTACAGCTGTGCGACTTCGATCAAAGGAGTAATATCTCGTATTGAAACTCATGCTTACGTTTTAAATGCCAGAACTTCTATTTTAAAAGATGTCATAAAAAGTCAGAACTGAAAAGGTCTTCTCAATAGGTCAGACATAAATAATAATGGGGGGAAAAAAAGGCATCACGTGTTTCCTTTTAATATTTGGACATCAGCCAGGAGTATCGAAAAGGATAACGTGGGGGGAAATATGAAGTCAAACTTTTGTCGATTCAAATGTTATGAAAATTGTTCGCACAGTTCAATTACAGGGACAATCAAAAGTATTCGGCCATTCATTACGGCCAATGGGGGAAGAAAAGTGTCAAGTATATTTTAATGTATTACACTCTTTCGAGCATAATAAAATTGATATGCATCTATGAATTATACATTCTGTAAAAACTGTGATACAAAAAATGTTTGATGTTCATTTACAGGGCCGTACAAAAATATTCCATTACATAATGGCATAGAGGAACTTTGCTTGAGGCGAGTTTTGTATTGTATTAATTGAACTATTTAACATTTTCTGAAACTGATACGCGTTTCTGAGGATTACTACAAGTTACTTCCTGTATAATATATTATATCGTATTTACAGCGACACACAAAAGATATCGACTACTATACTGTATCCGAAACACTGTATACTATTACACCAATATCTGAATGTTTTTTAAACGTCTCTATAGTACGAACGCACCTCATTTACTGCGCTTGACTTGCAGTTTCTGACTTGTTAATAACTATATTAGGTCTGTTTAGAAAATATCAAGGAATACAGACATGCACGGTAAACCCCATTTTTTAGTGCAATAATAGTTGTTGAATATCGGTAAATATGTAAATTCAGAAGTATTTGTAACTTGACTTTTTAAATATGTAGTTTTTACGACCAAAATTTAGAATTATGTGTGAACATTTACGAAACTCTAATAAAATAAACAGACTAGAAATCGTTATTAAGTTAATAAACTTTTTCATTTCTCTGGCGAAGCATCACAGCTTTCAAAGTTCAGAGCTGGGTGGAACTTTTCCAAATTTCTCTCGAATTAGCAAAATCTCTCATTTTCTTGATTGTGGATTATGTAAATAAAAGAACGTAAAAATATATTTTTCCTCTTGTCATTGTTGAAGTTTTACGTCTGCGTGTCGATGCATAATCGTAAAATATCTAAATTATGGCAGAATTTTACAGCTGTGCGACTTCGATCAAAAGAGTAATGTGTTTTATTGAGACTCAAGCTTATGTTTTAAATGCCAGAACTTCCATTTTGAAAGATGTCATAAAAGTCAGAGCTGAAAAGGTCTCTCAATAGGCCAGACATAAATAATAATGCGAAAAAAAGAAAAAAGACATCACGTGGTTCCTTTTAGTATTTGGACATCGGCCAGGAGTATCGAAGAGCAAAACGTGGGGAAATATGAAGTCAAATTTTGTCGAGACTATTCTTGCTCGTAAAGATAAATCGTTGCAGTTTTCGACCCCACTACTCATTTCCTCTTGTATTTTGCACAAGAGTAAGTGCTGGTAAAAGAGAGAGAGCAGCACCATTGCCCCCCCCCCCCCTGGATTTTAAAGTTTGTTTAAATTTTCTTTGTCTCTAATCATTATAAAAATAGTTCAATTTATTATTTCCACGTGATTTAAAATAATTGACCACTAAGAGATTAAAGGTTTGTCATCAGGTGCCGTGTTGTTCCTGAACCTCACTGAACACTCCTGATACAGTTGAAAACAGTTTTTCATTCTGTTTTATTGTCCGTTCATACGTCGAAAATTTATCTTAAAAGGGAACTTCAGACGGCGGAAACCACCTGATAAATATATATATATTATAAAACATAAAAATAATAATAATAAATTAAAAATGTTAAAAAGTAATAAAAAATATATATATATACAGGTTGGTTGGGTGGGTAGATGTTAGAGTACGGAGAAGGGTGGTGTTGTCTGGATAAAAACGCAAAGGTTAATTATTTATAAAAAATAATGAGAGTGGGTTAATTATTTTAATATAATTTTTAAACTGTTTAATTTACACCAATATAAGGATATCTGTCTAGTTATATCTATAGTTAAATAGCTATATTTTAATTATCAAATTATTTTTAATGTTATTGATATAATTTTTGGTATTATTATTAATAATATTATTACTATTATTTTTTTTATTTTATTTTATTTTTTTAATTTTTATTCTTTTATTTTTATTTTATTTTTTAATTTTTATTATCCTATATTTAGATAATGAGTTTTTACCATGTAAAGTTACAATAAATGTTACTGATTAAAGTAACAATAATGTATTTTAAGTTATATGTTAATCTGAATGTTATCTCTTAATTCTAATTTTAATCATTTTATTAATTTAATTTTATGTTAATATCGATTATTAATTATTTTCTCCGGTTCAATTATATTTCCATTCAGCTTTATCTTTTTTGTTTGTTATGGATAACTATTATTTTTACTTACTTTCAACTCCTTTTTGTAAAATATCTTTGTTCCTTGTTTAATAATTTGGTTTTTGTGTGATGGTAGTCCCAAATTCGTATTGTTTTGCTTTTTCATGGCAAATACGAAGATGAAACCACACACTCCATTTGTAGTTCCAAAGTATTTGGGACCTGAAGATTCTGCTTTGGTTCTACAAATTTCATTTGTATTCATATTATTCTTTTTTCCTTCCATGTTCAGTGTGCTATAAGTTATTAAATTCAATGGTTATTTTCAAATGGTTAATATTGTTTACTATAATTCAATTTAATTCTTCGTTTTCGTTTATTGTTTTATTGATAAAATCCATTGGTGAATCTTGTCTACTTTTAATGGTATTATTTATATATATATATATATATATTAGTCTGTTTCCATTCTCCTTAAAAAAAAAAAAAACGATTGTAGCTTAATTTTTTATTTTTAATGTTTCTAATTTATTGCATTTCTGCATTGCTTTTTATATCGGTTTCTTTTTAAATTATGCTGGGGGATTGAAGAAAAATACTTAATATCCCTTTTTATGTACATATTACCTAATTTAAAAAACATGGCTTACGCTTCGGATTACAGGCACATGAGTTTCAAAATTTTGTACCACTCTGAATTTTCTCCTGCCCCAAAATTCGAAATTTGACCGTTGCATGATTTTTACAAATAAATCCTTAAATTCTTAATTCTAGAATGACAGATGTATATTTTTCAAATAAATTCTGACTCAGTGGTGTCTATAAAGCCAAAAAACGTTTTTTGCCTAAAATGAAAATCTTTTTAGTGACAAAAAGTACTTATGATGGTTTTATATAGACTAAATGATTGGGAAAAAAACACAGGCAAAAAAATATAGTTAACTTTTTCTTTAAAAAGTGTAGCATTAGCTCTAGAAATACGCACGTATATTTTTCAAACAAGTTTTGGTGCGGTAAACAAAATCCAAAAGGCATTCAGCTATCCGAAAGTTCACAGCGATTCCAAACGATATAGAAGTTGATGTCGAATAGCTGTCAATCCGTTGGAGCAATAAGGATTATAAATGACTGTTAAAAATTGTGTGGTTTAACACAATAAATCTCAATATCTCATTCTATGAATTAACAAATTTAAAAACTCGATGTTTAAGATACCTCAGTCTGTCAATCTTGAAACTGACTGAATAAAAATTCATGAAATTTGAGATTTCAGCGTTTCATTCTAGAGTTAAAATGTAGTATGTAAATTTGATCCTAATAGATTTTGGAAAATACATAATAGTTTTATGCTATACATTGGTGATGAGAAAATTAACTACCATCTTCTCTATTTTCAAGTCAAAAGTAGAAAAATTAAATTTTTAAAAAGAGCTTTTCTAACGTTTTAAGGTGGATTGTGCTTTCGGAAGGCTATATCAGTACATTTTGATCGTAAGTATATAAAGATTCAAAGAAAAACCTTTAAAAATTAAGTAATTTCGCTTTTAAGTACACATTTCTCTGAAAAAAAATAAACTTGCGCCATATTTCATAGAAATATAAAGGCATCCATTTTTAATATTATTTGGATTAAAAAAAATATTCCTTTTACAAAACTAATAATTTTAATTCCAATAAAGTATTAAAAATAATTCGTTTTTGAACTAATACGCTGTGTTAAATTCGCCATAAAGAAAAAAAAAAAAAAAAAAAAAAAAAAAAAAAATTTAGCTCGTCATCAGGTGAAGCAAACGCGTGTCCGTGTAGGCACAAGGTCAAAGATGAACTGTTATTTAACAAAGTGTTGAATTATTATTTATCACCAGTTAATTTGGTGATTTTCCGCTGTTCGATAATTGGGTTCTAATGTTTAATTATTTCATTCAACAAATGCAAGAAATGTTAAATTTTATACTGAAGTTCGTGCAATTTCACAAACATGTAAAAAAGAGAGAAAGAGAAAAAAACACTATACATTTTAATCGCCAAATTACTCCAGGAAAATAAAAAATAAAACAGATTGAGTTCTTGGGCTACCGTATATTTCAATGTATAAGCCGAGATTTTTTGGACAATTTTTTTGCTCAAAGTGTGCTTGTGTGTGCGAGGGGGGGGGGGGGGGTCAGCTTATACACAAGTCTAAAGAAATTTCCAAAAATGATATACTAAAAAAAAATGATGATAAATAATAATAATAAAATAAATAAAAATACTTGCAAATAAAGAAAAAAATACTTTATTACTCTGTTCTTTTCCGATAGAAAGTCACCAATCGATTTTCACTATAAATAAATCATTGGCAGAATTTTCAAATAACTCTTTAAAGTAATTTTCTTTCATTGACATATCAAAATTAATATCGCCAGTGTCTTATCATCGCCATCTTCTTCAAAAATGGTATCATCCTCAATTGCATACAATTCATTACTGACGCAACATTTTTTGAAAGATCATGTGATCATGGTAATTTAAGCCGAAATTCTCCTATTCATTTGGAGATATTGTCAACTTTTTCTTTACTTAAAGAAATTCTTCATACATTCAATCAATTTAGAACTGAAGTTGGCTTTAAATAACTTATTTATTGAAATTTCCAGCCAACCCAATTAAACAGATTTGGCAGTTCGCTAAAACAGAGCATAAAGATAAGGAGAGATAATAATTTCGAACAGTACTTTGTAGTATATATGTATATATATAAAGTTTCTTTTAGTTTCTAGTCACTGAATTTTTATAGTCTTTTTTATTTTTAGTCTCGGCTTATATATGAGTTTTCGATTTTGGACAATTTTCCCTGAAAAGTTATATATACTCGGCATATACACGAAAATATGCGCTAAATACTGTCTCCTTTAAATTAAATGATAACAGATTAAGGGGCCTTCATTATCCTCATAATTGTCTCAAACTCTGAAATTTAAGTATTTTTTTTTAAATCTTAGGATACGAAACAGAAAATCATTCGATCAAATTGTTTGGGTATTATAAAGATCTAAAACATAGAGCTTTTAATCTTAAGTGGATAGCTTACCTTTTCAACAATTTTCTTTATCTTCATACATAAGGTTTAAATGGTGAACTTACTGCATTTCAATGTTCGTGTAAAAATACATTTAAAAAAATATGTTTTTTAGACTGCATATTTAATTAAAATTTTAAAAAAATTCACAAAAATCTGAATTTTTAAAAATTCCTACTACATTTTAAAACATTGATATTTTTGCCCAATTTTTTAGACTTTCAAATGCATATTACAAAAGTGTAGTGTGTATGGATTTTTAGATATATCTAATGTTATGTTTAATATATTTTTTTATTGATATATGTGGTTTAAAACTTGGAAATCTAACACAGCTGCATACACTTTTATTTTTAATATAATAACAAAAACCTGAAAGGTGATTCCATGCTCAGACTTATCACATATATGATAGAGAACACGCAAAAGAATGTTTAAATCTCATTTTCAAATACAATGCTTTAGAATTTTTAAAACAGGGAAGTGCCGAAAATATGATCATTGAAAAAAATCCACATAAGTTTTAATTTATGAGGGTAGTTGCTCTGTGTGTATTAACGAAATTTATGATAATATGCCGTAAGGGTAAAAATGAGGTGCCAAAATACTCACAATTAATAAGACTTTCATTTAATAATTAAAAACAAAAATTGACTTTTTATTCAATTTTGAGATAAATTATCTCTTTAAATCTATTTACAACTGTTGCAAAACAGATAAGCATAACCCACGAACAACTTAAACAGAATGAACTTTAGTTTCAGTTTCTCACATTTAACGCTTCCAGAAGTCAATTAATGCTCAGAAAGAAAAGGAAAAAAAATGAAAATAAAATATATCTTTCAACCATTCCTAAACTATTTGATCAAGTTACTATTATTTTGGTATTCCTGAGTAAAATTTACGGAAAAAGCATAAATTTTGGGGAAACGTGATGTCAAAATTAAGTATTCGTCTGCATGAGGACGATTCCATATAGTTGGCAAATATTTTAGTTATGCCGAATTTGATAAAAAAATATTTTGTGTAACCACGACGTGCCAACTAAAAAAGAAATTTAGTAGGCGGAAATATAATGTTTTCAAAATTACTTAAATTTCTCCACTAACATTTTTAAATTTTAAAGAACATCCAGGTAAGTATCACACTAATTTACGAAAAGAAATAAATTTTAGAAAAAAAAATGATGTGATGTAATTTGATTTCTGTTGTTGTATTTTAATTTCCCAAATACTATGTCGCCTGTTGGAGACACTAAAGAACCTTTAAATGGAAAATTCTTTTAAATTAATTAAAATTCTTTTGAAATTAGAATTATTTCTAGACATTTTTAATAAATGCGTGCATATCATAAGCATTGATATAAGCTAATACATCTTTTTAGATGTTTTGTAGTCGCTTTAAACAAGTTTTTGTGGTCCTTCGTAATATTTGTCTCAGGAATAAAGAGGTTAATATTAGGTTAATTTTAACGACAGTTGAATCTTTTAATGTCGAATTTATCGTACAAGTTCTTTCAGTTTGAGTTTCTGTATTATTCATATATGAAAGCAGGAATTGTTGCTCGAAAGCATAGATATAAAAGAAATATTTTTGTAAATAGCAAACTCCAGTTTCGTCAAATAACTGTGAAATAAATTCAGCGTTTTACCATAACTATACTATCGGAATTTAGTAAAGTCAAATAACCAATTCTTATCAAAAGATTTGTAATCGACTTTGATTGAAAAAAATTTGAGATCATAATTAATTTGATTGGAGTATAATATGCCGCAATTAAATTTTTTCAAATTCCATTTTTCGAGTGTAAAAAAGATCGGTCGCGATTTTGAGTAATCTCACATTCTTTTAATGCAGAGGCATAGCAATGCTGTGCCGAAATTATTCTTTTGCGTGCCATAGTTTCTCCGTCCCTGCAATAGATTTTCTTTTTTAACGTTGAAAGAAGACATATTTTCCACTCGAATGGCTTGCTCTGTTTTATTTGGGGCAATTTGGAGATTAAAATGTGTTCTCTTTCTCTCTCTCTCACTTACCCATCATACGTAGTATAGGGTAAATCTTGCAATCAATTTGAAAATCGAAAAAAAAGTTTTTTGAAGGATTTACAAGTATCAGGTACTAAAGATTGCGAAAAATATATTTTTAGGGGAAAAAAATGCCGTCCGTCTGTTTGTAAACGCTCTATCTCCCGAACAAATTGAGATAGAGACTTGAAATTTGTGTGTACTTAATATATAATAATGGAAAGAAGCCTATTGAATATCAGAAACCTCGATTATCCGAAACCGTTTTTTTTTTTTTTTTTTTTTTTTTTAATTAGTAAGACTCTCGAAATATTCGTTCTGATGAAAGGTATATAAAAAGTTTAAATTTTTGTTTTTTATTTTAAGGAGTAGATGTGAAAGACAATAAAATAACACAAATATTGCATAATAAACGAAGTTGATCGGATAATTAGTTGCCGAGACATTTGTAATCCTATTTTCCACACTCTTCGATTTTTCATGACCCTGTATTTTATTCAAATTTCAATTCAAAGGCATATTTTCATTGGATGTGAGACGCTTTCTTTTATGCAATTCGGTACTACTTGAGTAGTTTGGCGTTTTATATAATTTGTCAAAATTGGTTCATCAGCAATTTATTAATAGAGCATTACCATTTGTTAAAAGTTTAAATTTACGTTTGAATTTTATTTTGAATTGGCGATGCATTTTATAAATAGTTTACACATGTTTTATTTTTCATATTTTATACTGTGCATATCCATGATGGGTAAATATTACGGGCCCCCCCCCCCCCCCTACTAGTTTTTTTTCGTCTACTATATTTTGTTAATGCTTCATAAAATATCGATCCATAGCAATTTAGCAGCACAATTATTCATTCTATTTGCTTATTTTGGGAGAAAACTTGAAAAAGCAGAAAGCTATTCAAATTTTCGCCAAGATTTCGGAGAAAGTCGCCACTGCACGGCGTTCCGTGTGTAGAAGTACAGGCGAGGGCAATTTCCAATCATGCATTTTTGTGTAAACTGTTTCATCGAAAATTTTCGAAGGAGACTCTAGAAAAATATCTCAATAAATATTAATAATATCGACAGTTTAATTACATAAAAAGAATAAAAAAGTAAGAGTTAATTTTCTGAACATCTTTCTCCCAGCTCTTTATTTATAAGGTATAAAAATATAAATTCAATTATTTATTTATAAGGTATAAAAAAAAATGTATTGAAAGTCGTGGTTTGCGTTTTGTTTATGAAAACTGATGAATAAATTTTGCTACAGCTTGCATTCATTATAGAAAAGAAAGAGGAAGAAGAAAGTTTTATACAGAGTCATAATTTCTAAGCCCAGATATAGATTTTCTTCTTCTTTTTTTAAGGTAAAACATTCTACGAGTTTTTTTAAGAGCTATAATTAAAAATATGAGCTCCTCAACGGTGTAGCAATATTAAAACCTTCATACCATGTATAATGAGAATAAAACGTAAATGTTGAGTTACGTGTTGGAATATCTATTAGAATGTTAAATATATTCAGCTCAGCTTTCACATAAAAGGATGAAGTAATTCACAAAACAAATTACATTGGTGGGCAAATTTAACAAAGTTTTTCATAGTGATGAAGAAAAAATAAATCAAATCAAAAACTTCTAATTTTTGTAACAAAAGGCAGTAGAAAAGATACTTATTGGAAAAAAAAAATAGCTGTCAGGCTAAATATTAAGAAATTCTATAATTATTAGATTTTTAAATTTTTATTAGAATGAAGGGATGATTACTGTGTCATCGATGTGTGTTTCGGTGACAATTTTCAGAAAAAAACATTTTCAAATAATATGTTTAAGAAAAATTTTGTCCAGAAGAATTAAAACTATTTCCTCTGTTATAAAAATTCTCTTGGACTTATTTTAACAATGTCACATATAGAGTAGTCATAAGTATCTTCTTTCTTTATGGCACTAAAAATTTCCATTACCTGTAGGTTCAACACCATTTTCTTTGACTGATTTGCCATCAGCTTTCAATAGTTCCCCGAGATACATTTCGATTTCATGCTTCAAAAACATCCAATCCAAATGCCTTAAAAGCCTTGTTAAATAAAATGTATTGTGTCTTCATTGTTTGTCTGCATAATACTCTAATAAGGAATTCTTTATTCCCTATCTCATTCGAAATACACAGTCTGAATTTCTTCAGTGAGTTTACAGATAAATATTTCACTGAAACCTATATGCAATAAAATAAGACATAGTTTTGTGTTTAAAATGATTTTGTTTTCTTAATTGCTTCATATTGATAAACTACATTTCTCTTGTGTAGAATATTTTCAAGTGATTGCTAAGTTCTGCCACAAGTTCTTTTGATTAAATTTCTTCAAGAACTTTTTTTTAAATTTCCCTGCTGAGTTTTTGTTAATTTTTGAATGACAAATAACATTTTGTACGCCAATTTGCTTAAAAATAGGGCTTTATTTTCATCAAAAGCATTAAATTTTCAACAAAATTATCTTTTCTACAAGTTTTTAAAAATAATAAATTTTTCTCTTACATAAGAATAATTTCAGTACAAGAGGTAATGACTAGTTAGAGGATGAAAAATGCACATTATTAGCTTTTAAAATGTGTACTCCTAAAGTAAATTAAAAAAATCAATGCTCCCAAACTATCCCTTCAAGGAAAACTAAAGCACCCATTAACCCCTTGGGGACGAGCGACCGGTATACGTGCCACATAAGGTGCTCAGAATCCTTGATTATTCTCGCCAGTAAAATTGTATTGAAAATTCCCTTTTAATTAATCCTTCAATTTTATGAGTTAATATAATATGATCATGTCTAAACAACTTGTTAAAAAATGCATCCCCCCCCCCCACTGTTGAAAATATTTAAATATCCACCAGTTTAAGGATGTATTCAAAAAAATATTTTTCCCCCTCAACAGTTGGACATTTTTTTATACGTTTTCAGACTCATTTTTAAAAGTAAAAACATGAAACTAGCTGAGGTGATTTTGGAAGAGACGTATAAGATGCCGTGATGTTTCATTTTTCGCTCAATTTATTAGAATTTGATTTCTAAACAATCATTTTCTCAGTATGACCCTTTTTTTCCTTCTCAGATATCCCGCTTCGGAAAATTCGGTTCAAAACACCCACTTTGACAGCATTTTTTTACAATGTTTTCTGCATTTATCGAAGAATCAACAGACATGGCACATCGTGTAGTTTCTGAATAAGAGAATTTGCCAGTTTGAAGCGTTTAAGAGAAAAAAAAAAATCAAAAATAAATCAGAAAATAAGCTATTTTGATTGGAATACTCCTTTAAACATTATGACCTATTTGCGTTAAATCACATTTGAAATATCTCTCGCTTGAAATATATGTACCTACCGTTTCCCGAACTGGGTTTGGGTGACACTGGCCTCTGTTTAAATGCAATACGATTTGGGAATTAGAAATGCCTTTAATCTAATCAGCGCTGGTGCAACCATCAGGCAAAGGCGGCGTTGACCGCACAAATATCACTAGCAGAAGAAACATGTACCGTTTCCTGAACGGGATTCGGATGGCATGGGAAAAGATAAAATGTTAAATGTTTTGAATTAGAAATACTTTTATTGTATTCAGGGCTGGTGCAAGCGTCAGACAAATAGGGTGGTTGACCGCGGCTCCGCACCAGTTAGGGTCTTATTAGGGCATAGAGTCTATCTATACAATTCGGAATAACATTTCCTTTAATATAAAATAATAATATTTTTGCTCGAGATTTGTTGTTTTGAGAATAAAGTGTACAGGCATAAAGTTGATATGACTGCTGAAAATGTACCGATTTGACGAGTCTGAAATTAACTGTGAATTTAAAAAAATAGATAATTAAAATATTGTATAGAATATAATATTTCTCGAAAAAAAAAACAGTTATTCACTTGAAAATTTTCAAAAAATTGAAAATCTAACTCAGAAAAATTTTGCTGAAATACGAAATTAATACATTGAATATTCAAAGTGATGTCAGCATTTATGGAATTTTTTAGCCCATAGGTCAACCTAAAAATTCCAATTAAATATTAAAATTTAGAAAAATATTGGCGGTATTATGAGGTAAATTTTAATTACTTTTAAATATCTTTTTATTAAACTTTTTGTTGGCCCCCTAAATGCCCCTTAACATGTGACTAAATCTTCACTGGAAATTGAGAATTCAACCTGTTATTTTTTAAAAGAAAAAGAAATGTCAGAAATCAAAATTTATTTATCTGTTTCAAATGTTCCAGTGAATTTTTCCGTTACTATAGTTGAGTTTATTAATATATTTAATTTTGGTGTTACAGGTAATTATATGCAAAAGTTAGAGTGTGAAAGGCCAGACAAGCAAACATCTGCCGTAATCACCATTACATAAATATTTAAAAATTTAGTAAAATGAAAAAAATAACGGAATATTTGTTGAGCTTTTGGTGTATAACATTTCTTTAAAATACTTCAAATACTTAATTTTAATTCCTTGTCTCTGTAAAAGAACTGCAACTGTCATACCAATAAAATAATTAACCATTTTAATAGCGTATATGTATGATTAAAAATGTATTATAGTTGTATAAAACCATTACAATAGAGAACATGTGACTGTTTAACTTCATAATTTATTTATACATTTGTACTCTGTAAAGATTAACACAAATTTAACTGCTTTAAAATTTCATTTTATTTTTAATTTATTTTTATTGTAGTTTAAAGTACTTGGTATACAAACATTTTGTAAGTTAGAAATTGGTGTTAAAAGAGAAAGAACAGTTTGGGAGCTTTAAAAGTCGAAAGCGCCACATCGAGTAAACAGTAAAAAATCTATGAGCACGTTATTGCTGTTTTTTTTCTCTTTAAGAACAGCATTTTCAAATGCGGTGGGTGCTCTAGTCTTAATTTAACTTCATAATTTATTTATGTTTTTGTATTCTGCACGAGATAACACCCCTTTCACTATTTCAAAGTTTCAATTTCTTTTTTCATTTTATAAATGCCTCAATTTTTCACATTACATACGGAATACAATAGTGCGGATAATTGGAGTTTCATTATACTGTGTAGTGCTAAAAATATTTAAACAAATCTTTGCTTTTTATCATGTTATCAATCATAAACTGCAAATAAACTATTTTAAAATGCAAATGAGACTTAAAATGTTTCCAAAAGACAATAATGTAAGAAAAAAACTTCGTAATACTGTAATACAAAAATGTGCTTTTTAAATATAATGGAAAGAAATAGTATGGTGTTTAAGGTCAATAGAAAGTGAAATTTGAACTGATATAATTTTAATAAATGTCTAGTAAAACTTCAATTGTTCCTCTAGACATGCGGGTGGTAAAACAATTATGTTCTTTTCCTTTCTAAAAAATGTATAAAAGTCAATTCGAAAAAAAAATCGACAAAGGCTAGATATAAATAGAAAAAAAAATCATAGGATTTCTTTTAATACCTGGTCCGTGTCCCAGAATATATTTAAATATGAACGCCGAAGGAAAAATCAAGTGAAACTTCGGCAGGGATATCCTCGAAAATTAATCGATATCGTTTTTCCTAACTTCACGTTCTTGGAAGTTACTGCAGAGGTAGAAAAGGGCAGACGAGAAATCTCTTGCTTTTTTGAACAAATTATTTTGCCGGGGATTTTTCCTAAAGAGGCATGGCAATAAATATATCTGTAAAGATTAATTATATTAGACTCGAAGGTTTTATCACATTTATAGAAAAGAAAGGAAGATTTGTTATTAAGTGGCGAATTATATCTCTTCTTTTGTTTCGAGTATGGGGTATGAAAAGAAAGACATATTAATTAAAATGAGGCATTCATATTTTTTGGTTTCTCTGTACTGATACACTGCAGTGACTAAGGAATTATGGGAGGCTTTAAAATGAGGATTTGAACGTTTACATTTATCAATTATTTTATAAAATATGTATAAGAATAATTAAGCTTTCAAGTAAACTATTATTTCCATTACCTGGAAATCAATTTTTTTAAATTAATTTTTTTTAATTTTAAATCTAATGTGTTGAAAATTGTAGAGTTAGAATGATCTGAATGTGAGGTAATGGTGGAATCAGTAGGACATAGTCACGTAGCAAAATGTTTTTAGCGTAAATAAATATTCTTAGAGTACATATACTGAATCATACTCATACCATTCATAAGAAATGAATGTGCCTGAACTTGAAATTACGTGCTATCACATGAATAAAAAAAAATTTAAATTGCCGTTTGGAAACTTTAAAATATTAAATAAAAAATTAGAACAAAATAAAAATTAGATTCACGCAGACATCGAAGCCATTAATCTGCAGATTCGAAGTTACTGCAGAGGTAGAAAAGGGCAGACGAGAAATCTCTTGCCTTTTTTTGAACAAATTATTTCGCCGGGGATTTTTCTTAAAGAGGCTATGGCAATAAATACAGCTGTAAAGATTAATTATGTTAGACTCGAGGGTTTTTTCACATTTACAGAAAAGAAAGGAAGATTTGTTATTAAGTGGCAAATTATATCTCTTCTTTTGTTTCGAGTATGGGGAAAAAGAAGAAATGCATATTAATTAAAATGAGACATTCATAATTTTTGTTTTCCTTGTACTGATACACGGCAGTGGCGAATCAATTAAAAAAGGATGGGGGTACTTAAAAGGCGATTTTAAAACAAATTAGGTATTTATGCTTATCTGTATTTTATAGAATATTTCTGTGAATAATTAACCGTTCAAACAAATGACTATTTCCATTATCTGGAAATCAAAATTTAATTTTAATTTTAAATGTAATGTGTTAAAACTTGAAGAGAGTTAAAATGATCTTAATTGAGACAACGGTGGGTTGAATGAGACAGAATCACGTAGCAAAATGTGTTAAGCGTAATTAAACATTCTTAAAGTGCACATACTTAATCATACATTCCATTACCATTCAAAAGAAATAAATCTACTGGAACTATTGAATTTACGTATAATCATACGAATAAAAAAAGAATTAAACTGCCGTTTGGAAGCTTTAAAATACTAAATACAAATATTAAAAGAAAATAAAAATACGATTCACGCAGACATCGAAGCCATTAATCTGCAGATTCAAAGTTACTGCAGAGGTAGAAAATTACAAACGAGAAATATCTTGCTTTTTGAACAAATTTTTTCGCTGTGAATTTTTCAAGAGGCTATGCAGTAAGAATTAGTTATCATAGACTGGAGTATTCATTTATAGAAAAGAAAAGAAGCTTTATCATTAAGCGATGAATTATATCTCTTCTTATGTAAGAGATATGCGAAAAGAAAAGAAAGAAAAGTGGAATAATGGGGTATTTTTAATTTTCGCCGCCTATATCCTAATACATTTCTATATACTAGTAGGTGGTGGAAGTCTTGGAAGTTACTGCAGAGGTAGAAAAGGGCAGACGAGAAATCTCTTGCTTTTTTAAACAAATTATTTCGCCGGAGATTTTTCCTAAAGAGGCTATGGCAATAAATACAGCTGTAAAGATTAATTATATTAGACTCGAAAGTTTTATCCCATTTATAGAAAAGAATGGAAGATTTGTTATTAAGTGGCGAATTATATCTCTTCTTTTGTTTCGAGTATGGGGAAGGAAAAGAAAAACATATTAATTAAAATGAGGCATTCATAATTTTTGTTTTCTGTTTATACTGGTACACAACAGTGACGAATCAATTAAAAAAGGATGGGCGATACTTAAATGGTGATTTTTAAATAAATTAGGTATTTATGATTATCTGTATTTTATAGAATACTTATGTGAATGGAAGCCGTTCAAGCAAATGATTATTTCCATTATCAGGAAATCAATGTCTTATTTTAACTTTAATTTTGAATGTAATATGTTAAAAATTGAAGAGAGTTAGAATGATCGGAATTGAGACAACGGTGGGTTAAATGGGAGAGAATCACGTTGCAAAATGTTTTTAACTTAATTAAACATTCTTAAAGTGCATATACTTAATCATATATTCCGTACCATTCATAAGAAATAAATGAGCTGGAACTACTTGAAATTATGTACAATCATGCGAATAATAATAATAAAAAAAATTAAACTGCCGTTTGGAAGCTTTAAACTATTAAATAAAAATTTAGAACAAAATAAAAATGCGATTCACGTAGACATCGAAGCCGTTAATCTGCAGATTCGAAGTTACTGCAGAGGTAGAAAAGAGCAAACGAAAAATCTCTTGCTTTTTGAACAAATTATTTCGATGGGAATCTTTCAAGAAGCTGTGCAGTAAAAATTAGTTATTATAGACTGGCGTGTTCATATATAAATAAGGAAAGAAGCTTTATCATTCGGCGACAAATTATATCTCTCTTTATGTAAGAGATAAGCGAAAAGAAAGGAATGAAAAATTAATTAAAATGAGGTATTTATTATTTTCGAATTTTTTGTACTTGCACACGGCGGTAGCGTAGCAATTCAAAAATTATGTTGATAATTAGCCGATATATTAAAAAACGTCATCGAACGCTAATAAATAAAATAAAATTTTCATTAATTAACTGGCGTTAAAATACCTTCTGCACACGTATTGGAAATATTAAGATTCTCAAGTACAGGTTAGTTTTTTCTTCATTTTAAAATCGCAACCGCCTGACCCTGTATGAAATTTAACACACACACACACACACAAAGAAAAAAGAAAGAAAAGAAAAACGCGTTTTCATAGTACCTTATGTTTCATACCGATATGTTTAGTTTAAAAAAAATGCATTAAAATTTAATATTTCAAACAGTAATTTCTTTTAACATTAATTTTATACTTATTTTCTACTGCAATAAACACACACACATTAAAAAGGGCAATTATTTAGAGTACCTTTCTGG
Source organism: Maratus speculifer (assembly GCA_964019185.1). Lineage (NCBI taxonomy): Eukaryota > Metazoa > Arthropoda > Arachnida > Araneae > Salticidae > Maratus > Maratus speculifer. Next base: position 73,252,683 of record OZ025289.1, read on the forward strand.
TTCTAATGGTACATTAAGAAATATTCGTTTTAAAAAATTGTTTTATATTCGTTTTCCTGTTTTCCATTTTGTCTGCGGTTTTAAACGGTTTTAAATTATTTTTTGTTATCAATTTGACTTGTCAAAACACACTTAAAGGAAGAAGAAGAAGAAAAAAAGTTTATTTAGTTTAAATCATATATATAAAACAATAAACAATTAATATATGATGCGATAAATCATGGATTTCCTAAGAAATTCATTTACTCTTTAATACACAATTAATTCTTTTATTACTTATCTTTTGCAGTAGGATGTTTATTGTGAGTTACTTTTAACATATTGCGCATAAAAAATATATCAATAAAAATATAAAATATATAAAAAAATACACCAAAATAAAATAAAAAACTAAAAAATGTGTTAAAAAATAAATTAATAGGTCGGATGGGTGGGTAGATGTTAGATTAAGGGGGAAGGGCTGTGCTGCTGGAAAATATATGCGCTTATGTTACTATATATATATATATATATATATATATAAACGGCGATAGGATGGCGGTAGGAAAATGGTGCAGTGCAACAATAATGTAGTGTTAATTTATTATATATGGTAATGTATTATTATAGCACTCCTTGTTTATTCCTCTGGATTTAATATGTAATATAATTTGAGGCTAATCTATGGTTGTTTATTTAATATAATATTTTATTGCTTTTACAACATTTTAAATTCTTATTTTAGTTATAAAAATAAGCTATACCTTGATGGTATATTATATAATAATGTAATAAATTATTAATTTACCAATTTTTGCTTTAAATAAAGGTTTGGCATGGGTTATGTAAGTTGGTTTTAATTAAGGTTTAAACCATAGGTATATTTTCATAACATCCTCTAGTTATTTTTTCATTCTCGACAATTACTAAAGTTATTTCTTATTTTTATTTTACTTTATTTTATTTTATTTTTTCTGAATAAATTCAGACTTCTAATTTTATACAGGTGGCCTTTGTCAATCTTATATGTATAGGAATAATTGTTCACTTAAAACAATTTTTATTATTATTATTTTTATTATAAAATCTACTTAATCATCTGTTTATAGGTTGTTTACAAATATAATAACAATAGATTACAATAGATTATATGAATATTATTATTACATCCTCTGTTTTTTTTTTCTTTTAATCTTTTGAAAATTACTAAAGATATTTCTTATTTTTATTTTATTTTTATATATTTTTTTGTCTCTCTAATTTCCGACTTCTATTTTTATACAGTGGGACCTGGTCTATTATTTATGTAAAGGGATAACTGTTTAAATAAAAACATTTTTTTTCTTCTATTATCAACTTAATCCACTGTAGTTTGGTTGCTTACAAATAGATATTCGGTTTGTCCCCAAAAAAAACCCTAATTTAAACAAATAAAAAATACCGTTTTATGTTTGTTTTTTTAAATAGAACAAAATGTTTTTTCCAACCCTGTATTAAATATAAATATTAACTGTTGAGATTTTGTTTTTATAGTTAAATAATTTTTTGCATTATTTAATTGTTTTTAGCAAATATAGATGGCGACACTAATGCTTTAGAAGTTAATCTGCATTTATCTATCTCATATGTATCAATTTATCGATATCAATCGATTCAAACAATTCTATAATTATAATTTAAAACTTGTAATTAGTATTAAATAGTTTAACTATTTTTATTATGTTAAAAAAAATTTTTGTCTACTTATGTTTTGTAAGTAATTATTTTTGATAATAGTTATTTAAATATATAATATTAATAAAAACTATTTTACTACTTCTTGCACATTAACTGTCTAATGTGACTGAATACAAAATTGTATTGCTATCACATGGTCCAAATTGTTATTTGTAAGTTAACCTATTATATAATTTAATTTGTCTAATTATTTCCATTTGACACTCAATGGAAATTTTGGTTGCGATTGACAATTATAAGTTATCTTTATCAATATTCAATTACAGTTTAATTATTTTTCTAATATTTTGTCTTTGAAATAGTTTTTCTATTGCAATTATGATTTTCAATTTAATTTAATCAATGTTAATTCAATTATAATATTATTTTCTTTTTCCTGTTTTATATTGATAATTCTATTATGGTCTTGTTATTTTTCTTATGTTTTTCTTTGAAATGAGTTCTCATTTGCGATTAATCAGGCAATGTGGAAATTATTTTTAGGTCTATCCTGATTTCCACTCAGAAATTAATCGCAATTAATGTGGCTATTTAGTATTGCCCTTGGTATCGAGCTAAATACCACATTTCCAATTTTAATTCTAATTCTGACAGCTCCTCTGTATGATATAATTTGGCATTAACAAATATTTACAGTAATTGATGTTGATTTGTAGTATTACCTAATGGTTACATATATATATATGTGACGATTTAAGGAGAACTCGAATTATTTCCACTGGTTAAAAAGAAACACACAGTCATGGCAAGCGAGGGAAAAAACAAAATAAATAAATAAATGTAGAAGATCCAATAATTAGTCATGGGCTGCTGTAAATTCATTTATTAAATTCGTAATAATGAGGAAGGAAAAGCTCCTTTTGCAAAAATTCCATCATTATTTCAGCGAGCTGTCCTCATCGAAGAAGCAACCCAATAAATCTTCTTTTTCATCTCGAGACTTCCACCTTTTTAAACTAAAAAGAAAGTTCTGGAACATTCTGTAACCTCAAACCATCATTCTTTTATGTAAACAGAATTCTTGTCCAGCTACGAGATTATTTTCCACAAACGATAAATTTATTTTTAAAAAAATATTATTTAACCAATTTATAATTGACTCAGAATTTTAAATATCTTAGGCAGACGATTTTTATAAATGATTAATTTTAAGAGAAAAAGAAAAGAAATGAATTTATTAATATGCACACATCAAAGGTTGACGTAGGAAAAATAAATAAATAGATAAAATAAAATAATGATATTTTTTGAAAGGTATGGTTTTGGAATAAATTTAATAAGACTTTCTTAAAAAGGGTTGATAAAAACATAGAAGAAATCAGTTTTATTTGGAATATTAAGAAATAAAGTTTTAATTAAGAATATTTTTAATTTAGAGCCATCTTTTTAAATTTACGCATACTGGAATAATGTTTTTTAAGGCAAATTAAGAATTTATATCGTCTGCATAAGGATTAACAGATTAGATTTAGAAACAAGATTTTAATTTAATAATTTGAAGTAAGTACGGAATATTATTATAAAAAAATTAAGATAGTATAAAGGTTAGTTTTGGCGAAAAAATTTTAAATTTGTAATGTATATATTGTATCTTTTTCTATTTCATATGGATGCATATTTGTTGATAAAAATAAACATTGTTAGATATTATATAAATAACATAACTTCATTTGAAAATATTCAAATTAAATAATTAAAATTAGTTATGTAGAAAGCTGAAATCATTTCTAATTTAAACATTATTAGTAACAGCTACTATGTCTTATGTTAGAAAAATAATCTGCTCTATACAGTTACACTTTAATGCCTTTAAAAATCTTAGCAAGAATCTTTCGATTATTGATAATAGATAAATATCTGATGAAGTTTCCTGACTATATAATGTACTTTTCTTCTTCGATGCAAAAGACTTTCTTCGAAATCATCTGTTATCTTGGCTGTCTGATTTTTCTGCCATAACACTTAATGAACCTTTATTCAAGCGTAAGCTTTTCTTCAAGAATTCCTCAGATGATTTGACATTTATGTAGTAATTGAGTTTTTAAATATTTTCTGAAAAAAAAAGTGACGCTAAAGTAAGCAGAAAAAACTATTCACCAGCTTTTTGGATTATATTGCGAATATGGATCTTAAAATGGGCATAATCCATAGCATAATCCAAATTTGTATTGCATACTAAAAAGTTAACATATTTTTTAATTTTACCCACTTTTAGAAGAACACTACATTTTTTATTTATATGTAAAAATCCTTTTGCCTGACCAATGGTAACTGAGGGTATAGTCTCAATTTTAGCATTAAGTTTTTTAACAAATTTAATTGGCAATATTGCAATAGTTGAGCCAGTATCTACAACACATGGCAAATTATAATTATTTGTACATCCATACACAATTAATAGTCAAATATTATGAGAATTATTTTGTGAGCTACTTGGAAGAGTATCAGAGGATGGCAACTCACTCCTAAAAATACATTCTCTTTCCCAATGAAAAGCATTACTGACACCCCTATTTGTGCATATCCTACAAGGTCTTGAAGGGTATGAATTTTGAATATAATTATTTTGACAAACTCTAGGTCTTTGAAACTGAGATTGCCTTTGGGGAATCCAATTCCTAGGTGTATTATTGGGCCTAACTGGCTGAATCCAGGGCCTAGTTGGTTGAAAAGGTTGAAAATTTTGTCTAGCTGATGGTTGATTTATTACTTGGTTTGAAACTAGTGGGGTGGAAACTTCCACGAATTGTTTGACAACCCGGTACCATTCGGTGGTACTACTAGGAGGATTTATAATAATACTGTTTTTGAATTCTGGTTTTAAACCATCAGTTAAACCTTGTGATAGTATATTTTCACTAAGATGTAATTTCCTACCAATTTCCACTTTCTTACGAAAATAAGTTTCTAAATTGTCTAAATTATCTAATTTCAGGTTTGAAAAATCAGAAAAACTCGGGATGTCTAATTGAATGAATCTTTCTATCAAAATTTTCTTAATTTGTTCATAATCCGTACAATTTAAACAGTCATTGATATAAATTTTTTACGCTTTCCCTTTCAGATATTGCGCAATAGAATTAAATTTCCATTCTAGATTTTTCTTCTCCTTTTCACATGTTGTATCAAAATAAGTTAACCACGACAAAATGTTCATTCCAGAACTCGGGTCAAACGGTACGAACTTAGGATCTTCCATAATTTTTTGATTCTTACTCATTAGAATAAATGAAGCCCTTCTATTTTCTTTATTAAATCCTGATCGTAAAATCATTCGCAATAAATTTCAAAGTTAATAATTTCTATCAATTACATATTTTTTCAAAATTACTATATCAGATCCATAACATACAATAAGTAATAAAATAATAAATAAATTATTAAATTAATAAATTAACTTCAAATTACTCTCATCAATAAAATAATAAATAAATAAATAAATAAATAATAAATACTTTCCATCAATCATAAATAGAATAGAAATAATAATCAAAACATTTAATAAAATAACTTACAGTTCACGAAAAATCTTCAATAAAATCCATTCTTCATTAAATTCCTCATCAAATACCTTTCGCATACTCACCACTTTGAAGTCATTAATTTTCAAAAATTTTCCTATGACCATGAATACTGAATCAAAATTTGTGCGCACAGATCAACATCAAGCGTCAGGAAATCCACATCAGACTCGAAGCAAGTACTATTCATTAGCAAGCTGAAAATACCATATAGGCTGTCCTTTAATCGAACTTCGGCGATAGCATGCTTTTCTTCGTTCCATCGCAATTTTCTTTAAATATCATTCATTAAAAAGGCAGCACAGATAACTAATCCTGTCGACTTTTCGATTAGTTGTGACGATTTAAGGAGAACTCCAATTATTTCCACTGGTTAAAAAGAAACACACAGTCATTGCAAGCGAGGGAAAAAACAAAATAAATAAATAAATGTAGAAGATCCAATAATTAGTCATGGGCTGCTGTAAATTCATTTATTAAATTCGTAATAATGAGGAAGGAAAAGCTCCTTTTGCAAAAATTCCATCATTATTTCAGCGAGCTGTCCTCATCGAAGAAGCAACCCAATAAATCTTCTTTTTCATCTCGAGACTTCCACCTTTTTAAACTAAAAAGAAAGTTCTGGAACATTCTGTAACCTCAAACCATCATTCTTTTATGTAAACAGAATTCTTGTCCAGCTACGAGATTATTTTCCACAAACGATAAATTTATTTAAAAAAAAAATATTATTTAACCAATTTATAATTGACTCAGAATTTTAAATATCTTAGGCAGACGATTTTTATAAATGATTAATTTTAAGAGAAAAAGAAAAGAAATGAATTTATTAATATGCACACATCAAAGGTTGACGTAGGAAAAATAAATAAATAGATAAAATAAAATAATGATATTTTTTGAAAGGTATGGTTTTGGAATAAATTTAATAAGACTTTCTTAAAAAGGGTTGATAAAAACATAGAAGAAATCAGTTTTATTTGGAATATTAAGAAATAAAGTTTTAATTAAGAATATTTTTAATTTAGAGCCATCTTTTTAAATTTACGCATACTGGAATAATGTTTTTTAAGGCAAATTAAGAATTTATATCGTCTGCATAAGGATTAACAGATTAGATTTAGAAACAAGATTTTAATTTAATAATTTGAAGTAAGTACGGAATATTATTATAAGAAAATTAAGATAGTATAAAGGTTAGTTTTGGCGAAAAAATTTTAAATTTGTAATATTATCCCCCCTCCCCAAGACTTTGTATGAAATTGATAGTTAAATAAAACTACAAGTTCAGACAACAGAAATATAATAATTTAGAAAAGTTAAATTTTGGAATAAAACTGTCAAACTCAGGAAGCCAAGAGTTGGAAGAAAAGAAAATTAACGCAATATAAAAAATATTAGCGATTAAAATAAAATAGTTAAGAGAAAATAATTCTGAATTAAATTTAGGTAGGAGCATTTCCCTGAAAGAAATACAATAATGTTACAACATCACTTACCATTTGTAAGTGCATAGGAGATAATACATATAATAACAGTAAATAAGTTATGAATATTAATAAGCAAGATATAAAAATATAATAAAAACAATAAAAATTCGTTCTCATGGAAGTTTAAATAATTACAATGACTTAATGCATAATTTATTTTAAATAAGTCCTTTAAATGAAACAAGTCTTTCAATAGTATATATAAAAGAGTCTTTTCCAATGTTCTGTGAATACAGTCTCTTTAATTAAAAATCTTCAAACCTAATTTAATCTTTGGTTTTAATGTTATGTTGGATCCAACATCTTTCAGTAATATATCAATTTTTCAATAATAAATAGCATCACTCTCAATATCAATAATAAATAATATAGAAAAATTTAAATAATAACAATAACAACAATAATAAGTAATAGTATAATAAGACTCCATATCCTAATATTTTTCAATAAGAGTATAATTAATACTAAACTTCATTATAGAAATCATAATAATAATAATAGTAAAACAAGAGTATAATCAAAAGAAAATATCACTATTTGTTTATTATTGATAGGGAAAATATTGGTTGAGGATAAAAATAATTACATAGCAACTAAATAATTTTCTTATCTTCTAATAGCATAAGAAAGTATTTTTTGCTAGCCGAAAGTATAAATAAAAAAAATCATAATAATTCCAAAATCCAAATAAAATTAAATCTAACTATTTAGAAAATGGTCTCTCAACCAGTATTTCCTTGCAATAATTCCTCTCTGATACTCTTTTACAAAATTGTCAAATTTGGTTATAAGTTTTCAAATGCCAAATGTAGAATAATGTTTTATCTACACATGGTTTATAAACTTTAATAATAAAATACAATAGGAATAAAAGGTGTCATTCTTAATTGAGAAATAGAAATAAAAATAGTGTGCTTTTCTGAAAAACTCTTAATATCTGTAGTTTTCACAATCACTGAAAATCACATATTATGTTATAGGTTTGAGTAGAATCATTAGATTTTATAACTGTTATAACATAAATATCTGCTGAATAAATAGAATAATACTAATGTCAAATACATGAGTAAATATAGTTAGACTTAAACACCCTTAAAATTAATTTATCAACATCAATTTGAAAGCTTTTACAATCAAAGTGTTCACCTTATGCCTGCATAAGGAGCCCAATTTAAACCCAAAAACTCCCAAAAACAAGTAATATTCTTGTAGGCCTCCAAGAACATACCTGCTAATGTTGAAAATTATGGTGATAAACTATTTAAAGAATAAGAATTAAAACTTAATCTACTGTCTTGACTTTAGTTTGATCTAGTGATTGTGATTGTATCTGAGGTTTTGTTTGTTTTTTGGGTTGCTCATGAAACAGTTTAAAATCTTCTGGTGAAAAATAGGGTCTTAATTTAGAAACATGCACAATAACGGAATTCTGTCCTGTCTCATAATTAAATTTATCTATTTCATAAGTTACATCAAAAAGTTTATTTATAATTTTGTATGGTCCAGAGAAAGTAGGTTCTAATTTTCGAGTGTTAGGGTATTTAAATTCTTCATAAATTACAGAGTCTTGTATTTTTAATGGGCATTCGACAAAATTTCGATCATAGAGCCTTTTACTTTTAAGGTGAAATTCCTGAGTTCGCGCTTTCGCAATTTTGAGGGCTTTGTCTACTGATGGGTAATAGTTTTGTTTTAAAGGAGATTCATAAGGCAATTGACCATAAAATAAATAGGCAGGTGGGAACTTGGTGATAGAATGGGGCGTATTGTTGTATTCTTCGATGACTTGGTTTAATAATCTAGTCCAAGGTATTTTAGAAGAAGTGGAATTAACTTTACATTTAAGCCTGGTAACTATAGTCTGATTAACGCGCTCTACCTTTCCATTGGTCTGAGGATGATGTGCGGATGTAAAACGCTGTTGAACATGATGATTTCTAAGGAATTTCTTAAATCTTGGAGATCTGAAAGATTTATGCCTGTCACTAAGTATTTTTTGAGGTGCTTTGATATTGAAAATTTGTTTTAAACAGTTAGTGTATGTTTCAGTGGTAACATTTTTGGAGGGAAAAGCCCAAACAAATCTAGTTGCATGATCTATTATTATGTGTAAGAATTTTTTTGTTGAGTTCTAATAGTTAAATCCACCAACAGTATCAATAGAAAGACATTCAAAAGGTTGATCTGTTGCTGGCATAGCTTGTAATAAGCCGAATCTTTTCTGTTTTGGTTTTTTATTTTTCTGACAGGTATCGCAATGTTTAACAAATTCTGTAATGTCTATTGTCATATTAGGCCAATAATAGTTGGGAGATATTAAATTAAGCATTTTTTGAATCCCTAAATGTCCAAAATTATCATGAGCAATATGGAGTAATTTTTTTCTTAATGACATTGGTACAACAATTTTTTTGAATCCCTTTTTCTGAACTATAATAATTCCATTCTCTTTTTTATATTTTTTGTCACAAACATTGTCTTTGTCTTGCATCTCTATAATTTCTTTCCTATCTAGCAATAAACTAATATGTTGATTAAAATGACAAGAGAACAAGATCACCCACCGGAGCACCAACCGTTAGGCAAAGGTACTACACTCCGGTGGAAGTTCCCCTCAGTTAACCAGATACATCAAATGCCGTAAAAAATATACAGTGTTATAGACACAAATAATAATTTAAAAAAAAAAAAAAAAAAAAAAAAAAAAAAAAACCGATGACGAAAAATCATAAGATTCAATTACAGAATAAAAACATTATACATAGTTAATACCAATAATTAGAAAACAAAAATTAGAGTCTAGTTAGATAATTCTTGAACATTAACAAAGGCTGACATATCGTCCGGTAAGATCTTTCATCAAAATTTATATTTGATAAACGAGTATAAAGCGTTAAGTTTATTATAAATTGCACAAAGTGAAGAATAGTTCTTTGAGTCCAACAAAACCCTCCGCAAATTCCAACGAAGTGTATGATCACGGTTGAAGGAAAACGAAGTAGGCATCTCCGGACAACGAGCAAACAAATAATGCGTTGGAGTACCTGTAGCACCACAGATACATTTATCAGAGTTCATTTTGTCTATCTTTTTCAGATAAGCTGGGAAACTGCCATGTCCTGAAAGAAAATAAGTAACCACTCTGTTTGGAGAAACAAAATCGGGATTAACTTTGTTAAAAATTAAGAATGTATCTCTCCCATTTTCTGAAGTCTCCCAGTCTTTCTGCCAAGTCTCATTAACTGCATTTCGGCAGATCACATTAAGCACTGATCTTGGATAAGGAAGCAATAAATAAAGATCCGCGTTGTTCTTTTCAATAGTCTCTTTAGCCAATGCGTCCGCCCTCTCGTTACCAATAAGGCCAATATGTGCCTTGATCCAACCTATGAAGACTTTTTTATTAGGAATCTGTAGCAAAAGATTAAAAATTTCTAAAATAATATAATTATTAGGAAAAAGATTACACAAAGAAATCACAGACGATTGACTGTCCGAGTAAATTGTAACCGAAGAGAAACTTGTACTTGAAAACCACAAAATTGCATATTTTATTGCTACGAGTTCGGCTTGATTAATAGAGTTACGCGGACGCAGCTTAATTTTATAGTCGTACATAAATGTCCCATTGTGAAACACCGTAAATGCAGCCGAAACACCATTTTCCATCTTAGATCCGTCAGTGAAGATTACAGGAGACATAGATTCAGGAACTTCAACAGTGACTGGAGAAGTCAAAATTAAATTCACAAGATCATTATAACGAGGAAAATTAAATGTATAAACACGCTGCATAATATCTCTACCATCAATTATATCATCTTTAAATTGAAACTTGCGTTGATCTTTAATAGTAATATATTTATTGAAATAGGTGGAATGCCACACAAAACACAAAGTGCATCCGTGGAGACATCGCGATATGGGCGAATTATCGACAACAGACCCATGCGTTGGCATGAACTGAGTCTCTTTATAGCAGGGATCTTCAAGTCAGGAAACCATGCTTCAAAACCATAAATTATCTGTTTTTCAATGACGGCTCTATACCATGTCTTTAAGAATTCAGTGGCGAGACCCCTATCTCTTCTACCAGTCTTCCGCATGTTAAGAGCAAAATTAGTAACTTTATTACGAACAACCTCCAAGTGTTCGAGCCAACGAAATCTTGAATCTACAACAAATCCCAAGTAATTCAGCAAAGACTTTACCGGAACTCTATTGCCATTCATGTTATAAATTGGTCTTCTACTATCTAAAGTGAAACGACCCATCTGTATAGCAACTGATTTCCCAGGACTCAAAGAAAGGTGACAGTCTTGGCTAATATCATAAAAATGGGAAAGGCTAGCATTAACTTTAATTTCTAATGTTTGACGAGTATTTGCTCCCTCGAGTACCACAAAATCATCTGCATAAGAGATGATATGTTGAAAACGTCTTTTGTACTGCTTGATAATTTTATCTGCAACAATTATCCAGATCAATGGACCCAGGCATGAACCCTGAAGAACCCTGATTAAAATGACAAACAGGATTTCGTGACAACATGTCTGCTTCGACATTTGTTGAACCCTTTTCATATTTTATCTCATAATCAAACATACTAAGTTGGAGCGACCATCTAAAAAGCCTACCTCGTAAGTTTTTAACACTCTTTAACCATACTAGAGATGCGTGGTCCGTATGAATTGTAAACTTGACACCATGAAAGTAATGATAGATTTGTCAAGAGTATCTATAATAGCTAAACATTCTAATTCAGTTATGAAATAATTTTGCTCATAACTCTTCAAAATTCTAGAATGATAAGCAATAGGATGTAAGAAATTTTCTTTATCAGGTTGTTTTAGAACGGCACCTACTGCTATCTGAGAGGCATCTACAAACATATGTAAAGGTAATTTAGGATCATAAATTTTGAGGATGGGTTTTGCAATTAAAGAATTTTTTAATTTTTCAAAAGACTCCTGGCGCTCTGAGTTCCATTCCCATATTGTGTCTTTAAGTAATCGGTTCAGAGGATATCTAATTTCAGCATATTTATTTATGAATTCATGGTAAACATTAATGGAACCTAGAAATCGTTGTAACTCTTTCACATTTGAAGGAGGTTTTAAATTTTTGATGGTTTCAATATTGGCATTTGCTGGTGTTATAGTTCCATTAGTGATTTCATAACCTAAGAAATTGATTTTATTTTGGCCTAATTTACATTTAGAAAGTTTAAGTTTAATGTTTTCTTGTTTGCAAATGTCAAAAATTTGAACTAAATTGTTTAAATGTTCTTCTAATGAGGAAGAGAAAATTATAATATCATCAAAATAGTGGCACGCAAAGTCGATTTTATATTTATTAAGGATTCTTCGAATGGTTCTATTGAATATGGAAGGGCCCGTTTTTATGCCAAAAGGGAGCACGAGCCACTCAAAAAGTCCAAAATTGGTTGCAAATGCTAATTTTTCTGTATCGGATGGATGTATTTGTATGTGCCAGTAGCCAGAGGCTAAATCCAAAGTTGAAAAATACTGAGCACTACTCAATTTATCTAAAATTCCATCGATACGGGGCAAGGGTTCTGCATCATTTTTAATTATTGCATTTAATTTTCTATAGTCTATACATAATCGCGTTTTTTTACCTTCCTCTCTTTTCATAACTAGTGTAACAGGGGCAGAATAGGGGCTATTACTTTCCTTTATCAGTCCGGCTGCTAACAATGATTGAATTTGGTTTTTCATTTCTATTTCTTCTAGAGGAGATGTTCGGTAGGGCCTCAAAGATATAGGTAGGTCTGAGTTTAGTATAACGCGTTGTGGTTCAATATTAATCCTACCCACATCATATTTATGCTTTGCAAATATATCACTATAAATATGAATTAATTCCCTTAAATTTACATCTTGAATTAAATTTATTTCCCCAGTTAAATCTGAATCCGAATTATCGCGAAAATTTTGAAGAGTCATGGAACCTCTATAATCAGGATGCACATTAATTGCGTGATCATATTCAACACAGTCTTCACTTTTCATAATATTTCCACAAGTAGATTGTAACTCTATATCATGATTACTTACATTCAGTGTTTCATTATCATAATTATCTATTGCTGCAGTATTACCAGTATTTAATTTCATATTTTTTTTTATATTCTGAGGTTACAAATTCATTAGATTGATCCCTGTTTTGTTGTACTTGGTCCATATTTACTGTATTGAAATGAAGGGATCTCTCATTATGTATGGATATACTGTTAGTTATAATTTTCCTTCCCTGCCTTACAATACAATTTTTACATTCTATGGTTAATTTAAATTTAGAACATTCTTTTAACCCCAAAATAGCATAATCCAAATTTGTATTGCATACTAAAAAGTTAACATATTTTTTAATTTTACCCACTTTTAGAAGAACACTACATTTTTTATTTATATGTAAAAATCCTTTTGCCTGACCAATGGTAACTGAGGGTATAGTCTCAATTTTAGCATTAAGTTTTTTAACAAATTTAATTGGCAATATTGCAATAGTTGAGCCAGTATCTACAACACATGGCAAATTATAATTATTTGTACATCCATACACAATTAATAGTCAAATATTATGAGAATTATTTTGTGAGCTACTTGGAAGAGTATCAGAGGATGGCAACTCACTCCTAAAAATACATTCTCTTTCCCAATGAAAAGCATTACTGACACCCCTATTTGTGCATATCCTACAAGGTCTTGAAGGGTATGAATTTTGAATATAATTATTTTGACAAACTCTAGGTCTTTGAAACTGAGATTGCCTTTGGGGAATCCAATTCCTAGGTGTATTATTGGGCCTAACTGGCTGAATCCAGGGCCTAGTTGGTTGAAAAGGTTGAAAATTTTGTCTAGCTGATGGTTGATTTATTACTTGGTTTGAAACTAGTGGGGTGGAAACTTCCACGAATTGTTTGACAACCCGGTACCATTCGGTGGTACTACTAGGAGGATTTATAATAATACTGTTTTTGAATTCTGGTTTTAAACCATCAGTTAAACCTTGTGATAGTATATTTTCACTAAGATGTAATTTCCTACCAATTTCCACTTTCTTACGAAAATAAGTTTCTAAATTGTCTAAATTATCTAATTTCAGGTTTGAAAAATCAGAAAAACTCGGAATGTCTAATTGAATGAATCTTTCTATCAAAATTTTCTTAATTTGTTCATAATCCGTATAATTTAAACAGTCATTGATATAAATTTTTTACGCTTTCCCTTTCAGATATTGCGCAATAGAATTAAATTTCCATTCTAGATTTTTCTTCTCCTTTTCACATGTTGTATCAAAATAAGTTAACCACGACAAAATGTTCATTCCAGAACTCGGGTCAAACGGTACGAACTTAGGATCTTCCATAATTTTTTGATTCTTACTCATTAGAATAAATGAAGCACTTCTATTTTCTTTATTAAATCCTGATCGTAAAATCATTCGCAATAAATTTCAAAGTTAATAATTTCTATCAATTACATATTTTTTCAAAATTACTATATCAGATCCATAACATACAATAAATAATAAAATAATAAATAAATTATTAAATTAATAAATTAACTTCAAATTACTCTCATCAATAAAATAATAAATAAATAAATAAATAAATAATAAATACTTTCCATCAATCATAAATAGAATAGAAATAATAATCAAAACATTTAATAAAATAACTTACAGTTCACGAAAAATCTTCAATAAAATCCATTCTTCATTAAATTCCTCATCAAATACCTTTCGCATACTCACCACTTTGAAGTCATTAATTTTCAAAAATTTTCCTATGACCATGAATACTGAATCAAAATTTGTGCGCACAGATCAACATCAAGCGTCAGGAAATCCACATCAGACTCGAAGCAAGTACTATTCATTAGCAAGCTGAAAATACCATATAGGCTGTCCTTCAATCGAACTTCGGCGATAGCATGCTTTTCTTCGTTCCATCGCAATTTTCTTTAAATATCATTCATTAAAAAGGCAGCACAGATAACTAATCCTGTCGACTTTTCGATTAGTTGTGACGATTTAAGGAGAACTCCAATTATTTCCACTGGTTAAAAAGAAACACACAGTCATTGCAAGCGAGGGAAAAAACAAAATAAATAAATAAATGTAGAAGATCCAATAATTAGTCATGGGCTGCTGTAAATTCATTTATTAAATTCGTAATAATGAGGAAGGAAAAGCTCCTTTTGCAAAAATTCCATCATTATTTCAGCGAGCTGTCCTCATCGAAGAAGCAACCCAATAAATCTTCTTTTTCATCTCGAGACTTCCACCTTTTTAAACTAAAAAGAAAGTTCTGGAACATTCTGTAACCTCAAACCATCATTCTTTTATGTAAACAGAATTCTTGTCCAGCTACGAGATTATTTTCCACAAACGATAAATTTATTTTTTAAAAAAATATTATTTAACCAATTTATAATTGACTCAGAATTTTAAATATCTTAGGCAGACGATTTTTATAAATGATTAATTTTAAGAGAAAAAGAAAAGAAATGAATTTATTAATATGCACACATCAAAGGTTGACGTAGGAAAAATAAATAAATAGATAAAATAAAATAATGATATTTTTTGAAAGGTATGGTTTTGGAATAAATTTAATAAGACTTTCTTAAAAAGGGTTGATAAAAACATAGAAGAAATCAGTTTTATTTGGAATATTAAGAAATAAAGTTTTAATTAAGAATATTTTTAATTTAGAGCCATCTTTTTAAATTTACGCATACTGGAATAATGTTTTTTAAGGCAAATTAAGAATTTATATCGTCTGCATAAGGATTAACAGATTAGATTTAGAAACAAGATTTTAATTTAATAATTTGAAGTAAGTACGGAATATTATTATAAAAAAATTAAGATAGTATAAAGGTTAGTTTTGGCGAAAAAATTTTAAATTTGTAATGTATATATTGTATCTTTTTCTATTTCATATGGATGCATATTTGTTGATAAAAATAAACATTGTTAGATATTATATAAATAACATAACTTCATTTGAAAATATTCAAATTAAATAATTAAAATTAGTTATGTAGAAAGCTGAAATCATTTCTAATTTAAACATTATTAGTAACAGCTACTATGTCTTATGTTAGAAAAATAATCTGCTCTATACAGTTACACTTTAATGCCTTTAAAAATCTTAGCAAGAATCTTTCGATTATTGATAATAGATAAATATCTGATGAAGTTTCCTGACTATATAATGTACTTTTCTTCTTCGATGCAAAAGACTTTCTTCGAAATCATCTGTTATCTTGGCTGTCTGATTTTTCTGCCATAACACTTAATGAACCTTTATTCAAGCGTAAGCTTTTCTTCAAGAATTCCTCAGATGATTTGACATTTATGTAGTAATTGAGTTTTTAAATATTTTCTGAAAAAAAAAAAAGTGACGCTAAAGTAAGCAGAAAAAACTATTCACCAGCTTTTTGGATTATATTGCGAATATGGATCTTAAAATGGGCACTATAATACTAAGCTTTACAAAGATTTTCTTGCTCTAAATGATTTAAACATCTAACAGACTTAATGGACTACCACCCCCCATCCCCCGCCAAGATATGTTATAATACTAATTACTTAAATTTTTAAGTTAAAAATTAATAAAACTGTATAGTTACAAATATTTTTTTATGAAATGATGTGTCAAGTGAACCTTATCTTGATATTTTCTCCATTTTCTTATTAGGTTCAAAATTGTAGGTTTAATTGTATTGTAGATCATTCAAATATATTTTGTTTTGCTACATGTTTTAGTTAAAAGTAAACAGGTATTTATTCTACAGAGTTTTGATTTAAAAGGAGAAATGAACTTTTAAAAAAATAACCAAACTCTTATGCGAACTGTAAAACTGCCTTGACTGTAAAAACGTTTATCTTTATACAGTGAAAACTAGTTCACTGGGCATTTTAATATTTTCTTTTTGACCTAATCATTGCTTATAAGCGAATTCCTATTGAAGATATTATCTTAATTATCAAATTATTATATATATATATATACTAGCAGTTACCCGTGACTTCGTTCACATAGCATTTAAAGAAGAAATAATTGATCAATCAAGCAAAAAATTTCGATTATGAAAAGCATGTGTAATTAATTTTTTATCGCGAATTTATGGTAAAAAATTTCTGATAATCCCTATTTGCTAATTTGTTTGCTGGTTAAAATTTTCCTTTCAGCGATTAATACTAATTGATAGAAACAGTCTTGAATTATTTTGTTCAGCCCTGTAGTTTTCCAAGTGCCTTTAATACACGAAAGTATCTTTCTAAAATTTATTTCAAACAAAAATATTTCTTATTACTACCTAAATTACATTTTCAGAAATTATCATCCGAAGACAACCTTGTATCCAGTTCTTTGCGGGACCCTGTTTATCATTTTATATATATACTACAAACATTTCTTAGTTTACTAAATGCAGTTCAAAATAAAAATGCATATTTTATTTAAAAACCACCTTTAAGTAAATTACGCTCATATTCAGTAACCTTTCCGAGATCTTTTGTGTAACCCTGTATATCTAAATTTAACTATTTATACTATTACCATTTATACTCTCCATTTAATATGCATACATTTAGCGAAACTTAAAAGCACATATCATAATTCAAAATGCATTTCATCCATGCAACAGTCATCATCCATCATATACAGTACTTCGAATAGAATATATAATATTTAAAATATTTTGTGTGTCCCTGTAAATGCTATGCACTTCGTATTATGCATGAAATAACTCACATTAAGCCTCAGCAACGTATATCAATCGTTTACCATAATTAAAATATGTTGGAAACTGTTCCTCCCTTTATTCTTATGCAATGGAATTCTTCTGTGTAACCCTGTAAATGAATAATAAGTGTCCTTTTCACTACATACTTTACAAAATGCATATTTTAGTGCACTTTGTAAATGCATATAAATTTGAATATGTTTCACAGGGTGTAACATCGTTAAATTTAATTAAAACGATTTTCCCCATAATGCCGTAATGTTAGGAAATTTTCTGACAATCCCTGTAAATAAACTAATCATGGTAGAAACTTTATTTTCAATAGGTATTCGTGCTAGGTAAACGTTAAGAACGCCCAAAAACTTCATGGAAATCGGAGTATATTTACTAAAGTTAAAAAGCGACCAGACAGACAGACAAACCGAAAGCATAATAACTTTTCAACTTTGTTCGAAAGTGTTAAAAAATCGAGCCAAAAATATATTAATCAGTAGTTTTATTTTCCGCCTTTTCCCCACAAAAAAATTTCTTCCATTGATAATTATGAGTTTTGAATAAAAATATTCATTTGTATGTAACTTATAACTTATTAATTAATACGTATAAGTAAAAAATATTTCTGATTCATTTTAAATATGACGTCATTATTTATCTCTCTCCATTAGCTACTAATATTCATACCCCTTGTATTTTTAACGACTGCTATAAAGTACCTGTTTTATTTCAACTATGACGTCACATTTTCATTAGTGAATCATTTTATTAAAAATATAATTCTTTTTCTTTTTTTTTACTTTTAATTTATGTCGCAATATTTTACACAAAAATTCCCATTAACTAAACAAATATCCTTGTTAAATGTATTATAAAAAATACACCTTTATTTTTATTTCAAACATGACGTCATATTTATTTTTTTTTTTATTATTTTATTATAGTTTTTCGCGTGGAAGTTTTTTATTAAAAATTCATTGCCGCTGAAAAATTATTATTCCAATTTTTTATTTTCTTGGCAACAGGAAAGGAAAATGGTTAAATTTTATCTGAAAAATGCCTACTGATTTTGTATGAAAAAAAATTAAATTTTTAATTATTAAGGAAAATATTTGAATAAAATAAATAAAAATTAGCCTATGTTCATTCCACTCCAATAATCTATCCATATGCAAAGATTCAAAAACATTAATCCATCCGTTTTGAAGCCAAGTTCATTCCAATTTTTCGGACACACTTTCACATTTATAATATATATAAGGATATATATGTTACAGGCCAAACCCGATTTTAGGCCAAACTAGATTGGCCTAGTCCAGACTAGTCTATCCTAACACCCATCGGATAAACTAGTTTTTCCTAGGCCAAACCAGTCTATCCTAACGCCCATCGGATAAACTAGTTTTTCCTAGGCCAAACTAGTCTATCCGAACGCCCACCGGATAAACTAGATTTTCCTAGGCCAAACTAGTTTGGCCGAACGGTCATTAGGATAAACTAGTTTAGCCTGCTATTCATTCGTTTGAACTAGTTTATCCTAGGCCGAACTAGATTGTCCTAGGCCAATTCAATTTGGCGAGATCTTATTGAATCGAAAAATCGCCACAGCGCCAACTTTCTAGTTTTGATCTAATTTAGCATAGGCCGATGCAATTTGACGCGATTTTAGCTCACAGACTATCAAAGCCTGAGAGCTAATGTGCTCGCAGATTCTGTGTGTGTGTATGTAACCATGTATGTACGTATGTACATACTTATGTACGTACGTATGTAAGACTAATTTAACGCGACTAATATAACGGACTAATATGTAACTAATATAATGCGAGCACTCTGGTGTTGGAATTTGGAAGCGATTTACTTCAAACCAGCCAGCTTCGCCCGCTATCGGGTCCCTTCTTTTATATAAAATCTTGAAACGGACGTATGTTGAAGCGAACGAACTTCGAAGAGAAAAAACATGATGATAAATATTTAAGAAAAAGGATTCTGCATCGAAATACCACTATTTTCTAATAGTAATTTTTGTAAAAATGTTATATTCTTGCTGGAATTTTTTGAAACTTTGTGATAGTTTATGGCATATGATATAAATTTATAAAAAAACAAGTTGGAAATTGCACGTGAAGCGTAGCAAATGAGGTGCGTTCGAACGATAATGAAGTTTTTAAAACATTACTCTCATAATCTCATAAAATTGTAAACAGTGAATCACAATTAAAACACTCATCAAACAATGTTCTCTCTATACCATTATCTAATGGAATATTTTAGTGTGGCCTTGTAAATCAATAACAAATGTTCTTTGCACCACAAACTATGTAAAATGGGTATTATAATATGTACTTTATAGTTGCTATATAGTACTATATAAATTTTACTAAGTTCGAATGAGTATAACACTATTAAAATGCATTTAAAACATTTTTCCAAATTGACCGTAATGTAACGGAATACTTTTGATTGTCCCTGTAATTGATCTATGCATCCGCTTTTTAAAAAATTTGAAATAACTCGACAAAAGTATGTAATAATTATGTATTTTAAATTTCAAACGATTAAAATGCATTTGAAACTGTTTCCCCATTGACCGTAATGTAATGGAATACTTTTGATTGCCCCTGTAATTGATCTATGCATCCGATTTTCATAAAATTTGAAATGACTCGACAAAATTATGTAATAATTATGTATTTTAAATTTCAAACGATTCGGTTGGGTAGTTTTTGCGTTGTTATATGCGGACAGACGGACAGACTGAACGACCACTATAGGTGTTACGTATTTACTCATGTAATTACGAACGCACCTAAAAAGTTACATTTTGGTGTGAAAGAGGATGTGGTTGCGAACAAAATCAAGAAATATAATGGCAATTCTATGTTTTGAAGCACCGCGACCTCAAGTAACATATCTACTATAAAAAATAATAGGTTGTTTAACGGAGTTTCATTCAGATACAGTTTTGTTAATAATAGAGTACGCTCCCTGGTGTTGGAATGAGGAAGTAATATAACGTGGCTTGGTTAAAACTTGCTGGCTTCGCCCGCTACCGGACTGGCGTGGGCAGCGGGGATATGGTTCGAATTTCGTCCGCTTCGAGGTTCTTTCGAAAAGGAGGGTTACATTCGGTGGTGCGTGCTAAGCACGCTTGCTACGATTTAAATTTTGTTCGCTTCGAAGTGCATTCGAAAAGGAAGAGAGCATTCGGCAGTACGCGTGCAGCACACCTGCTATACGCTGCCGCAGGTTGTAGGGACGCGGTTGAAAAACTAATGCATGAAGTTTAATGAAAAATTATATTCAGGTAGTCTCTGATCTAAATCGATGCTGATTAGTTTTTGGTGTAAATCGTTCATCAGGTGGAGCTACTGTTTTGCATTTTTTACGATTTACGCATCAGCTTTATCTTAATAACTAAAACTATCAAATTTCCATCGAACTTTAGATTCAGTTCGTCCATGACATGAGTTGGTGTTGTTTCTATTTTGAAGTAAATCACTCAACATGGCTATGATATGCTGCATTTTTCACAATTTTCACAATAGCTGTATCTCAAGAACTAATGGACGGAATTTAATAAAAATTTATATTCAGATAGTCCCTGATATAAATCGATACTGATTACTTTTTCATGTAAATAGTTCAACAGATGGCACTTCTAAAGTGCGTTTTTACTAATTTGCATTAACACTATTTCAATAACTAATTTACGGATTTTCATCAAACTTCCGAATCAATAAATACGTGATATGAACTAAATCTTTTTACATATTCGTGTTAGTTGCTCAATAGGTGGCGCTGTTGTGCTCAATTTTCCCGATTCCTGAAATAGTTTTATTGCAAGAATTAATGCACGAATTTTCATCAAACTTTATATTCAGTAAGTCCCTGATATAAATTAGTATTCTGTAGTTTTTGGAATAAATCTCTTAAAAGGTAGCGCCGCTATATGGTATTATTCGTGATTATTGCAATAGCTCTATCTCAGGATCTAATGCATGAATTTTCATGAAACTCCAGATTCTGTTAGTGCCTGATATAAAAAAGTACAAAAGTACGTTTTAGTTTTTGGTGTAAATCGCGCAACAGGTGGCGCTGGTATGTGGCATTATTCATGATTATTGCAATAGTTCTATCTCAAGAGGAAATGCACGGATTTTCATAAAACTTCAAATTCTGTTAGTCCCTGATATAAATTAATATTATTTCGTTTTTAGAGTAAATGGCTCAATAGGTAGCGCTTCTATCCAGTTTTTTTTTTATGATTTCTGCGATAATTCAAATATCTCAAATAGTACTAATACACAGATTTTCATCAAATTTCAGATTGAATTAGAATTTGAAAGACGTTGTTACGGATTTTTCAAAAAGTTCCGGCAAGAATTTAACATTTTTACAAAAATCGCTATTAGAAAATAGTGGTATTTCGATGCGGAATCCTTTTTCTTAAGTATTTATCATCATGTTTCTTTCTCTTCGATTCAACATTCGTAAATACCTAAATCGCGTTGTATTAGTTCCAAATTCCAACACCAGGGTGCTCGCATTAGTTCCACATTCCATCACCAGGGAGCGCAACCTATTACCAACAAAACTGTATCTTAAGAAAACTCCGTTAAAGAATCTATCAGTAGATATGTTACTCGATGTCGCGGTGCTTCAAAACAAGAATTTAAGATTTTTGCAAAAACCACTATTCTTCAATAGTGGCATTAAACGCGAAATATATTTTTATAAATTTATATCATATGTCATAAACTATCTTAAAGTTTCAAATAGATCAACCTAGAATTTCCGTTATATTTCCTGATTTTGTTTCCCCCCCCCCCTCTTTCCCTTTCGTAATGGGACTTTTTATACAATTTTTTATCACGTGTTATAAACTATCACAAAGTTTCAATAATTCCAACAAGAATTTAACATTTTTACAAAAATTACTAATAGAAAATAGTGGTATTTGACGAGGCAACTTTTCTCTTAAATATTTAACATCATGTTATATTATGTTTCTAAAAGTTTCAAAAAATGGTAATATTTAATTACCAACTAAAAAAAAAAACTACTTTAAAAAAAAAAAAAAAATCTAGCGCCCCCTTACTCTACCCTCCCCCCCCCCCGTATCCTAAATTTCAAGTTTTATGTTTTATTTAAGCTTTTTCTTATTTTTAAAAGGATTCGGATATTTACTTTTTTAATATGAACAATTTTGCGTGAAGTGATGTGTGTGAAAACCAATATCTGTTACGAATTAAAAATCTTTTCATAAAACCAAAAGTTTCTATCCGATTGAAAAAATAATCCTCTCAATCTTTATATTTAAACTCAGAACCCTCAAAATTAATCAGGTAAACGCCTTATCAGAAGAAACCTACATCCAAAATTTGAAACAAATCGGTAAATTATCCGTGAAAATCCTATTTACATAAATTAAGAGTGTTATCCCCCATTCCTCCTTTCTTTATATGTAAACAATGAACACCCACAACTAATCATGGATACACCTTATCAAAATGATATTGTACCTAAAATTTTAATAAAATCTGATACTTTTGCATGCAAAACTGACTTAACGAAATTAAGGAGGATGGGGTGCGGATTAGCCTTTTGTTCCCCTTCCCTTATTCTTATCCAATGAACCCTGAAACTAATCAGGAAAGTTCGTTATCAGGATAAATCTATGTCCAAATTTTGAAGCAAATTGGATATTTCTATCAGGAGTTATCGCATTACGTACATGCGTACGTACATACATACGTACATGGTTACATACACACACACAGAATCTGCGAGCACATTAGCTCTCATACTTTGATAGTCTGTGAGCTAAAATCGCGTCAAACTGCATTGGCCTAGGCTAAATTAGATCAAAACTAGAAAGTTGGCTCCGAGGCGGTCTTTAGATTAAAAAAAATCACGCCAAATTGAATTGGCCTAGGACAATCTAGTTCGGCCTAGGATAAACTAATTCAAACCAATGAATAGCAGGCTGAACTAGTTTATCCTAATGACCGTTCGGCCAAACTAGTTTGGCCTAGGAAAATCTAGTTTCTCCGATGGGCGTTCGGATAGACTAGTTTGGCCTAGGAAAAACTAGTTTATCCGATGGGCATTCGGATAGACTAGTTTGGCCTAGGAAAAACTAGTTTATCCGATGGGCGTTCGGATAGACTAGTTTGGCCTAGGAAAAACTAGTTTATCCGATGGGCGTTAGGATAGACTAGTTTGGACTAGGCCAATCTAGTTTGGCCTAAAATCGGGTTTGGCCTGTAACATATATATATAAACATCAGTATCCTTAGTTGTTAAAGAATTTCTTTTTAATCTAATAAGGAAAGTCTCCATACGTGTATACACAGAAAATTTTGTAAAAATTACAGAATGGTCTTCTCATGTGGATATATATGTTTGTAAAAAAATTTTTGGAGGAACCTTGATAGAACGTTCGTAAAAAAATAATGAACATTTCATTTATTTGGCGATTTATCATCGGTTGGCGACAAAATAAAATGTCAAAAAATACTTTTTTATGTCAAATTCTTTTTAAGATAAAAATGTTTCGTGTTGAACTTGTTTAAAGAAATTTTATTTATATAACGTTAGTTTTGTCAGCTTAAGTTTGTTTTAACAATATTTTAACTATATTTTTATCATAATGTATTGAGAATAAAAATTAACTATTTTATGAATTAAAACAAAATTTAAATTAATTAAAATTGTTTCAATCTCAAAACTAACTCCAATCTAATTGAGCTCTGTCGATTCAATTTTGTTGCTATGGAAACAAAAACGTCTCCAATATTGAAATTCATTACTGCAGCATTCTTCATCTGACCTTTATTTTGTCATACGCTTAAATCTATGAAAAAATACTTTTGAATATGAAAGTATTTTTTATATAAGACATTATTTTTAAAGTGATTAAATTAAATAACTGCAGCAAAAGCAATATAAATATGTAATACAAAATACATCTATGCGTCAAACTCTCTCATTGTTCAAATTTAAATTCATTAAATACTATTTACTCGTATTCTAAAATTTAATTGATGAGAAATTTTCAGGTGCATTAAAATCGTTTGCTTTTGGCTAGGGAAAATGCTGCTCGCTAAATCGAGTGGTGCTTTCGTCTTTTCGCGCCAAATACTCGAAAGTATTTTATTTTTTTACTGAGTTTTTTCTGTAATTCCGCCGCTAAATTTGACTGATCCTTTATTACATACATGAGTAGTTTAATCTGTATTTTTTTCACAAAAATTCTGAGTATGCCCAGTATGAAGTCCTTCCTTGTAAGTCAACATTTCTGACCATTAGATTCAGCAAGTGACAGAAATGATTTATTGATATAATTGAAATGCTATAACTAGTTCTTGATTTTTACATGCCTTTTTACTCAATTTTATATCTTGAGTTTCTATTTTTAAAAATAAAATCCTACAGAACAATCTCACTAATCGAGGAAATTTTCTTTTACATCTTGCCAAAATCTTAAAGATCACTGTGCTTTGTTATTAACTGCTGCGCCTCTTTCTAATGAAAATATTTTATGTTAAACATTGAATATTTTTTTTATCTGTTTTATCTTTGTTAATTTTATATGTTTTAAGATAGCTCTTTAGGTCATCAGATATGTTCATCGTACATGCATACACTGTAAAAAAAAAAAAAAAAAAAAAAAAAAAAAAAAAAAAAAAAAAAAGAATTTTGTCCAGTTAAAATGACGGCATTGAGCTCACAGGCTATGCACACTAATTGTATATTACAACCCTCTATTTTCAAGTTATTCCCTTCGAAAAACAAATTAAGGGGGGGGGGGAAGCCCCCTCAATTCCCCTTCTTTATACTGAATCATTGAACCCCCAAAACTAACCAGGAATACGCCTTATTATATAATAACAAAAATAAAGTAACTTATGTGGTAAACCTGTATCCAAAATTCGAAGCAAGTCGGATAATTTTGCATAAAAATCCATTTGTATAACTTGAGGGGTTATTTCCCATTCCCTTCTTTTTACTTAACTTTTAAATGTCAAAAACTATTCAGAGATTCATCTTATAAGAAAAAAAAACCTACACCCAAAATTTAAAACAAATCGGATGATTCTGCATAAAAACCCATTTATCTAATTTAAGGGGGTAATCGCCCGTTCCCTTCTTTATACTTTAAAAAAAAGAACCCGACTAGTAAGCAAGGAAGCGTCTTATCACTATGAACTTGTGTGTAAAAGTTGAAGCAAATCGGCTAATCCTGCATGAAAAACCATTTACCTAAGTTAAGAGGGAAGTCCTCCTGTTATCCCCTTTATACTTATACAATGAATTCCTAAAATAAATCAGGTAAGCGCTTTATCAGAATGAATCTATTTCCAAAATTTGAAGCAAATAGGGCAAATAAAAACACATTAACCTACATTAAGCGAGGGGGGGGGGGGGTTTACCAAAATTTCCCTCCCTTTATATATCCAATGAACACCCAATACTTATCACGGAGACGCCTCATCAGAATGATCTTATATCTAAAATTTGAATGAAATTTGATAATTCTGCATGAAAATCCTATTTATCTAAATTAAAGAGGGAGGAGTTAGCTCCCCGTGCTAAAACAAAAGGTGTTAATATTTACTTGTAAGTTAATTTTCGCATGTCAGCTACGTTTTTCCTTTTCCTTTTTTTTTTTTTTTTTTTTTTTCTCGAGTCTAATGGTATGTTATTAACCATTTGGAAAATGGTTGTTTCTGACGGTCGAGAATAGAAATTTGTGATGTCCGTATTTTATTCGTTTTCGGATTGGTCCATGTTTAATGTTCAGAAATGGAATACTTCTGTTGCCACAATGACAATAAAAGTATTAAAAACCACAAAATAATAATAATAATAATAACTCAGAAACAAATTTTCAGATACAGCTTTCAAACAAACTGCATTTAAAAGTAAGTTTTCTTCTCTATAAAATTTGAAAATGTGCGATGTTTGGAAGTTTAAAAGTACCGAAAATTATAGTACTGAAATTTCATTTAGAATTTCTTTGTGATTGGTCCAACGTTTTGATTAGCATAAAAATTATGTTATTATTTTTTTTAACGTAGAATTTATTTACAAGTTTAAAATTTTAGTCTTTAAAAATATCATTTTTCAAATGGTCAATGCCATTTGTTAAGTTACAATTTAAATTATTTTATTTTCGGTGCATATTTTCAATCGAATGATATAATATGTTAGCTAGTTGATTTTCAATGTAGTGTGCATATCAAACGGAAAAAAGAGAATAAAAGTTAAAACCTGCATATTTTTGACCATTGAAAATTATGCATAGTTAGAAAGAAAAAGAAAATAGAACAGTTTGGTCTAATAGGTATTTTAGATTTTAGAGGAAGAAAAACAAATATTCAATGGCGATTGATTACACTGCTAAGTCGTGAGATTGACAGATCATCTTCAGTTCTGCAAACTATGCGAATGTGAACCAGTTAAAATTCTGCTTCTTTTATAAAACTCTTTCAATAGAAGATTTTTCAATTTTTAACGCTTTCTAACATAGTTGAAAAGTGTTTATGAATTCGGTTTACCTGTTCGTTTGTTTGTGCTCTAACTCGCGTAAATATAGACCGATTATCATGAAATTTATATATACTATTGGGATTTGCTATAGCATGTTCGGTATTAAAAAGGGGAGTGTAAAGCGTTTACGATTTATTTACAGGGCCACACAAAAGAATTTGGGTATAGAATAAAATGAGAAACAATTGAACTATTGAAGCCTACAAACAATAATTACTGGAAATGCTTTTTCATTTGTGGTATGCGTTTTTCAGTTTAACAATTTTTTAATTTTATATCGTGCGTTTAAATTTTATAGATCATGTACAGGGTCGCACAAAAAACTTACAACTTCCATTTAATGACGGAAACAGTTAAGTGGAAATTTTCAACTCTGCTTTGCTTTTAACTAAAAAAAACTTTTAGCATACTGTATAATAAGCATACGTGTCTGTATATTATATACAAAGCTGCACAAAAAAAAAAAAAACGAATATTGTAACTCCTTCTTCATGATAACTGCTGCGAAGTTTTGTTATAGAATTTTGAATGTATTTGAATGTGTTTCAAAATGATTTATCGTTTTTTTCCAAGTCCTTAAATATTGTTTTTACTTATAATGAATAAAAATGTTGATGCAAAAAAGTAATAAATAAATAAATAAATAAATAAATAAAATAAACAGCAATTCAAAAGTGATTATAAGTGCGGAATGGGTAGTGACAGCAAAATTAAAAATAGAAAGTGAGGGAAAAAAAAAAACCCTTAAATCCTTTAACAAGGACAATAAAAAAAAAAAAAAGGCAGTCAAAGAAAGGAAGTAAAATAAACAAACAAAAAACCCTCGGAAGAAAGACAAACCAAATCATTATACTGTAAGAGAGGAGGAAGATAAATACTAGTGTTGAAAACTATTCAAGATGAATTATAGATTCGGAAGATTGCGCAAGCAAAGAAATTTATTATTCAAATCGTCGGTGAAATACCAGCCGACTAAGCTGAAAATGAAGGAGTTATAAAAATGTAAAGACATATGGGGGGTCGTTCAAGTATCTCGTAAGCAGTGAGGGAGGGCAGGTGGAAAGGGTATCCAGTGTTTGCTTATTTTTACTGACAATGGGGAAAAAGAGTCACGAGAACTTTTACGCAAACATTAGACAATAACGCAGCTATAATTCAACAACAAAAATCAAAAATACATGATTTGGATGATGTCTGCGAAAGTTGAAAGACCTTAGATAGTAAACAAGATCTGGAAACGAGGAACATTCCAGCCCACCACTATATTGAAAATGTCATAAGATATAATGCAGAAACATGTGTTCAAATATTTTGGACATCAGATTAGAAATGTGAACGTCAATCACATATTATTCCTAAATGATTCTTGTCAAAATTTTTAGTTACGTGCCTAAATAAGTTAAATAAGTTAGGGCTTGTTGTATTTCTTAGGAGGGTTTTTTTGTGCGATAAATATTATTATAATAATGATTATTTTGTATTCTATGAATTGTTTAATGCAATATGTAACAGTATATTAAACTGATTTTGCTTTCCTTCGATACTACAATTCTTATATAGCCATTTAAGTAAATTTGCTGAATTACTAATGTAATTTATCGCTAACTGCAATTTTTTATGGCAAATAGTATTGATTTTAAAATGTCATAAAATATTATGTAAGCATAAAAGGGGGGATCCTTGCACTTGCATATTTCTCCTTACAAGGGGGGGAAGGACAAAAACAAAATGACTAAAAATGTGCTTATGTAATATTTGAACAGTCCCTATTTTAAAAAAGAAGAAAAAAGAGTTGGTTGATATTTTTTCTAAAGGGCCAATCTTTGTTTTTCAAATCACCTAAAAAAAGAAATTTTAGAAAATAAATTATGTTAATTAATAATCGCATAGAAACAAAATCGATTTCATTGCATAATTTTTCTGGCTCAAATAATGTTTATTTCACAAACTGCAAAGTTGTTAGCTATGTCTTTACCACAATTGTTAAATAACAGATCGTATTCTACAGTCTTTTTAGGCATTCCTAGGCAAAAAAAAAAAAAAAAAAATTGTTTATGAAAGAGTTGTGTAGAACATATTCAGTAATAAAGATTGTTAAAATAGGAATGTGCTCTGTTCGTCATTGATTTGTTATTTCTTGTCTAAATTAAAAGTATTTAAAATTTGAAATATAAATGTTAATGATTCATTATTTAATTCTAATAAAGTATTAAGTATATAAAAAACTAGTAAAAAATAAATTAATAAAATTAAGATGAATTGACATGAATAAAAAATGCACTGTCAAAATTAGATATTTTGGACATATAATTTAGGATTTACCCACTGCAAATGTGACAAAAATGACATAAAAGTGACAATCGCATGTTTTCATTTAGATTACAGATAATAATTCTGTTTCTATAAAACAGATTATTTTTTACTTAAAAGCGTTATAACTCGCTTTTTTGTGCATATTTGTCAGTTTATATTCAACAAAACGTGAAATATACCCAAAATGGGACAAACTTAATCCGACTTCGCAACATACATGGGCGCAATGACCTTACTTTTTTTTTTTTTTTTTTTTTTTTTTTTTCAAATTCTGCCATTTGTCAGCCTCGGGAGAAAATATACTGAAAAAGTGAAATCATCGCAAAAAACTTTCTCTAAGTTATAAACATTTTTTTTTTTTTTCCATGGATGAAACTAATTAGTCAATTCTTCACCTCTAATTAAATTATCCTTTCGAAGAAAGGCATAAAAAATAAGCTTAACTATGCCGCACAGTCAAATGATTTACTGAAAAAAGCATGTTCAGTTAGTATTGAAGTAAGCACTATAGAGACGAAAAAGAAAAAAAAAATCTTTGTTATGATTGAATATTACGTTTCTTATCACTTTTTTCCAAAAATGCCTTGAAAAAAAACTCCAATTCAGAAAGAATTCGAATAATCTGCTTTGTTTCAAAATAATATTTTATTGAATCTATTTTTTAGGGTTTCGTAACTGGGACACACAAAAGAATGTGGCTGTAAAAAAGAAAAAAAATGAGCAATAATTAAACTATTGAAACTTAAGAGCAATAATTGCTGGAAATGCGTTTTGAGTTGCGGTATATGTTTTTAGGGTTTCGTTCATCTGACGAAACCCTATTCATATCTGTTCTTTGTCTGTCTGTCCGTCACAGAATCCGTACACAAAACCTGTATAAGTCGGATACTTCTATAGTTTTTATGTACTTACAGCTGAATAACTCTTGTTACATGACAAATCACAAAATTTTGAAAAAGTCAGTAATTTAGATAAATTAATTTTTTCGCTGTCATTCGTTCATTTTTGCGATTTTAATGTTAAAAAAGATGTTCTTCGTGTGTTCATCGTTTCAATGTTCTTCGTGTAGACATCATAGGCAAGTGGTAAAACAACTCGCTAGTAAACAGAAGATTCTTAGTTCGAAACTCGATGAAAATCTATATACCCGTACTAGAAATTTTTATATTAAGATAAATTTAATAAGAAGAAATTTTGTATTTTTTTTGGCCAGTTTAAGGGTTTATATTATTAGGGTTCCGTTCATCTAATATTCATAATATTTTTTTTTAATTCAATTTTCTGTCTATTTAAAAACTTTTGCGATTTATTATTGATTCAACATTTAAAATTTAATTTTAAACAATATTTTTCTTTTTTAGAAATTTGAAATTTTACTTATATTTACGCTATTTTTTTTTTTTTTAATTTCGTTTTTTTTTTTTTTTTTTAAATTTAGAATTTTGTATTTTATTTAAATAATTTTTTCTGAAATTTTTTATTTTGATTAAAATAAACAATCTCCTTTTATGATTATTTTTAATTAAATTTATTGGTGCTACCATGTATGTAAGAATTTAATGGTTATAAATTAACAATTTGGATTTATTAATGAAAGGATAAGTTGTTTTAAAGGAAATATTATACGAAACCCTCTGTGCGATTTCCGATCACACTTACCCACTTGTTTGATGTATCATTTTGTAATCCGAATCTAGTTTCGTATGAAGGGTGTCAAATTCAGAATATTCTCATGGATTGGTTAGTCCAGTCTCACAGTCAGATGGAAAAATTTAAATAATGGTTGTATTGTTTCTTTTCTTAATGCAACCTAGGTTAAGAAAATCACTATTTTTATCAGTTATTAAAGTTATATCCTTTACACAAATTTTAAACTCTTAAGAAATAAAAAAAACCTTAATTTGCTTCTTTTTTTTTTCTCTTTCCATTTGTTAAAGCTTCCAATATTGAAATGTGCTTATGGCTTTATCTGCTGCCGTTTGTTTTTTACCGTTTTTCCGACTTTTAACTCTCTGGCATACGCTGGAATTATCATAAAATTGATATATGATATTAAAGTTTAGTTTGGCAACTTCTCTTTTATAAATGAAGTGTGTACATTTTGTACAACGTTTTCCAATTAAGTAATTTTTTAAAAATTTTCATTTTTTTTTTTTTTTTTTTTTTTTTTTTTTTTTTTTTTTTTTGATTTGAAGAGAATTGTTTGAAAAATATGGTTATAGTAGTAAAAAATATTTATTTAAAAGTATGTCTTTTTAAATCATAAAAAAATTTAAATATGCATTTTTGTAAATTTTGAAGATAAATTAATATTTATCCATTTCTGCAATCAAAATGAAAGAAAAATTATGCAAAGAACAGTTGTACTTTTAGAAGATATAGAAAATTTTATACATGGTTTAAAAAAATACTTTATAAACTAAATTTTACATTTGAAAATAAATGTATTAATTAGATATGTATTTTATTTTTTAAAGCTTTTCTCAGTTGTTTTGCTCAGCAAGCATAAAACGTTTTGACTAATTTATAAATTCATTTTTTAACGGAAACATGTAAAATTGCAGATCCTTAAATTAAGTAGCCCTTCTTTATTTAAGAGCAAAATACAGTTATAAGAAAAATGTAAATTTTTATGGAAAGCACTCCCTTACGAAGAGTCGAAAAAACAATATGCTAAAGTTATTCAGGAAACTTGGGCTTTCTTTTACTCGATCTAAACTCTAAAATCCTGTTTAAAACCAACTTAAAACCCAAATTAAAGCCAAAAGAAAAAAAATCGTCAATCCGAAATTTTAAACGAATTCGACACATTTCAGTCCGAAATATTCAAACCTGATCCGGATCCAAAGTGAAAGAAAATTAATCCATATTTTAAAAATAATTAATAAAATTATGAAAAAGTACAATATAATTTATCTCTAATATGAATTTGATCTTTTTGTTTAAAAATGAACTCATAATAAAACTCATTAATATTGAAATATATAGGGTTTTTTTCATTAAAAACTCTTTAGGACTTTTTAAAATGTCGTTTCAAACATATCCCCCCCCCCTCCCCCAAAGAAAAAAAAATTAAAACTTATTCCGAAAGTAACCTCTGAACCCGAATATTTAAAGTATGTTAAACGAAAAATCATGTGTCCAGAATATATTATGAAACACTTATCAACACCATTGAATTCTATCAAAACTTCACAATTTATCAAAGTGAGAGATAATGTGTAAATAAACAATTTGTAAAACGCTTAACGCATTTGAAAACCCGATTTCTATCATTTTTATGAATAATAGAAAAATATATTTTTTGCTGCAATCTTGTATATGATCTATAGGTTTGTATGTATACTACATAGTAGGCTAAAAGTTGCAATAGCACAGTTGGAAATTCCCATTCAATAATTTTCATCCATAGACAGAAATGTACTCGAGAATTTTTATGAAGCCCTGATGATGATCCATAGAAGTTATACAACACAATAAAATATGCAACAATACAGGTATATTTTTAAATGATTGTCGCATCAGATAACACACAAATATTCATAGGCAGTACAAACTGTAATAAATTTCTTTTGTGCCTCCCTGTAAATGAACAATAAGTTCTATGCATTCAATATTCTACAGTAAGCACCGTGTAGTACACCTCCATGATGTATAATAATTCCAATATGTTTAAAGTAAAGTAATATTATAAAAACGATTTTCCCCTATTAAATAGTAAGGCAACGAAAATTTTTTGAGAGTCCTGTAAACGAATTATAAGTGCAAAACAATAACCGAATTTTCAATACCAAACATCCCTTAATAAATCTCAATCTCAAATTCTCTCAAATCTACGTCTCTCAAATTCTACGATTTATGACAGCGATTGACTACGATTTTAATTATAAAAGAAAATATTTATTTTAATCAAATTAAAAGTGTTCAAATCAAATTATTTATATAAAATCCAAAATTCCAAAGCAAAATATTTATAAACAAAAATTACTAATGAGCATTTAAAACCTTGTTTTTAAAAATGCAATCTGCAAATTTGTCTAGAAGTATGGGAACTAAAATCTGTATAAACAGAAGGATGCTAAAAGAGTTTTAATAAAATACTAAAAAAAAAAAAAAAAAAGGCTGAAATATAAATAGAATTTAAAATTTTTAAATATGAAAAAGATTGTTTAAATGAAATTTAAAATGCTGAATCATTAATAAATTGCAATAGTTTTTTAAGCAGAAAGAAAATTGAATTCCGAAAAAATGAATGTCTGTGATTATTTATCACAGCATAATAAGTCCTCGAATTGGCAAAAAATGCGAAATTTCTTTTAATTAAATCTATCGTATTAAGAAAGTTTTAACTTCCAGAACCGAGGTTTGAACTAAGAACCTTCTGTTTACTACAGGGATCTTTATCTCCACGCTATGATGTATACACGAAAAACGTTAAAATTTATGTTCTCTTTTGAAATTTAAATCGCAAGAATGAACAGACCACATTGAAAAAATAATTGAATTAAAGTAATAGACTTTTTTAAAAATCTTATGATTTGTCGGGTGATACGAGGCATCCAGCTGTAAGTACACAAAATTCGAAGTCTCTGACTTACACAGTTATTGTGTACGAATTCTGTGACGGACAGACAGAGGAGTGAGACGAATAGGCTTTCGTCAGATGCACGAAACCGTAAAAACGCATACCACAGCTGAAAACGCATTTCTAGCAATTATTGTTCATAGGTTTCAATTGTTTAGTTGCTGGTCTTTTTTTTTTTTTTTTTCGTTTTACAGCTTAATTATTTTATGTGTTTCTGTAAATAAACGATAATTTCTATGCATTTCCTATTCTACTGTAAAAACATTGTAGTATATCTCAGTGATGCATATAAATTTCAAAATACATTTCAAGTACTGCAATATTATTAAAACTCACGGCAAATGATTTTCCCCTGTATACCGTAATTTAATGTAAATGTTTAGAATGGCTCTGTAAATGAACCGAAAAGGCTACACACTTCATTTTTAATACCGAACATGCCATAATGAAGCCAGTAACGTACATCCATTTCATATCAATCGCTTTATATTTATGCACAGACAGACAAATCAAATTCATAAACACTTTTCAACTGGAAACTTTTTCTGAAAGTTTTAAAAATCAACATGACCCGACTTCATATAAAATGGAGTAACCCGATTCTTCCCTTATTCAATAATATACAAAGTTTTTTCTGGTTATTGTCGGAATAGTTAAGCTTTTCCTTTTAAAAGCTCTTTTTTTCGTATTTGTTCTAAGCTATTTCGAATTATTAGATATGCATCGGGAACCAATCTGATAGAGCGAGCGGGGCGCCTCGCGGAGCCGTCTCGCCGCCCTCTGCTTTAACGATTTTCATTTCCCACCGCTGACCCAACGCCCTTGTTCCGGACCGTGCCAATGACACTCCCTTGCTCCGAACGTTACAGGTCGCCGTTAAAGTACACAAGTTTATCACACTTTTTTGTGCTATTACTTGAATTTTGAAATTTAATTCTCCTCATTTTCTTTAATTCCGATAATTTTGAAAAATTAATTAGTTTTGTGCTTTCTAAGATACTGGTCCCGATGTCATGTAGAAAAAAATGACATAGGACCGATGATGATTAACATCACTTAACCCTTTATCTATCGAATTATGAATTCATGAAAATTTTATATTCTAAAGCATTTTACGTAAATTGCTTAAACTAAATTAAAATATTTACATAATCATTTAATAAATTTTTGAAGGATTTGAGAAGGATTGAAGGATTCAGAAAGATTAATTAAAATTGAATTTACAGGGATTTTGTGCAATATTTATAACCCCACTCAGATCTTTTTTTTATAAATTGTTTTTTTAGTTTTTAGTAGAATTATAAAATGTACAAATATGATATTCTTACAATATAAATATAGAAATATTTCCGAATTGAAAAATCACCATCCCCCCTCCCTCAGCGCCCAGAAAGCTGAAAGGGGCAAAAGGGGCTGAAAGGTTTCTTTTGCTGAAAGGCAAAAGAAATCATCCTCTTAAAAATATTTTTGTTTTGTGTAACCAATAATGCTCTTGGAACAAAATAAAGTAATGTATCTGTAACTCATTCTAAACAGTATTATAACCAGGGCTGTCCAACGCGGCGCCCGCGGACGCCATGGTGCCCTTTGCAGGTTTTCTTGGCGCCCTTTTGAAGGTGGTTCGTTACTAGTCTTAAAATAAATAAATAAATAAAATACAATTCCCATATAAAGGATACTGTGTTTAAAATCTTTGATATTTTCATGAGCGATGTTTTCAAAATCTCCACAAGTGTATTTCACGTATCAACAATTATAATGCCCGCAACGTATTAAAAGTAAGGCAAGTTTTAAAGTATAAATATGAATTAGTATAAGTTTGTTTTTGTAAGCTGATCATATACTGCTGCATTTTTTTTACTAATTTATAGTTATGCTTTATAAATCTTTTTATGTAAATTATGCTGATTGGAGTTAATAAATGTCGGCAATAACTTTTTCAATGCATTAAAAAATAAAATTTAATAAATAAATAGGCGATCTTTCTTTTTCTTCATGCATGAAAGTTCGGCATTTTTGTCATTATTATTGATGTTGTTTCATTGGCCATTTGGCTGTTTTATAAAACGAGATAAAGACTGCGTTTTTCATTCCCAAACCTTTAAAACTTTAGGTATTTTTTTTTTTAAATCTATAAAATCGTGCGAAAGGATTTTCATTAAATAAAAGTTCTTTCCGGCTCTGTCTTTGGAACCACCCATGAATTTGTTTCTGTACTTTTTATAACGGCAAATTTATGCCTCAAAAAAATTGTTGTTAGTGCACTTAATATTTGCGCCCCCAAAAAATCTAACAATACGTCTGGTAAACATTTTTTAAAAACAGTAGATGATATTTCATGTTCTGGCTCCTACTAATTCAAAAATGTTCGAGATAAACTCTCACAGAAAAATATATTATTCTAAACTTATTAAAAATTACCTTTTTTTTCACAAGACGTTTTAGATTTATAGGGGTAATATGTCTCATTTGCATATGAATTGTATATTGGAACTAATATTAGAGGACGATTTCTTGCATGTTTTAAACCATATTAATAATGGCGCCCTTCATTTCTTGCCAAAAGCTCAGATGTGCCCTTGCTTAGTAAAAGGTTGGACAGGCCTGTTATAACTAATCGATGTATTAAATGAATTTTATAAATGAGTAATTTTAATGGTACGTATAAGTACTGTCAGTAGATAAAGGGTTAAGGGTGTACTCGAAAAAATAATTTTCCACCCTCAACAGCTCGAAATTTTCCGATACATTTTCAGACCTATTTTTAAAGGTAAAGACATGAAACATGCTGATAGTCCGGGAGCCGATTGCCGATTTACATATGTATCGAGTAAAAGGACCGGACATACATCAAAATGTAGGTCTCAATGTGCACATTAAGAATATCGCTGTCTGCCAGGTCCTATCCTGCCGGAACGCAAGGCAGCTGCACTTTTATGACGGCAATTTTGAGTGTTTACCTATGTATCGAGTACAAGGACCAGACATACATCAAAACGTAGGTCTCAATGTGCACGTTAAGAATATAACTGGCTGCCACATACATCAAAATGTAGGTTTCAATGTGCACATTAAGAACATCACTCTCTGCCAGGTCCTATCCTGCCGGAACCTGGTGGCAGCCACACTTTTATGACGTCAATTTTGAGTGTCTGCCTATGTATCGAGTACAAGGACCCGACATACATCAAAATGTAGGTTTCAATGTGCACATTAAGAATATCACTTGCTGCCAGGTCCTATCCTGCCGGAACCCGGTGGCAGCCGCACTTTTACGACGTCAAGTTTGAGTGTTTACCTATGTATCGAGTAAAAGGACCAGACATACATCAAAATATAGGTTTCAATGTGCACATTAAGAATATCACTGGCTGCCACAAACATCAAAATGTAGGTTTCAATGTGCACATTAAGAATATCACTGGCTGCCAGGTCCTATCCTGCCGGAACCCGGTGGCAGCCACACTTTTATGACGTCAATTTTGAGTGTTTGCCTATGTATCGAGTACAAGGACCGGACATACATCAAAATGTAGGTTTCAATGTGCATATTAATAATACCACTGTCTGCCAGTCCGATACATAGGTAAACACTCAAAAATGACGAAAAAAAGAGTCTGCCAAAAATTGGTTCCGGCAGAATTTGACATGGCAGACCTTGATATTGTTAATGTGCACTTTTAAACCTTCATATTTATTTATATATGGTCCTTAAATTCGATACAAAAGTAGACATTCAAAATTGATGTCATAAAAGTGTTGCTGCCACCTGATTCTGGTAAACTTGGACAAAGTAGACCCTTATATTATTAATATGCATTTTCAAACCTATATTTTGATGTATGTTCTTACCTTGAATTCGATACATAGGTAGACATTCAAAATTGACGTCAGAAAAGTGCGGCTGCCACCGGGTTCCGGCAGGATAGGATCTGGCAACCAGTGATATTCTTAATGTGCACATTGAAACCTACATTTTGATGTATGTCTGGTCCTTGTACTCGATACATAGGCAGACACTGAAAATTAACGTCATAAAAGTGTGGCTGCCACCGGTTCCGGCAGGATAGGACCTGGCAGCCAGTGATATTCTTATGTGCACATTGAAACCTACATTTTGATGTTTGTGGCAGCCAGTGATATTCTTAATGTGCACATTGAAACCTACATTTTGATGTATGTCTGGTCCTTTTACTCGATACATAGGTAAACACTCAAACTTGACGTCATAAAAGTGCGGCTGCCACCGGGTTCCGGCAGGATAGAACCTGGCAGCGAGTGATATTCTTAATGTGCACATTGAGACCTACATTTTGATGTATGTCCGGTCCTTTTACTCGGTACATAGGTAAATCGACGGTCGGCTCCCGGACTATGAAGGGATTTTTAAATAGAAGAATTTGGCAGTTTGATGCGTTTGAGTGCAAAAATGAATCCTTCTATAGTAAAAAAAAACTAGCCTTAAAAGGAATGACTCCTGGAATGATGCTGATGTGGAAGATTTCCGGAACTAACGAATCCGGGTTGTCCACTCCTTCAATGAGTCGAATAGACCAATCAGGAAAGGGCTCCGTCTATGCATCGCCATATGGGTTACCATAAAGAGAGGAAAGGTTACCATCGCCAACAATCGCCAAGTTTGTCGCCAACTTGGCGATATATCGCCAAATTTGGCGACCAAAATTAGTTGTCAAAAGTGACGCCAACTTGGCGATAACTGTAATATTTCGCCAAATTTTTAATTTCTTTACAACACCAGTCGTTTGATACATCATTTGAGAGGTTTGCAACTGCTTATTCATATAATGGATATCTTGTGTGTTATCCCCCATTCCGCCCCCCAGGGAGGACACATTTTTATTTTCTTTACAACACCAGTCGTGTTACACAAGATTTGAAAGGTCTGCAACTGCTTATTCATATTATGGATGTCTTGTGTGTCACCCCCACACTCTGCTCTCCCCAGGGGGGGGGGCGGTCACATTTTTAATTTCTTTACAACACCAGTTGAGTGACACATCATTTGAAAGATCTGCAACTGCTTATTCATATTATGGATGTGTTGTGTGTCATCCCCCATTCTGCCCCCCAGGGGGGCACATTTTTAATTTCTTTACAACACCAATTGTGTGACACATCATTTGAGAGGTCTGCAACTGCTTATTCATATTGTGGATACCTTGTGTGTAACCCCCCCCCCTCTGCCCTCAGAGGGGGCGCATTTTGTAATTTCTTTACAACACCAATTGTGTGACACATCATTTGAAAGGTCTGCAACTGCTTATTCATACCATGGGTTATTGGCGAGCGCAGCAAGCAGGGGTAGACAATAATTTGGA
This sequence comes from Maratus speculifer, assembly GCA_964019185.1. NCBI lineage: Eukaryota > Metazoa > Arthropoda > Arachnida > Araneae > Salticidae > Maratus > Maratus speculifer. The sequence goes on from OZ025289.1 coordinate 73,291,986, forward strand.
ATCGCGAAGCGATTACTCGGGGGGTTGGCGAGCATAGCGAGCAGGGGGGCGGGGCCCCCCTAGTAAAAAAAAAAAGCTGTTTGGATTGGAATATATCCTTAATTGTTGCATATCTGTAAAAATAGCTTTTAGATCTATCTATCTATATATATATATATATATATGTGTGTGTGTGTGTACTTTCATGTGTCAAAAATGTAATTACAAAAAAAAGGACATATAATGAAATTAATATTTTCGAAATTGTTGCATTTCTGAATAGTTTGATACACCTGTTTTTTGAAATTGTCTTGAATTTAATGTTTTTTTATTATACATTGCTGACCCAACGCCCTTACTCGGGGTCGTGCAATGACATATACTCCATCGTATGGTTCACTTTCTCCGAAAGAGTGATAGTTTACGATTTACGATCGTCATAAGTCACTGAATTTTGTAAGCTCATCGCACTTTCATAAGGTACAGGAGATCCCATAATCAGCCTACGCTTTAAAATAATAATAATAATAATCCTTCTATAGTAAAAAAAACTAGCCTTAAAAGGAATGACTCCTGGAGTGATGCTGATGTGGAAGATTTCCGGAACTAACGAATCCGGGTTGTCCACTCCTTCCATGAGTCGAATAGACCAATCAGGAAAGGGCTCCGACTATGCATCGCCATATGGGTTACCATAAAGAGAGGAAAGGTTACCATCGCCAACAATCGCCAAGTTTGTCGCCAACTTGGCAATATATCGCCAAATTTGGCGACCAAAATTAGTTGTCAAAAGTGACGCCAACTTGGCGATAACTGTAATATTTCGCCAAATTTTTAATTTCTTTACAACATCAGTCGTTTGATACATCATTTGAGAGGTTTGCAACTGCTTATTCATTTAAAGGATGTCTTGTGTGTTATCCCCCATTCTGCTCCCCAGGGGGGACACATTTTTAATTTCTTTACAACACCAGTCGTGTTACACAAGATTTGAAAGGTCTGCAACTGCTTATTCATATTATGGATGTCTTGTGTGTCACCCCCACACTCTGCTCTCCCCAGGGGGGTCACATTTTTAATTTCTTTACAACACCAGTAGTGTGACACATCATTTGAAAGGTCTGCAACTGTTTATTCATTTTATGGATGTCTTGTGTGTCACCCCCATTCCGCCCCCCAGGGAGGACACATTTTTATTTTCTTTACAACACCAGTCGTGTGACACATCATTTGAAAGGTCTGCAACTGCTTATTCATATTATGGATGTGTTGTGTGTCATCCCCCACTCTGCCCCCCAAGGGGGCACATTTTTAATTTCTTTACAACACCAATTGTGTGACACATCATTTGAGAGGTCTGCAACTGCTTATTCATATTATGGATATCTTGTGTGTAACCCCCCCCCTCTGCCCTCAGAGGGGGCGCATTTTGTAATTTCTTTGCAACACCAATTTCGTGACACATCATTTGAAACGTCTGCAACTGTTTATTCATTTTATGGATGTCTTGTGTGTCACCCCCATTCCGCCCCCCAGGGAGGACACATTTTTATTTTCTTTACAACACCAGTCGTGTGACACATCATTTGAGAGGTCTGCAGCTGCTTATTCATATTATGGATGTCTTTTGTGTCGCCTCCCCCTCTGCCCCCCAGGGGGCACATTTTTAATTTCTTTACAACACCAGTCGTGTGACACATCATTTGAAAGGTCTGCAACTGCTTATTCATACCATGGGATATTGGCGAGCGCAGCAAGCAGGCGTAGCCAATAATTTGAAATCGCGAAGCGATTACGCGGGGGGTTGGCGAGCATAGCGAGCAGGGGGGCGGGGCCCCCCTAGTAATAAATAAAAAAACAAGTTGCTGCAATTTTGATTCCTGAAACTTAGCGAATGGGCGGAATTATTTAAGAAAAATTGTTGCAAAAATTGTCCACCTCCCCTCTACAAATGTCCAACATTTTGACAAATCTGCTTTAAACTGAATTCTGATGCGGCAGCTTGCTTTTTCTTTACTTTTTCATGTTTTTAATTTTTTTTTTTTTTAAACCGGGACGGACTTTTAGGATGCCTGTATACTTGGCAGACTTCCGAAAACAGTGGCTGGCTATTCAAAAGTTATGGGAGGGGGTTGGAGTTGTAATTTTTTACAGACAACGTAATAAATAATTAACAAAACATTTTATAACTTAAATATTTTATTAATGCCATTATATCGGATTCAACATCTCAATTTTTTCAGATGGAAGATTTAATGTACTGCGTTACGATTATGAAATTAATGAGACAATGGAGTAAATGTGTGTTTAGAAGGAGGGGAAGGGAGAGTAGGAGAAAAAAGTGTAAGTGCATAATCGAATTTCGATTTAAGATTTTCAAGAATTATTGTGCTTAAAATTATTTAGTAATACTTATATGAAAGAAAGGAAAATGTAACCTGAGAATTTCAAACAATGTTGGATTCAGGGGGTGTTCCGGGCGGGGGGACATTCCCCCTCTCCCATAGGAATGAACTGTCCTCTTCGGAAATTTCGAAATTTTGCGTTTTCAGTTATCATAAAGTACAATCCTCTCCCTCCCCTCGGAACTCTATAATGTTCCTTCTGAGAAAAGTGTCTGAATTCATCACTGATTTCAAGTATAAAGGGAATACAAGACTGGCTGCAATCCTGCGGGAAAATTCTAACTTTAAGAACCGTTTTCTTAGAAACTATCTTACTGATTTTGGTGAAATTTGAAATCCATTTTCATTGGATTATGTTTAAGATTTATGGCTGACAGTTTTTTTTTTTCTGCAACTAAAACTTTTTATTTTAGAGCAATATCAATTTTTTCAGAAATTTTCTATTTTTATTTTTATTTTTTTTAAGTATGATTATACTCTACCACAAAAAAGAAAGATTAATAATAAGAAAAAATATGATTATCGTTTGAGTACTTTATGAGATAATGGGATTTTTACCCGAAAAGTACAATTTTCAGGAGATTAAAAAACTAGATGCTTCTAACTTGTCTGAAGTTCTTGCACAATTAACTATTGAGAACCGTGTACTAGAAGCTAATGAGTGCAAAGGATAAAGCTTTGTTGGTGAAGTTATTTTACGTGAATCAGGAATCAGCGACCGAATCCTCGATCAAGTACACGGCTATCACTCGTAAACTAATTGTGGATTAGCAATACAAGTTCTTATAATTATCTCATTTGCATATTTCCACCAAAGTCGAACGTTTCCAGTGCCATCTGTTGGATGTTTTTTTAATTATTTTTTATCGTTCTCTTGAAAGAAATCCCGAGATTTATAGATGTTAATGCTGCAACCGTTTTTATTTTTTATTTTTTTTTCCAGGCTTTTATGAATTTTTAAAGTTTTTATGATATTTTTGCTCACCCGGTACATACTGTTAGTATTTATGAATTTGTAAATATGAATGTACACACAAATACTCTTCTAATCTTTTATTTACAGGTGAATTTGCTCACTAGTGAAGCTGTCTCTGTACCTTGAATGACGAGTCCTTAGACTGCATAAGAAATATTTAAAGATTTATTTTGGTACAATTATTTACTCATATTTTAAAACAAAAATTAATTTAAAAAAATACATATACAGGGTTCTTGTTAAAATCAGTTATAAACAAAGTGCTTAAGTTTACAGTATAAAGTTTATAGTATAGTATCCTAAGATATTTCATATAAAAAGACATTATTTATCACATGACTTAAGCTGTACCTACCTCGGTATGGTAGGAGCACTCTTTCATTTGATGCTTCAGCTGATTCCATAGATACTCAATAGAGATGAGTTCCGGGCTCTGCGCAGGCGAGTCAGTCGCTGGACTCCATTGTCGTCAAACCATGCCACGGTGGCAAGCCAAGCAACATGACAGGTGTCATTGTCGTCCAGAAAATAATACAAGTCAGCTTAAAAAAATTGGCACAACATAGCAAGCGTGTGTTTATCCAAAATGGTGTAGTTTGTTTCAAAAATGAGTCTACCAGGAATTTCCCGTCCGATATCAAGAAAAACACCCCCACATCATAACTCCATCTCTGTTGAACTTCATAAAAAAAGCATGCTATAATCTTAATTTATCGCTCCAAAGAACCTTTTTCCACTGTTCCACGTTAGTCCAGCAATGCTACTGGACTTAGTGAACATTGGTCTGTGGGTAGCAGCATCTCCATGATGACTGAGCAGATGGACTTCATTACAAATGGATTCATCGTAGCAACACTCCCGGATGCCTGTTGAAACTGTCTGAACATAGCGCCAGTCGATTTGGTGTGTTTTTCAAATTTCTCAATTCAGCACCCGTTCGTCTAAAGCTGTTATCAGATTCACGGACTTTAGGCGAGACAAACATTTCAGCCGATTTTAACCCCAACATTTTCCCGTTCAAAGAGAGAAAAAGGTTACAATTGTCTTTGAAAAAGTTGGAGGAAAAGCCGGAAAACCAGTTTCTACTAGTATCAGGCGTTAATATTTATCGCCTACTCATATCAAATTGCGTATCTCTGATTCGTTGAAATGTTCGATGTTGGATGAAAAGTCTTGACTAAGAGAGACTTTTTTGGAACAGCGGAAAAATGTTGGGGGAACATTTCTGTTTGCTATCACACTGGGTTTTGGGACGATATTTCGCGAAAAGTTGGAGGAAATCAAGTGTTGGCTCAAAAGTCTCACGAAAGGTTGGTGAATCTGATAGCAGCTTAACTACCAGTTTTGTGAGTCTGCTGGGTCGAGGCACATTCCGACAGTCGTCGTTCTTCATCCCCTTTCCCATCACATAGGTCGCTGTCGATTTTGGTTACTCCAACTTAATCCGTAATTTCGGGTGTATAAGCCGCGGATCAAACAATTCTTTTTGGACCCAGAAATCTTATTTAGTGATTGAACAGAAATATTTACGGCGATCTAACTAGTAACATTTATTTTTAAAAATTTCTGGGTCGAAAAAGAATTGTTTGATCCGCGGCTTATACACCCGAAATTACGGTAGACATATTGAGTATAAACCGACCATTTCAGTGATACACAACAATTACACATTTCTCGAAATGCTGGACATCTTGCATGTGACTGCTTGCGTTTTTGTTTCTCATACACTATTTAACGGCGTTTGCCGCGACAGTTATGATGACCGCAGATATCGCCGTTTGCAGGAGAGTTTACTTATTCGTGGATAGATACTATGGATATAAACAGTGAGTTTCCCGATCCAGAGCCAAGTGGCTCCATGCGGTCCACACAGGGAGGTCACGAGACCCCCGAAAGAGGAGGAACCAAGTGACGTCCGGCCTCACGACAGCGCCCGCTGCCGGCTAGGAAGACAAGCGAGGACACCCGGCCCACGGACATGGACTTAGCGTCGCGGCCTCGGCCGCTCACCATCCGCAGCCACCACTCGACACCGCCCGCACCCAACACGCCGATTGGAGCAGCCAAGCAGGCATCGTAGCACAAGCCGCCTGACAACCACTGATCCAGAGACCCAGCCTTCCGGGAGGACTTATAGGAAAGCGACTCGAATTCTCGTTACGTACAAGGGAAACCCGGAAAACCTTGTATAGTCGCTTCGTCCGAATCGCGCCTGCTAGAGGCCTCGGACTCCTCTAAATCGAGTGTTGCGTTCGAATGAACTGGAAAATCGTCGAGCGTTCAAAGACTTCGGTCGAGACGGTCGAAAGCTCAATTGGCCCGGCGACCAACCCGATCCAATGTCCTTGTCAAGAGGTCGCCAACCATGTCAACAATACCTTTCCTGCTGTAATTGTCAAGGACGAGATCGGTCAGCGTTCGAGTGTGGAAGTCAGGCGGGAAACACTTTTCCCTGATGGACCTCCACAGGGGGCACTCATAGACGCAGTGTCTAATCGTACTCTCCCCGTTCCCGCAAAAGCACGCAGGGTTGCCTTTAAAGAAGCGGGCTTGATGGTCGCCAAAGGCACCATGTCCCGTAAGGACCTGGTTGAGAAAGAAATCACCCTGTATTCTCCGAGTGGAGACCTTCGGGAAGATCGCATACGTCAACCGGCCGTCCTCAGATCGGTCCCACCATTGCTGCCAATCCAAAAGAACCTCACCAAGGAGCTTCCTCTTGACTTGACGTCCTGAAAGAGGAACAAGTATGTCGACCGACGGTCGACACGCAGCTTCCTTCGCAAGGGAATCGGCCAGCTCGTTAAAGGCGTACCCGACATGAGCCTTAATCCAGTGCATATGGACCCTGACTCCTGTATTCTCAACCAAGTTCCTGATCTCAGCTACAGCTTTGTGCCGAGGCACCAAAGCGTAAAGAGCCTGAAGCGCCAATCTCGAATCAGAGAAGATATCGAGTTCACTGAGACCCCTCCGAAGGGCGTCCGCAATCGCTTCCTTGATCGCATGGACCTCGGCAGCGAAAACAGTCGACCCATCAGAGAGACGGAACTTTCCCTCCGCAACAACGCCATCCCTAGTGGCGAGGTGGTAGGCACAACCCACCCTCTCACCCACCAGCTTGGAACCGTCCGTATAGTAAGTATACGGAGACTTCCGGCTGAGATCCGGCGTCCAAGGTATTCGTGCCGGATAGCGCCGTTGGGGTCGGTACTTCCAAACCTCTACCATTTCTGGTGAGAGGTTTGGTCTATCAACGCTTTCGCCCCATCTGGTGAGGGCCTCGAAGTCGCGTTCGATACGAGCACGGAGGTCCAGGGGAATCACCCCGGACAAGACATTCAACGCAGCGGTTGACACCGTACTGTAACACTTGGTGACGCACAGCAAGAGACCACGCTGAATACTCAGCAGTCTCTGACGAAGAGCCACTTTGCCGGAGTACCAGATAGGGGCCGCATACAAGAATATGCGCTCGGCTACCACCGAGTACACTGCCTTTCGAACATCGGGCTTGAGCCCCCACGTGGCTGTCGCCAATCTTGTAAGCTTGTACTGGACTCTGGTCGCCTTCTCTCGGACGAGGTCCAAGTGAGGCATCCAGCTGTAGTCCCTATCTATGACCACGCCTAGGTACTTGATTTGGTTAGAGAACTTCACCCGATGCTCACCCATCCGGATGCGCAATGAAGGTTCGTAATCCATCTTTCCCTTAGGTGGTATGACAGTGTACAAGCACTTGTCGTAGCTGAACTCCAGGCTGCATCCTACAGCCCATGCGAGAATCTCTGCGAGAACTCGCCGGACTATGTCAGCGAACCTGTAGACAGCCACGGAGCGTGCAAGGATGAGTATGTCGTCGGCGAAGACAAGTACGGTCCAAGCCTCCTCAATCCCAAGCCGCTTCAACAAGCTATTGATTAACACCAGCCACAGGACCGGCCCGAGACACGAGCCCTGCGGGACCCCAACATTGAAGTAATGCTCTTCTGCGTTCGAAATGACCGATCTATTCCAAAGAAAAGAATCGATCAAGCCCAGGAGCTCCGGAGGGACTCCGTACTCCACCAGAAGGCGAAGCAAGTCATCCCGCCGAGCGCTGTTGAAGGCATTCTTGATGTCGAGGCTGACGAGACAAGTGTAGTGACCCGTCCTCTTACTCTGCGAGATGTACTTGACCACCTCATGGAGCGCATCAACGGTCGACCGATTTCGTCTGAAACCATATTGTCGACCATCAAGTACGCCGTTAGACTCGAGGAAGGCCATCAGTCGAGTAGCGCACAGCTTGTCCAAGATCTTCCCGACGACGGGAAGTAAACAGATAGGACGGTAGGAAGCCGGATCGCTCTTACTTCTACCTTCCTTAGGAAAGTAGACGGCGACCGCCCGCTTCCAACTTCTCGGAAACACGGACTCTCTAAGTCAGTGATTAAACAAGCCGAGCAACCACTGAGGGTGCCAGCGAAAGACCTCACGGATGATTCCCAGACTGAATCCATCGTGGCCTGGCGCCTTATCGAGCGCCATCGAGTCGATAGCCAACTCTAGCTCCCCGATGTCAAACAAGTCCGGGTCATCAGGCCTCTCGATCGCTGTCTGCACTACCTCATCGACCTGTCTGAAGTGGTGTCTCGCAAGGGCTGCCTGGATGTCATCCCATGTGGATGCCACCACCCCGTCGGGAAGCTCCAGAATAGCTGGAGCTTCAGGACGCCACCTGCCTCGCACCACTGCACAGACCGATTTTGTCGGTAGAAAGCTTGTCCGAAAGGAACTTTCGGAACGAACGACGCTTAGCTTGCAGAATCGCTCGCTTGTACTCCGCCCGCGAACGCTTAAAGAGAGCCGCACGTCTCTCTCTCTGAGTCGGGTCAAGCGTCCGCTTGTACAACCTCCTCAGTGCACGCACTCTAGACCTCTGAGCCTCCAACTGTGGAGTCCACCAACACGTCTCCTTGCCTGCGGCAGGACGACGCTTTCGGTGTTTCAAGCACAGATCAACCAGGACTGAATCAAGATGTTCAACTCCCGAGTCTGGTGCGTTCGAATCATAAACGTCCAAATCTGCACTCTGCAGATCCTGGAGGAAATCGTCCCAGGCAAGGTCCTTGGGTTTCCACCGACGGCGGACTCCCTCAGGATTTCGAGCCCTTAGCCTGCCTTGGTAGGTCCAGGTCATGGCGTTGTGATCGCTGGTTGTCACCCCGTCCAGAACAGTCCAGTCAGTTATGCGATCTGCGCACTTCCTGACCAGAAGTAAATCAATCCAGCTTTGACCTTGATGGCTATCAAAGGTCGCCGCACTGTCTGGACTATTGACGATTTCCAGATCGTAACCAAGGGCGAAGGAGATAACTTCCTCGCCCCTGTCGTCCGTTGGCCTATCCCCCCAAATGTACGACTTTGCGTTGAAGTCCCCGACAATCTGAACGTTGTCCTGAGGGAACTCCAGTAGCAAGTCGCCCATCCGAGTAAGGATCGGGACAATGTCCTCAGACGGAGAGCAATAGCATGACACTATCAACACATTCTCTCCCGAGATAGTGCATCGAATCGCCACTATGTCGTCAGTATTCAGGACCACGCAGTATTTCAGTCGCGAACTTATCCAAAAGGCTGCTCGGCTACGCTCCGAAGAAATGACTTCGGAAAAACCCTCGGGTAATCCGACGGTCTTTCCCTCCTTCACACGCTGCTCATTCAAGGAGATCACGTCGATGCTCTGCGAGAGCACCGTCTTCTGCAACTGGTACAAAGCCGCCGTACTGCGGTTGACATTTAGGTGAAGAAACTTTGGACTATCGGCCATTGTTTCGTTTCTCAGTCAAAGCCAGTTCTTTGCGGAAGATGCTACACTCCTGCGAATTTGCCGCGTGATTGGTAGGGAGAGCCTCGCCCGCCAAGTTCAATGAGTTGACCTTCATACAATTAATGCATGCAGGTTCACTGGTGCAATCGCTGAGAATGTGGTCCTGACTACCACACTTTCCACAACAACTCTTGCCGTGGCAATCTCTTGCCATGTGGCCGAATTTCCAGCACTTATAACATTGGAGAGGACGCCGTCTTCGCGAGAAGAACAGAGTATCCCAACCAACGTTCAGCTTCCTCACTCGACCAAGTCGCCTGTACGACTCTGGATCCAGGGAGACCACGCCATTGCGTCCCTTCTTCCCCTCAAAAAACTTTTTGAAGGAAATGTCAGCGTCACGTAACGCTGTATTCTGATTTTTCAGGGCTGCAACGATCCCATCTCCCGTCGAATCCTCACCGACGCCGAAGATTACAATCTCCGGATTGCGCCTGGTCGGTTTGGAAGCCGAGTGACTATTCACCAGGTCCGATTTCTCCACCTCCGCCACCAGCTTCTCGAGGTCCGCAGCGCTGTCCGCGAAGACCAGCACCCCTCCCTTGGAGGTGTTCCGCATTCCTCTCAAAGCCAGCCCTGCTTTCATTGGATCTATCGTGCTGGCTACTAACTTACGAGTGTCATCGGAGGAGACAGTATCGTCTTTTGGAAGGATTTGAAGAACATGTCGTTCCTGGTAGCGTAGAGGATACTATGGATATGTGTGTATGATGCAGATTTTTATTCGACGCGTGGAATTTGTTTGGAAAAGAAGACTAGCGTAATGAATTCGATATATATGTATTTAGAATAACTCTGGAAAACTCGAAGGTTATTTTAGGCATTATTTCCCCCGAAAGTATGAGATTTTATGTTTATCAATAGACTAGACTCCTTCACAGTCTCACCCCCTCCCCCTCCCGCCAACACACACACACCTCATTGGAGCTGCAGAAATTCCTACCGGATAAAAATATCTGTCTTTAACATTGACTTTAGGTACATTAAAAAGTGAGGTCTGGCTGTTATATTGAGCCTGGACATCGCCTTGCGGGTCAGTAAGTACAAGTTATAAAATACGGGTTTAAAGATTCTTTACATTACTTTACCTTCCTGACTAATAAGATAATGACTGGCTTCTCGGGGTTGTGAAAATTTATTGAATAAATTATCATGTCCGTAATTTTGCTTAGATTAAACTAAGATTTGCTATTCCTAATAAACGCAAAGGTATATTTATTCAAATCCTCTATTGTTTGAAATTAATAGCATATGCTCTCAGAATTTAAAAAATGAGCCTTATTTTCGACGTGGTTATTTTTATTCCTCACAAGTTTAGCGTGATTCGTCCATTCTTTTCAATTTGTACAAATAATTTCTCGAAGAACGGGAATGAAGAAATCGATAAAGACTGGAACGAGCTAAACCAAGAAGTATTTCACTCAACAAAAATTTCTTGTGACAGTTGGAATGACAGATGACGAGAAGGCACGAAACATTAGTCGAGTCATGGAAATTATTAGCCATTTAAGGGGCTCGGAGAATACAGAATTGTTAATATTAAAATAATGAGGCATTTAAGCGAAAGGACAATAATGTAACACAGAACACCAGTACAAATGATTGTCCAGTATGCACTTGTACACTTACACATCAATACATCTGTATAGTCTTCTTCTTTTGCTTATAATGTGCAATTTAAACAAGTATTTTAATTTTTTTTCTTCACAATAGAGAGCTCTGCTTCTTACGAGCTACGCTCGACAACCCCCGTTCCGCCTCAAAAAATCATTTAATTTGTTCGGCTGTAAAAATATTACGGAAAATTGAGTTGTGATAATAATAATAATAATAATAATAATAAATAAAAAAACAGAGACGCGCCTCTCAAATCCTGTTGTAATACATTATTTTCCAAATGTCTTCGAAAACTCTTCCTTGGCTTATTATCATATAAACACGAATTAAAAAGTACACAAAATAAGTACATTCGTTGCATTTCAGACAAAGATATTTTTTAAACTTTTGTAAATCTATTTGAATAGCTACGGTTAAAGTTATTAAAATATAATTAATTTTGTTCTCGAAATGGAAAAAAGCCAGTTCAAACCCAAAAGTTCAAACCCAAAAGGATTAAGTATAAATCACTGATCTCGCTTAAATAATTACTTCGGGAAGCGACATGCGACTGCATCAAATACTTTAACTTCTAAAGAATGAATAATATTTGCACTATATAACTTTATCCAACCACTCACTTCCTACTTTCACTTCTGTGTACATTTTTAGGTGCGTTTGAAATTATATAAATACGTACGTAGCACCTGTAGTCGTCATCTGGTTCGTCCGTCAGTCCTCATATAACAGAGCAAAAACTGCCCAAACGAATACTTTGAAATTTAATATCTATATATAATCGTTGCAAAATTTTGTCGCGTCCTTTTAAATTTTATAAAAATTGAATCAATACTTGAAAAGGTATCAATAAAAATTTTCTTCATTCTATTAAAAACTATCATACGTAATTAATTCAATGATATCTCATGATAGATGAGGATTCTGGGTTGTTATGTTAGTGGCTTTTTATTTAAGAGAGAGTGTTATTATTGCCTTATTACTAAATTTAATGTATAGAATTCATAATAAATTTTGTAATCATGCATTTTTGTAATCAAGATCTGAATATTTATAAAATCAGTTACAGTGAGAACGCACATTTGATGCACAATTTCCGACTTGTATAAATGCGTAGCACTTATTGTCGTCATCTGGTCCTTCCGTCTATCTGCATATAATACATAGATTATTTCTGTAGATGTTTAAATTTTTTCTTAAACCTTCAGTAAATGTTTATTTCCCCCCTACCTACAGAATTCCACCCTTTGAAAATTTAATAGACTACAGAGCAGTGGTTTTCAGTCAGTGTCAGGGATGTAGTGGATGGTATACGAGGGTATACGCCGTACACCTTCTGGATTTTTTAAAGGAACGCCGTATACCGTCTGTTTCTCTAGAAAGCTATAGTATACACAATCTAGGGTATACCTTCTGCCTTGAGCGTACACTCTCTGCTTAGAGCATTTATCCTCTGTTATTTTTACGACTACACCCCTGGTCGGCGTTCGGCGACAAATTTTTGCGCCGCGCCATGAGAAAACCTTGAGTGCGCAACAAAATATTTCAGAAATGTTCTACCATCGTGTTTTGAATTAACAAAAGTATTAACAAAATCACGTCCAAAAGTAACATTCAAAATTTTGCTGTTTGCAAGTTTAGAGCAGATTAGCAGATTTAGTATTTGAATATTCTTAAGAAATTGTGAAAATGACTACACATACTGAGTGTCCTGCAAATAAAACCCCGATTTCAAAATTAAATTTCTGAAAAACAAAGATCGATAGAATTATGCGGTAAACGATTTGTTTATTAGGTAAGCTGTAAAAATCTCGTACAGAAGTTTCAAACGGTGAATATTTTGAAAAGATTGTGTTCCGATTGCAAAGAATGCTTGATTTGACATCTTTCTTCTTTTAGATTGCTTGCAGAGAACGAGGTTTTCGGTTTACAGTGCCATATTTTAGCGATTTTTCGAACTCAATTTTTGGGATTTCAAAATTTTCGAAATAAAAATTCCAAAAAACGCTCATCACGATTTTGTTTATTGCTTATTAAGCCGAAAACCTCATTCTCTGCAAGCAACCTAAAACAAGAAAAATGTCAAATCAAGCATTCTTTGCAGTCAGAACACAATCTTTCCCAAATATTAACCGTTTGAAACTTCTGTATGAGATTTTTAGAGCTTACTTAATAAACAAACCGTTTATCGCATAATTCTATGAATCTTTATTTTTGAGAAATTTAATTTTGAAATCTGGGTCTTATTTACTGTAGGGGAAAGTCGGATAAAACCGGGACCCTAATGTTTGTCTTTTTATTATTGAGCACTATGTGAACAAAACAACTAAATTTTGTATTAAAACGATAAACTGATTCCTTGCGAAGAAAAAAAGTATTCATTCCGTCGCGAACAATAGCATTTGAGATCATAACAATTTTTTTTTTTAATGTGCAATGTCCCACTGGAAAAAACAGTTAAAATCACATTGTAACTCTGCAATAATTCTATTTATTAAAGGGAAATTGACATATTATTCTTATAGAAGATGAATCTATATCAAATCTACATAAAATAATAATGAGTTAAATTATGCTTTAAGAGTTGAAATTGAAAAATGACAAATGAAAGTTCGATCTTGTTCATTTGCATTGCTGCATGCTTCATGTGCCCACCCTCTGCACTGAAGGCACTGTATTCAATTCTCCTTAGGTTTAGATTGTTCATGTAAGCCATTGCACACTCCACTTTTATCTACCTCCTCGTTTTATGTCAAGGAGTTTTTTTTTTATTTGGACTCTTCTTTTTCACATCATTTTTCTACTTTTATTTTCTGTCATCATAGAAAGTTTTCGTTTCAGAATTATATTCTTCTTGTCTTGTTTTTCCATAATTTCTTTTTTTTCTAGTTCGAGTTCTAGTTTGTAGGGGGTTGAAGTAATGATAGATGTTGCAATACAAAAGATTAAAAACAACCTTCTATATAACAACTTAATTAAATAATATTTTTTGTATAGTTTTTAAATATTTATAGATTCTCAAACAGTGCATAAAGAATTCTATTTCAATCATACAAATATATGAGATGTTTAAAACTAGAAACTTCCCAGTTATATCCGAGCGTCTGCATCCCGGTTTTGTCCGACCACGCCATTTTGATGAAATGTTACTCTAGATTTGTTCAGATAACTCGTAGACATCAATACAAAACTTTAAAATAACGAGAAACTAATAGACTATCATACGTTATACTTAACTAAACTAATTCCTTAGATATTTAGGATTGGTAACGTAATATTGCAGACGTCGAATTTTTAACATTTTCACGTGAAATCTTTCAAAAATCACCACTGCAAAATGAGTTCGTTTACACGACTTCTGCTTACTGAGAGCTCGTATACCGCTCGCTTAGAAATAATTCTAAAAGTTTCGGCTAGATACCACCAAAAAGAAAGCCATAAAGCCTGGTTCCCGGTTTTATCCACCTACCCGGTTTTATCCAACTTTCCCCTACACCCTGTATCTAGATAAAGATAATGCTTTAGAATAAAAAAATAAATAAGTTGATAAAATTCTATACCTCCCCGCCACTAATAAAATTGTTTGTCTGTTTTTATGTATACAAATGTAACATTTAAAAAAATCTTTGACTTTTTTTTTTTTTTTTTTTCCGTTGGCAGAAATAGCTTTATTCATATTAACAACGTTATCAGTGCGAATCAGTGTCAGTGTTGCTGGCTCTTGTATCGATGGTTCTTGTGGTCGCAAGTGCTCTTGTTTTGCTCTTGAAATCTTTTATCTTCCCCCCTAGAACCTCCTTCGCCATAGCAGCCTCTTTAAAGCTCGAACGATTCGCATTTTTTTTTTTTTTAATTATAAAATAGGATGCAAGTTATTCTATTGAAAACTTAGGTGCGTTCACTTTCACTGCCACAAAAAATGAAGTGCTACTTTCAATACTTCATAAAGATAAAAGGACTAGACTAGAAAAGAGGCCCATTTCGTTGGTTAGCATACAACTATTTTTTATTCAATATGATGTAAACATTTAGGTTCATTACATAGTTAAATGGACATTTTAGGGGGCTTTTTTTTCATATTAGTTTTCACATTTTATCTATGTATTTCATACTCAGCGAATAAATGTATTATTTCGGTTTGAACATATGCTTATGCTAAATATGTAAGGATTTATAAAACATTGAAATGAAAGTTCCACCTCAATTCCTTTTTATTTGAAAATAAAAAATGCCAGCATGTTTTAGCTTTTTTCAAAAAAAATTTCATAAATTAATTTTACGTAGAGCAAACGAATGTGTCATTTTAATTTGCCAAAATATTTATATCAGAGGCACGGGGATTTCTAATAAATTAAAATAGATTTTGCGTCTTAATTCACTCATACTTAAAAAAACTCTTTCTTTTCGAAGATAAATAAAGGTTATTATATTTTAATAGTTATATTCTTATAAGTATACTATTATATTTTAATAGTTATATTTTATAAAATTATGTAAAGTTATATTTCTGTAATATCAATACATAAAACTGTAGTCTCAATAACTATATAAATTATATTACAGTCGTGTCATGTTAAATCACAATACATTATAGTACAGTTAAGTCGTACAGTAGTATTATGTTATGTGTTTTTTAATACTCATTATATAAAATTTACTTACAAATTTAAGATATTTTTTATTAAATGTTAAGAACTGTCTGTTTGTATTTCAGAACTATACCTCCTAGAATATAGGATGCAGTGCCATGAAATTAACATCATTTACCTATAATCATCGGAGGGGATGTCATAAAAGCTCATAGAATTTTAAATTTTTAATTAACTTCCGAGATATTACATTTTTTGTAACTTTTTACAAAGTGTCTCTAAAGATAGCAAGTATAATTACCCCATTTTTGTGTATAAAATTAGGAAAGAAAAAGTTAAATAACGTGTTTGATATCGGAAATGTTGAACATATATCATTATTTCCATTTTCTTTGAATGTATAGATTTAATGAGTTTTAGTTTATGTTTTGTAAATATTTGTAAACATTTTGTAAAATTATATTAAAAATTTGATAAAAATGTACTGTAAAGAGTATTAATCTGACTTACTACCACATTTACTATAATTATTAACAAAAGCTGAAAGATTTTAATATTATTGATTCGTATTAACCCTTTGCACTCGAGGTTTGATTCTCACTGACCACTAATGCTATCCCGCTAGCATTTTCAGAAAGAATCACGTTTTGAGCACCAGCCTTGGCGAGTTGGCGAAAGCTAGAACGTTCAACTATCTGCATCGCCAAACACAAAATAAACTCAGTTCAAATGTGTCATAAAACATATGATTAATAGAATTATATTTATTACAAGCGAATCTTTTCTACTGTTTTTAATTAACTTCTCAATTTCTTCGAACATAACGAGTTAAGGAAATAAAATTTTTGAATTGAATTTAAAAAAAAAAAAAAACCTATGTTTAGATGTCTTGTGAAATTTAAAGCATTTTAATCTGAAAAAACTCTTTGTTTTAAACTATGTTTTAATCGTAAACAACTGTGAATACCATTTCTTCATATTATAGTCTTTGTTTGGTAACATTTACGGAAAAACAAATCTATACATATAATAAAACAGTAGGACCCGGTGTGTCTGTACATTGAAGATAATTGACAAAAATGGAGTCAGGGCGATAAAAGAAAACCAATGAAACACAAAAAAAAATTTTTGAATTTTTTGTCTGTCTGTCTGTCTGTCTGTTTGTTCGAGGTTATCTTCGTAACTACTGAATGGATTTTTATGCGGTTTTCACTAATGAAGAATGCACACTCCCGGGCAGTGTATAGGCTTTGTTTCATCAAAATCGGACAACAGACAAAAAAGTAACAAAAAGAAACAAAAGAAACTATTAGGTGCGCTGCCCACGTTTTTTAGTACATAACGTTTTTTAGTACATATAAAATCCAATAGATGTCACTGTGCGATTTTAAAACGCGCTATCGTTATGTTTTCGCCAGTCTACTTAAGTATGAGAAAGTTTCAAGCTGGCTGTCGTTCCATGTGGTTTAGTCGGTAGAACGTCAGTGCGCCATACTGATGGCCCGGGTTCGATTCCCAGCATGGAATTTTTTTTCACTATGTTGGCATTAACGCCTATAAGCAATTAAAAGAATTTGAAATATTGTATTCAAGGCGAATTTTCTCTCTGGGAAAATTTCCTTGCATTAATATGTCAGTGTAATTTTTTTTTCGATTTAATTTTTTTTTTCGAAACTTTGTTTTTCTTAAAAAATTACAGTAAATATTTGATATTTCCCAACGTTTTTTGAATGATCGACTTGCTTTTTTTTTTTTTTTAATGTATGTCTGAACCTTATCTAACTACTTCTTCAAGATTTCTTTAGATAAACCGACCAGCGTAGCGGGCGAAGGCCGCTAGTGAACAATAAGTACGATCTCTTTGCAGAAGGAAGGTTGCTATTCGCTGGGCGTTTGACGTCACAAACAAGAAAGGGTGCGTAGCATTGACTTCATCTCCGCGCCAATCGTTGTTCTGGCGATAAGGTGCTCAAAACGTGATTCTTTCTGAAAATGCATCCCGCTTAAATGGGTGCTCTAAATATTCTGGACACCATAGTATTTTAAACTAATTTTCTTGCCTTATCTGATGGTCGAATAATCTGTTATAAAAGATGGCAAAATAAGCTGTAAGATAAGAGTGGTGTCCAAAGCATTGGGCATCTCGATTTACGAGGGATACCTGACAACACTAATGGTGAGTGAGAGTCACCTCTCCAGTGCAAAGAGTTAAATAACATCTTCTGAATTTTTTAAATTGTAAATCATAGTAAATCAACGAGCAGTGACAAAACATGGAGTTCTGAGCTTATAATCTGAACATAAGCTCAGGGCACCGTTCAAACAAAAATTTTAAATAGTTTTATACAAATTAAATATTTATAAATCCTCCATAATATCGCATTTAAAATGCAAAAAATCTGGGTTTCGAAACATAATTATTAATTTTAATGATTCTCGAGCACACATTAAAGTAAATATTAGCGACTCATTTTGAAGGAATGAATCCACCTTTCTCATGCAAAATGTATGTACTACAATAAAGACAGCAAAAGCAAAACTGTTTCTGCTGTCTTAGTATTAGCACATACTTTTTGTTTTCCTATCCTTCAGATCTTAAAATCATACATGTCGTGTACACTAACAAAGATGTAGAATTAGAATCTTTTTGATCATCTAAAACACCTTTCAAACGTAATATGAAGACGAACACGTTTGCTTTTCAATGATGCTTCTGTTTGGATTTTTCTTACATAAATGAATTAACGCAATTCATAATTTTATTTGTAATACTAGGGGGTCTCCGCCCCCCTGCTCGCTACGCTCGCCAACGTCCCGCATAATCGCTTCGCGATTCGAAGTTGTAGGCTACCCCTGGTTGCTGCGCTCGCCAATACCCCATGGAATCGCTTCGCGATTCCGTTCGGTATTGCTTTGCAATCCCGGAAGGAATCGCTTCACGATACCTTATTTTCCATGCACTTTTAAAAATCTGCTGCATTTTGTTGCAACGCACTCCCTTGCTTGTATAGAAAACGGTTACTTGGCCGTGAAATTGGAGCTTTCTCATTGGTTGGAATAGAGATTTTATATACAAGCGGTGGAGTGCGTTGCAACAACATACAGCAGATTTTTAACAGTGTACACTCAATTTTGGAATTCATCCCTCTCCTCATTGGTCGAAGCATAGACAGAGCCCTTTCCTGGTTGGTCTATTCGACTCATGGAAGGTGTGGTCCACCCGGACGCGTTATTTCCGGAAGCCTTACACATCAGCATCATTCCAAGAGTCATTCCTGGAATGATGCTGATGTGTAAGGCTGGAGATTTGTTTAAGGCTAGTTTTTTTTACTATAGAAGGAAACGTTTAAGTACGAGAAATACTCGTGGTTAGAGGGTTCCGTACTTTAAATATATGAATTAAATAACTGTATTATTAAAAATAAATCGTTGCTAAAAAAAATAATAAAGTTTTGTATAAAAAACTATATTATGTAAAGTTGGTATTGCTGTATACTAGAAAAATATAATTAGATATGCCATAAAAGTTCAAAAAGATAAATAGCCTAAATAGTATCAAATATTTCTATTACGTATAACTCATTTTTTCAATTTTATCCTAATCTCTTTATGATTGTCTTAATTGGGTACTGAAAATAAAAGTCGTGCATATTTAAATTGCATTTGGCATTTCATAAAACTAAATTCAAAGTAGTCTTCAGCGTATTACCTTTTCTTTTTACAGTGTAGCTAAAAGAAAACCCTAGTTCAGAATTTAAACTTGACATTAGCTAACCGCACTTCAAAAGGAGATAGCAAATTTTCAATGCTGCCTTTTGTCCATGTTGCATTTTGGGAAATAGATTTTTAATTTACTTTTAAAGACATGGGAAGGGTACTAAGAGATCCACACAATGCAAACTAGTCGCGAATCCCATTGTGTTTATGTGTTTAATTAAAATTAAATTAGTCTGCTTTTAACAATTTAATGTTTATTGTTTTTATACTGCTATTAGGCATTGCATTACACAGATATATCATTAAAACTTATTATCTAGGCTTTATAAACCGATGGTACGCAAAGTACGCCGAACCTGTCATTATGTGTGTCCAAACCGTAAATGTCTGGTAATGGTTAATATCTTGGATAATTGCTGACATTTTTTTGCGAAAATCATTATCAACAGTGCTTTTATAATTCTGCTACGTTAGGTACCTTCAGCTCTCAGCAACATTTCTGCTACTATAGGTGCGCACCTCAAACTTTTTGCTAAATGCCTGAAAATCCGATTTTGTGTGTAACGGAAAAATACGTTTTTCTACAAAATGATGTGACCTAAGATAATCGGTATAGTTTTCCTGC
This sequence comes from Maratus speculifer, assembly GCA_964019185.1. Taxonomy (NCBI): domain Eukaryota; kingdom Metazoa; phylum Arthropoda; class Arachnida; order Araneae; family Salticidae; genus Maratus; species Maratus speculifer. The sequence goes on from OZ025289.1 coordinate 73,311,763, forward strand.
AAGGTTTAAACTAACTTTTATTACCTTTATATTTTTTTTCATGATTTTGGTTTCACTTGATTCCAGGGTTGCAAAAAAGCCGGCTAAAATTAAAAAAAGCCAGGCCGGTTGGCTTTTATTGATTTTAGCCTGCTTTTTTTGGCCAAAATTGGCCTTTTTTGGCCATAATTGGCTTTTATACAGTGAAGCCTTTTTATTATAAGCAACACATTTTTAAGTGTCTTTTAATTAATTTTAATGATGTTTAATTTACTTTGAGTTTAATAAATTTATTTATTAATATGAAAAATTGGGATTTTAATTATGATTCATTATGAGAAATTGGGTTATAGCCCAAATTTTCAATAATGAAGACATTAATACTAGAATAACACATTGATGGAGTTGCTAGTGGTTTATAGTCAGAATTGCAAATACGTCAGCTAAATTATAAAATGGCCATACGAAGTGCTTTTTTTTATTTACATTGACCTTTAATCCTACCTTTGTTTTTCCATTTTTACTGCTTTATAAAATTAAAGGTTACTTAGTTATATTTTTTATTACTTAACTAATTTCAAGAGTTATTTAACCCGTAAGACATGGTGACGTCACTGCAACGTCGTTGTGAAGTCACATTGTGACTTTGTGACCATCGATTGTCGATGTGACGTCACGTGACGTCGATGTGAAGTCACAGTGACTAAAATGTGAAGTCGTTATGGCCGTTTTAGAGCTTTTTTGTGACGTCACATTGTGACCACTTTGTGACGTCACAATGTGACCAATTTGTGAAAAGTGTGTCATTTGTGACTACTTTGACATTAACATTGTGACGAACTGTGAAAATTTTTTTAGAAAGTCACATCTTAGTCACATTGTGACGTCACTGAGTGGTGGCATTTTCGTCACAGATGTGATGTGACCAAAGTGACTCACAGTGACGTCATTGTGACGTCACTGTGAACATGCATGCTATGAGGGAAGAGTTAATAAAATAGAGTTTTATTCGCTTAAACATTTAAAATCATACATATAAAAAAACACCATTTCTCACTATTGAAAATAGTATTTTGAATTATGCAGATTTCATAATATATTATATTTCACAATTTATTTCAGTATTCTCAATTAGCATATGCATGAATATATTCATTCATGCAAGTGGGCATATATGCACTTTTAAATAACAAAGAGCTATTCAAAATTTTAATTCAACAAATTTTATTAGAACATTTTTTGTTGTTTAATTTTATGTAATTATGTATTAAATTTTCCGCAAATATTGAATCCTTCCTAATTTCTCTTTCAACATTGTTCATTTTATGACTCAATCTTTACATATTGACCTGTAACAATGTTTCCATGAATGCTTTGATGTGTTTCATTTTGTTAGTGTTCATTCTAGGCCATTTTTGAAGGGTGCAGCACCCTGCCCTTTTTAAAAGTAGTAAAATGCACCTCTGATTTTACCCAGAGATTTTTGATAAATATATTTTTTATTCCGTAGTATTTCTAAATTTTGTGTGCCCAAAAACGATAGAATTCTTTCATTTCTTTAAGAAAAAGAACATGAAACTATTCAATCATGTTTTAATTTAATTGTATTTCTAATTTTTATATCATAAAATCATTCGAAATTAATGTTACTTAATTTTTCATATTTAAAAATTATGTATTTTGCTGCTTTCTTTTTTCCCTTTCTAAAGGCAATAACAATTTTTTTTCTTGCAAAAGTACCCTTTTATGATGCAGTAGTGCCCTTTTTAGTGAATAGCACCATGCCCTTTTTATATCTATAGGGAACACTAATTTTGTCATAATTCCATTAAATATAATTCTTAAGAATGTGTAATATAAGTAGAACTATGAAATGTAGAAGTTTAAAACACATTTTTTGTGTATATTTCTTTTTTCCAAGATTTATATTTTTCAGACATAATGCCTTCACAGTTGACTCCTAGCAGTTACAAAGACTTATTTATTTGAAAAGTTAAATAGAAATTTATAACTTTTTTAGTCGTAAATTATTAAAAATAAATCAATCCAAATTTAATATGGATTCAATTCAATACAAATTAACACTTAAAAAATAAAAGCCGGCTTTTTTCAATTTTAGCCGGCTTTTTTTAAGTGGATAAAACCAAAAAAAGCCGGCCGGCTTTTTTTGGCCCGGCTAAAAGCCGGCAACCCTGCTTGATTCGGAAACAGATAAGAGGTAATATAATTTTGCACTATTTTTTGACGACATTTCTGAAAATAAATAAAATAAAAAATATATACAGCCGAGTCTCTCTATAACGAAATTCCATACATCGAATTTTTTATATAACGAATTTTTAGTAGGAACGGTTTCCTTTTCGCATGATTACATTAAAAACAGTCTCTATATAGCGAAATATCTATCTCCATATAACGAATTTTTTCATAAATTGGTCTTAATCTATACAGTTTAAAAAAAGCTTTGAAATCATATGGAATCAATTTTCCATCACTTTTTTTTATTTATATATATATTTTTTAATATATATTACTTATTTCTTTGTTCTTTAAATTCAACGAATTCATCCCACCTCCCACACACCTTTCAACATCCTTCTCAAAACAGAGTCAATTGGATTGTTACACATATAAGAGAGGAATCAATGAGAGGCACATAAGAGAGGCCTTCAAATGGAGAAAAATCTTAACTACAATTTTTCATTCCTTGCAAAAATTTGAAAAAAAAAAAATGTTTGAGAGCGTAACAATATTAAAATCAAAACAACAAAAAATTACAGATTTCTTCGTCTAAAATTAATGCAAGGTGTTTCTTATTTGATTTTCATTAAGCTTTCTAATAAATGTCTGTTCTCTTTTTTGAAACTGCTTAAATAATTAAGACATGAAATGTTAGGTTATTATTTACTTTTAAACATTTAAAATTCTTAATTAAAAACATAAAAAATAATATTTGTTCAAAATACACACATTAAATACGATTTTTAACATCATTCTCTATACATCGAATTTCTCTATATAACGAATTTTTTACTGGAACGATGGATTTCGTTGTATAGAGACTCGTCTGTATTTTTTAGGGTGTCACCATTTTGAAAGTTTTCATACGATTCCTCCACACAATATACAAAGAAAATATTTTTTTTCCAAGTAACTTAATTAGCCCCTCTATGTTTTCCGTAAATATGTTTGTGTATCTGTAAATATGTGAGTCAAAAAACTTTATTATTTTCCCCAATTAAAACTTCCCACCATAGTTAAGAAGTCAGACACTATCACAGACAGACACAGCAGTGATCTTATAATGCTTTCGTGTTACATTTTTAATACGGGATACTAAAATTAAAAAGAAAGTATAAAATCTTTGTTCTCAAGAAAAGTTGCCTTTTTAGGCACTAAAAAACATTTGTTAGCTTTTGTATTATAGTTTCCAGGGACTTTATTTACTACGTTAATATAATGCTCACGTATCTTTATTTTCAAGCCAAATTTTAAATTTTTAATAATGCTAATTCCGATGCTTTTTTTGTACAACACATTACTCAGCTTCTATTTCTTATAAATTTTTGAAAGTGACTGCTTTCTTAGAGAAAAGATTTTTCATTCTTGTCCAAAAGAATATGCTTGGTGTATTTATATTCTGCGAAGCATCCAAATACTTAAAGAATATAAAAAAGAGTGTTTTTTTTAAAGTGGTTTTCAATCTTTTTTCTTTTTATTGATCCATTATAGAAAACGGGAAAAATTTGAAATGACGAAATCACATTAAAGTTTGATCGTGAATTCGAAAGCGTGTAAATAATTTAGAATATTACTTCTTTCTGTATTTATTTATTTATGTCTTAGAGGAAAAAATATTTGTTAAACTATACAGAGAATAATAAAGAGAAAAATATAGAAAGAGAAAATCCTCTCTTTTAGAAGCATTTACTGGACATCTCTACAATATCAGCTTTCTTCATGACTGCAGATAATATTTCCCGCCAAAAAATTCCCATAACAGTATATTAATTTGGTGTAGGTAAAAACTCGAGTATAAAAAATAAAATTCAATGTTTTTATACGTTTGGTAGAAATTTCTGGCAAAAGTATTAATGAAAAATATATAATTTTTGCTTTGTTTATTTATTTTTTAAGGGAACAAGTAAGAACAAATGCAACACTATTTGAGCTATTTTTGGGGGTATTTCCAAATTCATTTCTCAACATACTGTGGCGGTCAAAAGTTTCCGGCCAGTTAGTGCCTTTTATTTATTTACCATTTCCATGAAGATTTCTGCAAAGAAGAAGTACAATTGCTTCAAAAGTTAGGCATATGTGAATGACCTCTGACCACGTGATTATTTTGATTGGAATCTGAAGACGCTTCATGCAAAAAGGTAGAATTCTAAGATACGTTTGCAAAAGTTTTTGGCCACCTATCATTCCTTAGATTTTTTTCCATCGGTAAAATGTTTTTCGGTAGTGTTTGTGAATGAATCAACGTGAATTGCACAGTTTGAATCCAAAATTGAAAATTTCAACAATTATTGTTCGTAAATGAGTGATTAGTTTATCACTAAAGGGCCAATCTTCTCGAGCTATTGCGGTAAAGTTATCCATCGGTAAAGTAGACTGTAAACGATATTTAAAAATTATATAAAGATGACTATGGCCTTCAAAACTTTGTGAGGTCCGGGAGACTCCGAAAAAAGACTATTCTAATAGACAGAATTATCAGGAGAAAAACAATTGATGACCCATATAAAAATTCTATTGCAATATACAGATATTTACGGAATGAAAATATTGCTGAAATAAGTCGCTCTACCGTGTCCAGATGCTGACATGATACAGAACTTTATGGAAGAATTGGGGTTCAAAAATTTTTCATAGGTAAAAAAAAATATCAACGTACCCGACTGGTTTTTTCAAAAACACAAAGTCTGGTCAAGTGAAAACTGGACAAAAGTACTATTTTTAAATCAACCGAATTTGAAACTATTTTGGGAGTGATGGCAGACACCTCGTCCAATGACCTAACATCAAAAGATATGATTAAACCTATGTTATTCCTACAATAAAGCACGGCGGAGGACACCCTATGCTGTGGGGAGTATTTTCTTCAAAAAGTGTCGGTCTGTTATTTGAAATCCACAGCAAAATGAATGATGTAATGCATAGAGATATCTCGCAATATTGTTTGCTGCCTTATTAGAGGAAAGATTTTGATCGCAACTATTTGTTTTTACATGATAAAGACATAATGAATGCATACCAGTCTTGACAAGCAATGGTTTTCATACAAAAAAGTTTCGTTTGTGAAATGGCCAGCCCAAACGCCCAACATTAATCCTATAGAAAATCTTTGGAAAGAAGTTGGTAAACGTCTGCCGATCTATAAATATTCCAACTCAGCCGAAATTACCAAAAACTTTCAAGAAATGTGGAAAAAATGTGCCATGGACGATCTTTAACCGTTGATTGTATGAATGTCACGTTGCTGCGCAGTAGAACTTATTACTAAAGGTAATAAAATACTAATACGATAAAATACTAATTGTAAATATGGTTGATCACTGTAGTTTTCTATTTACAATACAATTTTTTAAAACTTGCGAAGGTGGCCGGAAAATTTTGAGAACATTCGTTTTCCTTTGTACTTAATTTTTTCAATTAAACTTATTGATATTTATTTGCCTGTTATTCCATAAGTAAGTTCCTAACTATTAGGTCAATAAAATGTATAAGTATCACTTTGAGATTCCTCTTCATATGGGTATAGTTACAAATTAACTGAAAATTTTTTGCTGGCCGGAAACTTTTCCTAAATTTAAGAATATTTAGCTATTAATTGATAAAACATATTTTTTAATGGTACACTGTTCTATATTTATTTATAATTTATTTGATGTTTGTAATTTTTTAAATTTTCCATTGTTGCAGTTTCTCAGTGCTTTGTCATATTTTAGTTTGTATTTATGGGCGTACCACTAAATCCACTGTTTTTTTAAATACCCAAGTAATTGTGTGAGATACAGAGAACATTCGGCGATTGGTCACCAATGATGGGTCAATTAGAAAATGTCTTAAATTTAATATACAGGGTGTCTAGTAAATGACTGACCCATTTTGAATGTGAATAATTAAAAAAAAAAACGGTTTGCGATAAAAATGTGCGGTTTACTGCATTGCTATCAGAAAATCAACAAATTTTTAGGTATGCACTTTCTTAAAATATTTCGAATCTTGGCTAACAGATGGCGCTGGCGGCGACAACAGTCTGCCGATATTGAAACATTACTCTAGTTTTCATACGCATGAACTTTTCGGCTCATTTTGCAGAGTCGAATCTCAGTTGACATGTTTAATCGACTCTTCAATCACCTACAGAAAAAGTTTGTTGGATGGAAAGAGATTTATAACAATATTTATGATTGGATATTGTCTATTATACTTAATAAAAACCAACAAACAATTAATAAGGATTCACTTCTCACACAACTACCATAAGTAAATTGTATTCAAAAAATGTTTTTGTAACTGGTTGATTGATTCTCTTTTTACATACAATAAATTGAAAATATGGGGTAAACGCCGCTTTTTTAAGTTTAAAAAAATCTTAATATTTAATCTGAACATTTCTTCCATAAGATATTATGAAATTTTATTTAAAAAAAATTAGTGGTGTTAAAAAGCTGTAAGTGATGGATCAAGCAAACTCTTCTTTCCTACGTCGTGCAGTGAAATCAGTTAAGTGGCTAAAACAGGGGTACGAAAATAGTGTTGGCAAGTTCCCTGTCTAAAAAAAGCGAAGCAGTGACTTATAAATCGGCACATATAAATATAATAAACCTTTGAATGAAGGAATCCGTTTATAACAAATCCTGTTTTAAACGTAGAAAAATATTGATTTCGATGGAGAAAGTAACATACAAAACCAGCTGTTAAGACAGAAACTTGCCTAAAATGAAGTATCATTTTTTTCCGTTCATTTTTCCTAAAACCGAATTCACCCCGTCATTAAATTCATATTTTGACATTTAACACATCTGGCTAGTTCCATGGGTTTTGTAGTGTAAGTCACATTACCTTATAATTACTATGCTTGTTTGCCACCGTTATTTTCGAAAAGTCTGCTTGGCCTTATTCAATTAATGAGAATGTGCCGATAAAATATAATCACATTTTTTCGTACTAAAATAGTAGTAGCCAAAAATCGTAGCCTGTGACTTACACTACAAGTACTCATGGAAATAGCCATCTGAAAATTTTATTACGAAAGCCATGAGAGATTTTAAGATGACTTTTACACACACCTTTCCCCTAATTGATATTCATCTACGCTGAAATGGAAGGATGTTTAAAAAGAAAAAAAAGCATCGTACCTGTTTTATATCTTGCGAGTTACCTCTTTTCCAAATTTCATTACAAAGAGCATCATAGATCCTGAAATATAATTTTAGTCCTCCCCCCCCCCCTTTTTTTCCTTAACTATCCTTCATGAGGAAAAGAAGGGAAAGATAAATTCTGAAATTTCCTCTTGCATCTGATTTGAAATATGGACCATTATTAATATATATATATATTCTAAAAACCCTTTTAAAATTATATATGAAAACACTAATGCTCCAGTAATTTGGAAATATTTATATTTTTAAAATTGAACTGAAATAAGTAGAATTATGATAATTCTATGGTGATTCAGGATCTATTATGCTTTATGTAATGAAATTTTGAAAAGGGATGACTCGCAGGATATAAAAACAGGTAAGTTGTTTTTTTTTTTCTTTTTAAGTATCCTTTCATTTCAGCGTAGATACATTTAAGTCAGCGGAAGAAGGGAGAAGGGTTGTGTGTAAAAAGCATCTTAAAATCTGTCGTGGCTTTCGCCTTCGTAATAAAATTTTCAGGTATGTTAAATGTCAAAATATGAATATAACGAAGGGATGAATTCGATTTGCGTAAAGATGAACAATATTTCGTTTTAGACAGGTTTCCGTCTTAGCAGGTAGTTTTATAAATTACTTTCTCCGTCGTGATCAATATTTTTTATATTTAAGTCAGGATTTGTTATAGACGAACCTTTATTCGAAGGTTTAATACATTTTTAAGTGCCGATTTATAAGTCACTTCCTGCTTTTATTTTAGACAGAGAATTTACCACCACTATTTACGTACCATTGTTTTAGGTAGCTTTCATTACAAAAAATGAAAAGCTACCTATTGCAGCCGTCCGGAGGAAAGCACTTCCAGAAAATTTTGGTATATTTTCACCGATCATGACCCCTCAGACCCCAAAACCACCCTCCGTTCAAATGTTGACACATATCTCTAATATATAAAATTCTCCTGTCACAGTGTTAGTTGCCATACTTCTCCGAAACGGTTTAACGGATTTTGATGAAATTTTATATGTATACTCAGTAGGTCTGAGAATAGGTTGTTATCTATTTTTTATACCTCTAAGTGATAAGGATGGCCCACCTCAATCGTGAAAGCAAAATGTAAACAAATGGTAACGCCTCCAATTTACATGCTATGACGTCATAAGAATTATTTTCCATGTCCAAATCATTGTTGACGTGCTTTGCGAATTACTAACTTCGTGGTTTAATATTTTTTACTGTCCATGCGAATAAATCTCTTGCATGTGTTTCCCTTATGAAGTTGGATAATAAGTTGTCAACTTAATTTCAATTAAAGTTATCATAGAGTATATATTTATTAAAATGTTAATTAGAAACAACGTTATATATTTAAATAGAATATTTGGCACAGATGTCATATACGCATCGGGTTTGGTGCGATGTTTTTTATAACAATTTGGCGATAACTTAATTTTTGAATATCATTTACTCACATATTTTTAAATTATTTTCTATTATTTGAAAGAGGACATAATAAATAAACGATATTTTATACAATAACTATGTAGAATAAAATAATTTATGTCATTATAAAAAATAAAATAAAATAAATACTTAATAAATAAACAGCAATAGCCTGATTAAATGAAATATTTGGCACAGATGTCGTATATGCATCAGGCTTGCCTCGATGTTTTTTATTACAATTTGCCGAAAACTTCATTTTCAAATACCAGTTACACACATATTTTTAGATTATTTTCTACTAGCTGACCCGCCCGGCGTTGCACGGTTCCGAGATAATAATATTAAAGGAACATGAAATTTGTGATTTTATCTCTAACTCGAAATATGTGAAATTACGTTGTCTGAAATACACGGCCACTGACTGTGTGAAAAATTGGTTTAAAAAATGAATAAATAATATTTAGCGGCAAAAATTTTCAAAAGGACTGCAATGGGAAACGGGAGAGGAACTACTCAAGTAATAATTAGAATTATGGAAATCTCAATGTCAGATACATCAGGAGAGACTTTGGGGTACTTTCAAGAATGTTTTGAGCCTCGTAAGTGCCGTAGACTTTTCTAGCTGTCCCACAAAAACATACATGCCCACAGACAGTGCATTTAGTTATTTTATTTGTGTAGGTTACTGTGGATATTCAAAATAATTCCTTTACTGCTAACTCATTAGTTTTATGGTTTTTGCCTTTTTTACATGCAATTTAAAAATAGATGCGTACAAAAATCTGTAATATTGACAAAATTGACAAAAACCGATGCTAAACGCACAAAAAATCGTTAAAAACCACATCGAAAATCGTACTGAAGATTGCAATGAAAAAAAATCACTGAAATTGAAAAAATTATACCAGGCAAAATTTAGTTAATTAGGCTTTGAAACAATTTTACTTTTATGATTCTCAAAAAATAGCTTCAAAATGAGAAGAAATACTAAAAATCGCAATAAAAAATTCGATAAAAGTTCCAAAAATCGCCGCACGAATTCCGAATGAATTTTGTTGAAAAGAGAAAAAAAAATTTACTATATTGAGTGAAATGAATGAAACCGTATACCTTTCACTAATATGGAAAAATCGCCTCGAAACATAAAAAGAGCGCTAAAAATCGCCTAAAAAATTAAATTAAAAAATTCCAATCAAAAAATCAAAAATCGGGCTTCGAGGTGCAAAACTACATGTATAGAGGTACCTTCCCCTCCAAATTTTGTAACTCTACATGTAGGGGTCTCTTCAGAACAGCGCTGACACACACACATACTTGTCTCTTTATTATTATAGATTATTTGAAAAAGAAATAACACTAAATAAATGATATTTTATACAATGACTATATAGAACAAAACTATTTATGTCATTTTAAAAAAGAAAAAAAAATTTTTCAGGAAATAATCAACAATAGCCAAATCACCATGTCAGGCAAAATAGTGGCAATTAGGTATCCTGCTGCGTATATGATATTTGGGAAAGAGCTCCATATCTTCTTCTGTTGGCGCGACTGGCAAAAAAACCAAAATTGGCAACACAAAGCCATTTTAGCAATTTACCAGATTTCTCAAAATGATGGAAAAACATAATTTAAATGGTTTATAAAGATATATTTATTTAATAAACGTTATATATGTCACGTGTTAAAAAATAGACGATATTTATATAAATGCTTTTATTTATATACATTTTAGATATATTTCTATGCATATGTAATTATATATAGCGATATACATACATAAATACATAATATGTGTACTTGTATACCTATAAATAAATACACCTATAATGTCTATATTTATATAAAATAGTTTGTACTGACTGATTGATAATCAAGGCACAGCCTTAACTACTGACCTAGAAGCATGAAAATTGGGGAAAATATACTTCTTATAATGGAAGCGTGCACTAAGACGGGATTTTTGAAAATCCCCCCCCCCCTTAAGGGGGTTAAATGAGGGGTCGAAATTTTTTGAACATCTTGCTATATCTCAGCAGTCGTTATAGGTAGGAACATGAAATTCCAGATAATAAATGTACTAAAAATAATTAAACACATGTTTCTAAAATTTTACAAATTAACCCCTATAAGGGAGTTAAAAGGAGGTCGAAAAGTTTAGAGCATTTGGCACATCTTAGCGGCCGTTTTAAGTAGGAAAATGAAATTGCAGAAAACAAATCTATTATAAAAATAATTAAACGTGTGTTTCAGCGATCTTAAAGTTCCCACTCCTGAGGGGAGGAGCTAAAGTGGGGGTCGAAATTTTTAAAACTTTTTTTAGACCCGCCTTGTGATATATTGTCTTAAAGCATTCAGACCACTCTTTCAAATTATGTACCTTGCATTCTTACTCCCCATTTTTGGACCCCCAGGCGGGGGCAATTTTCGAACGTTTTTGAATTTTGCATTGTTTTTATCATTTTAAATCGGATTTTTTTGCGGAGCCCTCTGATAAATATTATTTATAATACATGAAAAATTTAAAGAAAGAGAGGAGGATGTTTTTCGCGGGGGGAGGGTGTAGATAGTTGGAACATTGGGATGTTTTTTTTTTTTTCAATTTTTGCCGATGCTAATTATGTGAAAAATCATTTTAAAGCTCTGTGACTAATATTTATGTTATACGCCTCCCCAAGTCCCTCCACCCACTTTGCCTCCAAAAGGAGCATTTTTCTCAATTTAACCGATACTCTTCATGTGATATATCGTTGTTTAGCCCTGTGATCACTTATTTATATTATGCACTTCCCTTGGCCCGTTTCACGTATTTAAGCAAAATGTCTTCAAATGAGAATTAAACTATGGAACTGAACTAAAATAACGGAGAAAAAAATCAATAACAAATATTGATCCCATTCATCATCCTTTTACTTCCTGTTTTTGCCACAAGGGGAGCTTTTAATTCTTATTTCTTTGGCTGCTTTGGTACTAATTGCCAAAAAATTCTAATTTTTGTTACTTAAACTCCTTTATCTTTTTACACTTACTTGCGCCTTTTCTACTTTCTACAACGAGGGAACACCGTCTCATACATTTCCACTAATATGGCTTCATTATAGCCTCCCTTTGGTTTGTTGTTTTTTAATTCCCTCTGTTTTTAGTTGCCATGTATTTACTAAAATCACTATGTATTTTATCTATATTAGAAATTAACTCCTAAGAGGGTTTAATGTATGGTTGTAAATTTCAGGCAGGGATGTAGTGGAGGGTGTACGGGGGCATACGCCGTATACCTTCTGGATTTTTTAAAGGAACAGCCTATACCCTCTGTTTCTCAATAAAGCTATAGTATACACACTCTAGGGTATACCCTCTGCTTAGAGCGTATATCCTCTGTTTTTTTTTTTTTTTTTTACGACTACATCCCTGCTTTTAGGACTTTTCAATACATCTTTGCAGCGGTTATAGGTAGAAGCGCGAAATTCAAGATAGCAAATCTACTAAAAAATAGTAAAACATTTGTATATTATGTCGTTAATACATATTTTGAACCGGATTAATGTGAGATTATACGATTAAGACAATGATTATGGATATTTGATTAAGATTTTGGCCGTCACTAGATGCATTTTGTTTAACACAAGATTATTTTAAAGTAACCGACCAGCGTAGCAGGCGAAGGCTGCTAGTATATATATATATATATATATATATATATATATATATATATATATATATATATTTCAATGTATATATATATATACAGGGTGATTCAGCTCGTCGGTGACAAACTTTAAGGATCGATAGAGCACACCTAGACGAACATTTTTGAATAGGGAATGTAGGGTCCCTGACGCGATGGTAAGGCGCTAGGCGCTTTCGAAAATTTGGGTGCCGAAATTCGAAACGTCATAAAAACTAGGGAAATGGTTAGATTTTCTTGCTTGTTGCGTCGAAATGATTCTGTTTGTTTAGACTTTCTTCAGTACCAATTTGATAAGCGTATCTCTTAAAACATGGATAGGGGGCGCTGCAGACTTTGGAGAGCTAGACAACAACTTTAAGCCCGTTATTTTGATAATTTAACACATGCTCGCCAAAGTTTATACTCTAACTTAAAGTTTGAACCCAAAAGTAGAGCCCTGCAAAAAGCGTAAGAGCCGGAATAAAATGTCAAAGTACAGGGTGGTCGAAACTCGAAGGCTCCTAAGAGATAAACAAACAGATTTCTTGACTTATGGCATGCATTTTCATGATTCTGTTTGCTGGGGCTCTCTGAAACTCAGTTGAACGGTACAAAAAGAAACATCGATAGGGGGCGCTTTGGGCAAAAAACATAATTCGTTGACATTTCGGACGCTAACTGGAAACGGGGCGCTACGATCAGTTAGTAATAATGAAAACACATTTTCTACCTCTGCTCAACACTTCTGAATAAATTTAGACCAAAAACATCAATGATACTGGAAATTTATTTACAAAAAATAACACTACAGAAGATGCTCGAAATTTCGACCTTGGGCCATGATGCAGGCTTCGCACCTCCGTCGCATTGAGGAGTGTGTGTTTCCAACAATGCCAGGAGTATCTCTGATCTGCCCTGCAGCTGCCACAATGCGCGCCACAAGTTCTTCAGCACTGCTGACAGGTGTATGGTATACCTCGGCCTTCAGGTAACCCCAAAGGAAGAAATCCAAGCAGGTGAGGTCTGGTGATCGGGCAGGCCAGTGAACTGGACCCCCACGCCCGATCCACCGCTGGCCATACCTTGCGTTTAGATGGAGACGCACGTCGTTTGTGTAATGGGCCGGAGCTCCATCGTGCTGGAACCACATCTGGCGACGCGAACCTTCGGGTACGTGCGCCTCCTCCAGAAGCTGCGGCAGCACTTGATCCAGGAAAATCAGGTAATTTCCACCTGTCAGCCGTTCAGGTAACAAATAAGGGCCAATGAGGAAATCCCCCAGAATGCCGGCCCACACATTTACTGAGAAACGCTCCTGGGCTGCTCGGCTTCTGGTTTCATGTGGATTTTCATCACACCACACATGACTGTTGTGGGCGTTCCACATTCCCTCCCGGCTGAAGGTGGACTCGTCCGTAAACAAAATGCTGTTTACAAAACGGGGATCCCTGGATCTCATCGCCAAGTACCATCTTGAGAATTCCACTCGAGGGCCAAAATCCTGCTCTCTGAGCAACTGCACCCGCTGGATGTGGTAGGAGTGCAGATTCCGGGAACGTAAGATGCGCCACGCAGTTGCTTGCGAAATGCCAACATGTCTGGCGATATCTCTCGTGCTAAGATCTGGGTTGTCCTCAACCAGGTTAAGCACAGCCTCTTCGTTGTCGGGGGTGCTCACTGATCGCTCCCGTTCAGGCCTGCCTCCGTCGAAAGATCCCGTTGTGGACAACCTCTGGTGTACTCGAGCGAAGAAGGCATGGCAGGGGATTTGCCTGTTGGGGTAACGCTCGGCGTACAACCGCTGAGCGGCTCGTCCATTACAACCAGCAGCGCCATACGCCAAATGCATGTCAGCCAATTCAGAGTTTGTGTACCGTTCCATCCTACTACCGATCTGCAGACAAGTAACCCGAAGCTTAAGTAGGTACCGCACGTTCAAAAGACGTGTCTGCGCATACAACTATGTCATCTCGCGTTGTCGTCTACGCATTACGTATCTTTTGCATATCGATATGGTACGATATCTTTTGCATAAATCAGCAAAAAGCACCTTATGTAAATTTTATTGCGCGCATTGTGCATGATTGAAACCAGCTATGTTTGTTAAAAAAAAAAAAAAACTGCAGTTTTAATAGCTTCTTATGATAAGTAAATTACTCTCTTGTTTTGTTTCTAACTGATCGAAGCGCCCCGTTTCCAGTTAGCGTCCGAAATGTTAACGAATTATGTTTTTTGCCCAAAGCGCCCCCTATCGATGTTTCTTTTTGTACCGTTCAACTGAGTTTCAGAGAGCCCCAGCAAACAGAATCATGAAAATGCATGCCATAAGTCAAGAAATCTGTTTGTTTATCTCTTAGGAGCCTTCGAGTTTCGACCACCCTGTACTTTGACATTTTATTCCGGCTCTTACGCTTTTTGCAGGGCTCTACTTTTGGGTTCAAACTTTAAGTTAGAGTATAAACTTTGGCGAGCATGTGTTAAATTATCAAAATAACGGGCTTAAAGTTGTTGTCTAGCTCTCCAAAGTCTGCAGCGCCCCCTATCCATGTTTTAAGAGATACGCTTATCAAATTGGTACTGAAGAAAGTCTAAACAAACAGAATCATTTCGACGCAACAAGCAAGAAAATCTAACCATTTCCCTAGTTTTTATGACGTTTCGAATTTCGGCACCCAAATTTTCGAAAGCGCCTAGCGCCTTACCATCGCGTCAGGGACCCTACATTCCCTATTCAAAAATGTTCGTCTAGGTGTGCTCTATCGATCCTTAAAGTTTGTCACCGACGAGCTGAATCACCCTGTATATATATATATCTGATTTTTGTCATGCTGTAACTAACGTATTTATGAACCAATTTGAATGAAACTTGGTATTTACATAGTAAATACAAATGTGTCGACCGAGTTCGTTAGCCAGCATTATCTGCCATTTTGTTTCAAAATGGCAACCATTTAAAATCTTTTAAAAAAATTAAAATTTAAAATTAAATGCTAAAAAATTAAAAGTTAAAAAAAAATTTCCTTTATGTATTAGAACATAAAACGACGATTCCAGAACACTTTTTATTTAGTCTATATCTTAAAAAATGATTGAGTTATAGGACTATGGATTTTTCTTATGGCTGACATTTTGAAACGATCTTATTTTTGTCACGTGATAACACGCGCATTTATGAATCGTTTTGAATGTAACTTGGTTTGTACATAGTACATAAAGAAGCCTAAACTGAGTTCGTTAGCCAGTTCCATCCGCCATCTTGTTTCAAAATGG
Organism: Maratus speculifer; assembly: GCA_964019185.1. Taxonomy (NCBI): domain Eukaryota; kingdom Metazoa; phylum Arthropoda; class Arachnida; order Araneae; family Salticidae; genus Maratus; species Maratus speculifer. Next base: position 73,327,495 of record OZ025289.1, read on the forward strand.
CGGCCATTTAATTTTTTTTTTTTAATTTAAAATTTAAAATTAGGTACAAGAAAGTGAGAAAATGAAAAGGATTTTTCTTTTATGCATTCGACCTTATTACAAAGATTCCAGAGCATTTTTTGTTTCGTCTGTATCTTAAAAAAAGGCTGAGTTATAGCACTTTTAATTTCTAGTGTTGCTCACATTTTGAAAAGATCTGATTTCCGTCACGTGATAACACGCGTATTTATAAACCGATTTGGATGAAACTTGGTGCGTACATAATAGACACAGATGTCTCGACCGAGTTCGTTGGCCAATTCCATCCGCCATCTTGTTTCAAAATGACGGAATATTATTTTTTTTATTTAAATTTTAAAATTAGGTACAAAAATGTAAGAAATTGAAAAAGATTTTTCTTTAGTGTGTTTGACCTTGATGCAAAGATTCCAGAGCATTTTTTGTTTAATCTATATCTTGAAAAATGGCTGAGTTATAGCACTTTCAATTTCCAATGTGATTGACATTTTGAAACGGTCTGAAATTTGTTACGCAATAATAAGCATATTTATAAACTGATTTGGATATAACTCAGTGTGTACATAGTACATAACAATGTTTTGACCGAGTTCACTGCCAACTTCACCCACCCTCTTTTTTCAAAATGGCGTTTAAGTTTGTCAAAAATCTTTTAAATATATAATGATGTACAAGCAAAAAATTAGAAATTGAAAAAAGGTTCTTTCTAAAGTATTTATCTTAATAATGAATTCCGGAGTTTTCTGTTTTGTCTTTACCTTTAAAAAGCCTGAGATATAGGAGTTTGAATTTCTAATGTGGGTGACATTTTTTTTAAAAAATCAATTTGCCCGCGACAGCACTCATACACATTAATCGATTTTAATATGAGTGTGCATGTGCACATGAATTAAGATTTCGACCAAGCTCATTGGTTTGTTTTATCCATCATGTTGCTTTAAAATGGCATACACTTCATGATATCGTGGAATTTGGCCACTTTCTAAATCGCTTAAATAAAGGTTGAATAAAAGATGACTAATTTCTAAAAATTCCTATTAATATTCAGTATTGACACAAACTGGTATTCAATCTTATGAAAACGGGTTCCACTAATTTGATCTTCATATGTTTGAATAATATAACTTAAAATAAATAAATAGGTATATGAAAGCAACCTTTTACTCCCGACACTGCCGGAAGGACTTTTATTTCCTGATTTCACTACACGACGTACCGGCAAGAAGAGTTTGTTTGCTCCATCCCTTAAAGCTTTTTGACATCAATAATTTTTTTAAATACAATTTCATACTATTTTATGGAAGAAATGTTTAGAATAAATATTAAGATTTTTTTTTTTTTTAAACTTAAAAAGAGGTGTTTATCCCATACTTTCAATTTATTGTATGTAAAAAGAAAATAAGTTAACCGGTTACAAAAACATCTTTTGAATACAATTTACTTATTTTATATGCGTGAAATGTCAATGCTTATTAAAAAGTATGATTTGTTGGTTTTTATTATGTATAATAGATATTATTCAATCATAAGTATTATTTGAAATCTCTTTCCCTACAACAGACTAGTATTTCTGTAGGTGAGTGAAGAGTCGATTAAACATGTCAACTGAGATTCGACTCTGCGAAATGAGGCGAAATGCTCATGTGTATGAAAACTAAAGTAATGTCTGAATTTCGACAGCCTGTTGCTGCCGCCAATGCCATCTGTTGGCCGAATTTCTAGCGATTTTAATAAAGTGTATATCTAAAAATTTATTGATTTTCTAATAAAATGCAGCAACCGCGCATTTTTATCTAAAACCGTTTTTTTTTTTTTTTTTTTTTTTTTGTTATTTACATTTAAAATGGGTCAGTCATTTACTGGATACCCTGTATTAATAATAATAAGTTTTAAAAAAATATATACATTTCTTCGCCTGCTTATTATATTTTCATGACACTTTATAGTCATATTAATATCGCGCCCACTTATATTTATTTTCGAGGTATATTTAAAAGCTATACATAATGCAAATTCCGATACATTTTAGTTACTTTACATAGAACGTTACTTAGCATTTATTTCTGATACACTTCTAAAAGTGACTGCTTTCTTAGAGCAAAGCTTTTACATTCCTGTCTGAAGAACATGCTTGGCGTATTAATATATATCTGAGAAGAATCCAAGCACTTAAAAAATATCCATCTAGAAAAAAAGTGGATTTTTTTAAAAGCGATTTTATTTCTTATTTTTTCCCATTCATCGATGCTTAAAAGAAACTAGAAAAGTTTTAAGTGGCGAAATTTGACTAAGTTTTTAATCATTGATTAAAAAGCGTGAAATTAGTTTAGAATATTACTTCTTTCTACATTTATTTAGTTATGTTTCAGAGGAGGAAAAAATGTATTTGGTAAACTGTAAAATAAAGGTAAAAATATTTTTTTAAAGAAAAAAATTCTTCCAAAAGCATTGTCTGAACATCTCTAAAATATCGTCCATATTTATGACTGTAATTCGTGTTTTTTTCCCGAGAATTCGTGTTTTAAAATACTTTAATTTCTCGTGAGCAACAAACTTGATTATGAAAAATTCAATGCTTTTATACCCTGGTGGAAAGCTCTAGCAAATAAATTTATAAAAAACACAATTTTTGCTCTGTTTATTTTTTTTAAGGAAGGAAATGGGACATAAAAATGAAGCATTATTTAAGCTATCTTTTTAGGATTTCTGCATTGATTTATCAACGCTTAAACATATATTAAATGATATTTAACTATTAATCAATAAAAACGTACTTTTTTAATAGTACACAATTTTTATATATAATTTGTGTTTTAGGTCTTGTGTTTAATTGTTGCAGTTTCACAGTGCTTTGGCGTATTTTTGCGAGCATCTATGAGCATATCACTAAATCCAGTGTTTTTCCAACTCTCGTATGCATTGCAGAGAATATTCAGTGATTTATGACTGTGTCAAGCTAATTGGAAAATGCCTTAAAACGAATGCATTAATTAATAGTTAAGTTTTTAAAATATTAAAAAGTCATATTGACATAGGAATCAAACTTTTGTACGTGATTTTTATAATTCTAGCCTGTAAGGAAGTGGGATAAAAATCGATTTCAAAATTCCGTTTTTACCTACAAAAACCTGATTAAGTTAAAAATAAATAAATAAATAAATAAATAAATAAAATAAAAAACAGTGAAAATAAAATCTATAAGAATCACTGTTCTAAAGATTAGTCGCCTATTATTAAATGCTACGAAATATTTGTTCGCTTTCTTATTATACTTTCTGACACTTTGCTGTTACATTAATATCTCCCCCCACTTATATTTATTTTCGAGGCATATTTTAAAGTTATACATAATACGAATTCCGTTACATGTTACTTACTCTACATAGAACATTACTCAACATCTATTCTTTATAAATTTTCCAACGTAACTGCTTTCTTAAAGCAAAGCTTTTTCATTCCTGTCCAAAGAACATGCTTAGCGTATTAATAAATATCCGAGAGGCATTCAGGCATTTAAGGAATTTCCATATAAAAAAAAGAATGGTTTTTTTTTAAAGCGATTTTATTTTTTCCCATTCATCGATGCTTAAAAGAAACTAGAAAAGTTTTAAGTGGCGAAATTTGACTAAGTTTGATCGTCGATTAGAAAGCGTGAAATTAGTTTAGAATAATACTTCTTTCTACATTTATTTAGTTATGTTTCAGAGGAGGAAAAATGTATCTGGTAAATTGTAAAATGCATAATAAAGGTAAAAATATAAAAAAGAAAAAAAAAAGAAAAAAACTTTCTTTCAAAAGCATTTACTGAACATCTCTAAATAATCGTCTATCTTTATGACTGTAATTCGTATTTTTTTCCCGAGAATTCGTGTTTTACAATTCATTAATTTCTCGTGGGCAATGAACTTGATTAAGTAATATGATGAACTGATAAAGCAAAGCTTTTTCATTCCTGTCTGAAGAACATGCTTGGCGTATTAATATATATCCGAAAAGCATCCAAGCCCTTAAGGAATATCCATATAAAAAAAAAGAGTGGAATTTTTAAATGTATTTTTTTTTCTTTCTTTTTTTCCCCCTTCATCAATCCATTAGTAGGAAACCAGAAAAGTTTAAAATGACAAAATTATTCTAAAATTTGATCGTGAATTAGAAAACGTCAATTAGTTTAGAATATTACTTGTTTTTGAATTTTTCTCGGCGTTGAAATTGTCACATTCCGATGGATTTAATTTAAAAAAAATTCGTATTTTTTTGCCAACTAAAGGGTTTATTTTGCGGTGATAAATCATCAATTACAATTCATAATATTTTTTGAAATCAATATTCTTTCTATTTTAAAACCTATTGCGATTTATTAATGATTCAGCATTTAAAATTTCTTTTAAACTTTTTTTTTATGTTTTCAGAAAACTAAATTTCTTTTACATCTCCACTAACTTTTTTTTAAAGTTGAGATTTTCAAAAAAATTGGAGTTTTGGATTTTATTTAAATAATTATATAATTGCATTGTTAATTGGAATAAAATAGGAAACTTCCTTTTAAAATTAAATTTTTTGGTACTAGCATATGTGTAAGAATTTAATAATTATAAATCGAGAACTTGGATTTATTAATTAAAGGATAAGTTGTTTTGAAAGAAATATTAAATGAAATCCTTTGTGCGATTTGCGATCACACTTACCCTCTTGTTTTTATTATTCTGGCGTGTCAGAAAACGGGTTAAAAATCAATTTCAAAATTCTATCTTTGCGTACAAAAAACCTGATTAAGTTGAAAAAAACAATGAAAAAAAAAATCTATCAATTCACTATTCTGAAGACTAGTCTCCTATTATTAAACGTTGAAAAATATTTGTTCGCTTGCTTATTATACTTTCCTGACAGTTTATTGACAGATTAATATTGCGCCCATTTATATTTACTTTTGAGGCATATTTCAAAGTTATACATAATGCGAATTCCGTTACATGTTACTCACTTTATATAGAACATTACTCAACATCTATTCCTCATAAATTTTCCAACGTGGCTGGTCTTTTAAGAGTAAAGCTTTTTCATTCCTGTCCGAATAATATGCTTGGCGTATTAATATATATCTGAGAAGCATCCAAGCACTTAAAAATATATCCATCTAGAAAAAGAGTTTTTTTAAGCGTTTTTCTTTTTTTTTTCCCTTCATCGATCCATTAACAGGAAGATAAAAAAAGTTTGAAATGACGAAAACATTCTAAAGATTGATCAGCGTCAATTAGTTTACATTATTACTTATTTTTGAAATCATCTAGGCGTTGAAATTTTCATATTCCGATGGATTTAATTAAAAGAAATTTCGTATTTTTTGCCAACTTAAGGATTTATTATGCTGTGATAAATCATTACTTACATCCATAATATTTTTTGGAATTCATTTTTCTTTCTATTTTAAAAACTATTGCGATTTATCAATGATTCAACGTTTTAAATTTCGTTTGAACATTTTTTTTTTTTCAAATATCGGAATTTTCGGAAATTTTTCAAATTTTCGAGAAAAAAATGGATTTTATTTATTTGATTTGAACATTTTTAATTTGATTAAAATAAATAACTTTCTTTTGTAATTATTTTAAAATTAAATTTATTGGTGCTACTATTTGTGTGAGGATTTAATAATTATAAAATAACATTTTAGATTGATTAATTAAAGGATAAGTTGTTGAAAGAAATATTAGACGGAATCCTCTGTGCGATCTGCGATCATACTTACCTACATGTTTTTTTATAATTTTAGCCTGTCAGCTTTGCATACAAAAACATGATTGAGTTAAATAAAATAATGAAAAAAAATCTCTAAAATCACCGTTTTAAATACTAGTCAGCTATTATAAAATGTTACAAAATATTTGTTCGCTTCCACATTTTATTTATTCTCTACAGAGAGCAACTATTTTTCCAAATAGTAAGTAGTTGTAAAAAACAGTTGCTGTTCTTGGTAGAGAATTGGGAAATCTAAAGTATACCTGAATCTTTTTATTGGTTGAATTCCGCAATTTATTTAATGTTATTCGTTTCCTGATTGGTCCAAGTTTAATATCGAAAAATGGAATACTTCTGTTACCAAAATGACAAAGAGTAATTAAAACTTAAAAATAATAATAATTTAAAAACAAATTGTGATAGAGATTTCAAACAAATTTCATTAAAAAGTGCACTTTTTTCTCTACGCAACGGTGTAAAAAATTTAAAATGGGCGATATTTGTAAGTTTAAAAATCCATTTTAAAATTTCATTTTTACATACAAAAACGTGATTGAGTTAAAAAAAAAATCTGTAAAATTACTGATCTCAAGACTATTTTCCTATTATGTATTAAATGTTACAAAATATTCGTTCACTTCCTCTTTTTTGACATTTTATTTTCACATTAATGTCACGCCCATTTACATTTATTTTCGAGGCATATTTTAAAGTTATGCATAATGCGAATTCCGTTACATGTTACTCACTTTACATAGAACATTACTCAACATCTATTCCTCATAAATTTTCCAACGTGGCTGCTCTCTTAGAGCAAAGCTTTTTCATTCCTGTCTAAAGAACATGCTTAGCGTATTAATAAATATCTGAGAAGCATCCAATCACTTAAGGAATATCCATATAAAAAAAGTGGGTTTTTTAAGAGTTTTTTTTTTTTCCCCTTTCATTGATTTATTAATATGGAAAACTAGAAAGGTTTGTAATGGCGAAATTATTCTAAAGTTTGGTTGTAAATTAGGAAGCATATAATTAATTTAGAACATTATTTCCTTTTCATTTATTTATTCATGTTTTAGGGGGAAATATATATATTTTTAAAATTTTAAAAAGCAATAAGAAAGTTTTAATAGTCTAAGACCGCATTAGTTTTCCAAAACTAATTTTTGGGTGAAATTTAAATACAAGTTTCATGTTTTCGTTTTGCCATTTCTTCTTCATATTTCGCATTCTTTTGCTTCTCGTGTAAACCTGAAAAAAATGTAAAAAAATTTTAAACATATAATAATAAATTAAAAATTCATAAAAAAATTTCTTTGTTGCAAGTTTAAAAAAAAAAGAAATCTTTGTTTTCAAACTATTTTGTAGCTAATTTTATAGGGGATAGAGTCATATTTGAAGGGTGTTCTTAACTGCTCTGCTCAACAAGCGAAAAACGTTTTGACACATTTATAAATTCATTTTTTAACAGAAAGATATGAAATTGGAATGCCTGACTATGGAGGCGATTTCGAATTGAACCTATTTTTCCATTTTATGATAAATAAGTTACCTATCCAGTTCTAAGTTATTTCGATCAGGAGATCACCCGTTTTTCTCCTTTTCGACCGGTTTTTCTGCTTTCGTCGAGAAATGTACTTGAAAGTGTCAACTTTGAAGGCTTGTTATGAAAAATCTATTGTGTTTTTTAAAAAAACTGAACATTGAGTGCAATTAGGCAGTTTCTGAATAACAACATCTGCTATTTTCATGCATTTCCGAACAAAAATAAATTAAAGCATGTGTCACAAAGTTGCCCTTTTTGATTTAAGAACACCCTAAAATGGACCACTGCAATTCTGACATTAATTACAGAAAGTGACCATATCTACGGCTGAAATTCTACTCATCAGAATGAGGGCCTTTTGTTTAAAAGAAGCACCCGCCTTCAACGTGTCCTTTTCAGACACGTTTTAAAAAACAAAAATTAGCTGTTTTGACCTAATCTCTTTTCTATTAAACATAAGCGAATACTTTAAAACTAAGATAAGTTGTTATACTTCCATATACATATCTAAATTCATGTGTTTAATACGCATACATTTCACGTGAATTTGTTAGCTTCCGTTTCTGTTCATAGTCTTGAAATTATGTTTTATAAAATGGCGCAGTTGTCTTAATAGGAAAATACGAGTTCCTTAAATTGGACCAGACATATCATCATGAATTTGAAAAGTATGTAATGAATTTCAAGAGGATATATATATATATATTTTATACACTCGCTGGATACTATTTTTGTTAAATATATACAATGAATTATTATCTTTATGCAAGTTTTTAAATATTTTAATTTATTTATTAGGATGAGCGAAGCGAATCCTCTACTAGTCCACTCAAATTACAATTTTTCGTACGCTTTACAAAAAAACTTTTCAATATTTTAACTTCAAATTAAACACAAAAATAAATTATGATCTGTAGATTTGCAGAATATAATTTTTTTTACAGTAAAACGTTAAAAAAATTATTATTTTAATTAATTTATTTTACATGCATTTCCAATACGGAAGCATTTTAGCAAATAAATAAAAAATGAAACGCGTATATTTTCAGAAAAAAAAGTTTAAATCATGGAGTAAATAATTATAGATAGAATCATGATTAATTTATTAAATAAAACATGTTTTCATTATCCCGCAAAATCGTTTGCACAGATGACACTTAAAAAATTGCATTGTGGATTTTTTTTTTTTTTTTGTAAAGTGGCAACAAAAGAATTGTAAACAAATAAAATTAATTGTGAAATTTGTTATATAAATAAAAAATTAAAAAAATTGAAGCGTGAAGTTGTTGCCTCGATTCAAGCTCTTTATAAATATACTAAAGCAAAGTTGGTCAATTCAGAAACGACAAATTGACTTTAACGATTTCTTACTTTATCATTTGGATCTAAAGTACGTTCTTATTTGTGGACCGAAAAAGGTTTATTGAACAAGATTTTAGACTTTGTTGCACGTAATAAAGAAAATCACAAGCCACCAGACCAGATATCGCGAATAATCATGGGCAAATTTGAACACTATAATAATTTAACTTATAAGAATTGGTGCGTACCAATTCCCCCAATAATTAAATTCTGGAAAAATGGAAGCATAAATTGCTCAAGGAAAGAACTTCTTCTGCAGTTAGCTTTTGCTGTTACAATTCATAAATCCCAAGGTTAAACATTAGATGAAGCAGTTGTAGATATTGAGGATATATAGACACCAGTTGGCTTAAAAACGTACGCAACGTTGTCGAGAGTGAAAATCCTTCGAAATTAAGCATTCAATAGAAATTTTCCTTACGAAAAATTCTACAATATCAAAAATTCTGATACACTAACATGTATAAAAACGAAGAAATTTGAAAAAAAAGTTTCACACTTAAAAATTCATATTATTAATGAGAGCAGATTTCAAATGTTTTTCCAGAAAATAGGATTTTGACGAAGTAACTTTCTTCAAGCTCTCTTCAAATATATTATTCTAAAATAGCTATCAAAGATTATTTGATTTTAATTACAAAGATTGGAAACATGCATATTTCAAACAACTTTAAAAAACACCAGTGGTTACTGGAAATTGTAAAAACATCTTTAAAGAGCTTTTAGTTGAAAATTTAAAAATATTTTGTAAAAGTTTGCTTTGAAGATATTTTATTATGCCAGTCTTACATCATAAATAAAAAATTAAAATGCGCCAAAACATAAAATAACGTTTTTGTTTAATAAAGATGCAAAAATAATATTAAAAAATATTTTTACTTTCAAGTATCTGTTTTATAAAATAATGCTTCGCGAATCCAAACAAAGCATGGCTTTTGCTAGTATATATATATCTGGATCAATTCTTTTATGGAGTTTAGATTTTATATAAGTATAAGAATATCTTGTACGTGTTTATGCAATTTTTACATGTTTATGCAATATTTTTTTGGAAAGTCATTATTTTGCAGCTTCTTCTATATTTATTCCTGAAGAGAGAATGTGCATTGCAGATAGATCTATTGATTTTATTGCTAGTAAGATTTCTGAGTCAGAATAAGTAATCATGGAACCTACTAAAATTAACAGAGTAAAAATAACGATGAAAACGATACAAACAAACAATCTGGAAAAATAAAAACCTTTAGTGGCAGAAATTTTTTTAAAGATATAGGAAAAGAAAAGAAAAAAGTACGTTGTGAAGAGACTAACCCACAAGGTTTGCAGCTACAATAATGCCCCTCCCCCCCCCCCCCCCAAAAAAAAAAAAAAAAAAAAACTAAAGAAAACTAAATAATCATTTAGAAATGTTAACTCCCAATCACTAATCAATTAAGTCAAAGTATAGAAGGAGCTAAAATAAACAACTGTTTTAATATTTTTACCATATGAAATAAAACTTATAATAATAATTATAATAATAATAAAAGATAAAAAGGAAACACTCAAAACACAAAATCGATTGGAAGATCAAGTTTTAAAAATCAGGTTTAAATGAATTGGGGGGGGGGGGGGGGATCACCCACTCGGGGCACCCACCAAAAAACTTGGCATAGGTGTTGATGTACATCAGTGTAAATAAATGAAAAAAAAAATCTCTCAAACTGACAGGAAAAAATTGCCAATTTTGGCGCCAGTGGAAAACCGTTTAATTTACAGAAACTACCTGTAATTTTTCATTAAAACAGCTTTTTTACGTAAAAAAAAAAAAGATTTTTTCTGTAAAAATTACAAACTCCACATTCTTTTACAGATTAAAATTGTTTTTCTTTAAAACAGTTCTGTATAAAATACAACTTTTTCCTGTATAAAAATAACCGTTTTATTTTATTTTTATTTATTTTTTTTTTCATAGATAATAAGAAGATTTAGGTAAAGAAAGGTAAAGAAAATTTATGTTAAAAAAAGTTCTAATGATTCAAAGTCTAAAAAGAAAAATCCAGACAGTGATGACAAAACAAGAAAAGTGATGAAAAATCAAGACGTTTTTTTACAAGATTAGTTTTGTCGAATTTGTAAGAAAAATAAAATATCAAATATAATTCAGTTAAATATGATTTCATATTGTGTGCACTAAAAAAAAAAATGAGAAAAAGGAATTCTTGTGTAAGCTTTGCACCACTTCTTACATGATATTCAAGCATCTGAAAATCAGTTCCATAACTTTTATTCTTAATTACTACATAACTTTGATTTCTATTTTGAATATAATTTGGTTAAAACAATTACTCTTACTTACAGACATTTTATTTTATTATATTTCATTGCTGTTATATTGTTCGGTTGTTTCATTAATTGCAAACTTTGCTTTTAATAAACCCAGCTGCATTCCCTTTCTCATTAAAACAATTTAATATTCTTTTGTTCAATTTAGTAGATTTGGCATTCAAATTAAGTAAATAGACACTTAATTTGGGCCATTTTTGAAATTTTTTAAAGTTAAAATAAAGTTAAGATTTTCAAAAAGAAATTGTTTTTAAGATTTATTTAATTAGTAGAGGAATAAATTGAGCACATGTAGTGATATTTTGTAGATATTCCAAAAATGAAATCAGTTTCACCCTAAAATAAGTGGAGTGGTGCAAATTCGACTTTTCTCTCCATAATTTACTTTATTCGAATAAAGAAAAGCAGAAAATCCGCCAATTTGTTCAAAAGTTATCATAGCAAAGTCTGCTTAAAATAGTTTTCGAGATACCTACGACCTACCAAATTTAAAGTTTTACGCTTTGCAAGTATAGATGCCTGTACTGTTCAACATTTATGTATCGTGAGACCAAATTTTAGAAAATCATTTATCAGATTAAAATACAACAAAGATTCAATCTCATTTTTCTTTTCATTTGCCATTTGGAACTTTTCTGACCCTTTAAGGCTATTAGTCAGTCAATCCGCGAATTCCCTTCCTAATTCTAGTTCTATGGGTATGCGATGCATTCATGTATTTAAATATCGCTTCAGACAATCAATATTTTTAACTTATATTTTCTGTGTATTCTTCTTAAGGATGTCTACCCCCCCCCCCCTTAGTTCTCAAAATAGTTCTAAAATATATATTTAATCTCCTGTAAAGTGTTAAATTCTTACTTGCATTTCGTCACCTAAAATATTAAATTCGATCTTTTAGTTTTGAAATCTTTTGAAAACTCAGAAGAAAATAACCATTTTTGAAGAAATTGACAAAGAAACAAATGGATAAGTGTGGCCGCAGACCGCAGAGAGGTTTCGTTTAATATTACTATCGAAACAACTTATCTTTTAATAAATGTGCCAACTTTTATATATGTGGCATAAATTAAAAACATTTTTAAAGCGAAATAAAAAGTATTTTTGGAAAGCGAAATAATTAAACTATGCATGCCCTTTTTTTAAATTTTAAAATGTCAAACAGATTTTTCGCGATAAGACACTAAAGGCGAATCTTTAAAGACCTAAAATAACGCAGCTAAAATGCCTTAAAAATAAAAAATTAAATGAAATTTGAAAACGACGTGCATAATTTAAGAGTACATCTTTTGAAAGCTATCAAAAATACCAAATTCGAAAAAAATGTGAAAAAATAAAAGCTATAATTTTTTTCAATTGAAATAACATTAGCCGCTCTATCTCGAAGCGTTATAGAAGTAGACTCTTAATAAACGCCGTCGCTTCTGTATTTTCTCTACCCTTATCATTCACCTGTCCATCACAATGGAGCCAATCAAACGAAATCCCCTCCCACCTGTCCATCAACTCGACATCACTCCGGATATCTGCAGGAGCTAGCTATCCCTCTTTCTCCACTGCTCCTGTTGAACTCTAACTGGCTTTCTTACTCTACTGATTACTTATACAGTGGATTCTCTCTAATCTGAACACTCATGGGACCGGCCAAAAATGTTCAGATTATGGGGGTGTTCATCAGGGATGTAGTCGTAAAAAATTACAGAGGATATACGCTTTGAGCAGAGTGTATACTATAGCTTTCTTGAAAAGCAGAAGGTATACGGTATTCCTTTAAAAAATCCAGAAGGTATACGGTGTATACCCCCATATACCCTCCTCTACATCCCTGGTGTTCATTATAGAGGGAGATTAGATTTCATTACTACTGCTACTATGTAGAAAAACCGAACCAGTAGTTGATCAAATAAGGTCAAAGCTACAAAGTATATATATAGTTCCTCTCTTTTAAGTTTTAGAAGTAAACTGACATGATTTCTACACCCCTAATCCTAATGAATGTCCTATAATGGTCAAAAATGAAATCTGCTGAAATTAAGTAGCAACAAAATTATAAGCAAACAGTTTCTTTAATTGCCATTTTCGCTTGTAGTTGATCAATCGAAGAAATCAATCAAATTCCAAAATTATCTTCAAAATATCGTGCTTAAACTGTGGTTAGCAATAATTTATATAAAACTATTATTTGAAATAAGTAAGATGAAAATGGATTATTTTAACTTACCATAATTGTCTCCAACTAATCAAAAACTAAATGTTTACATTTACGAATAACAAAAATCATAAAATGGTTTCTTTTACAACAGGCAACTGACAACAATGTGACAAGTGCTTCAAACTTTTAACTGAAGATTTTATCTAAACTATTCAAACAAATAAACTTTTTATTTTTCTGTAACACCTTTTTAGAATTTCCATGATGGGGAGACTTCGAATTTCGATTGCAAGCACATGTTCAGTTTACAGAGAGGTGGAGTAGAAATGGGGATCAAAAGTAGCGTTCATAATTGCGGGGTGTTCAGATTAGAGAGTGTTCAGACAGAGAGAGTCCACTGTAGTTTCTACTTTCTTACACCAAACTCTTTTTATCCCTATCCAAAAGACAAGATCATGCCGTATTTAAAGTTCATAATAATATTATCTCAATCTTTCTAATATCATAAATATTTAAAGTTCTTAATATTAAATTAATCTTAATCTGGCGTAATTAAAGCTCTTAATTATATTTGAATCCATGTACTATTAATTTGAATTACATAGCCCATTACTCAGTTTAAACCAAGTTGAGTAATGTAATAACTTACACCTTCTACTTTTTTGTAACTTTTTATTCCTATTTAAAACATAACGTCTGTCCTATTTAAAGCTCATAATAATAATATCTTATAATAATCTCTATTATAATTATCTCTATAATAATCTTAATAGTTTCTTAAATATTTAAAGTTCTTAATAAATCTCAAATTTAATCTGGCGTAATTATAGTTCTTAATGATATGTGAATTCGGATACATTTTAGTTGATTTACTTAGCACATTAACTCAACACCTAGTTCTTATAATATAAATTTCCCTCACTTCTGAAAGTTTCTACTTTCTTACATCGAGTTCTTTTTTATTCGTTTCCGAAAGAACATGTCCAGCGTATTTAATAGATAGCATAGTGGGAACTATCCAAGCACTGAAGAATACCCATATAAAAAAAAAAGATTGAATTTCTTTTCATCCCCTCCTCCCTCTATAATCGGACTTCATTTCTCCCTCCATCGACCCATTAAACAATTATAAGAGGTATTTTATTCTCTTCCTGTTGAGAATATAGTTCTATATTCTTTTCCTTTTTGTACGTGATTTGATAATTTTTTTTAACTCACCTTTTTTGTATTATATGATTGTTACTATTTTTTTTTGTGCAACCAAATTTAATTTAATGTGTATGTTCATTTTATCGAAAACTTAAAGTTCGGATTTTAGACAAGATTCTAAAATCCCAGAAAACCTGAATTTGGTTCTGCTCGATTTTAAATATTTATTAAGTTTATAAAGATACGTATAAGCATGAGCTATCCCTCTTCCTCCATTGCTCATTGCTCCGGCTGAACTCTAACGGTCGTATTCATAAAGAACTTCGACCGAGAGCTAAACCACAGGTCCAGTAACTCCGAGTTGGGACTTTTAACCGAGAGTTGAAAACTCGTATTCGCCATCGACTTCGGATGAAAAGTTACCGAACCCGGAGTTCCTGGACCCCGGTTGAAAGAAGTATGCCTATTGGTTTAAAAATTCCCGTCTTTTTCGGTTTCGCGTCGCGACATTATTTTTGTTTTGTATGAAAAGCGTTTAAAAAATGAGGGCGGGGGCGTTCAAAAAAAAGGAAAAACAAAGATTCAATGCGATTTTTTATTTATTTTTTTTTTTTCTCCACAAAATATATGGAGAAAATTAAAACTTGCAGCCACTAAATATGGAAATTTAATTTATTGAAAGTTTTAATATTTTTTAAACAATTGATTCAATTACTTTTTTTTTTTTTTTCAATTGATAAATGAGTTAGGTAAATGATATAAATCGTGTTAACGGCTAAAAAAAAAAAAAAAAAAAAAAAAAAAATTTAGTTATTTAGTATCTTTTATTAGTTGGTATTTTTTTTTTTTCTTTTTCAAAATAATTTTTACACATTTGCTTAAAAATGGAATTTCATTTGGATAAAAACTAATGAAATTTGACTTGGATAAAAACTAAAATTTTATTCCAACAGTTATCCTGTTGATTTCCATTATTAATAGCTTTAATTAGTAATTAAGTAATTTCTAATAAGGAAAATATTAAAATAGAAAAAAAAAAGGAAAAAATGAAAAAAGTAGCCTGTATATCAGTATAGATGTTATCCAGATATAATAATTTTATTGTTTGGATTTTCAGCGAAAACGGTTACTTTTAATTGAGCTAGATAGCTATTAATATTCCAAATAGACTAGAAAAAAGTAGTGAAATAATATTAAAAGAACTGCAGAAAAAGATGAGCTGGAGATTCTGGCACTGCCCCGGCATTAGGGACCAGGCCGCAGAGGCACGACACATGGGCGCATATAGTTATCACTTCCGATTGATTGATCAACCTTTTTTATTTAACTAATAGCTAAATAAATTTCCACACTTCTTGTAACTTTAAACTGTATACAGTGCGATATTTTATAAGAAGTTATTTTAAAGAAAAGAAAAATTTTAAACCTTTTAAAAGTACTAGCATATAAATTTCCATTCAACTCAACACACAGAATCGAATAAGTCCTTTTAAAAATAATGATAAATGAATTCCGAACACTGACCTGTCAAATAAATGTGAAGTATTACAGAAAGTTGATTTTTCATTGACTAGTTTTTAGAGCCCCTCCCCCCTTCTCCACTCTTTGTTTATGAGAATTGTCATTCTCAGATACAAGATCAAATTTGCTTTTGTAAAAAAGAAAAAAAAAGAGAGAGAGAGAATCAAATGAGTTAAGCTCATTTGATTCTCTTTGACTATTTTTTGATAAATTAGTGTTAAATAAATAATTATGAAATATTATTACATGCACGCACGCACCTGTTTTTGGATCCAGTGTTCCATTTTAGAGAACGTATTAACTTCTCAAAGTAAATTATAAAAAATCATATTTTATTTTATATATTTTTTCTAGCTTTATTATTTTATATTTTTTACTCATTTAAATATCATTTAGTTAGATGTAATAAGAATTTTATTTAGTACAGAAAGAAAAGAGATTTTATTATATATATATATTACGATTGATTAATGAAAGATTTCTATACTAGATTGGTAAAGTAATGATAGCAATCTATCAAAACAGATCGAATTCATTATTAATTATTTCATATATTTTTGCATTACATAATAAATAAAATAGTTGTCTTTTGTTTGTGAATTTGTGGAGAAGAATAAGTCCCCATTAGCACCATCCTACCCATTCCCTCTTTATTATTATTATTCTTTTATTTATTTTTGTGTATGTGTCATGTGTTAATTAAAGTACTCAAGATGCTGTATAAGATATAGAAATAAAAATTAAATTTAAAATGCTACCAAAAATAGAAGAATGTATGTAATCTCATATATATACATATATGTTATCTGTTTTTAACTAGTTTATTTATATTTATACATATATTCCCAACATTATATGTTGAATTGTTTGTTTTCATAAATACTCATAGTCGCCAACAATTTATTTGCCTTAAAATAGTCAGCATTACTGAAAGAGCTGATAAAATTATTTTTGGTATGAGGTTATTTAAAAAAAAAAAAAGTTTTTTTTTAATCATTGTATTTCAACTTTTTAGTAATTTATTGTTTTTAAGCTAATTAAGGAGTAAAAATTATAAGTGATCTCTAAAAGAAATCTCACAATTTCAGGAGGTAATTCAATTTTATTTAAAAATTGTGAGGCTCGTGTTTTAAGTAGCCAAAAGGATTTATTATTACTATTATTATTTTCGTATAAAATAGTATTTCTAATGCAATATTTTATACTATATATAATTTAAAAATTAAAATGTAGTTGAAAAATAGATGTATTTAAATTAAAAACTTGAAATTTCACAAAACTTCGCATACAAACAATAATAACAACAATGTTATAGTGTTAATGATAGCAGGTATTTCATGTAATTACGATTCATAATTTTAAAAAGAACAAAACTTCTAAAAATCTTCAATAAACTGATAAAATCCAAATGAATTGTTTAAATTTTAAGTCAAAATATCTAATTTATAGATATGATATACATTTATCTAAGTTTGTACATAAACAACAAATATTTTGCGCAATAAAACCAAACTTTAATTCGTTAAACTTACTATAAGTACGGATAAAAAATCTACAGATAATGTATGGATATTTAAAGATAATCTTCGTATTTCTCTAGATAAACAAAAATGCAAATCAGAACGGTATCTCGCATTTTAGTTAGACCTTATGTAAGTACGACATTTATTTCGGTACTGTTAAAATACATTCGGGTTTTTTTTTCGTTCTTTCTTTCTTTTTTTTCTTTTTTTTTACAATAAAATTGCAAAAAGTAAATGACTTTAAACAAACTTTAGACAGACGCGACAATTGTTACTTAAATAACAATTTATTAATCGTCTGTCTACGTAATGTTGGCTATTTTTAAAGCAAATACTTTTTCGCGGCCACAGAAAACAAACGGTTCAACATACAATATATAGAGTATTTATACGTAAATATAAATAAATCAAACAAAAATATTGAAGGTAATACAGATATATGAGATTACATACCTTTACATAATGTCCTTCTGCTTTATTTGATAGTATATTTTCTACATTTTGACAGCACCTATATTAAGTACGCAAATACCGCCATTGTAAAATGGCGTTTCTCTCGATAAAATTCTCTCTCTCCTTGCTGAAATCTTGAGAAATTGAACCTGAACCCCGCTGTAGAGCAAGGTTAGGTTTCTGGACCTGATCTTGGATTTCCCCCTCAAACCGGTTCAGTCAGGTTGATGAAGAATACCGAATCTGCTTTCAACCCGGGTTTCGGGGGAAATTCTGGGTCCAGGTTGATAGTGAATACGAATGTAACTGTCTTTCTTACTTTACTGGCTACTTACAGTTTCTACTTTCTTACACCAAACCCCTTTTTATCCCTATGCAAAAGATAACGTCTGCCGTATCTAAAGTTCATAATAAATAATATTATCTCAATCTCTGTAATATCTTAACTATTGAAAGTTCTTAATATTAAATTAAGCTTAATCTGGCATAATTAAAGCTCTTAATAATATTTGAATTCTTGTACATTTAACTTGATTTACATAGAACACCACTCAGCTTACACCAAGTTGAATAATGTGACAACTTACACTTTCTACTTTTTTTGTACCAAACAATTTTTATTCATATTTAAAATCTTCTAAAGTCTGTCATATTTAAAGCTCCTAATAATAACATCTTAATCTCTATAATATCTTAATAGTATCTTAAATATTTAAAGTTCTTAATAAATCTCAAATTTAACCTGGCATGATTAAAGTTCTTAATGATGCGTGAATTCGGATACATTTTAGTTGATTTACATAGCACATTACTTAACACCCAGTTCTTATAATATAAATTTCCCTCATTTCCGAAAGTTTCTACTTTCTTGCATCGAGTTCTTATTCGTTTCCGAAAGAACATGTCCAGCGCATTTAATAGATGGCATATTGGGAACTATCCAAGCAATGAAGAATAGCCATATGAGAAAAAAAAAAAAAAAAAAGAAGAAGAAGAAGAAGAAGAGTGGATTTCTTTTCAGTGGTATTTTTATTCCTGCTCCCCCCTCCCTCTCTAATGGAACTCCATTTCTCCCTCCATCGACCCATTAAACAATATGTAAAAGGTATTTTATTATCTTCCTCTTGAGAATATAGTTCTATTTTCTTTTCTTTTTTTTAGGTGATTTGATTATTTTTTAACTCATTTTTTTTTACTTTTTAGCATTTACGAACAAAGTTGAAAAGTGTTTATGCTTTCGGTTTTCTGACTGTCTGTCCATCTATCCAAGCTGTAACTCTCGTAAATATAGTCGGATTGTCATGTAATTTTTGGAAGTTATTGATGTTAACTCTAGCACGAACCTTGTTGAAAATGAAGTTTCTACCATGATTAGTTTATTTACAAGGACAGTCAAAATTTTCCATTACATTAATGCCTATGAAAAAATACTTTCAAATGAATTTTAAAAGATGTTATACTTTGTCAAACTCATTCAAATTTATATTCATCTACGAAGCGCATTAAAATATGCATTTTGTAAAGTATTCACTGAAAAGAACAGTTGTTATTCATTTACAGGGCCACACAAAAAAATTCCATTACATAATAATAAAGGGGGAATTTTTTGCGACATATTTTAATTATGGTAAACGATTTCATGTACAATCAAATTGATATACGTCACTGAGGCTTAATATGAGTTATTTTATCCATGATACGAAGTGCATAGCATTTACAGAGACACACACAAAATTTCAAATAGTATAACTATTCGAAGTACTTTACATTATGGATGATGGCTGTTGTATGGATGAAATACAATTATGATATGCTCTTTTAAGTTTCACGAAATGTATGCATATTATATGGTGATTACAAATGCTAATACTTACACAAATTAGATATACACGATTACACAAAAGATTTTGGAAAGATTACTGAATATGAGCGTAGGTACGTAATTTATTTAAAGTTCATAATAATATTATATCAATCTCTGTAATATTTTAACTATTTAAAACTATTAATATTAAATTAATCTTAATCTGGCTTAATTAAAGCTCTTAATAATATTTAAATTCTTGTACATTTAACTTGATTTACATAGCACATCGCTCAGTTTACACCAAGTTGAGTAATGATAACTTACACTTTCTACTTTTTTGTACCAAACAACTTTTACTCCTATTTAAAAGATAATGTCTGCCATATTTAAAGTTCATGATAACACTGTCTTAATCTCTATAATAATCTTAATAGCATCTTAAATATTCAAAGCTCTTAATAAATCTCAAATTTAATCTGGCTTAATTAAAGTTCTTTATGATACGTGAATTCGGATACATTTTAGTTGATTTACATGCACATTACTCAATACCTATTTCTTATAATATAAATTTTTCTCACTTCCGAAAGTTTCTACTTTCTTACACTGACTCCTTTTTTATTCGTTTCCAAAAGAACATGCCTAGCGCATTTAATAGATGGCATACTGGGAACTATCCAAGCACTGAAGAATATCCATATAAAAAAAGAGTAGATTTCTTTTCAAAGATTTTTTTCATTCCTCCCCCCCTCCCTCTCTATAATCGGACTCCATTTCTCCCTCCATCGACCCATTAAACAATATTTAAGAGGTATTTTATTCTTTTCCTGTTGAGAATATAATTCTATTTTCTTTTCTTTTTTTACGTGATTTGATAATTTTTAACTCATTTTTTTCCTTTATTTTTCTATTATTTTTTTTTTAATTCTGATATTTTACGATTGTTTTCTACTTTTATGTACAACCAAATTTAATTTAATGTGTATGTTCAATTTATCGAAAAACTAAAGTTCGGATTTCAGATAAGATTCGAAAATCTGAATTAGGCTCTGCTCGATTTTAAACATTTATTAAATTTATAATGATACTTGCTACTCAGTGAAAGTGCGAATAATACTTGTTCTAAAATTTTAGATACGATTAAAAAAAAAAAAATTTCATTTTCATAATTTTTAAGATTGTTTACTGTTTTTATGTGCAATCAAATTTAATATAATGTGCATGTTCATTTTATCGAAAACCCAAAGTTCGGAATTTAGACAAGATTCAAAAATCCCAGAAAACCTGAATTTGGTTCTGCTCAACTTTAAACATTTATTAAATTTATAAAGATTCTTATAAGCCATCCTCCCCCAGGAACTATCCCTCCTCCTCCACTGACTGAAGATGGGGGAGATAAACTTTCCCTTCCTTTGTCAATGAGATACGATTCTTACCCCAAAAATCATTTAAAGAGGTTTCAAAACTAGCAACCTTTGATCCGTTCGGAAATAAAGATAGATTTATTGCTCTTTTAGTGTAACTGCAAGTAGTGCTGTTTGCCCGCAGCCACACGGAGTCCCTTTTTTCCGTCTCTGAAAGAACATGCCTAACGCATTTAATAGATGGCAAATTGGGAACTATCGAAGCACTCAAGAATACCCATATAAAAAAAAGAGTGGATTTCTTTTCAAGGATTTTTTTTCATCCCCTCCCCCTCTGTAATAGGACTCCATTTCTTTCCTCCATCGACCCATTAAACAATATGTAAGAGGTATTTTATTCTCTTCCTGTTGAGAATATAGTTCGATTTTCTATTCTTTAATGTGATTTGATAATTTTTTAACACACTTTTTTCCTTTTCTTTTTTTTTCCCCTCAATTTTGGTATTTTACGATTGTTTATTATTTTTATGTACAACCAAGTTTAATTTAAGGTGCATGTTCATTTTATCGTAAATCTAAAGTTCGGATTTTAGATAAAATTTAAAAATCAAAGAAAATCTGAATTAGGTTCTGTTCCATTTTAAACATTTATTAAGGCTGTTCTCAACTGCTTTGTTCAACAAGCGCAAAACGTTTTGACACATTTACAAATTCATTTTTTAACTGAAAGGTATAAAATTGGAAGGACGGACTATGGAAGCGATTTCGAATCGAACTTAGTTTTCCATTTTATATTAATTAAATTACCTATCGAGTTATAAGCGATTTCGATCACGAGATCACGTATTTTTCTTCTGTCGTAAGACTGTTATTTTTTACTTTCGTTCGGAAATATGTTTCAAAACGGCGAATTTGACGGCTTATTCTGATAAAACAATTGCGTTTAGGGGAAAAAAATGAGTACGATTAATTAGTTTTTGAACAACAACACCTCTTAGTATGATGTATTTCCGAACACAAGTAAATTAAAACTTTCACCATAAAGTTGCCCTTTTTAACTTAAGAACACCCGTATATTTATAACAATACCTGTTATACAGTGAAACTGCAAACGGTACTTGTTCTAAAATTTTAAACACGATTATAAAAATAAAATAAATAAATAAAATAAATTGTAGTCAAAATGTATCGGTAATTAATGAAACAATTTTTTTTCACTTTTTTAAGACGAAAAATATTAATATTTACTTGAGATTGAATAGCTGATTAATTAGCTCATTGATCAGCATCTAAAAAGCTGACATTTCAACGATTCCAGAAATTGCAAATAACAAAAATGATCTTTGTTTCAGACACAATTCTTTAAATCTTGGAAATTTATTGATTTCTGTTGTTCCTGGACATAAAGAAATTCTTTTTCGGATTCTTGAGTAATTTACAGTATAGAAAATTGGTGAATAGTGTCCAGTTACTAAATTCAGTAAAATCTATAGACAACATTAATTCAAAATATTTTTTATTCATTTACAACATGTAAGAAGCCAAAAAAATTATCTCAACTTTAGATTAGATTTTTGTTTCAAATTATCTCAAAGCCCATCTAAAAGCAGCTCTAAGAAAAGAAAATATACAACTATATACAATGTAAAAAAAAAAAAGTCCATTATCTATTAGACCGTTTGGAAACTGGATCGTAATATTGGCCGTATCGTTTCGAGGGTTTTGTTCGCTTATTGTAATATAAATTACTTTGCTTGCGTCCTGCTTACGTAACCGACTTACATTCTTTGTTCTCATTCTGTGCACTTATATAAATATGTCGAAATACTTTTTTAACCTAGATGTAAATCTGAATTATTTAATCTTATGCTACTACATTTATAAAACTGTTTTAGTAACACAGTAAAATTCGTGCCTCTGATTTTTTTTTTTTTAATATTAACTCTTATACAGAAATTGCTCCATAGTTACTGTGAAAGGTATCCAAGACCGCTTGATTGAAATATGAATAAAAGGTTCTAGTAACTCCACAATGTTTCTGTACTAAACAGTTCATGTAAGGGGCCATCCATAAGTGATGTCACGCATGGACGGGGGGTAGGGGGTTCGTGATATTGTGACAAGGGAGTGAGAGGGGGTCAGAAGAAGCGTGACATAACAAATTTTGTTTAAAATAAAAGGCATTAAATGTCGGCTGATTAAATTATGAAATTTGTATTCATAAAGTAAAGATAATATTAAAAAATATATAAATTAAATTCCTATTTAATTTCCCAAATACCACTGTTTTCATTTTTTTTTCACATTAATATTTTATTATTACTGCATGTTAACTATGTGTTTTTTTTATAAGCATTAATCTTATACAAAATAAGTACATAAGTTATTTTTATTGTTATGCTCACAAATGTCGCTAAAACAGATAGTTAAAGTTTAAAAATAAAATTTGAAATACGATCTATAACATAATGCTTTGTCTCTGAACTGTAAGTATATGTTTACGTAATATAGCGTGACATGTGACAAGAAAGGGGGCGGGGGTATGATGAAGTGTGACACTTTGTGACAAAGGGGGGGGGGAGGGGGTAAAAAATACTGGAAAATATGTGACACCATTTATGGATGACCCCCTAAAGTAATTTTATAATCAAAATTCATCTATTTTATATTCAAAAGTCTCTTAGCGATAATATTCGAATAGTAAATGGAGCAAAATTTTATTTATGACTGTAGATAAACCAAAAATTACAAGTTAAACTGCGAAAATTTAAATAAATAAAACAGTAGTCCGATAGGCCGCAAATAGTAATTAAAGAAATTAGTCGATTTTGAAAGAAGAAGATTATATAATTCGATTGTATTGTTATTATTGTTTCAATCATTTGATGAAAGTCGTCTGTCTCACTGTTCTGTCTGCCCATTCCAGAATTCGTTCTCGGAAACCGTATTAAGTTAGAGACTTGAAATTTTTCATACTTATGGGTGAATATTTTCGATCACACTGCAAATCCTTAACTTTTGGGAAAATATTTTATTAAATAAATTAATTGAATGATATCCTATCAATCCTCCGAATTAGATTTGAAAACAGAACCTTAATTTTGGTCTTAGGTTTTATTATCTGATAGATTCAATTTTACAGAAATTTTGTAATTTTTTTTTCCATTTTAAATCCAAATATTCTGAAAGTTATTTTTAAATTATTTACTTATTTTTTTTTAAGAAATTACGAAATTTTAAATTTTGTTTTAACTTCCATTAAAATTTTGAAATTTCATAATTTTAAATTCTAAATTAATTTTATTTAAATAATTGACTTGAAAATTTTTAATTTAAATTAAAAATATGACTTTCTTTTTATCATCACTTTAAAACTGAATTTAATGTTCCTGCCATCTATCTAAGGATTCGTAAATTATAAATTAATGATTTGGATTTATTAATTAAAGTAGAATGTGTTTTAAATGCAGTGGCGTAACCAGAAGGGCAAGGGAGGGGTCCAGATGCACTTTACACCACTAATTTTATAAAGTTTTTTTTCATTTTATATAATCAGATAATTTCCAGGTATATATATATATATATATATATTAAAAAAGAAAAAAAAAACTTCACAATTTTCGAGGTATGAAGTGCATTTGAACCCCCTTCCCGCCTGTGGCTACGCCAGTGCTTAAAAGAAATGTTAAACTAAATCCTTTGTTTAATATTTAGAAAAAATACGAAATTTAACTAAATCCATCTTAATAGCTGAAACCTTGTGTGGAAGATTACAATAATTAAAATCAACGTTTAACACACAATACATAAACACACACCACATACGTATACGTTTCACGAGCACCAGGGCTCGCTTCCTCAGTGTATAAAAGTTAAAATGTTTAAAAACTGAAAAATCCCCCAACTGACAGCAAGTCAGAGACCCAAATGATCGGAAACATAATACCAAAGTACCCACAAGCTTCAGCAACTCGTTCAAAATCGTTCAAATCTCGTTCTCTCGATCAAATCTCGTTCAAATCTCGAAGCAAAATATTGCTTCTCATTGTTGGGAGAAGGGCCATGATTTTAATTTTACCTCTGCTACTATTATCCAAAAATGCACTACTCCGCTAGACTTAGACTTTTTCGAAGCACTCCATATACATAAAACAAAAAACTCCTTGGTTAATGATCTTTCAAGTATACCGTACATCTCAACTTTTTGGTTAGATTTATTATGTCATAACACCTCATTTCCGGTTTAATCTTATTGGTTGCTGAAGCTTGTGGGTATTTTGGTATTATGTTTGCGATCATTTGGGTCTCTGACTTGCTGTCAGTTGGACGGTTTTTCAGTTTTTAAACATTTTAACTTTTATACACTGAGGAAGCGAGCCCTGGTGCTCGTGAAACGTATACGTATGTGGTGTGTGTTTATGTATTGTGTGTTAAACGTTGATTTTAATTATTGTAAATCCATCTTAACATGAAAATTTCAGCTTGCAGCACCGGGGATCGAACTAACAATATCTAGTTTACTAGTGAGACACTTTACCTCTAAACTATGATGTCTACACGCAAAACGTTCAAATTAAGGTTCTCTTTTAAAATATATATAGCAAAAATGAATGGAGGATAAAATAATTTAATTAAAATAATAGATTTTTTTAATGATTTGTCATATGACACGAGGTATTCAGCCGTAAATACACAAAATTTAAAATCTCTGACTTATACAGTTTTTGTGTCCGGACTTTGTGATAGACGGACAGACAGGGGACAGAGACGAATAATGTTTCGTCAGATGAACAAAATCCTAAAAATTATTTAAAATTTTTGTCATAAAGTTACCTCTTTAGACCTGAGAAGAAACAGCTTTAAAAATTTTTGAAATATATATTTTTTTCACGAGATTTTATTAATAAATTCTTTTTGTTATTTTTGACAATAGATGATAATTGCAGTCTTTAATGATCACTTTTTAATCGGGTTACTTAATGAGTCATTTGTGATTTATGAAGGTGCATTAGTGTAATAAACCTATATCTGTCCCGGAGAATAAATTACTGACATTAATTATCTCGAAATAAAGTGATCATGCTTTCGGTTAATTGAACAACATTTTAACCTTGTAACATGACTTAAAATATGTATGGAGGCCAAAGAAATATCGCGCGTCAATTTATTTTATGACTCGATTTATTTATTTTATACGAATAATTATTAAGAGATTTTTTTTTTTTAATGGGAAGTTAGAAAATTCACTTTATATATCCCCCCACACACACACACACTGAAAGTTGATATTAGAAAGAAAAAATATATATTTCTCAGAATATAGATGATAATAGAAAAATAATGCGAAATTTAGGATCATTCAAAAAAGTCCTTTCGGCCAGTGCCGGGAGGAAGAGGTTGCTTTCCATATGTTTCAATTTTAAAATTTTGCAAGTTTTATTCGAAACTAATTTTACTAAAACTTTAAGAAGCTAAAATGCGATTAACTCTATAAGATCTATCAATTCTGAATTTCAATGAGAATTGCGCCAATTTAGTAATCTATAGTCAAGTTGGCATTATTTATAGTTACCTTTATAGTTTATTTTAGAATCATGATCGGTGAAAACATACCAAAATTTTCCGGAAGTGCTTTCTTCCGGATAGATGTAATACGTAGCTTTTTATTTTTTGTAAGGAAAGCTACCTAAAACATTAGACAGGAGCAAAAAATTTTAAACTTTCAAAAACTGATTGAAATTCGATTGAATCAAACTCAACTGTTATTTTTTTTAATTCATTTATTTATATTTTATAGCGATAAGAAAATATTTGTTAAATTGTACTAAAAAAGAAAAAAAACTGAAATTTTTACATTGTATGGCAAAATTAATCTTGCAAAATTAGTTTTACCACAATTGTAAAGGTCAGGCTGCGTTTTTTAACACTAGAACGCCAGAAAGGAGTCGATTCGACTCCAACCATGTAACTAAATTTCATTTCGAGCCAGAAAATTTTTCTTGAAATAAGTTAAATTTCAAACACGCAGATTTACGTTAAATAAATCAATTAAATAATTTCGAATAAACATTCTGGTGTGAAATATTATTTTGAAACTTCAGTAAATTTTTCGGTCGTTCTAGTGTTAAAGTCGCTTTTAATCCTTTATTACTCTACAATACCTTAACCTTCTCAGTCCTGGTGTCGTCTATATCATACACTAAAAAGCATCCTTTAAATTAAATCAACTACTTCTAGAATTGTTAAAATTACTTATTGACCTTATTAATAAATGCGTGCATATACCTGGTGTCCCAAAAATGACTGATGGATTTTAAAATTCAATAACTTGCGAACGGTGATAGTTATTTGAAAAATTTTTGAAGGAGGGTTATGTATAATGTCAGGAGTTTTTTTACCGTAATTTTTATTTTAGTTCGCATCTCAAACAATAGGTGGCGTTGACGGCGATTGAAGGCCAGGTCGACGCTTCACTCAGCACTGATCACCTGGCCTTCAAACGCCGTCAGCGCCACCTATTGTTTGAGATGCGAACTAAAATAAAAAATACGGTAAAAAAAAACTCCTGACATTATACATAACCCTCCTTCAAATTTTTTTTTACATTGCTGTCACCGTTTGCAAGTTATTGAATTTTAAAATCCATCAGTTATTTTTGGGACACCCGGTAATAAGCATCAATATATAGACCACCGTCAACCGGGGCTACTTTGGTCCTTGCGGGTTTACTTTGGTCATCCCATAAAAAAGGTTTTAAATCTTTGTATTGAACAAACAGTCCAAGATAATTTGATGTTTTTGCCCTTGAAAAATAATTTATACCCTACTACAAGATGTTTGAATAGTTTGGAATAATTTAATTTCTTTAATGGCAACACTGTATGTGTTTGTAAGCAACTGTTTTTGTATGTAGATTTCGTAGTATGGAGAACTCTCTAAACTGTCTATAGTGAAACATTCTGATGGATAAAAACTACAAATAACGCAAGTGACAAAATATTACCTTCAATAACCTGTAATCCATGTGCGATCATAGATCTTCCTTTAACTTTTTATTTTGATAGGAAATGTTTACGTTTTCATAAAACTGACATGAAAACTAGTTTTTCGGGGCTAAATTCTGTTAGGTCTTTTTTAGCCCGAAAGTTGTCCCAGTTACTTAGAAATGTCTTTTATATAACCAAATCTTTTAAAAAATGTTTTAAGTAACATTTTTTTCAAATGTTACTGTAGCAAAATGTTACATTATTTGTTTTTGTTTCAGTTGCTGAGGATAACATAACGAAAACTGTTTCTCATGTCTTTAATATTAACAATTGGATTATTGTGTTTAAATGGAATACAAAAATGGGCAACGTTAAAAAACATTAAATATATTAAATAAGTAGCAGATCGGTTTCGGTAGCATTTAGCGTACCGTCATCAGTGCGACGGTACACTACAGCACTGACGACGGTACGCTAAATGCTATCGAAACCGATCTGCTACTTATTTAATATATTTGGTGTTTTTTAATGTTACACATTTTTGTATTCCATTGCATTGTACTAAGCTCTATTTGAATACTTATTGTGTTTAAATATTAAAATAGAACATTTGTTTATCAAGTTCAGTGTTAATTCATTAGCAAATCTTATTGTAAGGGGGTTTCAATATTCCAACATATTAAATACATTCATTTTATATAAAACTAAGTTAAGAGACAAAGTAAACCCCAGCAGGGACTGCTTTTTTAAAAACTTTAAAGATAGCTAAAAAATAATAAAAATTAACAACTGCCTCTTTAAAACCATACAGTTTGCTTCATTGTCTCAGTTAATTGTTCATAACTCAATTTCGTCTTTAAAAAATCACACATCATATATTTTTTAATAATGGAAATGTTGATGGAACCATGAAAAAGAGGTCCAAAATACAGTTTACGGTAATACATCTTTGGAGATATTTCATAGTATTATTTATCAGGTTTTTATGGTCTTTCATAATATTTGTCTTAGGACTGAGGACGTTAAAGTATCATCAAAATAACTTGTAATAATATTAATTTAATACAACGATTAGTAGTGATATAATTGAATGCGTTATAGATACTTTATCTTGTCCCAACAGCATTATTGATTGCACAAACAAAAACATGGTTAAAAGGATGATTTTTTTTTTTCCTTTTTTTATCTGTCCAGCTTTCTCTGACGTTGAAGGATTGTGGATGAAAAGTTTCAACTAGTTTCCACAAAATTGTGTTTCTGCTAAGCATGCATTTACGTCAAATATTTGTTATCTTTGCACTGTTTTTAGCACTGATAAATGAAGAAATTTGTAAAGAAAAAAGGGTATTTTGAAGTTTAAATATTCGTATCTGTGGTTTCATATTCGTTAATTCATTTACGAAATTAATTTGGGCATAATTATGGATGTAATAAAATATTTTTTCATGTGCATATAGGTAGTTAGTTTTAGTTTATTATTAAAAGCATGGTAGGGTATTTTGATGTTTAAATATTCGTGTCTGTAGTTTCATATTTATTAATTCATTTACAAAATTAATTTGAGTATACTTATGGATGTAATAAAATACTTTTTTATGTGATAGGTATTTAGTTTTCGTTTATTATTAAAAGCATGGTTTGCATGAAATTTTGATGGTAAAATTTAAATTGATGATACATACGAAAAATGGATTTAGTTAATAACAAAGTCATTGGTAGAGTAGTATGGAACCGCCTCGCCCCCCCCCCCCCCTGCATTACGTGGAGCTTTCTTTAATTTTAAGTATTAAGGGGGTTCTACCAATATCTTTCTGAATTTTCACTACATTTGACTGACTTCTTTAAATAAGTTGCTCTGCAAAGGTAATTATTAAATGATAATAAATCTTTGTTATCGCTCGCGTATGTCCAGATAAAAACTATTTCAGACAACTACTCATATTTCACTAAATATTTAGCATATTTATATTCCAATTGCACTATATTAATTCTACTACATTTTGCTAATTTTTCTGAAATTGGCGTTACATTTGGTTGAACACCACGCATGATATAAGCAAAAAAAATCCAAAAATTTTTTGAACAAAAAAAAAAAAAAAAAAGAAAGAAAGAAAGAAAAGAAAAAAAATCGCTATATCTGCAAGAAGATAAGTGTTACATAAATGAATACACATATTAAACAATAGTCACATATTTGGGTGGTGTAGCGATAGATCATTTCGAGCATTTTATTTTACACAGGGAATCGAAAATATTATAATCTTTCTCCGATTTTGTGTGGCCCTTTAATGGTCCCCCTTATCACATCGACGTGGATAAATAGGAGGTCAAATATATTCTTTATAATCCTGAAGTTCCAGAAGATTTAAATTTTAAAGGAATCAACAAAATATCCAAAATTGAAAGTGCCCAGTAATAAATGGCTTTGGCTATGTTATCTTTTAAATTGCCCACTAACAACACAAAAAGGCATTTATATAAGAAAAATATCAATTATATCGCATTCAAATAATGTTTTAAAACTTATTACAAACGATAATTTCGTTTTAGTCGCATACCAGGCGTAAATAGCCGGAGAAATCGCGGAAGATTTCTTTAACTACCGGAAGTCTTTA
Organism: Maratus speculifer; assembly: GCA_964019185.1. Classification (NCBI taxonomy): domain Eukaryota; kingdom Metazoa; phylum Arthropoda; class Arachnida; order Araneae; family Salticidae; genus Maratus; species Maratus speculifer. The sequence goes on from OZ025289.1 coordinate 73,358,049, forward strand.
GATCATTTCAGCTGTTTAAGGGCGTAATTCGATTACATGTGTGTTAATTTTGTATTTTATGTTATTTTATGTATTTATTGAATAAAATTTAATTATATTATAGATTAATATCCGAAAACAATTGCTGAATTATTTCTATTGCTCTAGCCGGTTAATCTTTTGAAAGTAAATAGAGATAGATTAAAAGAAACTGTGCTTGACATTAAAAAAAAAAAAAAAAAAAAAAAAAAAAATCAAAATATGAAAATTGCGATACATTTTTATTTAAAAGATTTTTTTTTCTATTCGAAGTGTAAACATTGAAATTACGGAAAACAAAATGCGGTACATTAGTCAGGTGTTTCTTCTATCAATATGACGTCAGAGTGACTCATGAGCATTTTTTCACTTTATAACATGCATAATGAACTTTTCTGATAATTCTGATCTAGCTCACAATATCCCTAAAAATTCGCTTTACACTTGGTTTACTTATTGAATTGGGTATCTTCCAATGAAGTTTCTATTTCTGTATTTCAAGAAATGAAAATGCGGATTTTCAGTGTCATTTGAGATTATGGCTTCGTCCTATGCAAAAATGTGGTCTGGAATCCTGCCCAATGCCAGTGTTTTGATAAAACATCTGTTTCAGGAAAATACCTCTGTTACGTTTCGAACATGTGGACTAAATGAACAGAGAACTACAGTTACACACTGTAGCGAAAATTCCGTTTATATGCTATAGTGGTTTTGTGTGAAATTTCTGTCGTTCAAGAGTGTATTCGGAAAAATATTTTTCCACCCTCAACAGCTCAAAATTTTCTAATACATTTTCAGACTCATTTTTGAAAGTAAAAACATGAAACTTGCTGAGGTGATTTTTGAAGAGATGTAGAAGTTGTCATGTGATTTCATTTTTCGATCAATTCATTAGGATTTCATTTATAAGGAATTGTTTTTTCATTATGACCCCTTTTTCTTTCCCAGATCTCCCGCTTTGGAAAATTCTATTCAAAACTTCAACTTTGATAGCATTTTTCGAAATATTTTCTGCTTTTATCAAAAAATCAACAAGCACGGCACATTTTGTAGTTTCTAAATAAGAGAATTTGCCAGTTTGATAAGTTTGGGAGCAAAAATGAATCTGAAAATAAATCAGAAAATAAGCAATTTGGATTGGAATACACCCTTAACGGAAATTTTTGGATTTGAGTGGAAATTGCGCATTCTCCTAGAATTAAATGTACATTTTTTACTTCTATACTTTCCCGTTGATTGTTAAAAGAAAAAAATTCTTCAGTGAAAGTCAAACGAAAACGTTCCTTTTCATTTAAGTCCATTGCTTAATTATATGCCCGTAACTTTTCGACAATTAATTGATTTACTTTTAAATGAAAAGCCACAAAAATTAGAAGGGATGATCATGGGAGCAATTTGGAAGCTAAGGACTTTTTCATTTTTAGATGCGTTCGTAATTATATAAATACGTAGTACCTATTGTCGTCGTTCAGTCCGTCCGTCTATCTGTCCGCATATAACAATGCAAAAACTATCCAACGAAATCGTTTGAAATTTAAAATATATAATTGTTAATTTTTCTCGAGCCATTTCAGATTTTATGAAAATTGGGTGCATAGTTCAAATACAGAGACAATCAAACATATTCCGTTATATAACGGTCTATGGGAAAAAATAGTTTCAAATGCATTTTAATGATTTTACACTCTTTCGAACATGATAAAGTTGATAGGAATCTATTTAGTATGTACTAAAATATACATTCTGTACAATCTGTAGGGCAAAGAATATTTGCTATAATTTACAGGGCTACATAAAAGTATTCCATTATAAAATGGTTTAGTGCGAAAGATTGTTTAGGGTACTTTTTAATTATATTAAACTGTTTCACATTTTATGAAACTGATGCACACTGCTGAATTTTACTACAAGTTGCTTCCTGAATAATAAAAAGCAGATAGTAATTATTAGGTATACAAAAGATTTCGGATACTATACTGTATCTTAAGTACTATACTATCGCAGCAAGATTAGATTATTTTTAAAACTTCGTTATAGTACGAACGCCTCTCATTTGCTACGTTTAGCGTGCAATTTCCGGGATTTTTTTTAAATAAATAAATTACTTATCGAGTTATGAGTGATTTTGGGTTTCGTGAAAACCAATTTTTCTGCCTCCGCTTTTTTCGTCCGAAAATTTCGTTCAAAACGCCGACTTTGACAGTATTCTCTGAAAGATCTTTTTCGTTTACCAAAAAGTGAAAAAAGTATTTTGATTACATAGCTTTCTAGATAACAACATCTGACAGTTTCAGGCATTTCCGAAGTAAAAGTAAATAAACTTCATGTCCTACAAGTTGCCCCTTTGGATTTGAGTACAAGTAGAAAAACAAGTTGGAAATTGCGTGAAGCCTAGCAAATGAGGTGCGTTCATACTTCAACGACATTTTAAAAATATTCAGATCTTGCTGTTATAGTATACAGTACTTCAGATACAGTATAGTGGTCGAAATCTTTTGTGTGTTCCTGTAAATTCTGTTGTATGCTTTTTATTACACAGGAAGTAACTTGTATTAAACTGCAGCAACGTATACCAATTTCATAAAATATGAAATAGTTTAATATAATTAAAACATGCCCCAAACAATATTTCCCCGTATACTATAATGCAGTGTTATACTTTTGAGTAGCCCTGTAAAAAAATAATGAATAGTCTTTGTTTCATAAAATTACAGAATGTATATTTTAGTATCTACTTAATAGATTCATGTGAATTATATTATATTCAAAAGAGAGTAACACCATTAAAATATACTTAAAACTGTGATGCAATACTTTTGATTGTCCCTGTAATTAAACTATACATCCGATTTTCATAAAATTTTAATTGACTCGACAAAATTATGCTACAATTATATATTTTAAATTTAAAACGATTTGTTTGGGTAGTTTTTGCTCTGTTATATGCGGACAGACGGACAGACAGAATGATGACTATAACTTGGTGTAATCCTATGCAACGTATATCAATTTCATAAACATATTGAACAGTTTAATACAATTAAAATGCGTATCAGTAAATGTCTCAATATATAATTATGCAATGGAATATTTTTGTGTGGCCCTGTAAATCAATAAGAAATATTATTTGCACCACAGATTGTACAGAATATAAATTATGGTACATACTTTATAGATGCATATCAACCTTATTATGTTCGAAAGAATGTAACACTATTAAAATGCACTTGAAACTTTTTTCCCATTGACCTTAATGTATCGGAATACTTTTGATTGTCCCTGTAATTGAACTATGCATCCGATTTTCATAATATTTGAAATAACTCGAAAAAAAAAACATCTAATAATTATATATTTTAAGTTTCAAACGATTCGGTTGGATAGTTTTTGAATTCTTATATGCGGACGAACGGACTGAGAAACAACTATAGGTGCTACATATTTACATAATTACAAACGCACCTAAAAAAAAAAAAAAAAGAAAATATGCAGTTACATTATCATAATTAGTATTTTGGTCAGTAACTAAGTCATTGTATGGGACGGTAGTGTAGGTAACAAGGTATTCATCCTGTAATGTCAAGAAGTGAGGCTCGAATTATTTTGAAGACAATAAAAAAAGAGAATTATGATTTACCATACAAATACATGTTCGTATAAGTGTAAATCAATATTATCTAATAATTATATAGATTTATTTTTACAATTGCACTATTTGTTCATATTTATTTGTAATTCAAAAATTGATTATCTGAAATTTTCCTTCTTGGAAATGGTAGAATGCCAAAACGAAATTTTTGTGAAAAAAACGGACAATTATACGACAATATTGAAGACAGTACATTTTTTTCGTGGATTATTATTAATGTTACTGTTTACAATGAAGCTTGTTACGACAATTTTGAAGCCAGTACATTTTTTTCGCTGATTATTATTATTATTATTTACAATGCAGTTTGTTTTTCAGTCATCTGTAATTTTTAATTCCTAAATGCCACATTGACATAAAAATTTTAG